>JAXCHB010000100.1:8297500-9045000 GCA_036926305.1 Uropetala carovei
CATTCCTATATCCCACTCTAATCTTCCCTTCATCTCGCCTGACTCACCTCTCCAACCCCCTTCCCATCAGCTTCCCTCACCCCTACACCACCTCACATCCGCCGAAGACTTTTCCTCCTTCCCACCCAGCTTCTCGCTTGCCACATCCTCTCTCATTCCATTCTTTCCTCTTCCTCCCAACCTCCTCTCTCTTCCATTCACCTCATCTTTCCCTCTCCCACTTCCTCGCCCATCCTCTCACGCCCCCTCCCCCGCACTCAACCCTTCCCTCACATTCAGAGATAGACTTCTCGTCTTTTGGGACGCAACTCATCTTTCTTCTCCGGAGAGCAATCTCGTCTTCCTAGCGAGAGATGGAGCTCCGAGTAAGCGGCAAAGAAAGCGAGGGAAGGCTATAGAGGGAGCGTGGAGAGTGTGTGAGGTGGGTGACATGCGAGGGCAGGAGGGGCGCATGGGTAGTGGTGAATGGATGGAATAGCCTTAGACGGAGACGGTTGGACTTGTATTGGGCTTTGTCAAACATGAGAAACTATTCCCAACTCCGATATCATGGCTAAATAATCTCTCCGGGATTGAGAAACTGCTTCCATTAGTGTCAGCATTTAAAACGGAAGGAATTTCCGCGACGCGTCTCACTAAAATATAGTTTTTTTCCTGTTCCCTTAATTAAAAATAAATGATTTCAGATATGCGTGTATTTCCAGACGCGTTAGCTGTATACTTGTTTTTTTGTGTTAAAATTTATGCTTGAACTTTAAATATCCATCGTTAATTGTAAAAGTAACGATCTAAAAATATATCCAATTCTTTTGCATTATATTTACATTCAATTTGCATATTTATTTTGTCCTGTGGCAGGTAAATAAAATAAATACCAACTATAGACAAGGGTTAGTAATAAGTAAATCTTTTATCGAGTTTGAACAGACTCGTATATATTTATTCAATTCTAAAAACTTGAACCTAGCAACTAGTGTCTATGACGGGTGATCAATAAGTTCGTAGCCTCACATACAACGTATTTATAATTCCATCCATTCGTGTGTGTGTGTGTAATGTCACTCTAAACTATATCTATGGCAAACTTGAAAAGTTTGACGTCATTATCAGCGCAAAAAAATCCCCGAGTCAAAGCTTCAGCATCGATCTTTGACAGCGGAAATTGAAATCACAAACTCTTCGTGCCCGAGTCGAGACAATTTTTTTTTCTACCCACACAGACCAATTTCGGAACGGCAAAATAATTCTGTTTATTTCAAGTCTCCCAGAGCACGCTGTAAAATCCATGACTCGCTCTGACACCTCCCCCGAATAAAACCGACCTTCCCGCTTCCCCCGTCTCGAAGGAAGATATTTTGTCATCTATTTTTAGCTTTCAAATTTTACCCAGGAAAGAGATGTTCCCTAAATGAGTTAGCACGAGTGCCTGAGGATTGAGGGGGGGGGAGCCGTTGCTCAGATATGGAGACGGCGAACGGAGGTGCGGCGGTCATGGGTTTAAAGGGCGGCGAAGGACGAAAAGGGTGGGGTGGGGGAGGCTAGCGGTGCGGTACACGCAGAGAGAAAGGAATAGGTCGTGGAGGGGTGGGAGGAGAGGGGGGGAGAGAGAGGGGGAGAGAGAGGGGGAGAGAGGGGGGGAGAGAGGGGGGAGAGGGAGGGAGGGAGAGAGGAGGGGGGGCGAGTGGCATTTAGGGAGGGTACAGATAGAAAAGTGGACGGAAGGGTGGCAGAGATGGAGGCGGGAGGTGATACAGAAGAGATACGGCTGCGTCGGGGGTGGGTAGAGAAAGAGAGGGAGTGAGTGGGCGGAAAAGTATGGAGCGTGATGCGACGAAGGAAGGGATTGTCTCCCGGGATTTACGTTCAAGACAAGTCTCGAGATCTGGTGCGCAGAGGCACTCCGAGGGGAGTTGAAACAAGAGACGGTCGGAAGAGAAAAATGAAGGAGAGAGAGAGGAGGAAAATGAATTAAATGGTTTCCCAGTGGCGTAACAAAGCTTTTCGCGCGCGCGGAGGGCGCTTGGAGGGGAGGGAGAGAATAGGACTACGTTTTTGTCTCGATCCATCCCGTCTAAAAAGAAATATTGAAAAAAAGCGCACTGCAGGAATTTTCCTGAGAAAGGTAGAGCTCATTTCTGCACGACGAATTTGAAGAAAATAAGACGACGATAAAAAAATAAATATTGGAACTTTTTGTATTTTACGGGAGAATAACATAACTTAGGTTAACTGTGATTTCCACGAAGGAATGAAAATAACTTTAAACGGCACCCAAAAAAATGTCGATTACCCCAAAACGCAGAGTTATAACGAAGAGGATGTGGATTTATGGAACCAACTGCACAAGTAAACATCGGCTAATTTAGCTCTTTTAATCCAAGTGAAAATAGCGAGCAGCTTTTCTCTATATTCGAAAATTTAAATCCCGGTCCATTCGGGGATTACTTCCGACGACAACGTCGTGAAAAATACTTCATCTATTCCGTCGCCTTCTAACATAATATTTCAGTCCCAAAAGACGGGAATTTACTGAGAGGGGGAGAAAGAGAAAGACCGGGTGAATAAAGAGAAAGAGAGAGGCAGAGGACAAGACCGAAAGACAGAACTGAGGTAGATCAGGTGAGAAGAGATCTACGTTCTCATTGAAAAGGTAAGCGGAAAAGACTTGGAAGTGAAAGGCGTAAGCCGAGAGAGGTAGTGCACGAGGCACGATTTACGGCCATACTGCACGAGGAAACTCCGATCTGCAAAATCGTAAATTGCTGGGAAACTTCTGCGATTGCAATGATGTATGGAGCCATTACACGGAGAATTAGATCAGGAAGAGATAATGTCGGATTACGATCCTCCGGTGAATGGACGAAAGGAATCGGGCCAATAAGTCGAGCGGGTGTAATGGAGGCGTTTAAATTGATCCGACGCTTAAATTAATAGCGTGATCCAAGGACGCCCTTGTAAAAAGATCCGAGTTAAGCTCGACATTTGAACTCCCGTCCGTCCCTAAAAAGTTTTACCGCCATGATAGCCGAGAAACTTATGCAATTAAAACGCGGAAATAACAATGGTATAAAACTGGAGATAAAGAATAAACCTTTATAAACTGCATCCGAAGTGACAGGAAGAAAAATAAGGCTTAGAGAAATATCTTATTGAAACCAATTACTTAATTACATACGGAGTGGCTATTTAAGTGAGAAAGTTAATTTTGATCGAACTGTTAAAAAAATTTCATTGACTTGTTACAAAAAGGCCACCGTAATTCTGAATGCACAACTGTACGTAATAGAGCATGCTGAAAAAAAACTTCCAGCAATGTGGCGGGTGGGATGTTGGCAATGAGGTGCAGTTTGTTGTTTTTCGATCCATTTCCATGTCTACCGTTATTACCGACCCAAAATCGTTAATATAATTAAGCGTCCTCACTTAAAATTATCTCCATGCAGCATTTTTCGGTCCCTCAATATTAACATACAGTCCATAACACAGCGAGTATATAAAAAGAGTCACAATGAAGCGCGCAAGATAAGGAAGTTTTTAGAATCCGCCGGTTAAGAATTAGGTAGCGGCTACTCCGCCACACCGGACGCACCGTCCCACTTTAAGAGACAAAGTAAAACTTGGGTAAATAAAAACGAAACGTTTCAATTACCGCCCTCAAAACTTCCACGTGCATAAACGCCGGCGTCCGATTTATTTTCAGTTGTTAATCTCATCCGCTTGTCTCTCATCAAGTCGGTGGAGGAAAGGATGAACTTACTCCAAATATTAGTCCATGCGAAAGGAATTCGGTTTTGAGCGACGAAATCGCTGAGCCGCGAAACAAGTTGGGTTAACGAGGTAGTCCGGGGTATGCTACAAAATCCAAGTAAATAAAAGCGACGGAAACGAAAAAAAAAATAACGGAATATCTTTCTCACTCTCTCTCTCTCCTCAGAGGGACGTATTTTAAGGACGCGGTATTAATGCAAGGCTTTTCTGATGAGGAAAACAAGAGAGGGGTGAGTTGGATGACTAATGAGTAACCGTGCGCTGAGTGAGAGAGGGGGTGGAAGTCGAGGACATTACCTGGAGAGGACGCTAAAGTGTACGTTGAAGCGAATAGGAGGGGAAAAGGGAAGAGAAGGATGGCGGAGAGAACAGAGAGAGAGAGAGAGAGAGCGAGGGATCTCAGATGCAGCTGTTCGCTGACCGTACTCGACTCAAAAATGAAATTTGTGCGGGCCGTAGTGGGAAGGGGGTGGAGGAGGAGATTGTCCATTACCTTATTCGAGGCGAAACTGTTTCCCATCTCGCAAAGTGATACGTGCTAACTCGAATAAGTTTGCGGTGCAGTTCAGACTGGTATTTAGTCCGAGAGAAATAACTAATTTGTTTATTCTCGAGCAGCTCTATTAAAGCAAATAGGAAAATTATTCGAGCGAGTTAACAACGATGCTGCTCGTAGAAGGATAAAAACTGAAGACCACATAATTGAGTAGCGTCCGTAAGAAGCGATCTACAATTTCCACAGGACAGAGGTTTCCAACATTTACAGTGGGGCTAACAGTTACTTACGTCCCAGAACATCAAGCGGGCACCACTATACTTGTATAAAACATTAATTAAACCTGGTCAACGTCAAAGTTTTTACTAATGCGTTTAAAAAGAAACTGGCACAACAAGTTAAATTATTGGTGCTCAGAAACGAGGTTTTAAGTAACGCAGAACGCAGCGGTTCTCGCGAGCACCACGTTGTAAGTCTCTGCTATAGAAAATAAATAAGTTATTGAAGTGTGCAATGTTTAAAGATTGCAAATCATCATTCGTGGAGCAATATGAACACGTTTATGGAAAGTAGCACATTTTTGTACCAATTTTATAAGAAATAAATCAAGTACAATAGAAAAATTGCTTATTATGCAGTAAAAAAGAACCTCTGAGGGATGCGCTAATCATTTAGTTGCATTGAAAATTCATTCTAAGTCATGATAAAAGCGCAATTATTCATTCAAATAAAACTTTTAAAATGTTTTCCAGAAAATTAGTTATTTCAATCTTAAAGGAGATACACATAAACTTGACTAACGTAATTTATATATGTACACAAAAAAGAGAAGATTTTCAAAGTATTATAACGATGGGAGGATGTCTAAAGCTTTGAAATATTTTCGCTGTATTCGTTGGCAACTTTGAAAAAATGCATTTACAAAGATTATTTCAAAGTTAAGTTACAATTAGACAATAAAAAATAAAACGGTAGTGACTGCGACATGGGCATAAATTAAACAGCTATGCCTCATCAAAGCATACCTATACTCCAAAAGGAAACACTTGACAACGCATATTACATTGTACGAGATACTCCCCTGAAAATCTTTTCCGACGACTCCATCATCCACGAGCGATAACATTTAAGAGACGTCAGTAATCCTACACTTGTTTCTCTAGAAACAACACATGGATAGAGATCTCGAAGGGATACACGGAGCGGAGAGGCGAGATATCCATTAGGCTGACAGGAGCGAGTCGGCGCTGTCTTGACCTTTTCAACACTTGCCCGAACAGACAAGAGACGGAGAGAACGAGATTTTGAGATGCTGAAAGAAAGACATCGAAGAACGCAGAGAGTGAGATATATACACAGAGATACAGAAAGACAGACACGGAGATAGATAGACGTAAGAAGGGACCTACAGTCGACCGCCCTCGGCATCGCCATCTACGCAGCAATCCCCTCGCATCTTCCTCAGCAACCTTACCGGGACACCTTCATTAGTGGCTGGAGATTTAAAAGCCCCGCGGGAAAGGACGAGGAGGAGGAAGAAGAAGAAGAGGCGACTAGATATAGAGATGAAGAAATAAAGAGAGAGAAAGGAAAGAGTATATGAGACTGCAGCTTGGGTGGCAGAGAAAGCAAAAGGGACCGCGCTGAGGGAAGGATGGGTAGCGGCGTGGGTGAAACATGTACGCTGTGAGATATGAGGAACGGGGCTAATGGGGCTCAGCACTTGCTATCTCCCCTCAGGCACTCGCCAACGCCCCGACGACTACAGGAGCCTCCCTCCCCCCCTTCTCCCCCCTTCAGAGACTCGTCTCTGAGGGGCTAGCGGTCCTCGGTCCTTCCCTTCCGCCTTCCCCCCCCCACCACCACCCTTTCCCATTTCCCACCCCAGCCTTCCGACCCACCCATCCTTAGGCCGCGGTCTGGGAAATAAATTAACTCTATTTCCATTAAACGGGAGAGTGGAGGAGAGGGGGGAGAGAAGGAGATGCGAGACTCCGTCGGAGGAAGAAGAGGGAGAAGATACCGCATTAAGCGTTTTGCGGGGAAGGTGGGGTGGGGGGGTGGGGGGGGCATGGGGAGGAGAGGGTCCGGGAGAGTGAGAGGCCGATTTCGATGGGAGGGAAAAGTTGAGAGAGAGAGTTGGTGAGGAGGGGTGCGCGGTCGAGATTTGTTCGCTGGTGCGATAAACACGGACCGGGTTGGTTTTACAGGGAGAGGGTGAGAGGGAAGAAGAACCCCCCCACTTTTTTCTGAATCGAAAAATAACGAGAGATAAAAAACGGCGAGACTTGACTGCTGTGGAAATTAGCGGTGAGATCTCCCTGACCTCATCTCTCGTTCGGGAGGTAAAAATCCTCAACCACTCGTCGCTCAAGTGCGAGCGTTTGAAATTGAAAAACCGTGTGTGCCGTGGTCAGCGGTTCGCTAGTCTGTAGTAAAGGCGTGGCGGCTAGCGAGCTTTTTAATGAACAAATTTCGAGGGATATGGAAAAGAGGTGAGAGGGAGAGAGAGAGGAATGAAAAGCGAATGGGAGACAAGAGTGGCGTGTAAAAAAAAGCGAGAGATAGAGATAAGTGGCTGGGCGCAGCGGGAAGTTAAAGAATCGTATGGGAGGAAAGATTTTTTCATTTCGTTTTTGCCACTGCCATTGTTTTTATCCCGCCATATATTCGGTGAAAGGATTTTTTTGATTAATTTTATTAGTTTGCCCTCGTTCGCATTCAAATTAACAGGCATAAGGCCAAGGATAAATAATAAATAGTTGATTTTGCTTTAATTAATGGTGGCGCGTCGAATTTCGGCATGCAAAATAAAAATCTGCCTTTGACCAAATAGCGTTACTTATTTCTATATAAAAATAGTCCACTAGCCACTAGTCCACTTCTTTGATCATACGAGTAAAAGCACTTCAGAAGACTCAATTTCCTCTCTTCACATGCGATTAATTGTTAATTACACCACGAAATATTAATCGAGCATTAATGTAGAACAATTTAAATGACTTTTTAATTTTACTTAAAAATACTGGAACATCCCGAAGAGAGCATACAAAATTTGCAAGTATTTCTTATGGAATTAACTGCAAAACAATTTCGTTTCTGCTACAAAAACTTTCAAACCCATAGCTGCAGTTTCTTTATTCTCAAAGAAAAAATACCACACAACATTTAACCAAACTCAGCACATATTCATCAAGTAAATTTCGTCTTTTGCATTTAAAACGAATTAAAAATAGTTTTCCACTGCATATCGCAATAGTGTCAGCCATTACACGCGAAGTTTTTTTTTCCGAAAAGAAACAAATCACCCAACGACAGAAAAATACAAGAGATATGAATCAAACCTAACGAGAAAATTACAAATAGTACCGGATGTGAGAGATAAAAGGCGAAGAGCGTTATTCGAGACCATAAAAGAAATCACTTCCCGCGCTCTCATATGACACGGGAGATGCATACATTAAACAACGAGAAATATGTTCGTGAAACTGTGATACAAACCCAGAGCGGAAATCCCGACCTGACTAATAGCCGAGATTGGCCGAACTAAAAGGGGAATACGGAAACGAGCGGAGACAGAAAGGGAATTTTTAATTCTTGGAAAAACTTTTGCGAATACCTAAACGAACTACATATATTATAGCATCAATTATTGCTAATTATGCTAACTAATGCATTTAGGCTAGAAAAAATTCCAAAAATAATGAAAACGCTTCAAAGGCGGATTTAAAATTCAAAATCGAGAGCGTTAGGAAAGAAGACGTGAAGCGGTCACGATATGCTCTATGCTTTTAAGTGGGTCGTAAATTGGAGAAAGGAAGCAAATGAGAGAGGATAAGAATGGAGGTGGAGAGAGAGAGAGAGAGGAGAAAGAAGTGCAGAGGGAGTGGAGTCACTAACACACCGCCATCACGCGCGCTCTTGCACGATAGCGGCGAAGCGAGTAGACCGCAGTGTCATTTGAACCACGTCGAATATCTCATTTTCTTAAAGTCCTTTATGGCTAAGCCATTCATGAGGGCAATAAACAAACCCTCTGGGAGAGATTTTTACCCCTCTAGAGCGCTTTTACTGCACAGCGAGGACTAGAGAGACAGAACAGCGACTGGGAAAGAAAACTTGATTCAGGCGAGGGAGAAAATTCAGGAAAACGAACGACAGGCGTGGTGCGAATCTGTTGCGTCCGCCGCCGCCTCTCCCCTTATCTTCCGAATGACGGAACCTTTTTAAACGCACGAAAAGTATACGGATGAACATCAAGTAGGAAGCCCTCAATCGACACACAATATACATGTCGAGATAACTGTTCATTCGCATTCCGCTTTTAAACGAGCCACGTCTATGAAATAGCTTGCTTCTCGTTTGAAATGACACGATGCATTATTTTGAAGTTTAACCGAAGAGATACGAGAACATACCAAGGAAAACATAATTTATGTTCGTGAAAATTACCCAGTGTGGTATTGTTCTGTTATAATTTCATTTATAAAGGGTTAAGTAACCTGGATTGAGATCTAGATTGGCTTCCAGTAAAGTCATTTCTTAAAATAGGTGTCATCTGTCCCGCTTAGCTTTGAAATATTACGGATCAAAGGTAACTGTTTATGTGGTAACTGCAACTGTTTTCAAAATAAACCCAGTAAAATACGAAGCCGTGAAATATTAAATAATATTTTTGCTGAAAGGTCAGTTTTCCCACTTCATATTCATCCAAAGCGTGGCATTAAGATATAATAAAGTCAAGCGTATATCAAAGGCAATTTCTCGCGAATAAAATTAAACGAAAACGCCTTTGAACTCGAGTCGACGTAGATTAACGGACAATTTTTATGGACTTCTTTCATTTATCGCAGCAATAAGCCCATAGAAATTGGACTAACTTCAAAACCAATCTCACTTCGCGATTTCTCAATGAACGAATCGCGGCAAACAATCCCGCAGTTTATTAAGCAAAGACTCAAAACAAACTTTTCGACTAACTCCCCTTTTCCAAAGCAGCGATTAGTGCCCTCGAAAATGTAATCCTTGCCGTAACCAAACAAAAACCTCGCGCTATTATCGAAAACCAACGACCTGAAGATAAACCCACCTCAATGCGTTCACCCTGTTCTAGAAAGGGAATTCATAAATCCTTTTGTTATCCCCACGACGTCTTCACGAACACCCGACTTAACATGTGCATAAAACACACAATTCCCTCCTATCAAAGAGGAAAACTACCCAAAAACCATGGAAATTCCCGGGCCATTCTGAAGACGACGACGAGAAGCCAAACAAACACCGAACACTCTCTCTTCCAGGACATTTAGGTTGAACACACACAAGAGAGAGAGAGAGAAAGAGAAAGAGAGAGAAAGAGAGAGAGAGAGAGAGAGAGAGAAAGAGACCGCAGAGCTTTTCTTCGCGAGATCGACGGAAAAGCGCAGCTGGAGGACTAAATTACATAAAACTCCCGCCAGATGGAGACGAAAGGGAGGGGATGAAAGAGAAAACTGAATACGGAGAGAAAGAGAAAGGAGAGAAAGGCGAGAAAGAAAAGGAACAAGAGAGGAAAAGAGAGAGAAATTGGTGCCATTGTCATCATTCCTGAAACGCTAGCAACGCACACCCTCAAATCCCGTGAATGCGTCCTCACTCTTTCCAAAAAAAAAAAAACCTACTCCCTTCGCTTCCCCCTAATTTTTTTATTCCTCCACTTAAGGTTCTCAAATCCCACTCTAAATACCCCTTTTCAAACGGAGACTCTTGGAATTCCTTCTCTCCTCTTACCACCTCCCTTTAACGCCCACTCCTCTCCTCTCCATTCCGCGGGCTAAAAGGGGCGAAGGACCGGGCGCGGTCGCGTGATGCAAAAACTTCCACCGGCCTTCCTATGCCGTCGCCACTCGTTCTCACTTCCTCATTTCTTGACGCTCCTCCCTCTCTCTCTCTCCCTCTCTTCACCTCCCTCCACTTCACTCTCACACCGCCTCCTCTTTAACTTTCCCTCACCTCTAGCCGTTCCTTTATCTCTCCCAAGACTCGCTTTTTCTTTTTTTTCCTTCACTTTCTTCCCCACTCGCCAACCTCTCCTTTCTGTAACTCCATCCACCTCTCTCTCTGACGTCTCCCTCTTCGCTTCCTCTACTCCCTCCCTCTCCCCCATTTACTCCCTCGCTCTCCATTTTCTCCTCTTCTTTGTCCCCTCTCTTCATCTTTACCCCGCTTCGTTCCATTTCGCCTCGCATTTTCTTCCTTCCCCGGTCTCCACTCCCGTTTCCCTCCCTTTTCCATCCGCTAACCGATCCTTCTTCTTCTTCTTCCGTCTCCTTTACATCACCCGAGGCACTTGTTTCGTCTTATATTTAAACAGCCTTTCAAACTTCCAACTCGTTCAGATAGATTTCCCAAGCACAAACTTGAAAAAGTAACTATATAAAATATATTAATATTTGAACGGATACGCAATTTCAAACATCTGTTTGCTTCGTCACTTGGGTTTCAAACACGGCAAATTCCGTCCTCCTTTGCTTTCTCCCCCGAAAATACCCTTGGCTTCTATACCATCTCTCTCGATCTCCTATCGGTTTCTCCTTTGCGCTCTCTTCCGTACACATTCTCCTAAGCGAAGGCACACACCTCCCCCTCAACTTCTCCCATTTGCGCACCTATCCCCTTCGCCACATTCCTCTTCCCTAGTTCCCGTGCATTCGCATCCTTCTAGATTTCCGCCATTAAGTCAATCCCCCAGCGATACGCCTATTTTTTCACCTACTTATGTCATTTTCACTTTCCCTCTTTTAAAAATTGATTATCCACCCTCGTCGCATCTCCCACTAATTCTTCTCCAAATCCTCTTTACAAACCTCTCATCTTTACGCCCCATCCGACTCTTTATCTCGAGCTATTGGTTTTTATCGCTCTCTTCTTTTTCTATCCTTCCATCCCTCTGTGGCTCCTTTATCGTCCTGCCTCTTATCTCTCTCTCTCCCGCTTTGCAAGCTTTCTCTTTCTATCCCCAATACGTTTTAACTACTCCCCTCTTCCTATTCCCCGGCCTGACCCCCACACCACCCCCTCCCCCTGTCTGCATTAACCAACATTTCCACTTCTCTCTAATCTTATTCCCCTTTATGGCTTCATTCTACACCTCCAATCCTTGTTCCATTTCCCATTCCGCCCTCCCGACATTACATCCACTGTAAAACTAAGCCCTTTCTATTCCCTCCCCCGTACTCAATTCCTCCTCCATATCATTCCATTCCCCAATCGCGTGTACGAATACTAACTCCACCTCAAGAATTCCCCTCCGACGAATCAACTCCTCTTTCACCTCTAATCTCCCCTTACAGACTCGTTCTGCACCCCATCTTCGTTCTCTCGTCATATCTCCTCAGCCTTCCGCGAATTCCCGCCGTTGCCTTCCTCCCCTCTCCCTCCTCCTCCTCCATCTTCCTCTCTCCGCCCTTCTCCATTCGCCGATATCAACACCCCCTTCACATCTCCATCGAGTTCCACTCATCCTCTTAATCCTACCCATCCTCTTCATCTCCACCTTATCAAGTCTCTATCATTTTTCTCCCTTCTTATTCCATCTTCCTCTCTCTCTCTCCCCTTCTCCTTCCTTCCCCAAATCCTTTCCGCGTATACTTTTCTTCCTACTTCGTGCGCACTCCTTCCCCCATCTCTATCTCTCTCTCTGCGCCATCCCTCATCCGCTGCGAGGCAACAAGCTACGTTTCCCCCCATACCACCCTCTTCTCTTTATAATCCTCGAAACGCACCAAAGCTGCATCCTCAACCCCCTTCGCAACCGACTCACTCCTCATTAACAGCAACGACTTTAACGAGGCCAATTCCGCCCAGGTGGTTATCGCAAGTGTTTCAGAGGGGGAAGACAGGAGGGGAAGAGGAGTGAGTTCGGGGAAGTAAGAGATCAAGAGGAGAAGAAGGATGAGAGAGAGAGAGAGGAGGAGGAGGTGTGGTCGAAGACGAGAGGTGGAAGAGGGAAGGGAACGAGAGAGAAGCTTGTGGTAGGATATGTATTCTAGAGTCCTCTCCTGAGCCGTGCCACCCACGAACGTGCATGCACGGCCGAGCACACTCAATCGACGATTCCTCCTCCACCATCGACCTTAACCCCGCCCCTTTCCGCATCTCCCTCCATACACACCCCCCCCCTTTCCACAAAGACACCCGCCTTATTCTCACAGAGGCAGGTGCTACGTAGAGGTCGGTGGGCGGGCGCAGGGGATTTCCCCCTACTAGCAAGTTGGGAGGACGGATCCAAAGTCAAGCGTAGGTGATGAGGTTCTAAAACGTGAGATCCCATGCTCATCAGAGCTAAACCCATTCGGGTCCCACGGAATATTAACGAAGGTCGCGGTAGCAACTCCAGTGCCGGGAGCTTTTTCTCTGATTCTCTCTCTCTCCCTCCATTCCTCTTCCTGCGTGGACTCTGTATGCAACTCTATCTTTAGGCGCAGTCGATGAGGTTAGTTATAACTGCTTTCGAGTCTCTCGGCAGCAGGATTAAAGTTGTTTGGTCGAATTTTCAGTTTCAAAACGACCGGTTCATACTGTTACAAAAGTGCTCGTTTAACCGAATGGACACTGCAACGATTCTCCTACAGAACTCCTCGATTCAAGCCTGTAACTTTATTAAGTAGTCAGAAGAATAATATGAATGTACTTAATTTCCATAACATGACGTTATAAATAAAATGAGACCTAATTAGCACGAGGGGGAAATTTTGTCCAAAAAATGCAAAGCTTCGGAAGCTGCATAGACAAATAATGAAAATCAGAATAATTACTTTTACGAAAAGTTGGAATATCAAGTTCAATTAATCAATGAACATTTTGAATCGTGAAATTTGGTATAGAAACAGTGGTTTAAATTAGGACAAAAATCGAGGCAGCAACATATCGAGAAGCGAACCACGTGGTCGAATCAAAACAATTTATGAAATAAGAAACTATAATATTCGCAAATTTGTGCAAAAACCAGCATAGGATGTAACTCGGCAAAAATTTGATCAGTGTAATGCCGCACAAATCATAGTATTTGTCGATTTAGTTAGGAAAAGCTAATGCTTTCTTTCTGAATAGTTTTTTCATGCACAATATATCTTTTATATCTTTCAATCGCAAAAACGATACAGACGAACTTTGAAAACGAGAAAATGATTTTCTGATTTCTTATACATATAGCATGTTTCGATTCGTAGAATATTCAGAAGTAAATATTTATAAAAAGAAATGTACATGAATCGAAGTTCTTTCATCATTTAAAAAATTGTGGGATGTCAAATATATATATTTTGATGAATCAATGACGTGGAAATTGCTGCAGTCATCAACGAAACGACGGAAACATAAATCGCGAAATTTAATTCAGTAATCGTCTTATGTTAGATTTCGTTTAACTACTCCATTAAAACGAACAGATTGACGTAAGACACGGAATACGGAATAAATATTTTCTCTCTCTCTCTCTCTCTTATGCAATCCTTTTGATCATCCAGTCAACGGTAATGACGTCGAAGAAGTTAAATATACCGCTACAGACCTATAAAAAACCGAACGAGCATGGCATAAAAATACTACCACACAAGAAGATAAGCTCGCAGAGAGAAGCGCTTAAAACCCGTGACGTCTTCAGAAATCCCACTTTGGCAACCTCCTTGGGGGGAATGACTTCACCACCTAAAATTCGATCCTAGCTTAACTCTCATTTCCCAATTTTTTTCGCGCCGTTTAAATATCCAATTAAGTTTCCCGATGCGGACGAAAAGGAGTTCCCGCAGAGGAAAACAAACTTCTGACAGATGGAATGAAACAACGTGGAAAAAAAAAACGCGAAAGCAAAGCCTCGCCCACCCTTGTATCAACAATGTCAGCGTCTGTCCTTATAAACACGCTCGACACGTGCGCGCTGAGGGGAAGAGGATGGTGGGAGAGAGAGAGGTGGAGGGTTCGAATAAACGTCAACGGGCATATTGGGGGGAGGAGAAGAGGGGGGGAGGGAGGAGCGATATCTGCCCGCATCTGCCGTAGGTGTGCGAGAGAGAGAGAGGCCCTTCATCATATCCGGCCAGCCCCTGGAAGATAGGCGACCCATCACGCATCGGTTCCCACGAGACAAACCTTTGAGTGACGGATGGGCGAAAGATGGCGGCGTAAAATAAATGGCAAAAATTTTTCGTGACAGAAAAAACGGGGGGGAGAGAGGAAATAAAAGGAGAAAGAGGGTGGGGAGGTGAAAAGAGGGAGGAGTAAGGAGTGGGAGTGCGTGAGAGAGATATTGGGTCGAGAGGATTGGCGGTCGCTAAAGGGACAGGTGTGGACGGAGATATCCAGTCACCGGTAATACATACAAAGCGGGAAAGAGAAACTAAAAGGTGAGAGTGGAAAAAGGCATAGAGAGAGAGATAACTTCTATTTATATGCATCGCCCGTGCAGATATGGAAGAGACAAAGAGAAAGAGAGAAAGAAAATGAAAGAAAGAGAACGGGAAAGAGAGAATGGGGATAGACAAGTCTCATTGGGAGAAGGGAAATAAGACGCCACAAAATCCATATTTATACTGCACGTTTCGACTTGAACAACGACCCGAAAACTCCTTTATCTTCCCTACAGTGTAGAAGAAAAGGAATACGACCCAGAGGGAAGAGAGGAGGTAACTCCGCATAGGGCGAAATAGCAAAGACCGCCATCAAAACTCGCCACCAATCTGCTACGAAAACGCTTCCCGCGAAACGTTACGTGTCCCTTTGACTTCCTTCCCTCCGATGGCGCCGTTTTTCGGGTGACGTAGTACCAGCTGTCTCTCTACATCCTTCCCTTTTAAACTGCCGGGTTTATAATGAGACGTTCTGCCGACTCAAAGGGAGGGAAATGTTCTTCTGCCCGGCTATTTATCACTAACTAAATCGGAATGTATTTGAGGGATAATTCGGTTTCCGCCGGAAATAAATTGATGTTTTGCGGGTAGCGTAAAAGAGAGTTTACTTGAAAAATGGGAGCATGCTTATGCAATAGCTTAATACATCATATGCGGCGGAAAGATGACTATTCTTTCATGCGCCGTAACCGCAGTTGGTACGATCAGGACCGTTGCCTGAGGTAAAAAGGCGAAAAGCCAGTTCAAGACTCGTAGGAAGAGAGATCAGCGGCGATACTGCTACAGTTCCGCCCCTATAAAAGAGCCGCCAGAGGCGGTCGCCTCTCAAAACTCACCTCACGCGACGGCCCTGGGTACGATATATAACTGCCATAATAAAAAAGCAGGATTAAATTTTTAACTGGTTAAATACAAAATGATTCCTTAGAATTTTCCTCAAATTTACATTTTAGCATCGTCGTGCATTGACATTATTTCAATTAGACAACTGAACAGAAGATAACTATTGATCTGTTAATATAAGATTTGTCCAACATTGAAATAAATTAATTCAACGACATTTTCATGCTCATGAAAAGAGGAAGAGAAAATCCTTTAAACCGTATTGTTTCTTCTATCGATGCAAGAGAAAGATTTGTAAAGGAGAGAAGGAACCCTTTAAATCGAGTTGATGCTTCGGTTGCCAACGCGCGAACGAGTTTTTAACAAAGTTTGAGTGGATTGACGCAAAAGTAAGAGAGACAGAATGAAGAAGAAAGGGAGGAGAGAGAAGGTGGAGGGGAAATAGAGTTGGCCAAGTGGTCTGGGGAGGAGAGAGAGAGGGATAGAGGGAGGGGGTTGGAAGGGAAGTACGGCGACGGGAGTAAAAGGTGGATCCAGGGAGACTCCTTTTGTCTTCAAAGTCGACCTCACAATTGAGATTTCTCCCCCTTAAGGCCTTTACTCCGGCTGGAGGTTGGACCCCTCTCTTTAAACTTCTTCCATGGCCCAACCCACACCGACAAAGAGATTTCCCAGAAGTCCGGGCGGCAATGCCCGATCGTAGCAACCAGGAAGAAGAAACAGAGAGAGGGGGGGAAGAAGGGGAGGAGGGGAGAAGAGGAGCGGAGGGAGAAGATAGGAGGGCGCGCTTGGGAAGGAAAGGAGGAAATGCTAGGTTTCTTGAATCGATAGGAATGCCCACATAGCGATGGGCGGAATTCGGTTTGGTAGTATTTCAGGAAGAATAAAGAGAGTACGAAGAGAGGGAGAGAGAGAGAAAGGAAGTGATAAAGGGCGCGTTTGAGAGAGCGAGACAAGTGGAAGAAATATGGGAAAAGGGAGGAAGGAGATATATGAATTATCATTTGAGGCATGGCCGGAGAGGAGTGGGAGGAAGAGGGACTAGGAAAGGAAATACACTCGGCAAAGTTTGCGATTGGATCAATATGGCCGAAAGGGAAATGCAAAAAAAAATACGTTTCCACACGACAGGGTTCGCTCGCAATTTAAACGCATCGCGACGGTACGTGAGAGAGAGCAAAAGACGGAAGTCCTTAGATTTACAGATGTATTCAAAGATGATAAAACTTTAAACGGAGGAAAGTAGTCTCAATTAGAATGGCTTTTTTTACACACAAAATGGTCTCCAGTATAAAATCGCTCCGCGCCATTAATTATGGAAATATCAAAGGGCGTTAAGCGTGGCGACATGAGCGGAAGAGAAATTTCCTGCGAACAAACTTTCCTTCGCCCGGCAAAAAAAAAAATGTTTCGATTCCGAAGAGAAACGCCGGCTCGAAAAAAATATTTGTTTGGAAACGTGCGGGCGGGGAATGAATTCGTAAAATCACGGAAAAATAGAGGAACGGGAGAAACGGGATATGAAAAAAATGGAATGAAATACGGAGTGAAAACGGGCGGTTCGGGAAAACGAAAGAACGGATGGAGAATGCGGAGAGAAAAGGGTGTTTATTGTAGGGAGAGAGGGAAGGGAGGGTTCTAAGGATGAGGAGAGACGGCGTATGTAACCACAGGCACACTTCTGTCTCCGGAGGGATAGAGCCGGAAAATTTAAGAGGGGTACGCAGCGAGAATATGTACCCAAGGAATAACTAGGCGAGCAGTTGACGGGGCTGCGCGCGAGGATTTTCAGTGTCTACAGAGGATTTAAAAAATGAATCGCTGTTTGAAGTTCGGCGTGGCGGATAACATGAGACGAACGATAAAAGATTCTTCTCCGGTTTAGACCGGAAACACGAACACTAAAATCGTCATTGTTCGACTCGAACCGAGTTGTTTCCTCATTCAATATCTCCATGCGTTCGTGAAACCATTAAACTCGATGAACCGACACGTTTTGACAAATACGCACGGTTCGTTCACTACGTAAAAATAGTCGTTAAAATTATACTCCTGTGATGTAAGAGCTCACAAATCAATTTCAACGCGAAATATTTTCTGCGTCCGTGTTACAACAAAAAGAGAAAACTTCAATTATATCTTTTTTTGGACAAGAGAAATTTATATTTCTCAGAACATTAATTATATTCTTAGACAAAATATTTTTAATAATTATCAATTTTTTTGAAGCTGGTCAAAGGAATGAGATCGCCCGTTAAGAAAAGCGATGCTGACTCAGAAGTAAAACACTAAAACACTAACATTTATAATAATCACATTATAGTCATTATATCACGCGATAACTCCGAATTTTAACTTTACCGTTAGATTTATAGCCTACTATTTTAATATACACACAAAAATTGAAGTTTTGGAAAGAATTTATTTGCTCTACGCAATTAAAGTCATTATATACACTTTACAAAAAATAAACTGTTAAGAAATAATTTCCGCGAAATGAAGTTATTTTCCCGTCATTCTCTTTCCGAGTTTTTTTTAAACTGAAATTAAGAATGCCTTCGATTACAATACGTAAACTCTTTAACCTATTTCGGGAAAAAAAATCGACGATAATATACAGCACACCGGTCAAATGACATCTAAGTCCCTAAGAGATGCTCCACACCTTTCTTGCGCAGAGTCTAGGGTTCGAATCCCCTTTGGGATGCCATTGCAAGACACCGCTTATCATCGCGGTTAGACATCTCTGGAGGCCTAGGAATAAGTAGGGGATATCTTACACGTCACGGGAACGGGGAACCCTTAAGCCCTAACAAAAGAAAATCATGCAGAGACGAGCGCCCGTGCCGCAACGGCAATTGAGCTGGGACTGTAGCCGCTGTTTTCAAATTGGACGCCCAAATCCACCAAAATCTCCGCTCCGTTCTCTCCCTCCTCACCCCCCCCCCCCCCCCTATCCAGGCATTTGTCCCTATCTCCACTATTTCCAACCCCTTGCTCCCGAAATTGCTCTAATTTTCTCTCCCTCCCTACCTCCCTCCTCCCCTCCATCTCTCTCTCTCTCTCTCTCAGGGTCTTATACCTCTTCCTTCTACCTCTATACTCCACTCGACTCGCTTCACCAAACACAGCCCGTGCACGCCGTGGCATTAGAGAAAAGAGCGTGACTTGTTCCGTGGCGTAGGGAGACAATGACGTCCAACTCCCCCTTTTTTCGCAAATAGGAGGGGTGGTCCCAATCATTCCACTCTCTCTCTCTCTCGCCCTGTCCTTCGATTAGCTCCCTCCCCCTCCCTCATTTTAAGTTCCCCTCTACCTCCTCCGCCCCCCCCCCCCTCCACATCGCCGATTGCCTAACCCGTCCTCCACCTCACAACCTCTCCGCCCCGCTATCCACTCCTCTCTGCTCAGCCATACCGGTTCGAAATGGTTTCTCATCCTCCTCAATCCTAACCTCGCCCCGACCCTCTCTTCCTACCCTTTCCCATCGCAACCCAACCCGAACGGAGATAAACGGCCAGGGGCTTCCTATCGACTCTTATCACTGCGTAATGGGTGGTGGGCGGCGTCGCAATATTACGTGATGACTCACGACCATTTTTTTTTTACCGGAGCGCGCTTATGTTTTATGCTTTAATACGTAATCCTTTTTACCGCTCCTTATGCTATTAAATACAATAGAACGCCCAGAGCTAGGACCACAAGAAAACATAACAGAAAAGTTCGAGTAAGGGGCTATAAAAACTCAAATTGCATAATACATGTACAATACTATCTATACATATTTTGTATCTTATCTAATTTTGTGTTACGCTATGATATCAAGTGACTGTACGAGTCAGGAAAAACAGAAATGAAAGATTTTGTTAATTTACTTATATTTTCTAGTAATAAAAACATTGAAAACTTAATAAAATTATTTTTATACGTAATGACTTTCTTACTGCATAATAAATAAATATATTTTGTGTTAAAGTTAAATTAGGAGATGCATGATAAAATTAAATATATGAAATACATTCACGAAATGCATTTACCGAATTTTCCAATGACCATATTGTATTGGTTTCATTTTTATACCCATGGGTAAATTTCCAGACCAAACTGCGGTTTACGACAAAAAACGCCCAGTTTCCTGACCAATCACAAACCATACACTCCGACACAACGGGAAACAAGCACCATACCTGTAAGCAGTTAAGGATGACCTAAACTAAAAAAAATTGCAAAATGACCCCGACCTTTGTATTTTAAACAACTAAACACCACATGAGACGGCGCTTCCTGGCGGGAAAAAAACGGGACGAGGAGCGCAGCACCGGCGGTTTCGCGAAAAGGTTAAAAAAAAAATTAAAAACCGCTTTCGTGACTTTGAGAGAATGTGATTGAGGACATCTGCTTCGAGAGAGATGCACGCGATGGCAGCACCCTCGCACAATCGACGTAGAGAGACGGTTAGGGAGGGAAGGAGGGGGTAGGTTGGAAGGAGTGGGTAGAAAGGGGGTAGCGCTGATGGCCGCGCATTTATCACCGGGACATCCCCGAACCGTGGAACAAATGGAAGTCACGGAAGCATGTGCGGATGAATGTCGGCGGCTTATCGGGGATTCTGAAAAGGGGATGGGGTAGAAGGGAGCGCATTCGGCGGAGCATCAGCACGCTCGATCCTTCGAAAGATTACTCTCGCGTACTACCCCCGTCTGGAAAACCGCAGCCATCTTATTAAGGCCGTAAGGAGTCTGGCGCTCTGAATTGAGACTCCGGGAATAGATCCCAATTATGCAACGGGAAGATTTTGGGGAGACGGATAGCATCGAACCGCCGTATGTGCCATTCCAGTGGTTTAGGATTTTCTCGTCGTTAGCAGTGATCATATCGGACCAAAGTTTCTCTACTTAAGCGATCTGCAACTATCCTAGGCAAAGTAATAATATCAATGAAACCCAACGACAAACTCTCGAAACGTTAAAGCCAAAAATATCGTCTTCGAACCTACTATGTTCCGGTTAAGAATGGGAATAACAACTCCCTTTCTTTGACATAGGCAATAAAATTTCAGTTAAATAGCCTATGTATGATATTTACAAATTATAACATCAATGGAAGTGTTTCTATCAATCCTCACGTCGACACAGTATCAACACCACGTAGGAGGAAAAATAAACCCACACAACGGGGTCCCCATCTTGTACCCTCAACTGCAACGTTGAAATCCTCAAGAACTAATTTCAGTGAAACATTCACAAATCAAGACGGCGCAGAAAAAAAACACACTACGAACAGACGTTTCATACCCTATATTGCATATCCCTCGGCCGGAAACACACTAACGGGTTCAAAGTCTCCGATTCCAATGGTCCATTAGCTAATTGGCGCGCCTTTCGCAACGCCAGAGTTGCTATAATTTAGACAAAGCCTCCGCTGCAATAAGTGGAGGATAGAGACAGAGAGAGAGAGAGAGCCAGAGAGAGAGAGAGACAAAGAGAGATATTACGAGATATGGTGTGTGAGAGAGAGAGAAAACAGGAGTCGAGAGCGCCAAAATGGAGAAGTGCGACTTCTGCTCGCTTCGAGCGAAGCGTCCAAACCGCACAGAGCCTCTTAAGAGGATTGATCCCTCAAACTCCCTCATTCTCCACCCTCCCTCTTTCTCAACTTCCCTCCCTCCCTCCACTCTCTTTCTCCTTATAACCTCCTCATCACTCTCCTCCGCTAATCCTCTCCCTCCACGAAATTCCTCAGAAACTCATACCGAGAGGTCGGTCGGGCGGAGAAAAGGCATTATTCCGTTCCCTAATTCTCGCTCCCTAGCCCGCTACCCTCTACCGCAGGAAGCGCTTTATTATAATTCTCATCCATAGGCCGAAAAGGGTTGAGGGGCGAGTAAAGCGAGGGTCGGCATGAGGCGGCGGCGGCGAGGGAGGATCACAAGTCCTCGCTCTTGATCTCGGCAGCACCACAGAGATCATCCTCGTGGCGGCCGTCTGGGAAATAAGGAGAGGGAAGGAGAGGAATGGAGAGAGAGAGAGGTAGAGGTGGGAGGAATTTAGAACGGGAAAGGAAACGGGAGAGGGAGGGACGAGCTTTTCCGGAGTGTACGTAAGTTAAAAAAGTATACAGGAGGAAGAAAGCGACTAAAAGGATTGAAAGATTAAATATTCAAGCGATGGCAACCCTTTTTGGAGTCCCAGAGTCTTCTGGTTGGTTCCCTCCGAGCGAATTATTCGGCCGATTCGAAAATAAGAACGGATTCTGACGGCCGCTGTCCCGGGAGAGAGAGAAAGTTGAGGGGGGTGAGAGGTTTAGCAGGGATTCGGGAGAGGGAGGGAGGGGAGAGGGAGGAAAAGAGGGAAAGGATCAAGATGGAGAAGGGCGGAGGAGGAAGAAGAGGTGCAAGAGGGACGGGTGTCGGGCCTCTAGCGGCGACGTAGCTTAGAACGAAGGAGGGAACGGCCGAAATCCAATTAAAAGCGGAGTCGTCAACGGCGTCTGAAGTTAGTATAAGGAGCCGGGCGTCACCGTGCTTTCTCGAAGCCCATTAACGGCCATTTCAATTACGAAAGAGCCGACTTCGCATTCGACCCCGTGACATAACTCCTGACGTGAGCCAAGGAAAGGGGACCCGGGAGGCTGCTGTACGGGACTCTCTTAAAGGACGTCCGTCGGTCGCTAAGGGGGACGAAAGGAAGAAGGGTGCGCAAAATGGGACGGGGGTGGGGAAGGTCGCTCCAGAAAGTGAGAGGGAGATCCACAGAGGAGTAGCGGGAAAAATAAACTTGACGGAAAAAATATATAGAGGAGGGGGTTTGAATTTACGCCAGCAATAACCAGTTTCGCGGCAGAAATAAGCAGGGAATGTGTGTCGGTTTGTTATCCATTTTGATCGGCAGCTCCACCTCTTCGAGTTTCGGTTGCGCCGAGAAAACACGAAGGAGAAAAAACCTCAACGGGCAGACTCGGCCGAGACCTTTGGGCGATGCGCTCGCAAAAAAAATATCCCAATATGTTCCGGCTCCGGATGGAAATGGCTAGACCAGCGGAACGCGAAAAGTCTGGAAATCCGAAATGAATGTGGTGTGCGCTAATGGAATTGGACCATCGGATAGGTTAGATTTTCATGCATTTACTTCCATTGACGGCTCCGAATGAAAAATAAAGAAATCGAGCCGCTTATTCTGTTGCGAACTAGGTCAAATGCGAGGCATGTAACTTGCAGCCCATTGAAGGAATTTTGACTTAGAGCCATAAATTTCTATTCTCGGCTGCTGCGAAGCTACGTTGAATTAAAGCGATAAATTTTTTTTCTTCCCCTCGCTCGATTTTCAACTGGACTTTGATAAACGCGCAAAGTGAGCACTAGAATGTAAAAGCGATTCTGCATGTTCTCAGAAATGTTTCTATCGATAGAGCTATAATTTCCTTTCAAAGACTTCAATTAAGGGACTTAAATATTTTTTTCCGCTCGTGATTTACGATTTTTCAAAGTGTCTCAAGAAAATGGATGGTTTGAGACAATTGAAAACATTGACAATATATTAATATGGCCATAAATTAAGTATCGCACGTTAAATTAATATCGAAAGCTGGCATTAAAAATAAGGAGTCGAATAAATGATGCTGCATGTAGGTCATGTAAAAGAAATGATGAAGTTTAACTGTAATATAAGTTCAAACATGAGTGAGAGAGGTTAGCTTATGGTTTGGATCAAATTATATAACGTACTTATCGAAATGGCTAAGTAATTTAAATCTATAAGAAATACATTTTATCATTTAATTAAAAATCCGATCTGTAATTTTTATATATCCTATCAGTTAGAACCTAACTGATAGGATATATAAAAATTACAAATAATGTAGTCCTTTTGAATATCTGTAAATTATTAAGTTACAGCCATCCTCTCGACTTGTAAAAAAGTCTCTCTTAAGAAAAAATAGTTATTACTCACCACCCTTTTTTTCTCAGATCCTATCGCAATTTTTAGGAACGTAAGTTGACGAAAAACATGCGTTCGTCTCAAGTATTTCTATCTTGCTAGAGATAAATCAGTTTCTCACGGTATACCCTAAGAATAAATTTTTCCTCCTGTAGGTACTTCAATTACAATCGCAAATGCTTTCGATAACGTATGGCACGAGAATTTCCAAGAACTGCAAGTCTCGGCAATATCTCGAAGCTCATCAGCTTTATATGGATATCCATTCGCTACGTGATAGGAAAAATTATCGTTGCATAAACATACCCATTCTTAACCCCCTAAGTAGACATGTGACCCCACTAGATATCTGATAGATCATTAAACTATAAATTATTGAATTTATTTTTGTTGACAAATATGTCAATTTCTTGCTATAATTTTAGTATATAATATTTTCACAATTACATAATTCATTAAATAAATAGAACAAACAACATAATGATGATTAACAGAAAAAGATAACATGGGGTCATATAGACCCCAGGCGCCCCCTTGTGTGTGCGCGCTTACTTAAGGCTTACAAGTACAACCGAATGCGCGCGATACTCTCTTCCCGATTTACCGAAACTCTTTAAAATTTCATTCCACAATACTACTTGGAGATTATATAATTCTCCCACTCCCTCGCGGGTAACGAACCCGGCGCCACTAGACAGATGATGTCGGAGAAAAGGACACGTACCCAAAAAACAAATTTTACCGGTTATACGTGTTCGCAGACCCCGGTGGGCGAAAAAACCTCCTCGTTCTCTTTCTCTCGGAAAGTACGCAAAGGAAATGCTTCCGACGCTCATTTTCCTCCTCGATATTGACCGGAAAAATAAAAAAAAGCCAAAGGGCGGAAAATGAGAGAACCACGAGGCGAATGAACGCACGTGAGGCTATTTCCTTGCTTCCTTTAATTAAAATATGTGCCCGGAACTCTTGTGGAAACATGCACCGACAATTTCTATATCCTGAACTGCAACGGCAGGAATGAAAAAAATACCCTCGAGTCCGACCGAGAAATGGAGGAAATTTTGCATCATTAACTTTTAAAATTGTGTTATTTTTCATCGTGAAAAATATAACCGTCAGGATTTTGGTTTTCATCAGAAATTAGACCTCGGGTTGAATTTCGACATTTTAATTGAAGCTATTTCGTCACTATTTTAAAGAATACTGGTACGCTTACTGAATACAGAGATTTAATAAACTCTTCACAAAATACATATTATTAAAAAATAAATGTGTTAATTTTGTTAGGAGGAAAGTAATATTTATTCTACAGTAGATTACATTTTCTGGTGGAGAAGTTGAATCGAGGAATCCTTTTTGAGCTTAATTTCAGGTTCAGAATGTAGCATATAAATCGGAACCGGCTCCTTTCCCTTCGCTGATAAGTTTGGCAAGTGAGAAATAAAAAAGCGCAGAGCAGTTGCATTTTGAAACGAGAGACAGAAATCGCTTGATGTTGTACTTTGCTCGCCTCACCAACAATTCCACTACGACTTTGATAAATTAATATTTAAGGAAAATTCGTACGCGCACAAAGAGTAATACCACTGCTATATCTCGATAAACTCGGTATTAATCAGTTGAATCATGTAGTTATAGATCCTCATTAAGATGTAGTGGCCATAGTTACGATAAATATTACGTTTCTGCCTACCTCACGCGACAATTTCTGCCACGCTACGCAAGGAAATCACACACAAGTCATCATTTGATACGCATATTCAGAATAAACGCGTGCGTTCTGTCGTTTCTCATTCCATTTTCCTGAAACTCCGACAAAGCACTATCACATATCCCCCCTCTTCGGTTACACGCAAGTACTGCGTCTCATGCCACGCCGAAGGAATTAAAATAAGGGTGTACATATTACCTTCAAAACGACAAATCGGCTTTGTACAAGAAATAAATATATAAATATTGTACGTAATAATGCAGATAATTTCAAATTTGTAATTTTTGTAACAAAACATTGGTATGCCTTAATTGTAATCCTCACGTAAGGTACAGTTATATCAAAAACTGCTACGTAAACTAGTTTAAATTCCCATGATATATAGATAGAGTCAATCACTTAAAATGAAATAAATAATAATCGTAGCAAACTTTTAAAATATTCGCCAACTCTGTAAATTAAAAATCATACAAGTAACTATTCTGATCTAAACGTTTTGGATTTCATTTCTACTTCGTTAAAACTTAAAGAGTACCTATCATATAGAATAGAGTTCATCGGAGTTTATCAATTTCTAATTATTCTTGAAGGTATTTGAAAAAACAAAGTAGGATTAAAACACAAATGATAAATGTCAGTAAGTATTGGTTAGTTATCTGTACCGTTTGTTCATTATACGCCACCTTTATTTTAATGTCGAGTACGGCGTATTAAATTCGTTTTCTGTTCGAAAAGTGCCAGCTGTTTCATTTTAACGCGCGAGTAATTCAATGCTTAGCAGCTAGGGGCTAATGGAAATAATGTTTGGGCGATAAATGAATATCAAAGGGCGACGTTGTAGGCCATTAATTTTCATTACGTAAATGGGCTATCGAATCGCCAACACTTCCCGTATGATCAGTTATGTCGACGATTTTCTCGAAATTGGCAATAGCGAAGGACGAATTTTGCAAACAAACGAAATAAGGCAATACTTGAAAACGAAAAAAATGAATTCGATTCGACAGGGAATGCATACGCTAAAACATCAATGGGAAACGCTGAATACCACGTCATTCGATATGTATGATGTGCCAACAGCGATAAAAACTCTCCAACGCGCGCAAAGAGCCATTTCGAAACCCGATCCCGCTAATACTGAATGTAATTGGATGATTTGTTCTCCAGTTGCCATCAGTGAGTTGCAGACCACAGCATCGTCATTTCGAAACCCATCCCTTTTCAACAAACACCGTAGAAAACACCCACTACTTAGATAACTTTAACGAATCTCTAGCGAGACATGTTCTTAGGTATTACTGACGCATACATGAATAGATAAATTTCATTTACGAGTTTTTGCAAAATTTTAGAAACGGTTGAAACGACATTAGTGAAATTTTAATCTCAATTCCCTGTGTTAAAGAACACCAATCTACTGAGTTAAAAATCACAATAAAATAATACAAATTAATGAAATTTACATCAAATATAAAAACTGTAATACAAAATAATGTAAAATTGATCTTCTTGCCACAATCAGCATTTATGAAATAAGTCAACATAAGCCGACTGCATTCCATTTATTGCGATAACAAGATTGTAAACTCGATTCTACAATGTAATAAACATGAAATTACAAAATAGACACGACTTGAGAACTTTTACAAGAGTGGAAGCAAAAATGAACCCCAAGATCCGAGAGAATTACAATTTAATATTTAAGCTCTTATACCCAAGAAGTTACTACCAGAATCTCGGGATTTAATTCAACATAAAAAACATACCAAACGCTCGAAAAACATTTCCGCAACGAATGCAATACTCACAAACATAAAAAAGTAGCAGCTCTTAAAGCATTTCCGCACCAACCAAACTCAACATTTCTCGCCTCATGGGCTTACCGCCCCCCGCCCCCCCAAGGAAAATATAACTGACCGATTTATGTTATCAGAAAATGTGCTGGCAAAACATGCACTCGTTTTCGGTCTTCTTCAACTGACTTTTATTTTTTCTCTTCTCGCTTTTCCTCAACTTGAGCCTTTCACCCCTCCTCCCCTTGCATTCCCGAGGCAAGAAAACCGACCACCATCCTGCCTCCCGCAGTTCCTCTTTGACTTCTTTCAACCCCTTATCCTTCAACACTTGCTCTTTCCATATATTCGTATTTATGACATCGAAAAAGAGCAGATGCCCATCAGGCCCGTCTTATAAATATAGTAATGTGAAATCTCTTAAAAATAAAGACAAAATGTTGAGATAGGATTAATTTTATTTCTTCTGTTTTTGAACCTTCCTATGTAACTGCGGTCGGAGCCGGTTTTAGGAGAGAATGAGCCGGAAAGTCCCTCGGGCTTGCAAAAATTTCGCAACATGCACTGTATAAGAACAGAGAAATATCGCATTGTTCTGACCTGATGTTTGATATAATTTTTCTCTATCTATTAAAAGATAAAATAGAAAAACAATTATATCAATTACCCATAGTAAAATGTATATATGGTGGTAGATAAAAAAGCTAAAGGGGTGGTGGCAGCGGTCCGTTTTCCAAGAAATGCTCTTTATTCTGAGAAGAAGGGTTCGAAGATGGGAGAGACAGAAAATGCTCCTCGTTTTCGGAAAAAGATGGGTGAACAAAGAGGAGATTGCAGGGGTGATGTAAGGAGGAAGCTCCTGTTACCAAGGAAAGATCCCTAAGTGGGATGGAGGAAGGGGAGAACACGAAAAGGGCGTGACATTGGGTGAAGGGTGTGAAAAAATTAGTTACAACACACTGTTGCAGTGTGAATTGTCACATTGAAATATACATCCTTACCATATGGTTTCCGGCGTTTAATCCCTAACAGTGTCACTGCTAACTCTTCGCCATTCTGCTGCAACAATTTCGTTCGAGTGGTCATTTGTGTAGGAAGTTTCTTGGCGTGAAGTAGACAGTGTGAAAGGAACCATAGCGTTTGTCTTCTTGAGTGTTTATCCTGTTTTTGTTCAATTATTTGGGTTAATTTCATATTTTCCACCTGGTTGGTGAACACGACAATTCTTCGCAGCCACTGACAGTCTTTTGCCTCATTCATCCCTCGGAAGTGACATCACCTGTACAGGAAAGTTTCATCGAACGGTTGGAGACGTGTACGTTACTGACCCTAATTCTTTTAAATGGAAATGTTTTCCGGTGTTACCTGAATTTTCTATATGTACTTCCTAAAACCCGCGAAACATAAACATAGCCGTGAGGTGGCATGTAGCGGTGGAGCGACCGCACCAGGCGCCATATCTTAGAGCAGTGGTGCCCAACCTACGGCCAGCGAATCCATGATGAAAAAGCAATCCGAAAAATTAAACACACAAATTCATACATTTTTATGAAAAGTTTGATAATAAAACTTTTAAACGTCGGAATGTTTGCCACAAATACCTATTTAGATTATATTTTCACTTAAATGGTATCTCAGAATATATGGATAACTTCCAATTTCAACTCTAATCTGGCTCTCAGAAAATTAGCATAGCATTTGGTGAGTTCTTTAACGCCCACCAAAAACCCTAAAACGCCCACTGGTGGGCGCTATTGCCCACGTTGAAGACCACTGCTTTAAGGAATTCTGAACTGGAAACTTTTTTCGGAACTTGTAAATAGCGAAAGTGAAACGCGGGACTTCCCCACCACTCAGTTATCCTCCATTTTCACGTTCTCACCCATCCTCACACTTGTCTCATGCTGTGCGTCCGGTATTCTATATAGGCTTTGGCACAAAACAAAGGGCGTGCTATCCCAGCCACTTCCGATAATTCTTGAGGCCGTCCGGTCATTCACGCACTGCATTTACCACGCAAAAGGCGCTCTTTTGTCTCTCGTAAGATAATATCTACCGACTTCCTCCACGAGCAGAAAAGATTCCCCCATGGAGAACTCTTTGAACCCTTTGGATGTCGAGAGGGAGAAAAGAATTTCGGTAGTGATTGGTAAAGGAGTTTCTACATATAAGTGCCGCCGATGGTTTAGAAGTTCTGTTCCATTAGTAGTCTCCTTCCGTTGCGCATCCCACAATGTGTAACATGATGCTGGTGAAGAAGTGAATAACCCTACTCTAGAGACAATCGCTCCACAAACTTTCATATCTTCTCATCAGAAATCCGTCGGTAGCACACACAAACAGGCAGACCTCGTCTTTTACTGCTTCTCCATTCGCGGTTTCGCGATTCCCCATTTGTGACCAGTTTCTCATTTCGCGATATCGTGTTTCGCTCTTTCTCGGTAAAAAATCACGGGAAAAAATTTTTCTTCCACCACGCGACTGCGAATTGTAATTATATAAACATTTCGAATATAAACGGAAACGAATATTTTAGCTCCAATGCAGGCAATATATTTTTATCTATAACGAAAAATCTACATGGCTGAGTAATCTGAAAACTTTCTACATCAATGGCCGCAACAAACGCACTGCTGATGACATTTGATGCATGACTTGATTGTGAACTTTAGTAACTAAAGTTTAATCTTCGGTGTGCAATATTACTCCCCTAAAACAATAATCAGACTGCTTCTACAGATAATCCTTTAAAAACTGCTATTTCATTTGTGTAAATATCCCCTGCTAGGTAGGAAACCCACGCTAATAAATAAATATATTAATGCGAATCTGAATCGATGCGTGTTGCCCTGTGCTTCCCCCTAACCAAAATCCCGGGTACGCCACTGGTCGTTATAATGAATTTTCCTCCTCGGTATGAAATTAAAAAAAAAACCTCCATCGTTTTCCGTTCTCTTCTTCCCTCTCGGTCGGATCCGGGGACATTTTCCCACCCTATCTATTGCAGTTTATGCATCCAAAACAGACACGGGAGAAATGCATGAGAGACAGAAAGACGAGAGGAGAGTGATATGTGAGAGGGAATGACAGGCGGAAGAATGAGGGAGAGGTGGGAGAGAAATAGAGGAGGTAGTGGGAGTATGGCAGAGGCAGAGGGATGTAAGAGGGAGAAGTATAGGAATGAAAGAGAAGAAATAGAAGATGACGGAAGGAGAGGATAGAACAGGAAGGGGAAGACACTATAAAAAAAGGAAAGGGAGGGGAAAGAGGTAGACGAGAGCTTTTGGGGAAAGATCACGAATACTTTTCTGGGACTCACAAACAACCTCGATTCGAATGGGATCCTATCTCTCGCGAGACTCACAATCAGACGTCGATGTCCTAGTAGCAGTGAAATGCAGCGGAAAGCAAGGCCTCTTTTCCACGGGGGGGGGGGGGGGGAGGGGGGGGGGAGAATGACGTAGCGGAGAATGTTCGAGTCGAGCTGAGGCGAACGAGAGGAGGGAGGAAAGGGAAGCGGGATGGGGAGGGAGGGAAGGTTTTGAAGCATTACATACATGGTAGGACTGATCCCATTGGAGACGTTTCGTGGATGAGGATGAGCGAGGGAAGATGGCACGACAAGGAGATATTACTATAATTATATTAAGTATAGGAGGGGGATGAAAGTGGGGTTGATCGTATAGTTTTGGAAATGGGAGTTGGCGCCATGGCCGGATTGAAGGGGTGGGGGTAAGGGGGAAGATGGGTTAGGGATTCGAGAGCAGGTAGATAGGGCGAGAAAGTGTGCAAGGGCGAGCACTAAAGATGGAACTTTTATGGTGATGGAGTCTGAGTGTATGGGTGGCAGTAAGGGAGGGGAGAAGTTAGTGGAAGGGAGTTAGGTGGGGAAAAGTGAAAAATGCTAAGTAATTGATGCGGGAGGGAGAAGTAGGTGGATTATTTCGGAGCGAACATAAACTAAATATCGACCAGGACAAGAGTTTCTACCCTAAATGACTTTCCTTAACAGCATATCCACCCCCGTATGCCTTCCCATGCTCGGAAGACGGTTCGATATTTCTCGATTAAATACACAGAAGAGCGTCGAAAATACGAACCAGGGAACTAGTTCGAACTGTCGATTTGTTATAACAATAATGGAATCGAATAATAAATTAAATAGATTTAGAAACAGAACTGCATTGTACTTCGCAAATTTTTTAACGTTGTACTGAACTTGATTGACGTTATTTCTGTCGATAAATATTGAGGTGTATTTCTTTTAAATAGACAAATATGCCATGTTCATTGACGGTCGCACAACTGACTATCTATCGCACTCAGAATTCGTTTGAAGCACGATTTGTTTCGTTCGTACTAAAATGCAACCAAACTGCGCCTCGATATTTAATCCGAAGATGACATTTTTATATTTTTAAGTGCATGCAATTACGTATATTTCCAACCACTACGTTTCGACGCACAATGAAAGTTTGCGGCGACATTAATTAAAAAGATTTTTCCTGTGTACAATAACGACTCTATACTGCACGTATGTATACATGTATGAACACAGAACGCATATAAAATTTAGTACGAGAAATAACAAGCATTAAAACGAAAGGAGTAAAAAAAATTACAAAAATTACATAAGCAGCCTTAAGAATGACTTTTGCGACGCAATTATTTCGAGCGCACACACTTTTAATGCAAATAATAAAGGATAATAAACAATTGTAATGACATATAACCCTGTTTAAAACCATCTCCGACCGTAGTTTTTGGAATTAGGAACAACGTCCATAATCTCGCAACGATAAAAAAAATCTTCAGAACAAGGAAACCGTCGAGGTGAGCGAGTATAAACATAAAAATCAGCCGTGAACAGAGCGAGAGGGAGAGATAGGGGGAATTGGCTTTGAAGAATAATTCGACGTAGCCATCCTTTCCTTCTTCCCCCCCCCCCCCCCCCCCTCCCCCTTAATCTTCCACAGGGACACAGTCGAATGAACAAACTGATCGATATTAAACTGGCGAGAGAAAAGCGGGGGATTGAGGGGACAGAGAGCGGGAATGAGAGCGGACGGGTGGGAGAGGAGGTGAGACGAGAGGAGATAACGGGAGAATTTGAATGAGAACGGGTAAAAAGGTTGGGGCACAATGGGCATAAAGTGAGGAAATGGAAAGGGAAAACGGTGGGGTGGGGGAGGAACGGAGAAAATGGGAGAAGATTTGAGGTTGGTAAATTGGAAGGGGTTTTTGGTGAGAAGGGAATATAGGATGGGAAGGGGTAGATGTAGAAGGGGATAGGAGACGGCGCTATGCGTCCGGATACTTTCTCTCTCCCTTAACTCTCCTCCCTCTCCCTTCTCCCCCACTCAACGACTGCACACTCCTACTCTGCATTATGCATGAATTTTATCATTCCCCGTTTATTATCACCGATAAACATCAGCTCATCGTGGCGATTATAATGCTTCATCTGACTAACGAATTCACGCTCTTCGGGGCGTAAAAGATTGATAGGACTCGAACATTTCTGATCGCAATTTACGCCTTAACCAAATTTGTAAATTAAAATTTGTCACGGGTTGTCTGTTGCTGGGGTGTGTCCTAGTACTATATCTCTGACAGCTAGTGCTTTTTATTAATGAGAACCGCGCCTACGGAGGTGGAGTTCTTAAAGAGGAACCGCGTGGACTTCTGGATAGTGCAAAGATTTATTTTAAGAGACGAACAGGATGCGTGAGAATACGTAAATACATTTAAGATAAATATATAACCAAGAACACGACAAAAACCATCGCCTAAACATACTTATACACGAAGCTGTTTCAAATTTAAAGAATTTTCCCACGATAGGAGAGTTAAAAATCGATACACCAACTGAAAAAGCCGACTATAATGAATGACGTTAGATTTTTATTTATATATCCTTAAAAATTCGGCCCATTTAGAATCCCTTTTTTGGGAAGAAAATATCACGAGGAATACAAAGGCGGACACCAAAATAGGCGAAGATGCAACACAAATTTACGACCTGTTTTTCTCTTGGCGTCTTTTGTAAGAATAACTGGGTCATAAACTCGTGAATGATACACACCTATTTTCATCAGCGCGAATGCTTTGAGAAAATCTCCGCTGTAAATATACTTATTTGGTAAAAACGCTGGAATCACCGTCGCGCAGAATACGGCTTGATGACCCGAGGTATGAATTATACTTAAGTAAACGTAAGATCTTTTAAGCCTCTTAACGATCGAAGTTCTTTTATACGTGGTTTAGTAGCCGAAAGATACCACCGCCGCAGGATGGGACGTCAAATACTCCCGGGTATTTTACGGCTCGGAGCTTGCTAACATAAGTGCGTCCAAAAGAAAATTGCTCGAGGGCTTGGAATACATTCAACTGACTCTCTAACCAGATAGTCTACCGATACGAGCATTGTAAGACTTTTCCGAGCCATGATTCACGAGTCCCTCCAATGAAACTGATTAAAAATAGTAGAAATCCACAGTAATACATACAAACATTTAAGACTTTTAATCTTAAAAAATAGTAGCTTGAAAAACTCATTAAAAATTCGTCCTGGAGGAAAAAGATTTCAAAATATAAATAATATTTGGATTATAAAACTTTATGTAAAAAGTACAGTAGTACTACGTAAATTTAAAAATTAAGAGCATAACGCCGTATCCTTAATCTTAGGCAACGGTGCAATACATTCTCCTCAACTTTATGCAGCCAGAACGACACTACGGGTAATCTATATTAAGTCATCTGCCAACACCGTTTCCAAAAACGACAGCCAACGTTCCTAAAAAAATATACCTTGAGAAATATCAAGCGTCTTATGTCCCGAAGAGGCCTCATTTTTTCGCCGAAAATTACGAACAAAGAGCCTACCCGTTTCGAGCTACACAGCGGGGACAGAAAGGAGAAAAGATTTTTAAAAATGTTTGCGAGTGGCAGTCAGTCGTCGGGGGGTCTCGGGTGTATAGAACGACGCGACGGATTAAACGGGCGGATAAAGGCGGGAGACAGACAGAAATAGCGCATACGAGAGATAAGACGGAGAGAATGATGAACTCGGGAAAAAAGGGAGAGATCCCGCGAAACAAGAGGGATGACGAAAAACGACCCAGCCGAAAATCCACTTTCATCCCGTAGTCCGGGGATGAGGGAAAACAAAAGACGCCGATGGGGAGGCCGGATTAGAAGAAAGTGTCGCAATGGCTGCCTCCGACGCTTTTCTTCGGTAAACAAACTATAAAAGAGGAGACGGGAGAAGAAGAGACGCTCGGGAGAAGAGGCCCACCATTTCAAAAGGACCCCCCCCAAAAAGCGTGCATCCATCAACGGGGGAAGCGGCTTCAATGGAGCTAAAACAATGACCCAACTTTCTCCGGTAAAAAAGAACAATCTTACGAAAGAGGGAGGTATAGAAAGAGACAAACCCGCAGGAACCGAAGATTCCGGGAAGGAGGGAGAGATTTAGAGAGAGAACCTTCCTGGAAAGTGGATATTAAATTGACGGAGAGTCAAGTTATCGGGAGGCGGAGAAGGGGGCAAAACGAAATGGGAGCGATATTCGAGGCGAGAGCGGAAATTAAACGGAAGAAAGCTAAGAGGAATGAGGCATACGCGAGGGAGGGGAGGAGGAGGCGTACGCGAGGGAGGGAAGGAGGCATATTGTAGGTACTCTTATAGGGAAAGAGAAGTGCATACAAGAGGGAGGGCTGGGAAAGGGAAGTGGGGTAGGAGACCTCTGGCGGGAAGAGCCAATGCCGATAAGGAGACATAAATTCCTGTTATCGCGAGGGACGGAGGAGAGGGGTGGACCGCCTCTGGTAACGGCCCCCGAGGGGTCTTAAACTGGGTAGGAGGAGAGAGTTTCGCCCACACGCCCTCAGAGGCGCTGCTGCTGCTTCCGCTGCAGGCCGCCAAAGGGAGAGCCGCAGAGATGCATCGGCGCATCGCGAGAAATGGAAATCTGTCGGAGTCTTGACGTTTTCTATTTACGTTTCGGTCACAGGGAAAGAGAAGACGGTAGAAGCAGGAAGAGAGAGAGAGAGATCTGGATCTCGCCCCTTTGATACGAAATAGGAAATTTATGACCGATCTCAAAGTGCCAACATCATATATGCGACGATATTTTAAAGCAAAGCCAATACCAACTGTTTCGCTTCCGTCCACAGCGATATTTACAAAGCGGAGACTCGCTTACGGGTTGCTTTAGTCGTACTTAGCATGACGCACAAAAATGCTAACGCAACCCGCTGTGTGTTGTAAATGTTATGAAACATTCTGTCTCTCCTATTAAAGTAGTATTTTGTTGAGCTGCTTCAATATAAGTAAAATTTCAGCCATTTTAAAATCAGTGATATCACCAATATCTTTGAAACATATTATGCGAAAATTTGCTTTCCGAGATTATAATTCAGGAAGGTCAATCAAAGTTGCAGTATCGGCGAAAAAGGTATTTGGTTTTTTTAAAGCTGTTTTTTATGAATATCGCAGGATTTTTTTCAAGTTAACATGGCAATTATTTTTTAAGAAGGAGAAATAAAAAGGAACATTATGAATTAAAAATTATCGGCAGTACCCAAAGTGCAACTTGCATACCCTCCAACAAATATTGTTTTTTCTGAATATAGTAAAAATAATATAAGTCCGTCATTTTCATATTGACGACAATCATCGAAGATATTTCATGATCTTTGATATACTATTTTGAACATTTTTTTCTGCCCCACTCCCGTCACAAAAATGTCGAACTGTCCTCCGTTTAAAAACCATAGTAAATGTTAAAAAGTTGCCTATTCATCTCTATCCTCCCCTCCCCCGCGGTTGTTCTGGAGGGATAATACTTGCGCCACTGGCCAAATGACTTAAGCGTCAATGAAGCCACAACTTCTTCCGAGTTAAAGCAACTGCGAGCTCGCAAAAACTGGAATAGTATCAAAAATTCATGGCGCGTAAACAATCTAATTTACATAAAAGCTACAATAAATACCCCTCTAAGTATAAATTTCCATCAAAGCCATCCTTTCGGACAAGGCTTGAGCGTATTTCATTTATACACATTTTTCCAAAATTTTTTTTTTGTGGCGACCAGGTACTGCACTTAAAAGCCACAATTTTTTAAGCGTACTTCTTCAAAAAACTCGATTAGTCAGCCCCGCTCCTTTGTGGGGACTCAAAAAAAACCAGCCATAGTCACGAAGACGCCGAAGAAATAAGGACGAGGGGAGGCAGGCGGTCGCCGCCGAAAAAAATTCGCACTAAATCAATCAAGTGCAAAATTGAACGTTGAGAGGCACTTTTGAACTCGGGCCGTGGTTAAAACGTCAGAGGATGCAGTCAGGGAGATTTTCGAGAGGGGGGGGGGGGGGCGTCTTGGAGAGATTAAAAGGAGGTTCCGTGCTCCTTCCCTGAGCGAGACGAAAGTCGCATAGCAGGCAATAGCGTCTCGGTATAAGGGTTCTCTCCGGAGATAAGTGAAGAGAAGAGGAGGAGGAGGGGTTTTTGGGGAGGACGGCGTTGGTTAGGATCACGGCGGTGGACCTCAGTCTACTGCAGTGGGGAGGGAAGGGGAGGGGGAGCTATCTCGAGAGATGATCACGTGACCTAGAAAAGGAGAGCATGCCCTATCGTGGTTTCCTTTCGATGTTCGCATTCCGAAAACGTCGGAGTAAAAAAAAAATACCTCGAAAAGATGGGTCGGCGGAGTAAAACCCGGTTCCGGAGAATGCCGAAAAAATTGGACCCTCGTAAGTAACGGGAAAAATAAATGCCAATCTTCTAGAGACGGCCGATAAATTAACTGCGCAAAAAAAAACGGGAGAACGGTTAAAGCGTATAACTAGAGACTTCGCTAGTTATATTTGGCGACATTTTCCGTGCCGAGCAATTATTATAATTAAAGTCCGAGACGAGGAGCTTTGATTATACATTTCTCCGATGGAAAGGTTTCATGCACGGAATTGCAATATTTTCCTCGCTTTGAGTAGAATTTTATTCTAGGCCGTGGAATTAAAAAAAAAAGTCTCGACTCCTCCAGGGAGCCCTTTAAGATGCGGGCGTTCTCAAGGACGCGGCGTTAACGCTCCACTTGCCAATGACTGCGGAGATGTGACAGGCGTTGGCGAGCTTCGCATTACTTACACCTGAAGTCATACAACTGCTCGGGGACATACTCTTACGACCTCGCATAATCCGCCGTTCTCGTTGGGATGTTACCATGGATTATGAATTCTTAACTAAGTTACAGAACCTCATTTTTTCGGAAAATATTTTTCTCGCCAAAATAAACTTTTTTGTAGACCTCGCGGTAAGACTAAGACTTTTTCGATTGCCAATCGTCGTAGGATATCTCCTTTAGTAACTCTGTGGCTTTCAGAGTTCAAATACGCAACAGAGATTACCTCGGCCGATACAGCAGCGCTATTATTCAATATAAATGGCAGATAATGAAACACGAAAAGAAATTAACGATCTTTGTAAAACACAAGGGATAAATTTCAATTTTTTTTAGAAAACTCAAGTGCTCCAAGCTAAGATAACTGGCGGGAAAATGTTGGGATAATTAATAGCTAAGTTTTCAAAGGGCGTGTGACCACATAACTATTTTGAAGAAGCCCATAACAAAATAACCCATTTTTCATGCCAGTTACCTCTAAAAACGATTAATTCTTCCAAATCCGTCACGCAATTTATCTTTAGCGGAAGAAAAACATATTATAACCTTTCTCAAGGCTAAAAATAACGTTCCCAAACGTTTTCAACAGATTAAATTCCAAATATATCCGCCACACTGTATTTATCACTTTTTAACACGCTCCGTACATAAAAAAAACTTTCCCCGGGATCTGAAACCCTCCTCGGCAAAAAAATAACGAAACTCCCTCAAAATTCGACTGCCTCCGTAATTCCCAAAACGGATTCTGCAAAACCTCAGCCTTGTGTCTACTGTCCAACTCGGGAGGAAAAAATATTTAGAAGAAAACAGATGACAGCACGTCTAACACAGAGGGTACGCCTGAGGGTGGTCTCCTGGAAAGAAATAAGTTGCCATTCTCCGGGGAGAAAAACTCCCCCAACCTCCGCCCACGCCTCCATTCCCCCAAAAAATTCTGCTCAACTTTCCAGACCCCTTCCGTCTTTCTCTCTCTCCCCCTTCACCCACTCGCTCGCTCCTCTTAACCCCCCTCCGACTCCTCCACTCCCGAAACCCTTTCTCTCTCCGCCAACGTTCTCCCCCTCCCTCCCTCCCTTCCTTCCTCAAACCTCCTAATTCCTTATTTCCCTTCCCTGTCCGTCGGCTAAACCCTTGCCACACCCCCTTTCACTCTAACCCCATATCTTCCCATTCACTCCCTTCACACTCTTCTTAACCCATCCCCCCTCCCTCCCTCCCCCCTTTCACCCTCCTAATCCTATCTCGAACCCTTCTCACCGCCTTCATACACCCCCACAATCCCCTTTTCCCGCCCTCTCACGACTTTCCTCTTCCTTTCTCTCCCTCTATCAGACCTCATTCTCTCCCGAGTCCTAACTCCTTTTTCTTCTATCCACACATTCCATCAATATATATGAATCGTGTGTGTAGGTATATATACGTACGTATATGTGTATATGTGTGTGTATGTAATGTATATGTACGGAATGGAATGTATATAATAATTACACACACACACATTCACAAATTATCTTCCCTCCCACGTCCCTTTCCAACCCTTTCACTCTCTGCTGTTCACTCGCTTCCTATCCTTCTCCCTTTCCGCCATGAAACACGCCACCAACGTCCAATCCCACCACCTCCTCCTCCCTCCACCAAGACTCCGCCACCCTCATCGACAAGATTTCCACCGCCTCTAAACCCAACATCCCTCATTCATCCCTCCCTCGATACATCGCCCTCAAAAAAAAAAAATAACCCTCCTCTCCGCCCCCTTTATCCTTCCCTCATAACCCCCTTCATCCACTCTCTCTCTCTCTCTGCCCACAGCCATCTCTCCCCCAACCCTACATCCTTTCCCTTCGACCGAGTCTCCCCCTCCCTCCCTCCACGTACCTCCCGCGCAAGGTCTCCGCCCTTAGTCTCGAGAAATCTGCCTCGACGCCTTCATTTATCACGCGGTAGCCCTCGTGACCCGAGTCCGTAAGCAGCGGCGGTGGTGGGGTCTGCGGCGATGCGAGGGCGGGAGGATGAGCGGATGGAGAAAGGGAAGGAGGTGGTAGGATCGGTAAAAGCAGAGTGCAGAGATACAGAGAGAGAGAGAGGGGGGGCGGGAGAAGGGGAACGGGTTCGGAGATTGTAGTTAAGGGAGGAAAGAGTGTATGGGGCATGCGACAATCGGCTGGGGTAGGAAGACTATTACCGCTAGACTTCGGGAGGTAATGTCGAAGGAGAGAAGAATGTCGAGGGGGGGAGGGGATACGTGCGGGGGGGGGGGGTAATGCGTTTAGGATAATGCACTGAAAAATAATGGACGGAGTGGAGAGGAAGTGAGCGCGAGAGGTGATGGAGGGAGGAGGAGGAGGAGATAGGAGTGCCAGAACGAGGTTGGAGTCCACGGACGATGGTTTTAGGGATGGAGTGCGAGGCCATTAAACACTTGAGCGGGAAGGCACGGCTTAGGGATTGTGCATATTCAAAGCGATCAATTACTTCGCCTGCGTTCGACCGTGAAAAATCTGATTCTGGATGGAGGTTTGGAGGATGAGGGATGCATAGTGCGGGTTAGAGGACGACGTGGGAGTCCGAGAGAGCTTTAGCAGAGGAGAAAGCACTGAGAGACGCGGAATCTCGATCATCCGAAATCCAAGAAATGCCTCAAATAATCCTAAACAAGTTACATTGTGCAATAAAATCAACTACTACAAAAACTTCTTTATTTTTATAATGATGATGCAACTTAAAATATAATAGTGTTACGTACACATTTTAATAACAATTTATACGCCAATAACAAATAAAAAATAATGCGACAATGTTTTAACCAATGCTAGTAGTAGAACTATTCAAAGGACTAAACGTTACAAGTGCATCACTTTTGCAAATCAATAAAGATCCTAGTATATCACGAAGCCCGCATACATTTATTAAGCCGATACCGAATATCGTGCAGAGTCCGCATTCCTGAATACAACAAAGGCTTTATGTTATTATATGAGAATAAGCTGATGTAGTGTGCTAGAACCCGTCGTGGCAGCTCGGCCGCGAGACGGCGATAATTTATACGACCCTCCGACTGGCAACGCGTTTTGAGTGAAACCCGACAAATTCACAAGTCATTCTGCCCAACTACAAGGTTTATTGCTCGACAACTTAAGCACTACGGCAAGATAGGCAAAGAAGTACATATATGGATAAAGCTTTTAGTAAACAGTATATGTAAAATGTAGAGTCATTTAAAATTGATACATATAATTTCATGAGGCTTATATAAGGCTTATATAAGATAATTTCGCAATGATCAATTTCATTTATATACAAAAACTTAAAATCCAATCATACACAACACCCGCCAATGCTTTCCAGTGACTCAAACTGTCAAAAAAAAATTTAAAAAGAAATATATAATAGAAAAACGATTCCAGCTTCGCAAAAATTCTATCGCGGTAAAAAAAAACCAAGCGGACATTTTTATTCAAACCTTCGCAATTCTATCCAATTGAATCGAACGATGTTCCATACTCGAAGGCAAATAAACAGAGACCCGAAAAAAAAAAAATACCGAAAAGCGTTGCAGATCCGCGATGACGCAAAAACATCGTTATCTCACGCTCCGTCCGCCTTTCCTCGTCCGTATTCTCCCTCCTCCTCCTTCCCCATTTCCTCGCCCTCTTTTGTACGAGAAAAAGTTATTTACATCGAGTGCGCCCTCTTGCGGGCTCAGATGAGGAGGAAAGAGCGAGACACCCCTCCATTATGGACGGAGAGAGCAGCACCACCGCGCGCGCACACACACACGTGGCGTTACTGCAAGCGGCATTCACCGTGGTTGATGGGCCAAACACGGGAAAGGGAGTCTTGCGAGATAGACCTCGCTGCGTGGGTGGAGAGCGTTTTTGGGAGAGAAGCAAAAACGAGAAGAAGAAAGAGAGAGAGAGAGAGATAAACCCTCGCATATCGACCAAAGAGGAGGAGAAGGCAGGGATGGGGTGGGCAGGACGTCCCACGGCTCCAGGTAACTGCCTGCCCTCCTCCCGACGTCGTAAATAGTGAGTTCGGGGGATGGAAGAGCGGAGGGGGGGGGGAGGGGGGAAGGGATGAAATGTTTTCAAGGGCGGAAGGGTGTGTATACGGTTCCTATGCATCCCGCAATACCGATCAAGAAAAGGGGGAAGAGAGAAAGAAAAGGGTTGTCTGAAGGAGAAGAGAAGAGGGCGTGGCGTGCCGGCAGCGCGCTGAAAAGGGAACGCCGCCAGCGTAAAAGGACGTAACCAAGGACTGCGCATGCTCACTCCGTAGAAGCCCTCAATTTTTTTTAACTCCTTTCCGTTATTTTACCGTCGCGAGAATGTTTTCGTCCGCATCGTTGTTCGTCCGATCGACGTTCTTAACGATATTTACTCCCTCGAAAAAATTATTAAGGTTCACGTGCAGGAAAAGAAGAAGGGATCGCGTGGTTAGTTTACTCGTTCTACGTGAGAGAAATGGAGAAATGAAATATTCAGCCCATTTCTCGGGGATATAAGTGCGCGAAAAAGGGAGAAATTTCGGGCCATCTCCCCCTCGGTAAATATTTACGGCGTATGTGTCGACAGAAACTGTGCAGGCCAGAGTACTCCCGCGATGGGCTTCCGAAAACTTTACCTTATTGCTCGAGCATGATCTGTGCACTCGAAACACAACCGGGCCGGCGTTATTCATTCATACGGTTGGTTATTTCGGTTTCCACGAGGGCGGAGTGAGATAGCGGGGTAATGGGTGGAGGGGGTTGATTTTTATCGCCATAATGCCGTGGGGCTGTAAAAGTTTTTACGTTCACAATATAAATAATTCAAGAAAGAGTCAGAAGAGGATGAAAAAAATTCGGAATTTTCCTCTTGGTGGCGTTATGGAGGAGTAATAAACTCCCTTAAAGTGTCCACCTTTCCGAGATGAACGAACTGGAAACCCCCGTCTTATCGGAAGACTGCAGCTTTAAAAAAAAGTCGAAACGTGGTTTAACTGTCGGCAATCCAATATAGCAATAAATGAAATGGCTTATTGCAGGTAGGATAATGCCTTTGAGAGACGTGGAAGGAGAAGTACTGGGATAAAAAACGATTCTGAATACGAGGAAAGCATTAACGAGAATTGAGAAGAAGTGAATATTCTGAAGACGCTCAAGAAGCATTGAGCTTTCCGAAGAAAGGTCACGGAGATCTCTTGAATGAGATGGGATTCCATTCGACAATGCATCGGAGAAATTGATGCCATGCCATGGAAAGCACGGAGAGCGCCTTTTATTAGATAAAAAGTGAAAAAGGGAACCCCGAGTAAAAAGAAACAATGGGAATTAATAAAGCAACAAAAAATATTAACCGAGAATCTCATATACTAGTTACGTAGTTTATTATTAACGCACTAAAGATGAACTTCACTGCGGAGATTTTGCAAAAATTACCAAAAATATTTAAATATTTCAATTACATATTTATAAAATTGAGACGATACGTTACGCAACGAACTAAATATATAACACGTAAACAAAATAAGCCGCTTTATTTTTTAAATTAATTAATTAAATTAACAGGGTTAGACGCATAATATTACAGAAACACCGTGAGGCATTTTACCGCTTCCACAAAAAAGGGAAAAACGCGAAACTCTAAAACTCTAACCCCTAATAAACCACGCGGAGAAACACTAATCCAATTTAAAACTAGACAAAAGATTCTACCCTCGCACATTCACTTTCAAGGTTATCCCGAAACTCTTTCTCCAAACGACAGCTGTACATTATTTCTCCTGCGTCGGAGAGCAAATTTTTTCTACGTTAGCGCAGGGGTTTATGGGATACCTTAGCGTTCTCTCTTTGGGAACACGTAGGCGCAGCAGTACATCACCCCAACAGGCAGTGGAAGTGGGGAAAGGAGAGAGAAAGGGAGGGAGAGAGGGAGAGAGGAGGGGAAGTAGGGAGAGTAGGAGTCGAGGCGGAGGAAAGAGGGTCGGAGTGGAGGCGGAAGAGAGGTATAGACGCGTAGGAACGCCGCAGAAATCTCTCTAAGGAAGCCTTGCATACGATTGGGAGTTCCGTAGACACAAATAGTCCTCGCGTGCGTTCCCAGGATCACGAAATTTCAAAAAAAAAAAACGTGAAAATATCCCCCGTAGCAAAAATTGTATTTCCTTGCGTAAACCGCTTACAAATCTGTATCCGGCTTTCAGGTGTCTTCCTATTGGTAAACGATTCCGAGCATGTGAGAAAGAGACGAGTTTTCGTCGTGGACGACATGCGTCATCGCAATGGAGGCATCCTCTTAAAGTCTGTATAATTTCGATCGTCGTTTCGCCATACTAAATCAATACGAGACGGTCGTTTGGAGTAAGCGTGCCGATATTCATCCATCAACTGTTTTACATGCACCCGCCATTTAGAAACCTAATTTCCTCCACCATCAATTTCGAGCACGTCCAATTAAACGGGGAAAGAGGGAGGAGTGTCGTCATCCCCATTAGTATGATTAAAAATTCCCCCTTTTTTTTATTGTTAACGAGCAGCTTCTGTCTTCATCGGGCAAAAATCAATGAGCGACTTTCCCAAAAGGCCGTCGGCAAGAGCAGCAACGACCCTATAAGCCCGTACTAAACGCACGAGTCATTTCCCGGACCCTTTCAGATCGAACGCTATTTTGATAAAAAAAGAGAAGAGGAAGGTTTCCGCGCAACAAAAGGCTTTAAACATGTCCGTAGCCTTTGCATCGCTAAAATTGTGTTTGTCTTCGAGACCCGAAAGGGAGAGAGAGGGAGAATGAGAGAGAGAGAGAATGAGAGAAAGAAAGAGAGGAAAAAGGGAGAATTGAATTGAGGCTGCCCCTTGGGGGAGGAAGAAAAAAAGGAGAGAAGGTGGGGGGGGGGAAGGGATTCGCGACACCGGAAGGAACTACACGAAGCGGAAAAAAGGAGTTGGGGGAGCGGAATAGGAGATTTAGGAGAGGGGAGGAAAGAGAAAAACGGAAAGAGAGATAGAGAAAGAAGAATGGAAAGCGCGGGAGAATAAGGCGGCGCGGACGAGGGGAGGAGGAGAAGGAGGGGGCGAGAATTGGGTTTGTTCGGAGGACGGAGAGCAGTATCGCGAAACTTGAGACACCTAAACCGTACCTCCCTCAGAACCTCCCCCCCATTTTACCTTCCTCCTCACTCTCCTATCTCAACCTCCATTTTCTCTCCCGAGAGGGATTCGAATCCGAGCATCTCGAAACCTAGGAGCGATGGCCGTTACTTTGAATAAATAAAAGCGAATCAGACTGCTGGAATCCGGTAGGATGGCAGGAGCGTAGCTCTTCATACGCGTCTTAATCCATTCATTTCCCACCGACGCCCGAGACCTTTGCCACGGCGCGTTGGGAGGAGTGAATTTTTTCCAGAGAGAGAGAGAGAGAACTGGAGAGGACGAAAAGGGAGCAGGCGGAGTGACGGTGCATTCTCAACCACCTCCCTCCCTCCCACAGTTCGAGCGATTTTGAATAAAAGAGGGACGCGGAATGAAGTCCCGAGAGAGAAACGACGGAAGAGAAGAGGAAACGAGAGGAAGAGAGAGAGAGAGAGTAACGGATAGATTACTGAGAGAAGAGCGGCGGGAGAGTGGGAGGGGAGGAGATGGGATAGACGGCGGAAGAAGCGGAAAAAGAGTCGGGGAGGAAAAGGGAAAACACGTAAATCTGGAAATAAAGGAAGCGGTTGGATGGAAGAGCACAACACGGTATGCATAAGGGACACGGGATGGCGGAGAAGAGGAAATGGAGAGAATGGATGAGGGGAAATGCGAGAGGAGACAGGGGGTTATGAAAGTATGGTGTCATGAAGCGCAAATGCGGAATCAAAATGAGGAAGCGAAAACGCTGAAACCAAGAAATTCGAAATGGCAGCGCGGATATTAGCGGTGCAACATATGCTGGAATGTGTAAAGAATTCAGTCAAGACGATTTTATACCAAAAGATTGTGTATCTCATTACTCGATGATGGAAAACGTAGTATCGTATTTTTTAACGTTTTTGACTCAAAATACTTAAAAATGAAAATGAGGTTTGATCTTTAACTCATGGGACTGAATTTTTCAGGATAAAAATGAAGAATGAGTCCTGTCCGGTACTCTTCCATCCTTATGAATATGCGTTGATGAGTCTGACACTTCAATGCGGTTGGTACACCTTGAAATCTCTTTCCTTTGAGTGTAGTTTTCAGGCAGGGAAATTAAAAAAAAAGTCAAGGCGATGAACTCGAGTAATATGGAGGATGGCCAACCTGCTATAACGGAATCTCATAATTTTTCATAATTAGAAGCACGTTTTACGTGACCTTGACACACTTTCAGACGACGCTCTTCCTATTTCTCTCCTGTTTCAAAAGTCGTAAAACGAATGTCGCCGCATCTCGTCTAATTTTTTAAATCTTGGGTAAGAGTTCACTCGCACCGACACGCCAACTTCTCCATTCGCCCTGTTAGACAGCGGTATCTACCAAAGAATTATAGTCTAGTCTAGTATGAGGAACTGAACTCTCATTCCAAGATGGGAGGACGAAGCGCGGATGACTGGAACTTCAACCACAAAAATGCTTCTTAAAACTTTTTATATTGTCTGTTTTTCTCATTTTACCGCCAGATTTTAAATGCTCATTGTGTTCATTTAAATTACCTAAGCCGCAATGACACGCAAAAAATAAACGCGTCTGTACAAGTCTGGCTAAAAAAAACGAAACGGCAAGAAATACCAAACGCCTTTTACTGTTTCATTCCCATGGACATTAGTTTATCTAAAACAGTCCCACGATTTAAAAATCTAAGTCTAAGAAGTCGTTTCGTTTCAGATGATGGTAGGACGCTAAGGTCAATTACCACAAATATTAAAAAAGTAACTGAGGTGTAACAGAATCCGCAAAATTTAACCAATGGGCTAGAATATGTTCTCCCTGCTAAATCGGTTAGTCCTATTCACTTTGTTTGAAAATGGTTGCACGTATTTAAATTCTGTTCATTAACAAAAAAAGGTCGTACTGACGAAATTACTCTAGGACCTCTAAATTCACAATCCAACCCCGGTGACGAAATCGTATTTTTACTTGCGATTGAAAGATTAATCGTATTCATTACACGACGGTAAAATATTTTTAATTCTTACGATAACATTTCGGAAAATGTTCAAGATTCGCAAAACTCGCGACGAATGCCTTCGTTTTCCGTGCGAATTTTCCATTTCATTACTCGTAAACAAATCCATAGCTAATATCTGCAAATGAGAATGGATGGCCGGAATTCAAGACGAGACGTGGGTGGTGGAAGGAGATTGTGGGTGGATAATAACCGCCCCTGCCTCTCTCTCCACCCCTCCACCTCAGCTCTTTACTCCAGAGCTCTCCCCCCCCTTTTCCCTACCGACCTCGACGCACTCTTTTGTCCTCCTCGAACCGAGTCCCCACGCAAACACGAGCAAACTGCCACCGAAGACACAAACGGATGTCCTCTCCTGCCTACTCCCTACCTCATAGCCCAGCACTCCAATTACCTCCCAACCCCCTTTTTATTTACCCCAGTCGCCGGAGAAGTTTCCACCCGGAACCGAAAAACATTCGGGAATAGAGTAAGACGGGCCGAGCGGTATAAATCCAAGACTGCATGATCTTAGGTGACGGGGCGGTGGGAGGATAAGAAGCAGAGATCTAGAGGAAAGGATAGAACTGAAACGATATAATTGCTGAATATATCACCGGAGATAGTCAGGCAGATGGCGGGTTATAATAGGGGAAGAAAATTGAAAAGAGAAGCATAAAAAATATTACGAAAGTAGATTGCATTTCAACATCTAGCACTTCCAATAATATAAACCATATAATAAATATAAAATTAACAATATCTTATTAAAAAAATAAACTTGAAGAATTAATAGAAGACCGTGTACGTCTAAGATGTCACTTTAAGCACTTGTAACAAGAAAGTAGATACTAATTTCGTATTATTGAAAAGAATATTGCACTACAGGAAAAGGATAGGACTAACAATAATTTAAAAGGCATTGAAAATTATTTAAAAGGCACAATCAATTATACAACGTGTAGAATATGGTTATGTGGCATAGAAAAGACGGCAGATGGAGAGCTAAGTCGATGTTTACATGAAGAAAGTAGGGGAAAACATCGAAGTACATGACGTTTGCAGCCGGAGTTGCTAAGAGAGGTTTGCGATGGAAGGTAGTAATAAAAGAGAAAGAAAGTGAATAATAACACTGGTCCCGTGAAGAAAGAAATAATAGGATGGAAACGGTTCAGATAAACACGGTGGAAATGAAGAGACGGAAAATAAAAGTATAAAAGATAGTAGAGAGAGAGAGAGAGCAAGAACGAGGGAGAGAGGAGGATGGAGGTAGTAGTTGGAGGAAAAGGGAATGAGTTAAGGAAGGCTTCTTGGAGACCAAACATGATAGAGGGGAGAGGAGAGGCAGAAGAGAATCGGGTTGGCGAAAGAACACTTGGAAATTTGCCGGAAAAGAAAACACTCCCTGAAGTATGTCGTTCCCGGCCTCCGACTTTTGGGAGGAAGGAGTGGGAGATAAGGAGACAGAGAAGGAGAGATAGATAGGGAGAGAGAGAGAAAGAGAGAGAGGGAAAAAGGATAGCGGCAGAGAGGGAGATGAGGGAAGGAATAATTTTTTTTTTGCCTGCTCCGGGAGAACTTAAGCAAGTTGGGAAAGAGGCGGAGGCAGGGCGGGGGGAATAGGGAAAGGAGGGAACAGGGGAAGAGAACGGGAACTTCGGGGAGAGAGGGGCGGGGGGTGGGGAAGCAAAGTAGAAGGGAAATGGCATTATCTCCCAAGAAGAGGGATACGGATGAACGGAGTGAACAAACGGTCTCCCGAGAGAGAGAGAGAGAGAAAGAGATAGAGGGATGGGAGAGAGGGCGAAACACCTCTCCCCACTCCCCTTCCCCAAAAAAACCCGCCTTCGGGGCGCCACCCACGACAGGCTCCCCGCTCTCCCTTTTCCCCGCCTCCGCCCTTCCCCACCTCCCAGCCACAACGGGGAGGTGGTCTGGAAATTCACAGAAGAGGAAGGTGGGAGAGAGACATGGCGTATCCTGATGAACTGACAATGAGAGGCAATAGAGAAGAAAGTGATAAATAAAAGGACGGTGTATATATATACATACATACATACATACATACATATATATATATATATATATATATATATATATATATATATATATATATCATAGATAGTCTCCGTTGACAGGTCCGTGATTATTCATGGTTAAACTTGGTTCTCCATATACTCCTATTTTCCGCAGTTTTCTTCATGTGTGTGTATATATATATATATATATATATATATATATATATATATATATATATATATATATATATAAACAAGCTTGTGTGCGTTTGTATATTTGTATATATGTATATACACATACATGAATCCATACATACAAGAAAGAAATAGGAAAACATTGAAATAGTGGCGTACACACTGCCGAGTTTAACTCGACGATGGAAGAAAAAAACATTGGAAACGGCGGGACGCTAGAAGAGGGAGCGGTTTCTATGAGGAAATCGACACAGTTATATCGCCCCTCTACGCTGGAGACCACCAATGAAATCGTCAAGAGGGGAGGAAGAAGAAGATACTCCTTCAAGATGCTACGGGGTAAAAATCCCTCCTTTACGTTTGAGCGGTTATAAGATAAGTTCGCTCCGCTTGACTCGCTTGCACGCCGAGTAGAAATGAAACAGAGGGAGAGAGTTAGGGAGAGGGGTAGGGAGTAAGGGAAAGAGGTAGGGAGTGAGTGAAAGGGAGGGAAGGGACGAGAGAGAGAGAGGCCGTCCATTCGTATTCCGAACGCGATAAACCGCCGGGAAACAACAATTCTCCACGAGATTAAGTCATTTATAACATCCGCTTTTTTTTAACGTGTTTGAGCCGATCGGTTGTAAAAATACGAAAAAAGTCGATTCAGGGACGTGTCGTCCAGGAGAATCCGTTCGGTGGAAACACTTTTCAGAGCGCGGCGAGCGATGGATTCAATTTAGAAGGAAAAATAAAACGGAATTTTAAAACAAACGAAATAGGTAACATCTACAACTGTCAAGAAAGGTACAGAATACGTTTATATTTTTTACGCGACACACGACGACTTCGTTAATCAATTTCTAAATGAACAAAACGTTCGCAAAATGAATCTTTATATGAAAAAATCTAAAAGAAACTTTATACATATTTACATAATCTTCATAAATAACTAAATTAATGAAATTTAATAAAAATGAATTACGCATGACAACTGATGCATTACTTAAACGATCCCAGATATCAGCCAACCCAACGACGCCAACGTTAAAAGCTCCTAAACAGCGGACCGAAAACACAGTTAATATATGCGAATAAATTAGCGACCTTCGTTTTCTGTCGAAAAAAATCTATTTCCAGTGAAAGCTTTCCGGAGAAAAAGCACTCGTAGCGGAATGCAACGTTCGCTCTTCGAGTGTCTCCATAAATTTCAATTGCTTGCAAATATGGCCGACGGGGTCCTTGGCGGCGCATTACGACGCAGACACACCTCATACTACCACCCGTCCTTCCCATTCCACTTCTCCCCACCCTGCTTCCTCTCCCTACTCTCCATCCCCCTTTCCTTCATACATCCGACCCAGAGGTCGCGTAAAAAAATGAAGTATTCCGTGCCTGGAATGAGACCCGTGTCCTGAATACGTCTCCTAGCAAAGTAAGTCGTCCCCAATTTCTAAAAAAAAAAAACATGCAATCGCTGCTGCTTTCGATTCAGCGAGCGTTTAACGAACTTAGCGGGTAAGCATCTGGCATAAGCCGAGAGTTTGATGACGCCGGTAATAGAATTATCAAACTTTTAAATCATCGAATTCACAATTCCGCCTTTCAGACTGCAGGGAAGCATCCACGAGTAAGAAATTCAATATTCATGAGAGACTCATTTGAATACTGTACGGTCATGGAGTACACTAATTCAGTAATCAGGTATACATTGAATCCATAAGTGGGAAGGTGGTTTTAGGGGAAGCTGGGAAAGGAAATAAGCTTCCACTCAACCAGCACCCACTGTGTGATGGGAAAACTTCAACGTCTGCAGCTGAACTGCTTTGCATAATATCCCTTACAACGGCGCCAAGCAAATTAATATTCCTCTTCAAAACTATACAACGAAAACAAACAATTTCCAGGACCACCAAGAAAATTTCGGGGAAGGAATAAAGTTACGCGGAAAACGAAGACCCCTGAAGTGGAGGAGGGCAAATCGAACCCTATGTTCCCTATTTTAGTTTTTCTAATTATAATATTAAGTTAGCCGTATGGCAGTGTAAATGACTACGAGTACTCTCATACTAAACCTGAACTTTATGGCAAAAAACTGGCAATATTTTATGCCTTCGTGTTGCTAAAGATCTAAAATAACAGCACCTGCGTATTTAAGAAATATTTCTACAAAACCTATGAGAGGTCTTATAACGCCGTTATTTCATGCAATATTAAAGAATAGGAAACATTGAACTAGACTGATTGGATGGATTAAAGAAATTAATATTCTCTGACCTTTGCTGAGATTTGATGTTTTATCACGAAGGACGTTGATTTGGTAGACTTTGCCGAACTCTTCGAACATCTTCCGAAGGTCGTTTTCATCCATTGAGCGAGGAATTTGACCCACGAACATTTTGATTGCATCGGGGTCAGGCTGCTCTGAGTTGGTCATATTGGAGTTCATGTTCCTGCAAAGAAAAAAAACGACACTGTTTAAAAAAAAAAACTCCAAATCACAGGGACATTTAAAAATCGACGCATTTCAATTAGTTTCTTTTTTCTACAGTGTACAAAAAATGCCTTTGCGAGCTAAACAAAAAAAGAAGAAAATATATTAGAGACGTTGGAAACCACTGCAAATATTGTAAACATGGCAACGCTGACTTTTTACGTTCATCGTAAAATGAGAACATTACCGTTACTTGAATAAGACTCGAAAAATGTTCAATGAAAATTCGCTTGAATTAAACATGAAACTAAGTGCGATAAAATGACACATATAAACGATGAATTTACATCTTCAAATAGCAATCACAACCCCAAAAACGACGACCAGGCCATTATCGGGAGACGAAGTCGTAAATTAAACAAGATATAGGAAATCACTTCGAAAGAAACATCAAAACCCAATTATGAAGCTTAAAATCGAATCAGCAATTACAACCAGTATATCAATTGGCAAATTTTTACTCCGACCGTCGAAGCTTCCATAATTTCAAATTATCCATGCATTGTTCGCACGCTGCGAAATAAAACCGTGGCCAATAAACAGCGGTAACTGGATGGGAGAAACAAATTGCCCTTCATTGCGAACAATGCTCGCGCTCGTAAAGATAAACTAAGCCCTTCCAAAACTCCAAGCTCAAACAAATAGAAGCCCTAACCAATGATAAAGCCATGCGATTGCAGAGCATCCGGTCAGGAAAGGCGTCACATATCTTAAAAATCTCTCCAATATTTCGTCGGCCGGGGAGGGGGGTATAGAAATGTGAAGGAGCCCAAGTTTTTAAAACTGCTTCGCCCGATCTCGAAATGATAAATTCAAAAGGACTTCACGCCGGCAATTTTTCCATAACAGAAGGGGGAGAGAAAGAAAGATTAATGGAGGTCCTTAATGCTCAATAACCTGGATATGACGAACTCGTTAATCCATATAAAGCCGGTTCAATTACGACGGAGGGAGCAAGCACTCGCCCCATGCATAGTCATTATACGCTGGTGACGGTTTATGGGCAGGGTGTAGTAAAGAGGGGGGGAGGGGGGAAATCATGGATAATAAGGGAAGGGCGGGGAGACAAAAAGGTCGTCGGCTGTGGAGGATATGCGGGCTCCGGAGAGGACGTTAGTGTAATACGAGGGTCGCTACGTCCGAGAGAAGTCCAAGTGTGGTATGGAGAGGGGGGAGGAGTGGGAGGGGGAGGAGACAATGTCCAGTGAGGCGTGACCGTCCTGGCGCCCTTCTATTTACGTCGCGAAATACCACGTCCGAACAATAGGGACGTGTAATTTCGCGACGAGATGGCAGGTAGCGCTGGGGAGGACGGACTGACGGTTACGGACTCCGTAATGGTTCTCGCAGCGAGCGATAGTCACATTTCCAGGGCAAGGGGATTTAATCGGACATGAGACACTTTCCCAAAGGAACGAAATGACCTCAGGCATCCGCCGCGAACCTTCCGCGCAGCGGCGACTATACGGCGTCCTCCGTGAGTTACAATGTCTTTCCGATGAACGATTTCGAAGATATTTTCTAGGGTGTGAAGCGTGGCGCGCTCTGGCGGTGGGAGATGAGCGACGTTAGAGGGCTCTGCGGGCGGGAAAACGAAATAATCGATTCGTTATCAATCAGGGGTAAAAGAGGAGTTCTCCCTTTTGGTAAGAAGGTCACTGGTGAGAAATCAATGGACGGGGGCACGGACTAATTTCGACGACCGTAAAGCGACGGAGTGTACAGCAATCGGTTTTCCCCCTCTGACTCGCTCGCTTCATAGAGACGTCACAAATGAGTTCTCTCTTTCAATCGCCGATCGCGATTGATCGCGCTTAATCGAAAAGGCGAAATCGATCAAAGTCAACTGTGGATGCTGAACGATTAATTAACCCGGAAATTTTGGGAAGCTATTATGCTGTTCATTTCTCCGATAACACAGAAAGAATATCCCATAAATTTCGGACTCGCGGAATAATACCGAGGAAATTGGAAGTCGTAAATTTGGGGAAAACGAACTTTTTCCATTTATCTTTTAATGACATTTTTTTCGTTCGATTTGGGGACGGTTTGCTGCATTTTTTTCCCTTGACGTCGCTTTGAAGCAAATCTCTCGAATTTATTTTTCATGGTCACAAAGTTTCAAGTTTAATTATCTTCAATTAAAAAAAAAGAAGTTCAGCTCGGAGTTACAATTAAGAACAAGTCGAGGATATGAATCCTCGTTTTTACTGCGGCATAAATAAGGAGACGAGACTAAATCGATAATAAAAACGGTATTTGAAGCATACCTATATAAAACAGCCACGAATTAAATTGTAATTCTTTAACTAGCTGACTGTGAGTGGCAGATTAACATACTATGGGAATGTGGGTGAATTACCGCCCATTTATGCCGTCACGAAATCCCCATTTTACTGTCGAAAATTTTACGTTTCTAAACAAATCCTGAAACTATAGCGATGGTAAACGTACGAAGAAGTGATTACGCGAAATAAGCTTCGATACTACAAACGATATGCTTAAGTTCTCCGATCAAATGATTTCACATTGGCACGAATTGGAGCATAAATATTTTACACGCGGGAGATGAAATAAGATGAATACTCGAACTTCTATTACTGCGTTGCTCTCAGCAGAATAACAGGGCAATGTATTTACGTCACAACGGCTGAGAACTAGTTGAAGTAACGAGATGCTGCTGATGGATATTACGCGATTTACGTCAACTATGTCCATACACGCTGAAGTGTTCAACCCCAGAACGGCCATCAAATGCGCACGTTCGAAGTTTAATGCGTGCGGCCGGGAGTAACGCATAAATAAATCCTATGCAAGGCTTAAATCACCTTACCATCGTTGGATACAAAGATTAACGTATTTGTGTGTGAATTTAAATAGAAAATAATCAAAAAGTAACTAATTTTAATGCATTACATCCGTTCGCAACAGGAAAGTTTTCTTGACAAAGCATAAAGCATCCTATGAAAATATTTAAAATATTTTTTCCAAAAAATAGTACATTTACTTCATTGCTTAATCAATATTCCACAAATGGAATAATAATGCAGAAACATAAATAAATAAATCCTATTTCGTCTGTAATATAAAACGTACTTATAAATAATCCATTAAGTCCCAACCAGGATCTAAATGACAACCACACGCTGTGAAATATGAATACTAACGCAAAATTCAAGCTGCTGAGTGTAGTATGCAATTTTACTTTGACTCGTCTGGACTTGAGTTTTACCCCCGAGCCGCACAATTTATATCGAACTTGATAACAACCACTCGCCACGCGCTAGAACGTATTGGGTGACGCTGGCGCCGACCAGCTGCTGTGCCGGAGGAATACTTAGCCATAACAATAAAGGAAGGCTCCCTTGAGGAATGCATCCACGCTATCTTCCCCGACGAGGCTCCGTACGCGAATTCAGGGCACAGTACGAACGCCTCCATGGAATCTCCACGCCTCGCGCGTAATGCATCTCGCGAAATGGCACAATCGAGAATGTAGATGGAGAGGGAGAAAAGGAGAGAGATGTGTGTGGAATGAAGAGAAGGATAACCAAAGACGAATGAGTAAAGGAGGAAAATGAGTTAATAAGACTTCTTGAGAAGCCATTAACGAAAAATAATAGTGAATTGTGAGGGCCCAAGAAAAATATACATACGTAAAAATCCCATTCTAATGGCATGAAAGGCAGAAAAAAATACTACTTTACGGAGATGCGATGCCAGTCAAGACGTGGATTTTTGCTGTAAAATGAAGCTGAATCAACAACAGCGATGTGACAAAAACGATCCGACTGCCAAGCAAAACATGTAATACAACATGAATTGGAACTCCAAGTCGTTTGAAACAGTGACAAAATTGAAGAATAAAATACTAATGGAAAAAAGTTCTTCTGATGAGATTGTACCTGTCAAGGCTCACTTTGTATTTTATGCCAAGTGTCAAGTACGTCAAGACCGAGTTTTCGGAGGGACAGCACGCGAAATATTCGATTGTAATGGAATCGCAAATTATTTTTTTTTTAATGAAAAGGAAATTAAATATCCCATCAACAAAAAAAATGGATTTTGGAGAGCTTAGAAAGAATGCAAAACACGAATGAAGCGGGAGCTTAATATAAAACACTAGAAGAGAATGGATTACATGGGTTACTGGCGAATAAAAACTTGTGGGAAACATTGATAAGCTTTAAACACCAATAACAAATAAGAAACCAAACAAAATAAAACTATTAGTAGTAATATATAAACAATGACCTCTATAAAATAGCGTGGATCTTACACTAACATGGATAATACATAAAGATGTTAAATACGCAACCGTAAGCTGTGATCGATGATTAAACGAAAGGCATTTTAAACGAATCATCCATAAATTTTCAGAATAATATTTATCGGATTCGAAACGAATAAAACCCCAGCGATCACCGTCGGCGGAATAACCAAACTTCGAATCAATTACTAATTCCCGCTGAAAAACACCCTTTGGTTGTTCGTTCTAGACGATCAGACAATCGCGCGGCTCTTTATTAACCCGGAGGAGAATTAATCTCCGTACAGTAAGTTCCCTTCGCGAAACCGCCCACCCTTCCTCCTCTTCTTCCTCGACTGAGCATTGCAGTTGATATGGCGCCTCGTATGGGTATATCTCCGCCGTCTCTCCGGGTCCCTGACCTAAATCACTTCGGAACATCCCCAAACGCCCCCTTAATCTCGCGCAGACATGAAAGAGCGACCGCGGGCCGACTAAAACCGCAAGAGCACGTTATTCTAATACTCCCGACGCCTCCCTATCCCCTTCCCGACCCGAAACCATTCCTCTCTCCCCCCCTCCACACACACACCGCCTTCCCTCCTCCTCCTCCAGCCTCCCCTCTTCCTCCTTCCCTCCCCCCGATACGTCAGAAATGCAAAGCACCGCCATCGAGCAACTGCGCGCCGGACTTCATAATCCTAGAAACCTCCTTATTCCCGTAGCGCGAGAAGATGCGCAAACAGTAAATAGCCACACGGAAAACTCGTTATTAGAAACTACGGGAAGAGGGCCGAGAGAGGAACTTTCTCAAGACGGGGAGCGGAGTTTCGCTCATTAATGGCGGATACATGCCATTATATTATGCCCTCACAGAGACCAACTTTTTCAATTACTTATACGGCCGCGTAAATGTTTAATTATATAGCGCAAAAGAGCGCCAAACGCTGCAGGTTTTATAACATCCAAACGCTTAACTCTAGGCCACACGAATTTTTAATCCAGGCTACAACATTTATATTCATTCAATGAAAAAAATCACAAGATGTACTGATATTTTTCGAATAGTGTAACTTCTCCGATATCCTCTGGAGATGTGCCAGATTAATTTAAGATTAAATATTTCCTCTGCTTATTGTTTTTTTTAAATCCGAAATATTATTCCAGGAGTAGAAAGTTTAAATCATAATTGTAATAAACCTTTCAAATTTACATCAGACCAGAGCATATGCACATTTAACTTGTGGTGCGACTACTACTATTCCCTTCTTATTTTTTATTACATGGAAAAGGAGGCATTGAAATCTTTATGACGGAAAAAACAATAAAGACCCACCGAAATACATAAAAAACGTAAGCATAAAGAAAAAATTCCCTTAGCGCGAGATAGATATATAATCACAAATCCGAAGATGAAAAATATCTAGCGATATCTTTCTCATAAATCTAAATTATATCGTGTACAATTTCATTGCGACCGATGTAACCTAAATAGGCCACTTTAGGCGTGCCCCAAAACGCCTCGAATCGATCACACCTGAAATATGGGAAATAGAATTTATAAACTCGATGGCAAACGCGCAATATTTCAATGCGTGCCTGCGTGAACAGACATAATTTATCATTCGTGATATTTTTGTATCCTCGAAACACGTGTTCCGCCTCACAAAAAGAGATGATGGATGTGTATTCCATGCTGATAATCCCCGCCTAAAGGTTCCCCATCGATCGAAACGCAGAATTCCTCATTCTTCACCCACGATCTTATATATATACACGTACACTTCGCAAAACGCGAGCGAACTACACCCGACGTCGACGTGACATATCATATTAATTACCCCACCGATAATTACCAAAATCTAATTTTCTATTCGCCGTCATCGAGTTCGTGCCTCAAAATCATTACGGATTTAACGCTCCGGACGAACACGTGTCGACGAATTGGGAAAATTTTAAAATCACTTTACAGTCGGATATCAAATCTAATTCTCTGGAATGGAATCATTAATGAGAGGACCGCCAATAATTCCCACCTAGATTACGTCCGATGATTCCAACCGTGCCCCGGTGTATTTATTCAGCAAACACGTCCCTCCCTCTACTCCCCCGCACTCGATATAACGCCGTTGTATTTAGCACCAACGTTTCTTCCCCATTTCGCCCCTCGTTCCCACCGCCTCCCTAGAGAACAATTCTCCTTCCCTGCCAGCACATGCACCGCTCCCTCTACCACCCTCGCATCAAACCCTTCCCAACACCTTCACTCCGCATCCGACCATAGCGACCGCAGCGCGTGGGTACATCAGATGACGGCGTTGCCTAATTAGATGGTAGGCCGCAGCGTGAGGAAGGGGATCCCTTTCGTCGCCCTCCCCCGCCAAGAGTCCTCCTCAAAACCTCCTCGGAAGAGTAAGAGTGTGGAGGAGTGAGTCGACCTCCCGCTTACGGGAGGTGAGGTGGGAGTAACAAGAAAGGACGAAGGGAGAATGAGAATCTGAGATTCCTTGGCGGACTACGCTCAAAATGCAGAGGGAATATCTCCCTCTCTCTCTCTCGAACCGAGTACGTGCGCAGGGGCCTCGTAGGTTTATTTCGGGCGTTGGTGCTGGGAAAAAGCGGGACTTGAAGGCGGAGGAAGACTATTCTTGCGGTGAACGATTAACACAGCCCAAGGTGGTTGCGGGGGTGAAAGAGATCCGATCCGGATTTGGAGTCGACGACTACTCTTTGTTTCGAGGCACGAATGATGCAATGCGATAATACCGTCGCTGCAGTCTCTGTTACACATTAAATGTCTATTTACCAAAAATAATACGCTTCGGTTAAATAAAATAAAGTAGCTAAAATCGAGTACGTTGACTTTCCTACCTAGTCAGTGGGGACGTTCAACAAAAAAGACATAGGATGTAATATGGATGGCCAGATGATACAGAGCAATTTTAATCGCGGTTCATTCGTCTGTCATAAGAGGAACCAAAAAGCTCTCAAGTATAATTAAAATGTTTTTCACCCTTTCTACGAACATTTTGTTTTATGCTAGGTAATAATTTATTAAGAAGGGTGATCGTCTCAAAACTCTTTTATAATCAGTTAACTAAATAATAAGAAACGGTGGACTCTTTCGCGATAGCAATAGGCATTCGTACACACACAGTAAGTTTGGAAACGACACCGATTGCTCAAATTAAAAATTTACGTGACATTTAACTCAGAACTGAAATAAAAAAACCACAATATATTTATTGCGACACTTTTAAAATTCGCATTTTAAGGGTAATGATAGAGCATAGGGGCAGTGTAAACGATTAACACATACTAGATTAACGTAGATCAGAGTCAGATTTCGCTACCTAATCTCACTGACAGCATAATGGATACAATTGGGGAGGTTGGACGAAAGAAAAACAAATTAAACAACAGTTAAGTACCAACCAAAACAAAAATTAAAACAGCGGAAAAATAAAGTTAATGATTTCATATTAAAATATAGCACTTTATATGGATATTTAAATAAATAAAATGCCTAAGTAAGAGATTTCATTCATTTTCGCTCTACCGCGTAGGCTTTAGAGCGGCGAACAGACGGGCAGACAGACAGAAAGACGGCGGCATGACGAAAACCACTTTTTCGGACTCAGGTACACCTAAAACGTATACGTAAAACGTATATCCATCAAAATTTCGAGATCAAATTTTTTTGCGATTACGATACTTTCTCAATATACCTACTTCGTATATGGGAAAGTAAAATTAATTTACATGAAATTATGGTGCCTCAATACTTAAATGAAACGGTGGGATAATAAGAGTTGTATTCTTGTTTATTAATTTCAAAAATTACAATAAATATACGCCAGAACCTAACAAAAAAGTCAGGATAATAATTCTTAATCATTCTCATAGCCACCTTTTTAAATATTCCGATAGATAAGACAGGTAATCAAAATTACGCTGCTTCGTGTAAACAAATTAATTACCATCTAATTCTTTCTCCAATACAGGTTCAAATCAACAGGAAAATTTTCAAACCAAACTCTTTTCGAGCGGTTTTTTTTTCACTCTCGACGTTTTTTTTTAAAGCCAACTAACCGCGTCGGCAAATCGGAAATTATCCGCGGTTGCGATGCAACACTCCTAGCGGAAGCGTCAACAGAAGGTCGATCTGCAATCCGCAATCATTTGGAGAGCGAAGAACAACACCGGGCGAACTACGAATACCTAAATCGGCCGAAAGAGGATTTCGAGGAGAGAATCGAAAAGAAAACAAAAGACTCTCTTTCCACAGCTTCAGCGCCGCGAGGGAAGAAGAGAAGGCCGAAAATTCGAGCGAATGCAGCAGCAGCAGCCGCCGATGGGAAATAATTGAGAATCGAACGGGATCTCAAACAGTTTCCGAGTGATACGTCATCGAGACCTTCCGATTGGAATCGATGCCGACCGAAACTCGAGCGAGTGTGAAAAAGAGCGGCGAGGAGGGGGAAGAAGAATTGGTGAGAGCAGACCGCCCCAGGAGGTTATATCTGCGGTGGAAGCGTGATAGCGCCAAACAACGATTACTTTTTGAACCGTTTGTGCTTCTGTAACCTCTCGCGGACACACATTCGAATGGCCGCCGGCTCCATTCCGATTCACTCTCCGGCACTACTTCTGAGAGAAACACACCGCCGACGACCAGCTCATTAAGCTAGATACGTTAACGGCCAAACACCATTTCAAGGTGCTCGTTTATTAAAAATCGATAGACCACGTTAACGAATCAGCCAACTGGCAAGGTTTCGGGCGAGGAATGGCGCATTACGTATCGACTGATCGTAGCCATTTTTCTAATAAATTTAAATGCGAACCGCGCTGATTATTCCGTTTTCTTTAAGAAAAGTGAGCGCTTGAGATTGAGTCAAATATAGTGGGATTAAATCTTTTTAAAAATAATAAATTCAACATATTAAAGTACTTTTTATATTTCTAAGAAATGTTCTTGTTTTTTGAACAAGTTAATTTGTGTCAGAAATCATATATAGTAGTTATATTATATTTATAACATTGAAATGTGTATACTTTGCTTTAAGTACAAGATTGGTATTACGCGTGCATTAAGAAAAATTTTTCAAAATAATGGGATGTACTACGTTAAAATAAACTAGTTTTTAAGTTACTGAATGCTAATGCGTAATTTTTCGTATTTACTTCGTAATTTAAAGTTTTTATCTATACATCAGCGCTAAGTTAATAATACATTAACCGGTAATTATTATCACATAGCCAAACGTTTAGGTTTTTCTTACTTTAAACATGGTACGTCATAGACATTAATACACGAAAGCTACAGGTATCACATTTGAAAAATTTCCCATCGCACATTTTTTACTCGGATTCTACATCGCGCATCAGCAAAATAATTTCCATCCAGCACATTCCAACAGCTATATAAAAGCTTTGGACGTATTTGGCGACACGCACCCATAGTCACGTGATACGAGACTCGCCAACAATCGAAGTGAGATTCGCTCGACGGACTCGCGCTGAATAAACCAAAGTTGCCTGGAATGCTTCATTCCCCAGTAGCCATTACGCCTCTCCCACTCTCCCGTATTTACCCTTCCTGCGTTATGAAGTGCAAGTCGCGTTACGCACGGCGAGGCTCGAAGCTGCGGAAACCCCATCCGCGTAACAAAAGGACCGGGCGCGTGGGGCCATCGATATCAACGCACCTCCCCTCCCACGCCAATATTCTCCCCCCCCCCCCCCCTTCCCGGAGTCCTGGCCATCAACACAGCCACGGGGGAGGCGGAAGGTTGAAAGGGGTTTGAAGAAACGACACATCGGAAGGGAAGGTGGAAGGAAGGGATATGAAATCTATAGTGTGCATGCGTGAAGGGACCGAGGCGTGCTCGGGCAAGCAAACTATAAACATAGCGATCTCGTCGGTCCGCTCAGCGGGGAGTGATCCAGGGGCGGAGAGCGGTGCACGGGGTCACATTAATCACCTTCACCAACGGCCCGCACCCCTTCACCGATAGTCGCTCCACGTCGACATCTCTACCCCCCCTCCCCCCCACTTACTCCAACGGAGCTACCTGATCGGATAGAGGCTCGTCCTAGGGCACGCGACTCTCGATATTCCCTCGGCACTCATCATCGACTATCCATTATACCGGAGCGACCGTTGAAATGCCAGCAAGCGACTCCCCCTCCCTCCCCTTTCCATCGTACCCTTCTCTTCTCGCCATTCTCCTATCTCTCTCTCTCGATTTATCCGACCAAAGAGATTATCCAAATGGTACCCCGCCAGCCCTAACTACTCTAGGGTAGTGGATCGGAAACGAAACGAAGACCTGACAGGAATTAGACCAATGGGATGGATGTATGCGCGAAATAACGATATTCATTCGTCGACGCGGGTGAATCATGTCGAATTTTTATTCTCCCGGGAGGACCTGCAATTTTTCGAGCTATATATATTTTTTTTCCTCCGAATTTCGGAATCCCTTGAAATGTCCCAGGCAGCATGCGGCGGTTAATGCCGGTTAATCCGCAATGAAATATCCCTCAGTCGCAGTTTTTGTTTCGTGTTATAGCGACGCACCTTTCTGCTGTTGAATACACCGTGCATTCGTCGAGTGGACGTCGCGATACTTTTATTTGGTGAACGATAAATATCGGTCCACGTTTATGTGAAGCTTCGTATTAATTTACGACTAGCTAACGTTTTTCACAAAAAAAACCATGAACAACGCTAATCTTTAAATTCTACGCCCGTTAGTTAGACAAGCGTTGAACAGTCACACTCCGAATGAAGCTCCAGTTTGAAATTTGACTTCGGTAATGGTGAAATTGAATATTACCGGAGGCATTTGCGCCGTATGGCCACGCGAAACTACGTGTAGGAACAAATTAATCCAGAGGTAGGCAAGCAGACAAGCGGCGCCAATCTTAAAATTTCAATTTCAACTGAAAATCAAATCTATGATAAATAACGTTGCAATAACGTATTTCAGTTCAGTTTTTAGCAATCAAATTCTACACCTAAAAATGATCACGTTAACTAGTCTATACAGCGATTCGCATTGCTCAAATCTTGTAAAATACAGATACAAACAGTAGAAATTAAACTGCCGAGATCGAACCCACATTCCCTACGATTTCTCCATGAAATACTTGGATATAGCAATTTAAAACCTATAGCGGCTAGCAACTTAGGGGCATCGGATCCATTCCTAGCCTTAACGAACTGTTTGTCATATTTCTCTACGAACGTCTTACAACACGTCGTTAATCTAATTATGTACCATCTTTTCCATAGAAAATACAACTAGGTAAACCCAAAAATGTTTGAAGTTCCGATCGATCTGCGGAAGACGAAATGCAGCAATTTTAAAAGAGAAGCGGTATAATTAAAAATATTGGTTTTTCTCGGTGCTATTGAAGACCTGAGTTATCACAGCAACCTGCTAGCATGAGTTACGGCTTATGTACCAGACCCCAATATTTCCTGAAAAACCTTCCTGCAAACATACCCCCATCCTATCCCTCCACCCCCCATGCATCCACGTGCCAGTCGTGCCAGCACACACGCACCCCGACACCAAGCTTGCGAAGGGGCCACCCCCCTTCGGCATAGCATGAACAAAGCACCACGTGATCCCCAAATGATTTACTTCAGAGAGAGAGAGGGAGGGAGGGGGGAGAGGTGTTGTGGCGAGGGGGAGGGAAAAGCAGACGGTGTACGAAAAGATAAACGTGTTTGTTGGCGCATAAAGGATAAGAGAGACCCTGAATAAAGGGTTTTTCGGGATACATTTATAACGTAAGGGAGGAGAATGTAAGAAATGCTGCCATCTTTAAGATTGATGATTAACGACCGCGTGAAAAAAAAGTTCGGAGTAGCTCGAAGGATACTCTGATTGCGTATCCACGTCAAAAAATGGAGTCCTCATAAAAAACATTTGAGGAAAATTAATCAAACCGTGTCGGCTGACGGTCTTTCTGCGGCTTTGTACTAGCTGGGTGGGAAGTATAAATTTCAGCGAATGTTTGAACGGAAGCTAGACTTTCATTATGTGGAGAACTCAATTACCACTCAACTCAGAAGTTCACCTTCGAATACAAAAATGATGAACCAAAAATTAACTTTTTTGATTCAAGATAAAAAAATCCAGACGAGGTATTCATAACCCGATTACGAAAAAATATAGATAATAAATATGGATTTCAAGACTCTCCGGTATAAAATATCAAGTCATTTAATGGGTGCGAATAATACCGACTTCCTTATAAAATCCGCAACTACGAGGAGGAAGCGGAAAAAAAATCGTGCAACTCGTCCACCAATCACACGTAATTATCGACCGGTGAAACAAAAATTGAAACGATGGAGAAGTTTCTCATCGAATATCATTCAATCATTCAGAAAGGGAGAGAGATACCAGACTACCACTCGGCTTTTGCATTCGAGACCCTTAAAACTTTCCTCAGAGAAAACACGAAGCGAAAAAATAAGAGAGAGAGGATGGGGGGGGGGGGGGGGGGGAAGTTCCTACCAATTTTTTTAATTTTTTCAACAAACGCCTGCAAAGCAACCGAGGAACTCTCTCCCTTTACCACCTCCTCCAAAACCCCTCCTCCTCTTCCTCACTTCTTCCTCTCAGACTGAATTCGGTCTTCCTCGCTGCTTGGCTGCTTAATCCGAATCAGAGCGAGCTGCCGGGTAATGGGCCGAGAGGTTTTGAACGTGGGTGACGTATAACTTGGAGCTGGTAGGAGAGAGAGAGAGGGAGGGGGTCTGGAGGAGAGGGCGGAGAAAGGAGCGCCTCTGTTCGAGGGCCAATTGGCCACCGACTCCGTTCGATAAGGTATTGCAAGATTTATCCTCGATCGAGCATCCTCTTTCGCAGTCCGACATGAGCGTATCGCCTCGAGAAGAGAGAGCTGTTAGGCACGTTTAATGTCAGCGTCCAAGTTAAGGAGACGATCGGGCATGTACTAATTAAAAACTTCCTCCGTACTTAATAGATAGCCGTCTGTGGCGACGCGACCATCGAACGTGCGGCCACTATCGATTGCAACATCGCAACAACGGATCGATATATCTAAATAAAGAACGATAATAAAAATATCGCAAAAATGTGTATTATCGACGCTTAGTAACAAAGACATCGCCGTAGATTATGCTTGAAATTTTTTAAGACAAAAATGGAATCCCAACCTTAGGACGGAAAAGACGCTACAGAGCGTTGTCGGGGGAAAATCGGAAACTTACGTTTTTGGCGGATCATGTACGTCGGTCTTCCCCACCCACTAGCCGACTGAACGCTCTCTCCTAGGGAAGCGGCGCCCGGAGACGACGATATTACCGCTCCCGGAGAGTGCAAGAGTGGGCTTGCCTCCAAAGGGATGCCGCGTCCCATTCATTCCCATTACGCCACACCCACGCCATCTTTCCCTCGACTAACGCACTCACGCGCTTGCTTCATATTCCTCAGGACCTTTGCCATAAGGCTCCGCATAACATAAGCTTTCGGTCACGGGGAAAAACATACCAAGAGGGCTCGGTTCCTATGAAATCGTCCACGCGCGTGTCAACTCTCGACGCAGCGGTAAATATTAAGGCAAAAAACGTCCCCTACACTTAGATTTGTTCACGTAAAAGTTGGAAAATCAAGTACAATGTTTAAGCAGGGGTTTCCTTTTTTATAACCAGAAAATCGTCGTCAATAAATGTTTAATAAAATAAAAATTTGAAAATAGTTCCAAATGCAGTGTTAAAATATTTTATTGGCTAGCAGCCCGTTGCAGCTACGCTTGCAAATAATCTAAATAGTTCGGCCCTAGGTTAGATCTTCTATGTTCCCTGTTCATTTGACGTGTTTCTCTATTCCCTTGTCTTTCTTGTACTCTCCGCTCCTCATCTTCACGGGCAATTCTATGAGCGGCCGCATCTCTCTCTCTTTCCTGCATTCTCCACTCATCTTCACGGTCAATCCTGCGTGCTTCCGAATTCCTATCTTTGCTGCGTTCTCAGCTTCTCATCTTCACGGGCAATCCTATGAGCTTCCGCATCTCCTTCTCTCTCTTTCCTACGATACTCTTCGTTTGATCTCTTGGCTCCTCTTCCTTTCTCTGGCAGCTGTAACTGGGCTAATAGCTCTCCTTTCCACTGGTCTACCCCTTGGCATTTTTTAATTTTCTGCGATTTTACAGCAATATATTATAACAATTACGTTATCACAACGTCACAGAGTTACTCAATGCTAGTTTAATATAGCGGTATATTCAAAGGGGAAAAATTTTTAATTCTACTTTACCTTAGTTTCAATGATTATCGTTGCACCCTTATAGACGAACTCACAAACAGTTGCTTTCCTTCAAGTGCCCATCAACGACTGCTTTTAACTTCTTACAAGACCTAATATAAAGGCGACGTCATTGCAACCGTTTATTTTGATTATCAGTGAAGAGATGATAACCATATAATGTGTTAAAAATAACGTGCGTCTCTATTCTCATCTAAATTTATGCGTGAGCCTATTTGCGTTAATAAGCATTACAGGTGTGTAATATGATGGTTCCACTTACAAAAAGGTAACATTCCAGCATTCAAACGATGAAATGAAGATTCAATTGCTTCGATTAAATCGTTAGAAATAATTGCCAAACGTAGCCAACAGAATAATTACTCTTAAATATTTACGTTGCTATGCTTCATTAATTTCGATGTTCACACAACAGTTCAAAGCGAATAACGCTTTTCTTTCGTCTATTTGAAGGTTTAATTGACATTAAATGAATCGGAGGCAACAATGAGAGTCTCCTTGGCAACGACCGGAATGAGTACGAAAAATCCGAAATATTTCGAAAAAGAATGCGTATTTCTGAAAACTTCGACCGTGTAACATGTAAAAATTGCAAGAATAAGATAGTATAGAGTTTTAACCGTCGAATAAAGTAAAAACGTAAAAAATCGGTACACATTTACGTAATTTGATGAATGAACGAAAAAAACCTTGCACTCTGAAAAATCGAAAATCTCGTGTAAACTTAAGGGAAAATATAATTGTCTCCTAGATTCGAACCCGGGACTTTATGAAAATGTTTTTCTATAAACCTCCTAGTTTGTAGAAACAAACCTCAGTTTACCGCATATTTCTACGACAAACGGCTTTTGCGATACTGGGGATGGGACAGACTGACACTTGAGAATTATTATATTCCATCGAAAAACTAGGGCTTGTAGGTGGGTTCGAGGTATGCTCCGAAAAATTAGTCCGAGTTGTCTGCGTCGCCCCATTACCGAGATACAGGCCGATGAAGGTACCGTTGCCCCTGTAGGGTTTGCAATCGTCTCGGCGCCTCTGTCGCTGCTTGTAGTTGCGTAGTCGGGACTGCTATGCGCGGTTCAACGTGACTGATCTGACCGCATTGAACTGCAATTCCTGATCAGTAGCTTGCTAGCCTGGCACGTGCCACCACGTCTCTGTTGTGAGTTTGTTTGCATTAGTGCATGAGAGACTTCAGCAATGGATGCGTATACGTGAGAAGAAATGACAGATATGCTCCTTGCGTACGGTGCAGCAGACGGAAATGGCAGGAAGGCTCAGCAGATGTATCAGGGACACTTTCCTAATCGTCCACTTCTGCACCACAGCACGTTTGCGTCCATAAATCGGCGGCTGAGAGAGACTGGCTCGTTGAAGGTCAACAGGCATGACTGTAGACGGAGGAGGACTGTCCGCAGTCCGCGCATTGAGGAAATGGTCTTGGATATGGTTGCTGACGAACCGTCAACCAGCATGCGCCGAGTTGGGCACGCCATGCATGAATCTCACACTGCCGTTTGGCAGATCGTGCATGAGTAGAAAACTTACACCCGTATCATCTGCAAAAAAATGCAGGCAATGAGCCCAGCAGACTACCCCAGGCGACAGGAATTTACTCAGTGGTCCTTCCAGCGTTGTGCTGCAGAGCCCCGGTTCCCCAGCATCGTGCTCTACACAGATGAGGCATCCTTCACTCGAGAGAGTATTATCAACAGCCACAATAGCCCTGTTTGGGCCGAATAAAACCCGCATGCGGCAGTCGAACAAGGCCATCATCAGAAAGATTTTCCATCAATATCTGGTGTGGTACTGTTCATGATTTCTTAATAGGCCCTACATACTTCCTGCAAGCTTGATAGGACCGGTCTACAGGGATTTTTTGGAGCAGTCACTGCCAGAATTGCTGGAGGACGTACCCTTAGACGTTCGGCGAAGGATGTGGTTCATGCACGCCTGGGCCCTAGCAAATGTCAGCATGGATGCACGAGAAAACCTGAACGCTGTTTTTCCTGCGCGGTGGATTAGGCGCAGTGGTCCTATTTCCTGGTCTGCTCGCTCACCAGACCTAAATCCGCTTGAATTTTTCGTCTGGGAACATATCATGTGTCACGTCTACGTGACTTCAGTATAGCGAGAAGATGATCTTCTGCCCAGGATCCAGACAGAATGCGACAACATAGGACAGACACCTGGTAATTTCGAGCGAGTGCGACAGTCATCGGTGCGTCGCTGCGGGCTGTGCAATGAAGTCGGTGGTCGACACTTTGAACAGTTGCTGTAGTTTCCATGTTAATGATGAAAGGCCTGATCATCATCATATTATTGTTACCTTTCCACGATTAAATTTCCCACTCTTGCCCGTTTTCACCATCGAAGTACACTAAGGGACTTCCATTAATTACGTAATGGATCTTAAGCTACGTTTTGAAACTTCATTCCTGCCACTGAAGAAAACGATATTTGCCGTCCCATGTTATTTGTACATTAGGACATAACGACTGTTTATATCCTGCCCTCTCAGAGTCTTATGTAATTAAATGAACCTAATAACTTCCGGCTACTGATCGAGGAATCAAGATGCGCAGTCACGTCGAACCGAGTACAGCAGTCCCAACTACGCAACTACAAGCAGCGATAGAGGCGCTGAGACGGTTGCAAACCCTGTATCTCGGTAATGAGGCGACGCAGACAACTCGGACTAATGTTTCGGAGCATACCTCGAACCCACCTACAAGCCCTAGAAGTTTGTCTGTGAAATTTAAATACACCCTGTATATAGATGCTGGATTTTAAATCGGACTCTCCTCTTAAAGAGTGAAACTTCAAAGTAACTGCGAAAATAAAAATTGGGCAATAGCAACGATGTTATTCCAGATTTGCTTCCTATAAAATTAAGGTTATCCTTAAATTTCTCGATCTCTAGGGCATTGGTGCTCTTTAACTCTTCCTCTTGAAGGTCACCTAGTTCACTTTCACGCTCATCGCGAGCAACACGCGGTATGTAATACAGATCAGGTCTCTCCAAACTATGGCCCGCGACCCCATGTAATGTGGCCCTCAATCTTATAATATATCTTTGCCATTTATTACTAGATATAACAATAATGCAGTGTTGGAAAACGTTATGCGTAACGTAACGAAATGATTTTTGAATAACGCAACGAAAAACGTTAGCAAAATTTTCAAGATAATTGTAACGAAAACGAAAACGTTAATTCGTTACATTTCATATTATCTCAAATTGTTTGTTTATTATTACCTGTTTTTACTTTAAGAAATTTTCATTCCAGGAATAAGACAATATATTCTACTTTAGAAAATGGTTGTGCTCCATTTGTCTGATTTCGATTCATATATGGTGAAGAAAAAATAGAAATTAGATTGGAGAAGTCGGAAATTTTCCCGGAAAAATGGTAATATACCCAATTCACAAAACAACATTTTAATACGAAAATAGCATACATTTGTATATTGTGCGCCCATATTTTCAAAAAGTTCTTCATGTTGATACTTTTACCCTCGAGCATAACATTTATTGACCAAGTGGCCTACTTGTAAAAAAGTTTGGAGACCCCTGAAGTAGAACAATAATTTAAAGAAATTTAAAGGTTAAGGAGAGAAACTCTAACCTGATTAAGTTTATCTACACATATAGATACACATCCTGTATTATGGGAATACAGAGATAATGACGCAACACACTGTTAATACAATTTCTTATTTTCATTTTATGGGTCCTTTATTTGCTAAATCCATTGCGAGAGGTTTTTAAGCATTAATATCATCAGTCACGTAAAAACACAATTACGCACATTAACAAGTCATTCATACAATTATTTGATCAATTCATTTTTTTTAATGCCTGAAAGTTTTCAAAATACACGTATTTTTATACGAGAAACACGTTTACCGAACCCCGCGGCATCAAATTAAAATTATATATTGAAGTTTTGCTTGGAAATTGTAATATCATCTATAAATTCTTTAAGTTCAATCAGAAAATTTTTAATGAATGAATCGACTGTGTAAATTTAGCTTCCTTAGGTTGGGAGTATTATAGAAGAAGCTGTGAAACATGACCGTAGAATACTAAGAAAATAGAAGTAAGACGATGATAGCATGGACGGCTTAGGTAACCGATTGAAGCCTTTTTCTTGGGAGAAAAATGATTAAATTTGCTACAAAGCCACGCTATTTTCAACAATGCGTCACTTTTATCGCATCAAGAAAGGATTACACAGCTAGGCCACGCGGAAATCCCCTAAAATATTTCTCAAAGTACGTCAATGCATAAAAAAAAAACTAAAAAAGAAACACTTCCCCGCTAAAACTTTAAATCCTCAATCATTATTATAACGCAAAGGCCGCGGCGCATAGAACTCGCGAAATAAACAGCGTTACATTTTCCCTACAACACATGAATCATCCTTATCGCCCTTTAAAACCGGTTTAACCCCGGCCCAATTTTCACCATCGCCAGCCCAGCCGCAAAAGGAAGCTGTGATGTAGAAGGGAAAATCCCCCTTTGTATCGCCAAGGAATATCCCTCTCCTCCCCTTCGCCAAAAGGTGGGCAAAAATGCAGAGGAAATCATAATAAAAAATATATGAAAATTCCAGTAAGCATTCCAAACTGGGTTACTCCGTTCCAGTGGCTACTCACCGAACGGTGGCGGCACCCTAGCGACTCATCGGAGTAGAGATAGAAAAAGAAAAAAGTGCAGAGTGAGAGAAAGAGAGGGGTAGAGAAAGGGGACAGCGGGAGACAGAAAAAAGAAAAGAAAAATCTGAAAAACTGGGGAAAAGGGACGAATAAAAAGACATGCGAAAAAAATTACGAGTGCAATGTAGGCGGCGCATGCATCAATGGGCCCTGGCTGGCGGACCCGGCACGGCCCCCTTCGCGCCACCCATCTCCCCCCCCCCCCCCCCCATACTTCTGCTCTCAGCCTCTCACACACTGCGCCTCCCCTGGAGGCTCGTCCCGAAAAACGAGCCTCATAACACACACTTCGACGAACTCGAAAAACGTCGCAAACACATCCGGGGAGAAGGGTTTTCTGCCCGTTCAAGGGGGCGGTAGTGAGCGTGTGTTCGAACGGGGTGCGATCGCGTGTGTGTGTGAGAGAGAGAGAGAGAGTGCATGTGTGTCTGCGGCGAGCGGCAAGTCGTAGCGTCCGCTAGAAGAGATGTGGGTTAGGAAACATCGATCTACGAGGAAATTCTTTCAGGAGCGACTCCGTCGGGAGGAAATATGGAAGAACGGGGAGTAGAGGCAAGAGAGGACGTAAAAACGTACGGACGAGAGGAGAGAGAGAGAGAGGGAAGAAGATAGAAGCGAACGAAAAGAGACGGGAATGGGAGACGGAGAAAAGGAAGATGATACGATGCACACATGCCTACAACGTTGCGGCCATTGGAGTGGACAGGATTTGAAGGAGAGGAAAACACAGAAGGTAAGGAATATTCGCCGATAGGAAGAGCGGGATGGGGACGTGGAAGTTTAAGAGTTCTCGGTTGGAGGGTGCCAAAGGATTAGAAATTTCGCAGGACGCGACGACAAAGCCCAACCCCCGTCGATGCGAGAGATGCCCAATCGACCGTCAACGTAGGCGGCTGCGTTTTTTGGTCCATTGCGCCCAAAAACACGGCGATAGGAGAAAAGGAAGGAGTGGGCGAGATATGGGAGAGGAGGGAAGAAAAGGAGAAATGGAAAAGATTAAGAAGATACGAAGGAACGGAGAGGGAAGAGAAAATGCTCCGTTTACTGCGTCAAGTTGACTGTGAAGTCCCATTTTGCAAACAAATCGTCCTCCGGACAGACTAATGATGCGTGCGAAAAGGCAGCGAGGAAAATTCAAAATATGCAGATTGATGCTGTTTTATGCAGGATTTACCTTTGCCGTGAGCCCAAATAGTATTTCGTAGAGTTATGATTTTCGAAAGTGCAGGCATATCTAGGTTACCGAATTAAAACACCATTTTCAACTATTCATCCTCCGTAAATAAATCTCTACGTTGGGCCAAATAAAATTCCTCTATGTATTCAAAAGATGTTAAATAAATGGATAAAATTTAATATTTTTATAGTTGAGGAAAGGTTTCGTATGCTATAATGTAATGTGTAATGTTTTCACTTAAGAGTGTTTTACACTGCTAATGGAAAAAGATCACCATCACCAAGATGGATTAATTTGACAAATGGGAATTAACAGATTTTTTACGAGTGTATTAGTAATGCCCCTGGGCTATATCTGGCGTGAACTAAATACATTATGAGTACGAGTCATTCAAAAGGAAATTTTCAGATGTTCGTCCTCTGATAAAGCTTGCGTAGTCAAATAGACGCGAATGAACCTCTCCTTAAAATTTCCATAGACTAAGCGTCGAATACAGAAATTATTGAAAAAACAATTGCTACGTAGGGAGATAAAGCCACCGGATACGAACTCATTTCCGCCAACTCTCTCTCTCTCTCTCTCTCTCTCTCTCTCTCTCTCTCCACGGCTTGCTTTCCGGAATGAAAACTCAAAAATAAAATAAAACTTCGAGGGGCGAAGATTTTTTTGTACACCTTCATCTTACGAATCTCCCTCTATTGAATATTTAAAGAGAACGAGATGGGATGAGAAAGAAATGTGGTGAGAGAGAGGAGGAGGAAAGGCACGCAACGACAAATATATAGGTGATAAAAAGCCAAATCACGTAGAGACAGAATAGGTTACAGTAAAAACACGAGGGCGAACAAAGACATAAAGCGAGGTGTACCCAGAAGGAGACCTAGCGGGACGACGACGCAAGACAAGGGAGATGAGGTGGGTTGAAGCGATGAAAAGGTATGGGAAGGGTGGGAGGCCGGAGACGAAAGAGAATACGAGGTGAGATGAGATTTGCTGACAGAATTTACAACGAAGAGAACGGAAACCACCAGCTATAGGGAGTGAGAGAGAAAGAGATGTACTTGTGTGGAGGCGAACCAGCGAGAGTTAACCCACCGAAGGTAAGCAACATCAAGGGACCCTAGTCCCTCCGCGCCCTCTGCGGTCCCCTGATAATAAACGGGAGGCGGCGGGGCCGGGGCGGAGGGGAATTATCAGGGGGTCTGGCCGCAGGGAAAGCACTGGGGACGGTGATCTCGCGGTCCTATCTCTTGCGAGACATAAGACGCCCGGGGATGAACTGGCGTTCGGACCAACTAGACTCACCACCCGCCTCCCTCCTCACTTCAGAACCAACAATTCTCCCCTTTAGGAGATGTTGGTGAGGGAGAGGGAGTGAGGGGTATTCCGGGTGAGGTGGGGGGCAAGAAACTCCGGTCTCATTTGTCGTGAAGGCTTGTGTGTTGCGAAGAGGGTAGAGACTGGGAGTAGGGACTTTCCATCAACAACACTGCTAGTGTCTGTAGGATCTTCCATCTGGCAGACGGGGGTGGAGGAGGGGAGGGAGATCGAGGAGCGAGCAAAGAAGCACCCATACGTCCCCTACGTTGTGCCTGGAGACGGTAGAACGGGAAGAGTACACACAACGCTAGGTCTTATTCGAGGAGCGTGCAACTGGAGTTGGTTTTATTTTCCCTTCCTTCTGTATATGTCTCTCTTCCGCACGGAATGAAAACTTAATGCGGGGCTCAGAAGTGAAAAGGGCGACTCTCTTTTCGACGTAGGAAGCTATTGCGAAGGATAAACCTGGGAAATACGCGGAAAATGCTTCCAGGAATAAAAATTGAACATTCTCGACAGTAATTCTACAGTCTAGGAAATTCTACGAATTGAATAACCTTACATATTAATATACAGAGAAGATTTTATCGTCTATTTCATTTCCTACAAAATTTCATCCTTCGGTTGGAAGATGGCGCAAATTAATCATTCGATAATTCGCTTTCCAACTGTCAAATTCGTCGATCTAAAATTCTACTTATTGATTACTAATCCTTTCTGGCGTTTTTTATAATTCTTTTCCTAAGCGATATGTTTTCCAAGTTGCCATGAAGTATTTTTTCAAGATATTTTTTTCCAATTTCCATAGATTTCTCAGTTTCTCTCACAACTAAACGTCCGCCATAAATGGATTTTGGATGGGTAAGCATAACGACGGAAGGGTAATGATAAGTTATAATCTTGGCTCCAGCGGAAAAGACACAAAATATAAGATAGCAAACACTATTTATGTCGAAAAACCGGGTCTCGAGGCTGTATTTATGTTGTGAGCCAGTCTTCGAAGAAAAAGTAGTCATTTTTTGCTTCCGAGAGGAAAAAAATGTAAATTAAGACCGCCTTCGCAGAATAACTCCGGAATACACGGAACTGCGTCTTTGACTCACTTTACTCGTATGCAGTAAACACTTCGCTAAGAGAAAATTATCACGCACTAAATACGCTGATCTTTCACGGAAAGAAAACTCGGAAACGTTTATGAAAAGAATTCCCCTAATTCAAAAGTTTTACATTTAATGTTAAATATATAAGTTATCAACAAGAGATATCGGTATCCCACATCGGATCAAAAATTAGTATATCACGATAAAATAAATTCATTACTTATTTTATGCTTACTCATAGGAATAAAAAATCAATGCTAAAAACAATCGTTTCTTAAAAATCCATCGCCTCATGACGCCGTCACACAATATTGGGTACTTTAATTAAATTCGCTTCCGACCCAACTTCGTCGAGACATAGTTGCGATTTCCTTACGCGAAAACTTAGCACCAGAAAGCCAGTACATATTGCGTTTTATCCAATCCGGCTAACACCCGAACCAGGAAGCTCTCCGCGCGAAGAGAAAAAATATTCAAACTAGAAGAGATGAGAAAATTCCTAACCGAAATAGACTCGAACTAAACCAATTTCCGAAAATTTAATAAAATAAATTCCTTCCACGCCGAGAAACTTCTTCTATCCCGAGATCTCGGCTAGGAAAAATACATTAAAAACTCCCTACATTCCCGACAGCAAAAAAAAATAAAACAAACCGCGAAAAACCACACACCGCTGGTAGAACGAGTCTCTTTAAGTGTTGATATAGGGGAGATAAAACTCGCCCAGCAAAGGGAATGCTGAGGGCCGTTGTACAAGTAGCCTCTCATTGTCTCTAATGGTCTCTAAAGGAGAAAGAGAGGGAAAGGGGGAAAGAGGCGAGAGGGGGCAGGAGTGAGAGAGGAAAGGGACAGTGGATGGGATGGATCCTCGAAAGAGTGGACGAGCGAGATTAGCGAGAGATTAGGAGGGGAGGGCGTGAGGAGGGGCACGTGCACGATTTGCTGCAGTGGGCAGTCAGACAATGGGGCCACCACTCTGCGAGGTAGGACTGTAAGCGCTGAGCCATTCCCTCCAGATGTGGGAGGAGGAGGAAGAGTCGAAGGGAGGTGGAACGAGTAGGAGTAAGACGGAGGAGGAGGAGGAGGAGGATAGTGGTAGACCCTTCACAATAACAATCCCCGTATGCAGGCGGCGCCAGGAGACTGGTTCGAAGGGGTGGGTCGGAGGACAGTGTGTGTGTGTGTGTGGCGGTGGTGGTGGGTTGGCGTGGAGGGATAGGCGGAAGAGGCCGTTCGCTAAAATTACGTCCGCTTGCACGTTTTCCATGCCGTCCTCCACCACCACACCATCTCCCTCTTTCCTTTCTTTCCCTCTTCCCAAACCTCCCGTCGCTCCCTCCCAGACACTCTACCTCCCACTACGACCGCAAACTCACCAACACTCGCGGGCTCCCCGGTGACTCGCTCCTGGACGACGGCGTCTGCCTGGACAATGAAAGAGACGCGGAAAGGGAATATAAAGCAAAGGGTGTGCGAGTGGGATGCACGAATAAAAATTGACGAGGATTTTTTCTCACGTTTTCGGAAGGGTTTTTATAAACATATATAAGAATCCAGCGCTGCGAAATTACTGCCATGTTTCTAACGCACATTTGAGCGTATTCGGGATCACCAAGGACTTCGTCTGAAGATGCAAATGTCACTCCAGTTCTTCGTTTCGCTCCTCAAAAGCAATATTTGTTTATTAAAAAAAAAACTAATGTACCTTTTAGGATGTCAAGAATAATAAAAAGTAATCATGTTTGAACTTAAAATAATGATTGTTTAACATTTAACAGAACGAGAATACATCGTAATAGTAAACGGAATCCTATAAAAACATTATTAATCTCACCGCAAAGGTAAGCCGACTTACGACTCCGAGAGAAAACATTTCTTGCGAATGAACGTGATTAGAGCATGGGTTAATGTTTAGGGTACAAGCAGTAAGGGCATTCATTTTTACCTCTTAACTCGTTAAAATTTTAACAGCTCGCATTTGAACAAATTATATGTGCCTGATAAGATTATTATCTCCTTTCATTGGTCCGATGAATTTAACTGAAGACACAGTAAACTTCTTTGAAAGAAGAGCAGCTGATATAACTTTTAAAGAACGACGCTTTTGAAATACAACGGCAAAAGCGTACGAATTTTCTTCAGCACGGAAAGAATGAAAAAAGAAGCATCCATCAGAACACGTGCACAGTCGTCCATCCACCAAATTACCACATTCGTCACGCAAATCACGATAGAAAGGAGGAGGTCAAAACAGGGCATTACGTGACGGTAATGCGAATGCTGAATTACCTACGCGAGAACAATTATATATAAATTCTAAGAAAACTACACGGAGATGATGTTACCTTAGATGAAGATATTATAAAGACACGGATTTCGATATAATGTACTCTCTCGTGCACTATAACATGAATTCATACATATACAGGGATCTTTGTTTTTCTAATTCATATATGCACATTACCTGTGTTCCACCCGAATACGTAATCCTCCCTGAGCAACGAGAAAGAGAGCTTACCAACGCAAACCTTACAAACAATATATTGTTTACAAAATAATACCTTAAAAGTTGTTGGAAACTGGCTGCTAGAGCTTCTTTCGCGTATTAAGGTGAGTTCGCGTTCCATGTACTTGAGCATACTATCTGCTTTTCAATTATTCCAATCCGGGCGCAAAAACGGGAAACTATCACGGAAACCTATCAATGCAAAAACTGCCAAATGGAAGGAAGAATGAATGGACTGAAAAATTGCAGTCCACCGCCCACGCTCCTCTAAAATAACATAGAATCTCCTATTTTATCGATTTCCCCAAAACACCGTTGCATTAATTTTCCGGATAAATCTGCCCATAATTCGATTTGCTTCATCCTTCGCTTGAAATTGCCTCTAAATCCTCGAAAAAAATAAACATCGGTCCCGGTCTTTCCGTAGCGTACGCGGAATTTCCCAACTCATTAAAAATGTGACAGGCGCATATTTGTACAAAAATTTATTTAGATTCGCGCGCTGCGGTGCTTCAGCCTATTCAATTTCACCTGTTACCTATGCAATTCCGAGATTTAAAGTCCCGCGGCTTGTTTCGCCGCTAAGTTTCAGACAAAGGATTTATGCATCTCGCACAGTCATTACATGAAGTGGATGGAGCAATTATGCGAACAACACTGTAAAACCTATGGCCCCTTAATTAACGGAATTCGGCTTTCGTTAATATATTTTTATAAGTTAAGCATAGATAAAATGCAGATGCCAAAATGATATTTTTGCTGTACCTTTATTTATGCTTTATTAGTTAGATAGGTAACATGAAAATACTACATCTTAGATAGTGCATTAAGTCGCATCCGCACATTGAGATTAATTTCTAAAATTAACAATCAAAAACTTATCTTCATGTCGATTAGCAATAATACTTCAAATACCAGCATTATCAATCGCCAAAGATTAAAATAAACTTTAAAGAAATTTCGAATGCTTAATTTTACCGCGAACAATTTCCTGAGTCGGCCCGGTCTTTGCGATTGAAAGTTAATTATCTAGATAATCACTCGCCTCCTATTTATAACCCGAGCATGTTTCCTGATGCTAAGGTTACCCCATCGATACCTCAATGCCTCGCAAACTTCCTACCACCACCGCCCTCTTCCTTTCACCCAGTGCTCAACCGGTGATAATTCACTCCCCATCCATCCTCCCTCCTCCTACCCGAATTGCATCCTCTTCCAACCCCTCCCACTCATCCATCTCCCGCATGTTTTGCGGGCCTTCCTCCCATAACTCACCCCCACTCTCGCACGCAGACATCCACCTCCTCCTCCTCATTCCTTCACCTCTACCACCTTTCTCCCTCCCGCTCCCCGCAGACAACCACTCCCTGCCTCATTCCACCATCCTTCATCCACTCCTTATACACGCCCGATCCATTCTCCCATTCGTGTCTCATCCAGCCTTCCTCCAATCTGCCTCGCGTTCTTACACCCACCGGGTCCTATCTCAATCCTCCGCATAGACCTTCGGAGGCCTTCCCTCTGCCGCATCATAGCAGCAGTTCCCCTTCCACCTCCTTCCACCAAACTCTTCGATAACACACTTCCTCCGCCGACGTCTCCACATGCCCACACATGCATTCACATCATTCCTCCCCAAAGATTGGCAAAACGCTTTTTCGCGTCCCAATTTGCTGGGACGCTGCACACAAGGAAGTAGGAGGGTTAGGGAAGGGAGAACGTTGGAGATGGAGGAGGCGGCTTGCAACCTCAAGAGTTCGATTTCCCAAATCTGTCTCCCTCTATTTCTCCCTCGCGCCACCTCCTCTCGCCCGAGTCTTCTTTTCAATCCCCTCCTCCCCCCCCCCTCTCCGCTCCTCCCTTCGAACCCTCCTCCCATTCTCGGATTCCTCGATGGAGTGGATCCACCCCGCCTCCGCCGCCTCTCCACCTCCCCTTGCTCTTCCCCGCTAGCGAATCCCTCTCATATTCCAATTCCCATCATATGACTCCATTGGAAAAGCTTACTCAAAGATACATCTTCAGTGTTCCCGCCTGGCCCAGACTTTCCTGTTTTCGTGGATTGGGTCGGAAGAGCCTTAATGTTATAAATAAGAGGATGAGACTATGATATGATGAAATATATAGAAAACCCAGCCGCTTGCTTCCATTTAAATGATACAGGTATATTTTATACCAATATTTTAAGATACGGCAACTAGAAAGTAGTAAGATAGTCTGGTTCAATAAAAGGTAGAATTCTTCATAATCTGAACAGAAAGCAATATACAAATTTGTAAATATTCTCTGAATTTATGTCATGTTTCTTCTAAGTAAAATCCTGAGACTAAAATATGAACGAAATCCACACAAAATTGTTTTGGTATGTCGAAAAAAAGTATTTTTAAATAATCAACGATTAAAATGTGGGGAGAATATATCTTAAACGTAGTTATTCAGGGATCAAAGTGAGAAAATAAAGGATCAATCCATGTTATAAAAATGCTGTTAACTAAGGTGACCAGATATTTTTAACCAAAAGGGAGGACAAATCCCGATTTTTAATACAAAAAGGAAGGAAATATTTCATTATCAAAAAACTGTTTATATGCTTTATTTCACATTTAAAAAAATAAAATAAGGGTTTTTATGTGAGGGGATGCTATATTAAGAGCGTTTTGGTGCTTCTGGGAAAGACAGTGCTTCGTATTGCATGAACGCCCACTAACTGCGAAATTAAATACTGCTTAACACACACAACATTTAATGATAGTATCATCATTTCCAACCGGTCTTAAATGTGGAAATTCCTTAGCTAGCGTTACATTTAAGTTATATTTTATTTTCTTGGCCGAAGAAATTTCATAGGGCATTACAACAGAGATTTAAAAATCAATATAATAAAATGGAAGATTACATTGTAAACCAAAATGAGAAAATTATATTTGCCAATAATGAAGTAAACGCAGCTATTCAAACTTGACTCGGGCAGGACACAGTATATAACTATTTTTTCACAATTCACCGAAAGAGGAACAACAAAACAAGCAATAGGAAGCTGTAAGAGTTTAACTAGCATGCACAGAAACAAAAACCTACTAAAATCACTCACTTCCATGGCCGATAACAACTAAGTGAACAGGAGAGAATCGACTGTTTTACGAAAGAAATATTTTGAGGAATAGGATGGGATATGGGATACACTGTACGCTGTATAAACCAGGATTATAATAAACCAGAAACCAAACAAATATAATCAAGGAGAAAATAAAACATTTATTCTAGCAGACAAAGTGTTCTTTATCGCTAAGAAAACAATCAGCGAGCTGGACAAAGATCATTTAACAAGCAGCTTGCCGGAAAGGTTACTGTACTCTGTGAATCGTGTCTTGGGAGAAAGACAAACTCTCTGCGCATATAACAATGTAATAGAAGGAATCAAAGTCAGTCAATCCATAAAAATCACATGATATTGGTTAGCAAAGTAGGTATAAATGTTCAATGGATACATACACAAAGTTAAGTAAAAGGACAAAGGAAATTTTCAAAAAAGGAGGACATGGAAGGACAAAATGTTTAGGAAGGAAAACGATTGAAAAAGGACTGTCCTTCCAAAAGAAGGTCGTCTGGTCACCTTATGTTAACACAACTATTTTTATCAAACACTTTTATATGATAAATTAAATTAACAGAACACCGTAGTAGCTAAATAACGTTTCAAAGAAGAAATATTGAACGGTATCGAGTTTCAGTTTATAATATTCATGTGAAAACGGTAGGTACGTTATTTCAAAAATAATGATATCAAGAATTCTGATTACATTTAAATTTAATAGCATTCCAAATAAAAAATTATTTAGTATGTTCACGTATAATTGTGGTTCTTGTTGAATTACACATTGCATATAGTAATTATGAGATTTCAACCTTGAATTTTGTTTAATGGAGTATTTCACAATAAATGACATCTTTGGTAATTCTAAATCTCGCTGTTAATTTTGATAATTTATACCGAAATCGCCTATTTTTCAATTTTAATTAGATTTTATTAAAAACGAGAAAAATGTTATACATTCATACTATTAATACCATCAACTTAACGAAGTTCTAAATTAAAATTTTGTAATCTAGGTCTCTATGCAATTTCCATCTAAATTTCATTATATTCCTACAAACGAATTTAAAGTTTATACTCAATTTAAGCATATGCATATATGCGCAAATTAATTTCCTTTTAACGCGAAAAATTCGACGATTTAGGTCAGCGGATCCGCCTCGCAAATGAGTCGAAGACGATTTTTTTCGAGGCGTCCGTGTTAATATCGCACATACATGAGCAGCACACCCTTTTGAACAAAATAAATGACGTACTTCCCGGCGAGGAAAAATGGTTATTACGGGCACGTCTGTTTTTTTAAACGGTCATGAAGTATAAAATACCGCCTTGATAAGCAACAGCCCCGCCTTAATTGCACACCGTCGTACCCGTCAAAAAGGAAGTTAATTCTTTGTTAAAACCGCCAGATTTTTTTCTTGCGACGTTGCGAAACTTCATATCCATAAAATGCAACACAAGCGCCACGCCACGCATCGACGGCCTGCGCAAATGAGATGAGCCGCCGAGATGAGGAGGTCAGAAACCCGCTCTCGAACAATTTCCCGCGCCCTTCCCACCCAAACAACATCCCACTTTTTGTCCTCTGGTCCACTGCCCACTTGTGCATTCACGGTCCCTTGAAAACCATTCTTTCTCTCTCGGCGCTTCTCCCTTATCCTCCTCGACCGTTGTGCCATCTGACACGCGCCGTGGAAGCTATCTCTTTTGACTCTGCTCCCTCCTTCCAGGAGGCGCTGACGGCCCTCTCTCCCATCGGCCTTGAGTGCCTCCGTGAAATTAAACGAGTACCTCAAGTACAACGCGTAGGGGCATAATGGTAATCCCAAACTGAAGACCGAACTCAAAATTTCTAAACTAATTCGATCAAAGTATATTTTTATCAAAGGGGCATAAACGCGTAATTATGGGTTTTATGGTCAAAAGAGGGGGAGTTGTCTTTTTTACTTTTAAATGGGTTACTTATCCAAAAATTGATACAAAATTATATTTCATAATGGTAAATTTTTTGCGAAAACGTGGTAGAATTTTCGAGGGTAATTCCTCGAAATTGTCGTAACAATAAATTACATTGAGCAAAGAAGATATTAACACACTAATTTAATTTAGATGATTAACTAGGAAATATAAAAAGCACGCAACAGATACGACACAGTTGTTTTACATTAGCAATTCCACAACGACAGTAATAACTCGTCACATCTATTACCCTTAACGACGTTATTAATACGGAGAAACGTGCACCCTTCACAACCATCCCACCCACAGCAGTCTCCCACCCACGGGATAAAACCGTAAGTCGATACTCGAGGCAGACCTCTTCCTTTAGCATCGAGGATCGGTTACTTTCAATGGAGAGAACCCGAATCGATCCCCGACCAAAAAGGAAATACTCCCTCCAACCACTCCAACCTTATTCCTTCCCTCTTCCTACCTTCCCAACACCGTCCACTTCCTCTCTAAAGTATCTCAAACTCTCCACTCCCATCTGTTCCATCCACTCCACTCCTCTTCTTCTTTCATCCTCCTCCCTCAAGGGCACACCGTCGCTATCAAGACAACATCACCGCGGTAACACTCGTCCATTCCGCCCACTGCTTAGCTTCCCCCCACCGTACTAAAGCCTGCGTAACTGAGGACTCCCCAGGGGAAAGGGAGGGGGGTGGAAGAGGGAGGAAGGAGCAGAGAGAGAGAGATGAGGGCTGCCCCCGACAGAACTCGGCCGCTACTGGAGAGAGAGAAAGAGAGCGAGAGAAAGAGAGACAGAAAGAGATAGAAAGACAGATAGAAAGAGAGAAAGAGAGAGACAAACGACTATATTGAGGACGAAATTGAGACTATATAGTCCCTTCTTACATTTAACCCTACGTTAGTAATCACACATGAGAATAAAAAAATAATAACATATACGTAAACATACAAACACATTGACAGAAAACAAAAACCAGAAACTAAAAAAAAACAAAAAACACAATTAAGAGATCCAATTACAGATCCGGAAACTTCTAAAAAAAAAAAAACAGGAAGTATTTGTGGTAAAAACCTAGGAAAGACCTCACAAATCCAACCTAGTAAAAAACCACGCAGGAAAACACCCACGAAGGGAAGGGGGGTGAAAAGAGAGAGAGAGAGAGAGAGTCGAGTGCTGTGGCAATACAGGAGAGTTCGCCCTGAAGAACGACAGAATCTGCAAGTGAAGGGGGTGAGGGAGGGGCCGCCGAGTGCGCAGAAAAAAAAACTCCAAAGCGACGCCAATTTGAGTACATACAAATTTTCCCCGACCAAGGTGGAAGGAAAATCCTGGCGTACATAAAGAAATACGAAATAGTACCGGATGCGGGAGTTCTGTTTTGAAGCGGTTGGGTTGACGGAAAATGAATTCTTGAACGTTCTTTTTAGGCCCCTAAGTTCAATAAAGACGTTCAACGAACTCGCCAAAAATTGTGACATCGGGAGAAATTTTTAACAATGGTAATGGATCGAAAGATAAAATTATAACGTCCGTTTTTTCATTGTTGGAGGAATTTAATTTAAAGTTTCACGTTTACAATCCTTCATATAAAAATGTCTGTTCGTCATTGTGTGCGTAACGCTTTTTTAACGTATTTTATCAAAGTGCCAAAATAGATAGAACATAGAAATTTGGCAGGAATGCTTCAAAGTTAATATTAGTTAAAGTTAAAGTAATTTGAAAGTCCTAGGCTGATAATACGTCCTAGGCTGATAATACGTCCGAAAAAAGACCTGGGGGTTCGACTACAAGATATATTTTATGGCTCCCGTAAAATAAAAGATAACAAGTAAGAATTAAAAAAATCGAAAATAAAATCTTTTTGCTTTAAAATAGGCGGCCTTAAAAGGATAAAACAAGAAAAATTTCAGATTATTTGTTCGTTGTAAAAGATTTGGTGTCATATTATTTTCGTCACTGTTGCTTTACATATCATTTACGTAATAATTTCGCTTTGATAGGAGGTTTTCAAGGCTGAGCTTCATTTTAAAAAAACGGTGTTTTGCTATTAACTTTATATTCAAAATCCATTTATTCTAGCTTATGGAATGAGATTATTACGTAAATGATACGTAAAGTTATAGTAATGACAAGTAAATGGCACCCAAATCTTTTATAACGAACTAATAATCTGAAATTTTTCTTGTTATATCCTTTTAAGTCCGCCTATTTTATAAAGCAAAACGATTCATTTTTGATTTTTTTTAAATTCTTACTTCTTATCTTTTCAGTGCGAAAATGAATAACATTCAGAGAAAAATAACGAACATAAATAATTTACCCCAGTCGCTTTCTTACAATGATTGATGTCAAAGTTTGTGATTCGTGGAACTTTGTGACTTCAAACGACTCTAGCGCTTGTAGGCTCGTTAGTTTAAATCACAAAGCAAACAAGATGATAAACCCGGTATTAGCCTACTCTTTTCGAAAAGCACTAAGGAGGTCCAACGGCCTCGTGTCCCTTCCGAAGAATGAAGCGTTGATTCGCGTGCTCTTCTCTGAACACGCAAATAGGGGAACCAGGGCCGGCGTGAGGCGTGTGCAGTCGGTTCCCCCGAACAGGACCCCACGCTTTATTAGGGGCCCCGCACAAGGCTCAAGTCTCATGTATTGAGATTTATACAATTTTTTTATAACATATTAATACATTCTGGACGTAGAGCTCGTATGGCGAGCTATATTTAAAAAAAACTTTCACAACAAAAAGAGTCCATCACCACAGGGGAGGGAGGTACTACATGCGTCATTTTTCTGCGCCACCCGGTGTATATATATATATATATATATATACACATGCATACACACATAAATAAGCCCCGCTCCCGCTCACTATCGAACTAGGCCCTGAAAAATAATCACGCCAGCCCTGAGGGGAACGCAAGATCTATTGAAAAAATCTGATGTGGCCAACACATGACTTTCTCCGTATTTCTGGTATAGAAATTTAAATTATTATGAATAGCATTATAAAGCCAAATTATTATTTAGTATCGTAAAAGAATACAATCGTCCTTATTGCCGTAAATTATATTTTGAATATTTTTACAGAATTCCCCGCTAGATGGTGGCGCTGTATACTGGAAATTTACGAATAAATTACTTAGCTACTAAATGCAAGGTTCTACGAAAATTTGTTTCAAACAAAACTTGGATGAAATATTATTCTCTACAACTTTGGTCCTCGCGAAGGTTACCAATAACGACGTTTTCAAGAAGATATTTGACGGAAACCGATTATTTATAAATAATTTCTAAACAATAACCGCTACGGAAAATTGTTTCAAATGAAAGTTGTAGGAAATTACATTCTCTACATTTTTTTTGTAATAATCGATGTATAAATTAATGATGTTTTAACGGAGATATTTCGCCAAAACCGAATCGGGTTTCGAATAAACCTAGACTTCAGGTTAACGGGTATCGTCCAAAAACTAATCAGCACTTCGTGCTCATAACAAAATGTTATATAGGAAATTTGGTAATGATATGGCAAGTCCTTTTCCAGTTAGAACGGCCACAATCACAAACACACACACACATCGGTACATTTTGCTTCTCTCGTTCTGATGCTTCCACGGTATTTATAATCTGAAACTTGTTCTAATAACTTTCCTCCAATACTTATGTTCAAATTTTCTTCTTCTTTACTTGATATTCGCATGACCTTGGATTTTTCTGTATTAACTTCCATACCGTATTTTCTACCTATTATCACTAGTCTATTTATCCTTTTCTTGAGTTCGTTTTCCTTTCTTGCTAGAAGTACTTGATCATCCACGTATTCAACTGTTCTTATAATCCTTCCTCCGATTTTGAAATCTCCCGTGCCTTCTACCGCTTCCTGCAGTAGCCTCTCTCCATCTATATTGAATAGCATCGGCGATGGGCAACAGCCCTGTCTTACTCCTCTACCGATATTTACTCCGTCGGTGTCCGCATTCTCCAACCTGACCTTGATTCTCGCATAGATTCCTGATCAGTCTCCTGTCTTTCCAGTCTACACCTATATCCTTTAATATCCTCATCAGCAGTACCCAATTTACTCTATCAAAGGTCTTCTGCCAGTAGACGAAACATACGCAGCAATCTTGGCTCTACTCGATTGCCCTTTCGGATATGATTATCACTTCACCGATAGCATCTCTGGTTCCTCGTGCTTTTCGGAAACCGAATTGATCTTCCCCTAGCATTTCTTCTGCCTTTTTTTCTAGCCTTCATTAAGAATTCTCGTGATTATCTTCGAAGTGCGTGACACTAGGCTTACCGTTATGTAGTCTTTACACTGCATTGCCTTTGGCTTCTTCTTTAGAAGGACCATTGCCACTACTAGGAAATCCTGAGGCCACTCTCCCGAATCGTAAATCTTGTTAATTAATTTCGTTTTTAGTCTTTTAGTCCTTCCGATCCCATGGCTTTAAGTACCTCTGCCGGTATTCCATCGCTGCCTGTAGCTTTTCCTTTCTTCAGTTCCAGTATCGCCTTTTCTATTTCGCTTTCCATAATACTTGGTCCGAAGTTGTCTTCTTCAATGTAATCCTCTTCTTCCAGTTCCATTTGTACCGATCCTGCCTGCTTTTTGTATAGATCCTTAATGTACTCTTCGCATGCCTGTGCTACATCCTTTGGTTCTGCTACTATTTTCCCATCTGTATTGATAATTCATTTACCACGAATTCCATTAGGCTTATTATCTTCTGACTCCAGTGCCCTAACGTACATCATATCGTACCGTCCTAACTTCTCCATCTGTTGTATTTCCTCACATTTTTCTTTTATCCAAATTTCCCTAGAATTATCTGATACCCTTCTCAACTCACTGTTTATGCGTCTATAGTTGGCACTACCTTCTTCACTGTTAACATTTTTCCATTCTCTCATCCATTTTCTCCAGCATTTCCTTAGTGATCCAAGATTTTCTGATTTTCTTCACTTGTTTTCCAATCTCTTTATTCAAGGTATCTTTAATACTGTCTTTACTTTCCTCCCATTCTGTATCCACGTCTTTAGTATGTTTTCCAAATTTCTAAGGCGATCTTCCAACTTCGTGCTGAATGCATCCTTCTTATCTTTCAGTTTTTCTAGGTCCCAAGTCTGTCTTTCTCTTCTCGTTATCCAAACGTAATGCAGTGTAAAGACTACAGAACGATAAGCCTGCTGTCACACACTTCGAAGATCATCAAGAGGATTCTTAATAAAAGGCATTACCTGAGAAGAGAAAAAATGATTAAAGAAGTGACAGAAGGAAAACTGGATGGAAAAAGAGAAAGAGGCAGGAAAAGGTTTCAGGTGAGAGACGACTTGAAAGGGAATGAGAGCTATCAAGACATGAAGAAGACTGCGGAAAATAGGAGTATATGGAGAACTAAGTTTAACCATGAATAATCACGGACCTGTCTACGGACAGACTACCTATGATGATGATGATATAAATAAATATCGGACGAACGCATATAAAAGATTTTATAAAAAGCGATTATTCACTATGACTCGTAATACATAACTCAGCTCGTTTCCACGCTAAAATAACATTAAATGAATCCTGGGTTTTAAGATATCGAAAGCTTCAGGTGGTTCACTTAACTCGAATGAAACTTACTTAAAATGCTAAACTTCAAAATCCAATCACGAGAGAATAAAATGCTATCGATTGCCCTTCATCGAAAGCAAAATTTTGAAACTTTAAAAAATCAACCCCGACCGGTTACTTAAAAAAAAAAACTCCAGAGCCTAACTTCTTAGCAAATTTCTCCGCAGCTTCGATTTCACCCACGAATTTTTATTAGCGTCCTTTATCGTCGCACAGACCAGAGAACGACGGTTCAACGGCGACTAGAGCGATAGCGGTAGAGAAATGAGGAGGGGGAGAGGGAAAGAAACACATTTCGGATGATTAATCTCTCCAACGCCACCTCCCCCCAAAAATCCACCACGAAACCCGCCGCGTATGACCTTTAAAAAAATAATAACCCGAGAAAGGACACCTTGCGAACTTCGCCAAAGGGTACGCGCGCGTTCGCGGCGATCGTAAAACGTCCCCGAAAAAAAAAAAACTACGTAAGATCGCGGAAAAACGACCTCTCTCCCCTGTTAGGCATCGCGACGGCTTGGGCTTTTGTTTTATTCTACCAATCCGTCGTATTTTTTACGCCCCGTCGAAAAGGAAGAGGGGCAAAGGAGGGGCCGGGAGGATTTTTTGAGGGGCATCGCGAGAATCACGCGAAGAGGGAGGAGAACATCGCCATTTTTTTTTTGGCGCTTTCGGCTGTAAAAATAAAAGACTGCCGACTCTGAGAACGAAAGATCGCGAAGGACTCCCCCCTTAGTTTTTTTTTCTTCGAGCCACTTTACGCTCGCTACCTGCGGAGACATACACTCGCACGTACGTTCTTGAGCCGCGAAAATCCTACGCTCGGGTATCGGCATTTCTCCTCGAGTACTCGGCTACTGTTGCTGAAAGAGCCAAGAGGCTTTCTACCCCGATAGAATTCTTCGTTTCCGCCGAGAGAGAGAGAGAGAGAGAGAAAAAGAGACGAGGAGACGAAAAAAGCAGAAGAGAATAACGGAAACTTAAAAAAAACTCGCGAAACAGAAAAAAACAAAGGCGACGATAAGCGCGCGCCTTCGCAGTCATGCGATGTAACGAGACGGATGTGTCGGAAAAGAACGACAAAAAGAAAAAAAAGAAAAAGAACGAGCAGAAGAAGCGAGAGAATGAGAGAAGAGATGCTCTCCCTACTAAAAAAACACCCCCCCTCCCCCCCACCTCCCCCAGCTCGCCTGGAGTGTATGCGAAAATACATTCCAAACCAAAAAATGGCACGGGAGAAGCGAATAAATTTTTAAGCGGCGCTCCGGAGGAACAAAAAAAAAAGAAAAAAAAACGAAACGCTCGCGCACACGCGTATAAAAAAAGCGAAGCGAAAGTGGAACGGAGGAGGACGGTTAAGGCTTGGGAGTCACCGAGGAGAGGGGGCGTGGTAGAGAGCAAAGTGGGGAGGGAGAAGAAAGAGAGGAGTGAGTGAGTGTCGGGGGTGGACGGGAGGTGGGAGAGACAAAAGCGTAACAGTCACGCCACCCCCGTCACGAGCACTCCTTGGCGGTAGCCCCACACATCTATCCCCCCTCCCTCCCCTCCCCCCCTCACCCAATCCTTGACGACCACCCATCAGTCCCCTCATCCCACCCTCTCCAGGAGAGAATGCGCGCCGCTGAGGCACAAGTGGCGCTGGGAGAGAGAGAGAGAGAGAGGAAGAGAGAGAGACAAGTGGCCGGGAGGAGGGAGAGAGGGAAAAGCAGGATAGGAGTGTGGTCTGGCGGTCGAGAGGGAGAATTAAAAAGCCCGCACCGAGTCCGCACGTGGGAGATTACATGAGTGGGCACACAGCGCTTACGAATCACAGATAGAAGGGGGACTGAAAAAGTAAAAAAGAGGGGCAAAGAGAGGGAGGGAGGGAGGACGGGCGAAGGTGAGGCCGGGAGAGGTAGGATAATGGCTGAGGGAGGGGAAACGGAACGAAACCGGGATTGAAGTTGGAGTGAAAAACGAGGGAGAGAGAGAGGGTCGAGAGGAGAGAGAGAGGGTCGAGAGGAGAGAGAGAGGGTCGAGAGGAGAGAGAGAGAAGATGAGTGCTTCTGAGTGAGCGAGGAGAGAGAGAGAACGAGAGAGAAAGAGGAAGAGAAACACGTCCAGGTTGACAAAAGGAAAAAGAAAAAAAAAGAAAAGTGGCGTGATGATTCACGAGATGAAAGAAAAACGAAGAATGGAAAGGATAAATTGGAGGAAGAGGGGAAAAGCGAAAAATGAATCACGAGGGAGACGGGACAGGAAAATTAATGGAGGGAATACACCGAGAATAGGCACGGGGAGGGGGGGAGAGAGAATGACGAACGCAGAAATAAAAGGGAATATCGCAGAGGAAAGAGCAAACGGATTGATCCGCGAAAAGGGTTTTTTTTTAGAAACCCTCGATAAGTGAAAAAAAAACCTTCCGCGAACTACATTTAAACCGATATTAAATTTCTCTCGGATGCGACTAAGTAAACAGAAACCCGTCCGACAAAGACACAATCGCGTGGCGAGTAAAGCCAGACGCAATTTCGCACGGAGAATGATACAGAAAGCGGGGAGGAGCGAAAAAGAAACAAATGAAGCAAAAATAAAAAAGGATGAAGAAAGAAAATGATGCAGAGGAATAGGATTTAAAAGTGGAAAAGTAGAAAGAGAAGAAGCGGGATGAAACGCATAAAAGCGAGAATGATGGGGAAGAAAAAAAAAGGTCGAAGATGGAAACGAGAGGAGAGAGGGGTGGGGGGGAGAGGGAAGGAGAGAGAGAGATAGTGAGAGAGAGAAAAGGGGATGGAGTAAAGGCACGAGTGGAAGAGCAAGAGAAAGGGAGAAAGAGACCTCTTAAAAGGGGGAGCGAGAGGAAAGTGGGAGGATTTTTATGACGAAAAGGGGTGTAAAAGGCTGTTTTTTTCCTCAGAGGACGAGGAGAAGGGGGTTAAGCTAAGGGGGTGAGTATAGAGTGCTTTACACGGGGTTGGAGGATAGGATGGCGAGAGGAGTGGATGGATGGATAGGAAAAAAGACGGGAAATATAAAAAACAGGGATAAAGAGAGACAGAGAGAGAGAGAGGGAGGAAACTAGGAGGCAAGAGGACGAATTTGGTTTCGGAGCGAGGGGAAAGCGAGGATACCGGCTTTGAGAGCGGCAGACAGAAGAGAGAATAAAGCGGGGAAAATGAATAAGGGGAAGAGATATGAGAAAATGTATGTGGATCTGATAAATTCGAATTGCTCTCATGCGGGACATCGACAGGGATCTCTTTTGAGGGACTACATGCAGTCATTCAACGGGCGGATCGAGATTTTTATCTCGGGAGGAAAAAGGGGAATGCAATATAAATATTACCTCGAAAAAAACCTCTTATTTTTGCTCGAATAGATCGCTAGCCGAATTGATAAATATGAATATTATAGCGCCGTAAAAAGGCGCCATTTTTTCTCTTTATTGGACGACAAAAAAATGTTTTTTTTGCGAAACACGCTTCTCGTCCGGATATGAAAATGCCAGGCTCGATAAATAAAAGAATATATATACACTTAAAAAGAGCGGAAAAGGCATAAAAAATTTCTCCGAACGATTAAAAAATCATTTCTCCGTTACGAGTTAAATAAAGAGTACCCCTCCAAGTTTTAATATCAAGGTGAATTTCGGCGTCCGTTTGGCATTTCTGCGATAGAACGCGCGCAAACATGTGAATATATCCGCGGACGCGATTTCTTTCAAAAAGAGAGAAAAAGAAAGACGTCGCTCGCAAAAATATCACTCGCGAGAAGCGCACGCTCGCGAGGTTTAATTTCCTGATATAAATTTCAATTTAGCCTTTGTGCAATGAGCGCGCGTTTTACGCGCCAGAATCCCAAGACCGGGATATGAAAGGAACGAGAACGAAAGAAAGACGAGTCTCGCGCAGCGTCTACACAATGTGTTTCCAACTCCATCTCGCCGTCGCTTTTGACCCAATTTTCCCCGTTCCCCCGTCGGCTTTTAACAAGCGTCGTAATAGCATCGCGGTCCTTCCAGGAAAAACTCTTTTCCGATAAATCTTGAGGAGGAGGCGGGGGAGAGAGAGGGGGCGGTATCTTCCCTTCGAAATCAAGCCCGAGTTTCCTCTCCAGAGAGATACACTTTTAAGCATCGGATAAGTAGCCCAAAAACGGAAGTCGGCCGCAGTCGCAACTAACTCGGCGCAGTGTTACGTACAAAGGCGTGGATGCTTTCAAAAGGAATATAGAGATAAGAAGCGAGAATGAATACGGCAGTGGAAGCGAATGAAAGGGGAAAGGGAGGAGAAACTGAATGAAAAGATCAAACGCTCACCCAACAAGCCAACGTCCTATGAAGCATATTAAAAAAAAAAAAGTTTCGAGAGCAGGTATGGGAAGAGTATCGGGAGAGAGATGGAGGGGGAGAAAAGGGAGAGGGGTAAGGAGGCTGGGAGAGATGAAGTGGGGAGAGACGGGTTAGGGAGGGAGAAGGATAGGGAGGGAGATTGAGAGGGAGAGAGGGATACGGGGGGGATATGGATAGAGAGGGAGATGGATAGGGAATGGGACGGTGAAAGATAAGGAATGGGAAGGAGAGATAGGGAATGGTAAGGAGAGATAGAGAATGGTAAGGAGAGAGACAGGAAGAGGAGATAATAACATTAATAATAATCCGACTTTATTTAAGCGCGAGATTTAGACCATTTCGTGCATTCTTACATATAGCACGAACCACACATATCCATGCCCTGGGCGGGATTCAAACCCGTGACCTTTAGTCTCCGTAGGAAGATACTCTTACCACCCGACTACAAGCAGGGAAAGGGAATGAGATAGATGGGGAATAGAAGGAAGGGAGAGAGAGAGGGAGAGGGATGAGGTTATAGAGCGAGGTATAGTGAGAGATAGGGGAATGTCGGAAGGAGTTGAAGGAACGGCGGCGGGAAAACGTTACATTGTTGGGGGTGGGGGAAGGGCGGATAAATGATATAGATCGCGAGGGAGCGGGATCGAGGAAGGGGGATATCCCGAGGACGCTGCGCGTGGGAAGAGCGAGGAGAGGGACGGATGGAGAGGCAACGGCTGCGCGTCTGTCATAGGGACTTACCAAAGATCGCTCCAAACTCAGGCCGGAGAAGCGACACGCCCGGAGTTTGATATCCCCGAGTTATGGGGGCGTGGGAGAGGATGGAGCGAAGGGGAGGGGGGGGGTCGCGCGTATGTGAGCGGCGTACGTGCGTGCGCGTGTAGGCGGGAGCGGGGATTAAAGGGGAGAAGGGGGATCAAAGAGGAAAAGGATTGATAAGGAAGGGGGGAATTATGAGGGGAATGCCGGGGAGGGAAGCACGTGAAGGAGGGATTACGAGATTGGAGAGGGTGGGAAAATGAAGAGTTAGGATGAGGGAATAAGACCGGATAAAGGGAGAAAAAGGACGGGTGGTATAAAGAGGAAAAGAGAAACGGATTGTATTTTGAAGGTCGCAATGACGCCAATTCTTTGGGTGACAGTCTTCAACCGTAAGACTTAAGGTGAAGTCATCTTAGAAATATAGACCACAATTAAACGCCACCACCGACAAAGTTTACTTTAAAATTATTTAAGTCTTGCTAGGGAGAATAAACAAAAATTGCACCAAAAGCGAATAAAAAAATATTTACCTATCCATCCCTGACCATGCCAACAAGTCTCATCTGCTCATCATGATTAGAATATATAAGGTAAAAGGCGGCATTTATTACCATTCATCTTACATTAAATAAGACAGATGGTTACACTTCCTCCGCTTATATATTCCTCTCCAGCTTACGTTCACAATTTGAACGGTATTTCTACCACAGAATTCGTCGAAAATTGCGCTATTTTTCCGAGAATTTTTTTCTCCGATTCAAAATATTCCTTTTTCCGAGTTGATAAATAGCCTCGCTTAAGGGTTGAGGAATTACCGAGTACCGGATATCCCAAAATATTTTACCACCTGCATGGAGCCCACGGTTGGCAGGAAGTGAAAGGGAAGACGTGTCAGGTTATAAATGCGTCACATGAGCTCAGGTTTCCACTTGCTTGCGACACTAATGCTTCCATTTCGCCAAGCTTGTTATGTGACAGAGTTTTGAGATGAAGAGAGAATATCCTTCAAATATGACGAAAGATATTATACAACTGTCACACTGAAAAATTCTTTTTCAAAATGATTGCGCCATTCAGGTAAAAAAGGAAAGAGTACAAGGATTGCGAGATGGATATTAACTATGAACGAAATGTTTTTTTACAAGGATTGTGAGATGGATATTAACTATGAACGAAATGTTTTTTTTAATTTACGCATTAATCAACGGAAACATAGAGTTGTGTTACAGCGATCATAAGAACTTTTGCGTGCATCTATTTCCTTTTATTTTTTCAAATCGAAATTTTTATCCGCATTTTAGAACTTGATGAATTTGCTAAGAGAGTACATCGAGCGCTATTCGGAAGAGGGAACCATGTTTATGTACGAGCCCTTAATTCAGCCTCCTATTCATCGCAACTATGTTTTTATTTACGACCTCTTTAAATTTCCCCGAGTATTTTTTTTCAAACTTTTCAATTGGAAATCTATCATGGCGTGATATGCTCCCCTCGTCGTGTTCAACATATGATTAATATTCATCGCTTTTATTCACCTCAGTATCTCAAGAGGTTTGAAATTTTGAATCAAGTTATAAAAAAATTGAATACACTTTTAGTTGTTATCATCAGAAGAGATCTTTGTCTCGGTGCATTTTCTCTACATTCCAGAATACTCCCTAACGCCGAATTTCCGTGTTATTGGATCTTCCTCCGTCGCACTGCGAAGCCCTCGTTTCTCCGCACCTACTCTCCCAAGTACTCTCGAGGAAAAACCGAGGCGCAGAGATATTGAAACACAAGGCGACGACAGGGGAGAATCGGAGATTGGAAGATAGGATTTAATAGGAAATACGAAAAAGGATTGCGGCGGGGGAAGAAGCGGGGGGGGGGGGCGCGCAAGAGGCAGAGCGAATGTAAAGGCGGGTGGGATGAGGTCGCGGTAAAACTTCCCTAAAGAAAAGGACGGGTGGAGGGAAAAGAGGGAGAGAGAGAGGGAGAGAGAAAGTTAAAGGCACGGGAGTGGGAAAAAAGAAACCTCCCCTCTCTCTCTCCAACCGAGTAGCGGGACATAAATCCAGGCGCCCGGCGGGAGGGCTATCGGAATACGAGACATAGGAATATTGGCCCTTACATATAAATATTGTGGGCGGGGGGAGAGAGGTAAATCGGGATGGAAGGAGGGAAAAGCAGAAGAGGGGGGGGGGAGTTGAATGGGAGGGTTATCTCGCGTCTTCCCTTTTTTTTCCATCTCCCCGGGGGACGACGAAAGAGAGATTTCTTTCGCGGGGTTGAGGAGAGGGAGAGGAAGAAGATGGAGTCTCGAGGAGGTCCAAGAAAAGGATGCGAAGAGATTGCCCACACGGAGGAAGCGGAAGGATGACGGGGAAAAGGAGGTAGGGAGGAGGAATAAGGTGGTTTTGTTTGAGAGAGAGGGGGAGGTGGGTTGAAAAAGATGAGTTGGAGTGAGAAAAGAATGAAAAGAGAGAGAGAGTGAGGAGGAGTGGGGAGGGGGGGGCAGGGGGAGAGAGGAGAGCGGGTTCGAGTAGAGAATCGGAAAGGAAAAATAATGAAAAGGAGATATGAATTTCCCGGTACGAGAGTTATAACTCCTCTCCCGGAATATACGCATTTTTAATTTAAAAAAGAAATGTTTTCTCCGAAACGCCCGGCGTAATGAAATCCCTGAGATGTTTTCATCAATGGAAGATGGCGACATGCAGATTCGTGTAATAAAGAACGGGGTGGGAAATGAGTGGGAATAAGGAGTGTGGAGAGGAGGAAGGGGAGGCGGAGGGGTGTAAGGAGGAGGAGGAGGAGAGGAGGACGGAGAACGGCGAAATGGGCTTTGGCATGACCCGAAAAATGATCCGATACCGCGGTTCTGTTATTGGAATCTTGATTTGGCAACGGGGACGTATTGAAAACCGGGTCTGATCTCACGTCAGGAGGTTGCCATTTTAATTTGGGCGAATCTTAAGGCTTGGAACGAGAATATGGATTCTCTCCCTTAACCGTATCCTCTAAAGGTGGGAATCGTCGATTGATTATTTTTGGGAACGGAAAGATCCACGCTCCTTAATAAAGTGACGCAGTTCGTGGCAGATTAAATTGGAAAAAGTTGAAATTTTTCGTATATATCACAAAGCTCTGAAATGCTGAGCAGATTATCATCGAAGTCGAGCTACACGTGTGAATGAAAATGTAAGCAACAAAACATTCTCGCCGTTGGGAAAGAACGCGATTCAATTGTTGCAGCCGTTATAAACTAAATAAGAGTTGTACGCCGATTTGTTTTCAAAAAAGAACAACTGTAATTAGGCGATTTCTTTTTAGTTTTCGTTTGACGCATCTATTGAGTAAGCATTAATTTTTCGACGAGTTAAACATATCTTCACAGTTTTGTAGCGGTGCTTATTTAACCGATATCTCAGGTAGAAACACATAAAATAGAAGTTTCCTTGTTGACCGATTAAAATTTTGGACTGAAATTTAAGCGGATATATTTCAGATGAAAAGAATAATTATGTTAACTTCCACAATTTTTTAATAACACGACCGGTTACGTTAAATCATCAGGTTTAGCGAAACCGGTCGTGTTATAAAAAATATTTTAAAAATTTGAAGTTAGCATACTTATTGTTTTCCTCTGAAATATTAGAATCACTTACCACAAGCTTGAGACAAATTCCTTGGATTATATTAAGCGGGTATACTGAAATCAAGAATAAGCGAATGTTTAACCTTTAAAAAAATTGGGATAGTTCAAGTCATCTGAACTGTTAATTAGTTGATTTGAATGTGAAATCCTTACATACGAAGTACTATTATGTACTCATAGAGACGGCGGACGCGAAAATAGCGGTACGTGGGGGAAAAATATCACGGAAAATAAACTTACCCCTTAATATATGAATACTTTTCCGTTTTTTCATAGAAATATAAGTATCCCAGCTAAAATAAAAAATTTACGTAATTACGTTTCCCCTAAAAAAACCGGAATATTTTAGAAATACGTTCCTTAAAGCAAAGACCATCACTTTGAAAACAACGAAACAAACGCTAATATTCGTTCCGAACGTACTGCGGAAATTAAACTATACCGGTTAAAACATAAACACCTTTTTTTCTTCGTAACTTGACTTCTAGTTAGGACCGCGAAATAGAGACGAAAACGAATGAAACACTCAAATGAGGGATGTTTGCGAGAGGAAAAATAAAACAAAACGTGCGAGCGAATCCAAATGAAATCTAACTTCCGAAGGCTGAGGAATAGGGAAACATAACCTCGTTCCTTCTGAAAATCTTCTACCGAATTTGGAAAATTTAGGAAGGTGTGCTCGGCGCACTACTGGTTTCAATTGATCTTCACAAGACTTCTGAGACAGAAGTTACCGTCTGATGCGTCCATCCACATTCTCATCAATTTCGAAATCTACCAAGTGCTTCTTTTCTCTCTCTCTCTCTCTTAGTCTCGTCTAAACTCATTCCTCTCTAAATCTTCTCATTCAGAACTAACAAACCCATTTCTCCCTCACAAACTTTGCAGACTAGAACTTAAACAAGTCAACCTACTCGAAGAAGCTCCCGAAAATGACTATTTCTCTCCTCGTGATTTTGCCCAAATTAAATCACCATCCTAGAAACCCGGAGGCAAGTGCACCACCTCTTGATTTGTAGTTGTTCAAAATAGTCGCGCTCCGTGCAATTACCCTCTTGATTTTACGATTCCAGTACGATGCAGTTGGAGCGCCATAGAACGTTTTACGGCACACTCAGCCGTGAATACAACGCAATTTAATATTGAAAAAATAAACGCTCTTGAAATATTTTCCACCCTTGCAGGAATATTTTGCATTAGAAGGGAGAATAACGTAGCTATAAAAAAATTAAGCATAATAAAGTTTTATTTCTGTACGTTCTCTTTCACTTCAAATTCAAGTCACTTCTATTCAAGTTTACTTTTGGAAGGGATGCATGAAATCAAGGCCCCAACCCAATTATAAATTGAATACAATACTAATGACTGTGCACAGTCTTCCGATAAATAATCCTGGAATCATGAATAGAATTCGACGTTTCGGCGTGTCACATCCGCCATCTTCAGGAAAACTGAGTTTTCCTGAAGATGGCGGATGTGACATACGCCGAAACGTCGAATTCTATTCAAGACATCACCCGGTGTGAAACCCGAGAACAATTCACTAACAATATTCGCCGGGAAAGTTTTAAATCCTTTTTCAATCCTAGTATCGTTCCTTTCAAAAATACATTTAAGCAGTATGCATAATCAACACGTAAACCACTAGTTGATATCCTCTGCGCTATATTACTATACGATCAACAACACCTTTAGAGCAAGCAGGGAGAATTTTCGTCGAAAGAAAGTAACGATGTTAGTTCCTAAAATTATACCGGAGACCTACTTGCTGGCTAAAGATACAAATACTCGTCGCACGGCCGCAGGTTACGTTCCTCCTCGAAGCGCTTACATTATCTGTTTACAAGACTTTAAAATAGTCCCGCGCATGCACTAAAAGGATGGACATGGCAACGGGATTCGATTTCACCCCGAAGCAATCCGCCACACACAAAGACTACTTCGTGATCTGGGAATCGAGTGGAACCAGCAACGTGGAGTGCTTTAGTGGATCCGGAGGTGGGCACTCTCTCCTCGGGGGTCAGTCCCAAACCGAAAGAGAGAGAGAGAGAGAGAGAACGGGGGCAGTTGGAGAGCGCGGTCTAGAGAGAACGGATTGGAACCTGCCGCATAGAGGGAGTGATGGGGATACACGATCGCGGGTCACTGGGGGCGTTCTCCAGCCGGAAGGGATCCATCCGAAGGAGGAGATTTCGTCCTTCGTAGCCAGGTCGCCGGATGCGTCCGTCCAAACTGCCCTAGTTATTGACGGGACTAGAAGACAGTCAATTTTGCACTCGGGAGCACATCAAACGAGACGGGAAGAAGAGTTTGGGAGCGAGATAGGAGAGGTTGAGGGGAGGGGAGGGGATAAAAGGGATCCGGAAGGAAGGAAGGAACAAGTAAAGGGAGGAAGATGCAAACACAGGAACGTATGAAAGAGGGACGGGGTGGGATTGAGAAGAAGAGGAACGAAAATGAGGGAGGGAGGTGGCGATGAAGTTGAAGGGGTGGATAAAGGAGTGATAGATGGAGATACAGAGGATAGGGAAGTTCTTAAAGACAATGGCGCACGGAGTGAACAAGGCGGTTCAAGAAGAACAGGGAGGCGAGTAGATGTAATATTTGGTGATACGCGCATGCATTCTGTAGAGAAAATAAATTAATACGAGCGCTCATGAGTAAATAAAACAAAAAATTATTGCTTCGAGACCATAATTTGGGGCGAATATAAAGGATAAAAATACGGAACTCATCATATATATTAGAAGCGAAATCAAATTTTGAAGGAAATTTTATTTTAAGAAACAACTTCCATTTGTTCGGCCATGATTACAGCGCTTGGCGGCGCTTTCTCATACGAGAGCCCCGTTTTAATTTCCTCTCGCAAAGTAAACTATTTACATTCGAGAAAACGCGGACATTTCACCCCGTAGACTCCGAAAAAAACACGCGGACTATACGGAGAAGCGATATAACGTTCGCCTCTTGGCCAAGCTTTGGAGAGGAAAAAAAAACCGACGCGCATATCCCCAATACTTTAGAACGAAACGGGAACGAGTGACATGCAGAATGGAATAAACGACAGGCATAGGAGTAATACAAGGAGAGAGAGGGAGCTTTGCGTAAAAAATAGGAAGATACGAGGAAAGGTAAAAGCGACGAAAAAAGACGTCTTGGAGAGGTAAATCGCGGGGGATAAAGAACAAGAAATATAAAAAGAAAAAACAGGAGAGGTCTACGATAGGGAGTAGAAGGAGAGATACAGCTGGAGGGGAAAAAGCGAAGAGAGGACTGCAAGGTTAAATGAGGTAACGCAGGAGATGGGAGTGGACGGCAGAGCGTATCGTTCGAGCAGTTCTTTTTTTGGGAGGGGCCAAGAGGGCGGAGGTTTAACTGGGTGTAAAGGTAGGATAGGAGGAGGAAGTGGATTCTGAAGCATAATGTTATACGGAGAAGAGAAGAACAAAGGAGCAAAGGCGCGAATTACGAGAAGCCGTCGGGAAAAGGGGAGAGGAAGGAAGTATACGGAAAATGGAGTGAGGGAGGAGGAGGATATTAGAGCAGGGAAAGGGGATAAAGGTGAGGATAGAGAGAGAGAGAGAGAGGGACAATGGAACCTCTCGAGAAAGGAAGACGGTGTAAGTTGCGACAATGGAGAAACCGAAGTCGAAATGTAAGTCACCACATTACAAATGCATTTCAATTACTAACTTCCTTCCTCTCCACCATCCCTCCTTCCTTCCTTTCTCCCTCTCTCTAACTCTCTCGCTACACTTCCTCTTTCCCCAAAGAATGTAACCGATCGCTATAACTTCATTACAGCATCCGGCGTCTGCTCCCGCCAGTTAGCTCGGGGATTGACTTTGTGTTAAACTGACTATTCCGATATAAAGCGGATTCCAAGGCACGCATTTCGGCGGAGTCGGAATTCCTTACCAGCTTGGCAAACAACGCGAACTTGGCTCTGATAAACCATTCGCTTCACTCGGAGTTCTAATGATCCTTTCGTTTCGAATAACGCTAGCCAACACTTCCTAAAAATTGACAAATTTAGAAAACAGACATAAAAGGCCTTAATTCTGGCTAGGAGCGCAGATGAACAGTCTCAAATAACCGTATCCGGAAAAATTTCCAGAGGACAATTCCTTAAAATCAACCATTCCTATTAGAATTTAACAACCGCTACTAAACCTTTCTAAGGAATTTGTTCCATCTACTTTTACACGATTTGCCTTCATTCTCCATCCAACAACTATTCATCATGGTTAACAATTTGAAGTTGCATTTGCATATCCAAGGATAGCGACGGAGGTGATTTCAATCCATAATTCTTTGGGGTCAATTATACTAACGTAAACTCCTTGATACTGCGCCGCAGTTAGGTTACCGAAAAGGAGGGCATCCGTTTTCGTTCCAGATCGTCTGGCACGAAGTAACACAGATTCCAACTCGAATAATGTATTTTTCCATCACTTTCCTATACTTTGTTATAACTGCAATCAATGACTCGAAAACTTCACAAGTATTTTTTTTATCCTCTTTCCAGGATAAATTTATATTTGAGTACAACTTAAAGATTGCCGGGGGCCTTTTTGACAAAAATAAATAACCTACCGATGTTTCCTACACATCAGATAATCCATCTGCACGTGAAAATATCTAATTAAGGACACTCCGAATTAAAAACGAAAGGTTGCGGTACGAGGATAATCTTTTCAGTTTTCGTCAATTTTTACGGAATTCGATTATGTAAAGGGAGCACTATGTACGTTTCAATTACCATTTGTTATCATTCGCAGAGCCAAGCCTATTCGCGATTAATAACACGCAAAATCGCAATAAGACGAAGCGCGGATGTGGCGATAAATTTCGAAATGACAAAGCTATAGGCCGACCGTGCGTGCAAATCCAAGCAAGTGCGGGAAACCCAAGTTCGTGAACAAACCAGAGAGAGGGAGAAAAAGAAAAGAGAGAGAGAAACCTGTAAGCGAAACATTCTCTCCCAACTCTTCCCCGAGAGCTTCTCAGTGATTGGGCAAAGTGCCGGCAGGAAACCTTCCCATAGTGCCCAAATGGCCGATGAGGGAAGGGTAGGGAGCGGAGGGTAAGTGAAGATGTAGAGAGAAAGAGAGAGAGAGAGAAAGGGAGAAATGGAAACCCCGAGAGAACGAGAACATGAGGATAAAGAAGAGGAGAGGGATTAGACCAGAGTATAGAGTTGAAAAAAAAACCGGAGAGGGAAAATAGGGTAGAGTACCAGCTTACGTAAACATAAAGAAAGTGACCAAGACGCGTCGTAAAATAAAGAGGGAATGGAACGAAAAAATGCGGAGGAAAAGAGAGAGAAGAAAGGATTTGTTAAAGACAAACAAGTAAAGGGCGAAAGAGCCGAAGAGAGAGAACAACATGAAAAAGAGGAGAGCGATAGGAAAAACATGGGAATGAGATTAAACGAGAAAACAACCTACACCGTAAAATGCGAGAGAAATCTGATACGAGGCGAGAGATGAAAGCAAGAATAGAATAAACTTAAAGCGAAGAAGATGGAAAAAGAGAAGGGGGACCGAATCAGCGCGGGCCGAAAATAGGGAAAGGAATAAGCGAAAGGAATACTATAAAAAAAAAACGCGGATGCGAAATGATCGAGTTGAATAAAGAGAGTAAAAGAGAACGGGAATGAATCACGGCAAAAATAAAAGAAGGCAATATATATAACGTTTCTCTGGGGAAACGAATAATAGAGGAGCAATGGAGGAGTAAAATTAAGGAAAAATAAAATTATCGAGCGAGAGAGAGAGAGACAGAAAAGCAAAGGACAATGGAGCGAGTTATGGAGAGAAGTGACAGGGTAAAGGAAGAGAAAGGTAACAAAAAAATAGAGCGTGGGATCAGATTGCGTGGGTGGATGAGGGAGAGAGAGAGAGGTTAAAGGGAGAGGTGAGTAGAGTGGGGGATATGGTCTTAAAGGAGAAGTAGTAGGGTCCGCTGAATGAGGGATAAGGGGCATCAGAGTTGCTTGAGAGGGAACGACGGTCTCTCGGTGTGTGTTTTTTATGTGCGACGGAATGAGTGTGTGGGAGTGATTGTGTGCGTGCGTGAGGGAGAGCGAGTGCGGAGGGCAAGGGACTCCGCGCGCTCTTCAAGTAGCCCAGGGCGAAGAACAAGTGAAAGCTACGGAAATGGAAGGAGGGTTAAAGAGAGAGAGAGAGGAAGAGAGAGAGAGAGAGAGGGAGAGAGAGAGAGAGAGAAAGCAATCCTTTACACGCGACCTCTCCAGCCATCTGATCGATGCTGAGGGTAGAAGATGGTAAAAGGAGTGGAGTAAGAGAAAGGAGAGATGAGAGAAGAGAGAGGAGGGAGAGGAAAGAGGGAGGGAGGGAGAGGGAGGGAGGGAGAGGAAAGAGAGAGGGAGAGGAAAGGAGGAAAGGAGAGAGGAAAAAGGAAGAGGAAAGTTGAAGGAGGAAAGGTGAAGGGAGGGGAAAAATGGAGGGGAAAAATGGAGGGGAAAAATGAAAGAAGAGGAAAGAGATAGGAAGAGCAAAGAGGGAGGGAGACAAATGAGAGAGAAAAGGAGAGGAATGAGGGAGAAAAGGAGAGGAAAGAGAGAGGGAGAGGAAAGACGGAGAGGGAAAGTAGAGAGAAAGAGGGAGACAACGAGAATGAAAAGAAATTGAGCGAAGAGGTAGGAAAAGAAAAGAGTACGATACAGGAAAGAGAAGACAGGAAGAGAGAGAGGAAGGAAGGGACTGGAAATACGGAGTGAAACCATGCTGTTGAGTGTCGATGATGAGAGAAGTGGAGGAGGAGAACAGCGATAAAAAAGGAAACAAGGTAAAGACAGATAAAAGAGAAAGAAGAGGACGGAGAAAAAGAACGAGGCAGTGAAAATGAGATAGTATATCAGTCTACCCAACCCTCTCTTCCAATCGAACTCGCCTTAATTCCCTAATATATTTTTCCCGCTTTCTTTCCCTCGATTGTCTGCTGGGTTAAAATAGAATGCTGTCCAAGAAAGGATGGGTCCAGCGAGAGAACTTGAAAAAAGGATCTCCCTAGGTAAAGCTTCGGGGATCAAGCGTCACATTAACGCTATATATTTGTTTCCCCGCGTTACGTAACCGTATATCTAACAGGGAACCAATTCTCATTCTAGACAAATTGATTGGTTTTGTCCGGAAAACTTACGACACGTCACGACGGAAACTATGATTTCGGCCGAAAAGAGGGCAATAAAAAATTCTGAAATTTGTATAAAATGGCTGCTAATTGTGTTAATAATTAATCGAACGCAAAATATCGCAGGACAGTATGCAATTAATTCGGAGTAAGCAGTTTTACTGCGCGTAAATCTTTGAAGTAATTCCTTTCTTAAATAAAAAATCGGTACAACATACATTGTACAAACTTTCTCATACTAATGAGTCGTTTAGTTATCTTTCCAAATATATGAACTATGTACAATCATTATAAACGTCAACTTAAAGAACTAAACGAAATTTTATGAAAATCGTATGAGCCGTTTTTTCGAAAACCCAATTGTTATTAAAGTTGCCCAAGAATAAACTAGCCCTATATACATGCTTTGAGAAATATGAAACGTAGTATTATTTCAGACGTAAACTCAAGTAACTGTACGAAATTTTATCAAAATCGTATGACCCTTTTTTTGAGAAAATCACATTGTAGAAGGTGCCTAGATTGAACTAACCTTATATTCATTTTTTGATAAATATGAACTACGTAGTATTATTTAAGACGTAAATTTAAGTAAATGTACGAAATTTGATCAAAATCGTTACAACCATTTTTGAGAAAATCAAATTGTTGTTAAAAAAGCGTAGAATAAACTTCCCTTAATTATTGAGCAATGTCTATCATATCTTCATAGCATCTATTGCCTAATGCCTAAGTACGAGATTTCATTCATTTTCACTCTAACGTTTAGGTTCTAGAGCCGCGAACAGACAGACCCACAGATAGACGGCATTGCGAAAACCACTTTTTCGGACTCAGGTACACCTACAATATATATTTCCATGAAAATCTCGAGGTCGAATTTTTTCGCGATCTAAATAATTTCTCAATATATTTTGTATATTAGAAAGTAAAAATATCGATTGACGTAATTAAATCAGAGTTTTAATAAAAGTAACTTCGACATGTGTGCTCGAGAGATAAATAGCTGCGCCGAAAATGATAAAAGAACAGAACTCCTAACCGAGCAAGAAAGAGGACAAACACCAATAAAAGCTCCCGAATACTTAACAGTTGATATTTCGGCCGCGTCTCATTTGAACATTTTTTTTTACCACCGGTCTTTTCCGACAAATAACCGAGAAACCGGTCTATTTGCGCAACGGAGAGGTCATGTTTCCATCCACAAACACGCTCGCGAGGGAGGAAAGATAACTAAGACGCGAATCGATACGGAACGAAAATTAAGTCCACGAAAGAGAGAGAGAGAGACAGGGAAGTGTAGAAGGAATGAAACACGGGATGAAATGATATTCCTTTCCCGAGCAGTAGTAGGCGTCTCACAAAGAAAAATGTTCGCTCAATTGCGACGCAAAGAAGGATTTTCAGCGGGCGCTGCAGTCTTGTGTACCACCACATCCATCCACACGTGAACGCAAAAAAAAAATAATCCGCCCCGGCGCGATCCCTACCCTCCAACTCTTTCTCTCTCTCTCTCCCTTCCTCGCTTACATCCTTCATCGCATCCTCACACCACCTCTCCCATCGCGGGGTTGAAGCATCTTAGTCCGTAAAGAAAGGGCGGAGAGTGGGAGGAAGTGGCTCGGATATGAAAAGCAATCTCGTAGGCTAAGGCCGCGGGGGCCACGGCAAATATTGACCGAGCGATGTTGAACTCCGCCGTGCACCGGAAGGGACAATATCGAAAAAAAAAAAGGGAAGCGACGGGCAAAGGCACGGTCCGGCCGGGGGGAGGAAGGGGTGACGGAAGAGGAAGAGAAGAGGGAAGGGACATCGTGGACACGAACGGACTTAAAAACGGAGCTCCGTGCGCTTAAGGACATGGGTATAGGGCCCCTTCAAAATACCTCCTCTCTCTCTCTCTCCCTCTCTCCTCTTCCACGCTCCCGTCGTCCTCCAGTTTCGCCTCCAAACCCATCTCTCTCCCTCACCCATATTTTTCCATGGAAACAAAGCATCGCCATAAAACATCCTACTTCAAGGCACGACACGTGAGTGCGCGTCGGCCGTATCAAATCTCACAAATGCATTACACGGCGACTAAATATTTTTTTTTTCATCTCCGCTCCGGGGAAAAACACCTGTTTTTAAAGGGTTAAAAGTGCAGGGAGGGTAAGAAGCTGGAAGAAAAATAGGATTTCTGCAACTTGACACGGTTTCGTAAGAGATTCAACACGCGTATCATTTGCCTCTTTTGGTACGTTTCCACAAATTCCCTTATCTTATACGACGGTTTTATCCATCCGAGAATTTCAAAACTAAATACGCTCAACGGTATAATGGAATTGCTTCTTCGAAAGACGATTTTTATACCTTATAAAAATTCCTGACGATACTTGTTTGCTCACAGTTAACTTTAAAGATTCTATAACATTAAATTTTTTTCAAAAATTACGATTTCGGCAAAACTTAAAATTTACAGCACTGATGCGTAAATGGTCCAAACGCAAAATGAAATAATGCTCGTTATAAATTCTCCGGCATGAAAACCAATAAAAATCGCATCGTTTGTTCGCGTGAGACAGGAAATGAACTAAAACTGTAAATTTAGCAGATTAAAATTTTTCGTTTATCGGGATGACCAAAAACCGGGACTATAGCAGGCAATTTTAGAGGAATCATTTACGGCCTTCACCGCGTAAATGTTAACGGTCGGCTACGAAAACTTCAATAAAATTTAAATCAAAACATCCCGATTTCAGCCACGTTTTTCGAAACCTAAAACTCATCCGAAGAGTAAAATTTCGAGAGAGCAAATTCAGCCGATTGTTGAGAACGACACGCCGCATATCTTCGCTGACCTTTAGCTCCATAATCTGACCCGGCCGAAAATCAACAAGGGCCTCAGAAACCAGAGGTGCATGATCGACTGTTTAAAAGCAATTCCCAACCTCTTTTCAAGAACACAATACTACATACAATACACGTCCCGGAAAACAATTTCCTCACCCTCCTAGCAGTTAAAAAACATTCCCCCCCGGGAAGATACATACATACTCGCCACGCCTCTATACACTGTCCTCCAGAAATGACTCAAAGAGCGGCGGTGCTTTCTCGAATTTCCTTCCATTGAGGTGTGATAAAAAGAGAGGACAAGAAAATTTCCAGCACCTCCCCCATCCAATCACCTTCCTCCCTTGGGCACCAATCCCCAGACACCGACACCTCGCACGTATGAGGCCAGATAAAATGAGAAACTCCGGCCGAGGAGAGCGCGGAGATGGAACTGAAGGAGAGGGGGGAAAAGAGAAAAGGGTGACCTAATCTCACCAATCAATTCCGTAAACACGGGCGTGGACCCGTGACGTAGGCTACGCTTTCCGCTCCGGAGCTGAGAAATCCGTAAAAATGAAGGGAGAGAGGGAGGGAGAAGAGAAAGGAGCGAGGAGATACTGGGAGGAGGAGGGGGGGGGGGATGGGATGGGATGAGAGAAAGGAAAGTTTTTTGAGGAGCATCTTGAGGAGAGGATAGGGAAGAGAAGAGTGGAAATACGCGGAGACGATGTAGAAGGGGAGGAGGAGAGTTATGTAGGATGGAAAGGGTCATTCTTTTGGGGAGGGGGTCGCCCTAACGGGTGGGACAACAGTGAACTTACAGGGGACTTTCCGGTCCCTGCCCTTCCATCCCACCCACCACCCTTCATAGCCCCCCTATCCCACTCCCGCATCCGCAAGACGCCCTCCTTCCCTCTCGTCCCCTCTCCTCCCCTCCTTCCCCGCCGAGACCCTCTATAACGGCCACCAAGAACGTGACCCGAGGGCAGTAATGCGGGAAGGAGAGAGATAAAAAGAGAGCAGAGAAAGAGGAAAATAGAGAGAGAACGAGAAAGGAAAGGAGGAGAAAGAGTTTGGAGGGTCCGAGTCGTAGAGGAGTGGCCACAACGTCTTCTCCGGGTGAGAAGCGAAAAAAGACGCCGCGCGGTAGCGTAGCCACCACCAGATCTCCTATCACGCCACGCTATCCCCCGCCACTTCCCGAATCCTCGTGGCGATACACCCTGACCGATGAAGACCAACTCGTACGGGGAGATACTTCTTGCTTCCTGTTACCTCCCTTTGCCTCTCTCTCTACCTCGGACTCGCAAAAGCGCATCCCCTCCACCTCGCGTGCTGCTACCTCCGGAGAGAGAAAGAGAGTAAGGAAGGCGATTCCAGCACACGCGCTACGTGGAGTCAAGTCTCTGGATAGTGTGTGGGTAGTAAAGGTCTTCTCTGAGAGATCCGTTTTATTTTTTCACGGCGTGGGTGGCTGGAGAGAGAGAGAGAGCGCGCGATAAAGAGTGGGAGAAGAGAAATAATTGGATGGATGCAGAGGTGGAAGTGATTGGAGGGAAAGAGTGAGATAGGAGAAATTGCTTACGGAAACTAGAGGGGGAGGGGAGGGGGGGGGGGGGTTGGCCTCGGTAGCGCACGCGATTCCACCGGGAGGAGAAAAAAAGGAGAGCGAGACGGTAAGGAAGGCAAACGTGGACAATCTCGACGAGGTTGAAGGACGCCCGTGATTTAAAGAGAAAGGGAAATGCGCGGGGAACAAGAAAGGGTTAAAAAAAAAAAAGTAACCGCCGCCGCCAGCCAGCTGGCTGGAATGCTTCGAATTTTCCTCGCAAGACTGAATAAATTTTAATCCGAGCATGTTTGTATCAAGTGCGATGAACGGGCGTAACAAACATTTATTCTATCTTGGATACGGTTAATTTCTCCTCGCCGGCTTTAATATTAAAAAGGCAAACAATCTGTCTGCTGAAGGGCAAACAAAAACTAGACCAGCAAATGTTTGAATCTGAATATTGCGGAAGGAAAAGGAAAATGTAAAGCCCACAGGAACTTTTACTTAGAAAAAATAAAGGCACAAGATTGGAAAAGTCGGTTAATAATGTGGAAAACGCCAAAAACGTGGAATTATAAAGCAAATTATACAAGGAAAATAATGCCGAAGAATGTGCTACTGCGAAGAAATAGCAGAAACCATATACCATTCAACAAATAAAGATTACGCAGTTTTTGAAATAACGCTTTGAATAAAATTGACTTAATTACCTTATTTATGAAACTGAAAGCAAAAAGAACAAAATAAATTCCAAAAAGCTGCCGAATTTTTAAATCTACGATACTCATAGCGGTACGGTTGTGCAAGATTTTAATACATTTTTATTTTATAGTAACATTCGGGAGAATTGTCATGATTATTAATTAACTGCGTTTGAGTTCTCGGTTATTTTCCGAAAATAATACCATCGCCAGAATTTTTAATCTGAGAAAGAACGGAAATACCCTTCCTTAAAAAAAAACAAATCGTCAAATTTAAGCAATCTACCTAAAAAAACGGTGGAATATATTACTCTAGTCTTACACGCCACCGCAACGCCTAGCGAAAAAGCACTTTGAATCCGGGAAAATACGCCGACACTAGACTAAAGTACGCCTCACAGAAGCTCCGATACAAATGATTTAAAACACCATAAAACTCGAACATTTTTTTTTAAACGATCGGTCAATTTATCAGCGACCTACTTCCACGCCGGAGTTACATCAACCAAACAACTAACGTATCATATATCCGCGGAAGTTACCCTTAACGCGAATAAAAAAAAGTAAAAGACGAAATGCAAACGGGAAGCGAGAGCGAAAAAAAAAAAGAAAACAAGAGCCACCGAGACAAAAGGTCCAACCGAGTGCTCGATTCCGTCTCGAACGAATCAAAAGAACTGGATGGAGTAAATGTGGAACACGGGAGTTGGAGTACACAGGAATCAATCACCATTGGAGCGGAGAAGAGAGATGGAGTGAGAGAGTGGGAGGGTGGAGAAGGAGAAGAGAGCTGAAAGAGGGATGGAGAGACCTCGGTAAAAAAAAACTATAGCGAGGCAATGGAAGGAGGCGAGAAACCTTCCCACGAAAACTTCCCCTCCTTCCCCCTTCCGGAAGAATCGGCCCGTACAACTCCAGCAGACGAAAGAAAGGGAGAGAGGAATATAGAGGTAAGAGAGAGGTTGAGGGGAGAGAGAGGACCGAATGCTTCTTACGGGAGGCGGAAAAAGCTCACAGTCCTCCCATTCGTCTTTCCGCCTTCCCATCTTTCCAGACCCAAACCCTTTCACGCGCCTTCCTCCCGACTCACCCTTTCTCTCATCCCCTCCCATCCTCCGGTCACCTCCGGGGCTTGTGCCGGACGCCACCCCAGAGAGAAAGAAAAGATGGGAGAAATAAAAGGAGAGGCAGGAGGCGAGAAGGAAGGAAGATTGAGGGTCTCACATTCGTCTGGGGACGAGATTTCGGTTCATCCCTCAAATAGTCATCCCTTCTGCTCATTGGCCAATCAATGATCCCCTTTTGCACGGGTGGGAAGTGACGTCTCGCTTATCTCGCCGGGAGAAGGATGGCTGGCTCTAGAAGGCGGGAGAGAGCACGAGGAGGGGCGAGCGAAGTTTTAAAGGTGAGGTTGGACCATTTTTAAACTCCCCTCGCGTTGCAGGCGAGCCGACATGTATCCCACAAGCACCGTACTCTCCCCATCCTTCCCCACCTCTTTCCCGATAGTTCAGACCGAGACCTTCCCCTCCCCTTCCTCCCTTCAGAGCCTTTATAAACGCTATCTCCCAATGCGACACGAAGAGTATGCCTCTTAATTGGTTGTTAGCATCGCCCGCAATTTGGCGACACCGGGCAGCGGTAGCGATTCCATCTTGTCTTCCAAACGTCCCCCTCGTCGCCGCCTCCTCACCAGTCCCCGAGATAACTCCTCCGGCATAAGATAGCTTAGTGGACTGCTTTAAACTGAACGAGAATCCGTCCTTGTCCATCCCATTCGAATTAACTGATTTTAACAAGGGATTTTTTAAAAAGTGAAACAGCTTACATAGTGGTACTAATACAGAAATTCTAAGTCAATGATCGATTTTTGTTTCGTCTTTCGTAAAATCGTGAATGATATAATTAAAACTTTGGTATATTTATTTATATTAAATGAATTTTTGCTAAATTATTGAGAAATAAAATTCCAAAACCTTTTTATTATTTCAAACATCCCTGTTTCGTAGTAATCTAATGCATGGCATAACAATTTTCGTTAAAATATGCAACAGCAGGATCGCCGTTATGCTACTGCGAGACTGTGAACAAAACATTTTGAGACCCATTTATCACTGTTAAAGGAAATTTCTTCAACTTAAAATATTATGAAACATATTACTCAATGGGTTTTTAACCTGTGCAGTAATTTAGTGATAAAAACTCGATGATTAAAAAGTAAATAGCTACGATATATGAAATTGAAATAAAAATACTTTATTAGACTCGTATATTTATACATTATAGTCAGTTAATATGCGCTGTGAGCGATTTTAGCAATTTCTCGTCTCTAATACTTACGTTAAATTGCTAACTTATATCACTCATAATTTGTAAGTTATAGAAAACGATGAAAGAACTGTGTAAGGTACAGCATACTCTATACACCCCATTACGCCAACCCTCCGCAGAGGACCTTTTACCGAAATAAAAAATGACCAAACAAAACAAATTGTTAAGAATTTGATAAAAATAAATTACACACACAGAGCGTAAACACGAATATGAATACTTGCTGCTTCAAATCTCTTTATGCCCTTAATAATTTAACCAAAACAATAATATTGTGCGTGCGCCACAAAGCAAAAGAATTCTTAATTTACTGTTGGTGTTTGCTTATTCTTTCTAAAGCGCAGATATATTCTAGAATAGACTTTTTTACGGTTAATTGCCGCCGTCTTATTTAACTACCGTCGTTTATAGTAGTTTTACTGCCGGAACGTTTTTTTTTGTTTATCACACGTTTTAAGATGTTTCTTTATTTTCAGAGAGAATACCGAGCGCCATTGTTTTCCGAGGTCTGGCCTGGGCGCTGTCATGGCCTCACGAGACCGCCGAAAAATAAAAACATTCCTGGGTGCGCATTCTTCGAAGAGCGACTTCCAGCGGTTGAAAGGACGATCCATCTCTGGAGCCGTGTTCCTTTATTATGCCACACACTTGCACCGCACGTATCCCTCTCTTTGACCCCTCCACCTCTCCCTCCCTCCTTCTCCGCGGCATAGACGAATGTCACGCCCCAAGGACTCGACGCGACGGGGTGAAATCCCGGGGGCGTAGGAGAAAGGGACGGTGGATTAAGGCGACCGCGTGAAGGGAGGGGGCAATGAGGGACAGGACCGAAGAAAGGGTGGAGAAATGGCAGTGAGGGATGAGACGGCGAGGAAGAAAAAGACTTGGATTATGTCCTTGGGGAGTTAGGGTTGTTTCCAATATTAGAGGGAGGCCAATGCACCGAAAAAAATCGCTCATCGCCCCTTGGTAATACCGCCAAGGCGGAGCTCTCTCCTTCCGCTTCAGATGTTTTTGTCCCGTGACCAGAATACTCAACCTCAGCGTTGATTCATTTTGATCAATTGAGGAGAGGAGACGTCGGCGTTGACGTGTTCGAAGAGACAGCGCTCCATCCAAGTAAGAAATTAATTTCGAGATCAAAATTATCTTCGGCGGAAAATTGAATCCGTTTGAGGTGAAGAAACTTTCGTTTATACACAACACGGAGGTGGAGCACTGGCGGCAGATTTGATGGAAAAGACATCGAACCGACGCTCGATAACAGCACTCGCGGAAATTGTGCGGAACGTATCTAAAACGACAATTACGCGCATACGAAGCAGAGCTCCATCACGTGACCACCGTATCGAGAACAAACATCCTCCACCGAATCCAATAAAACTGCTCGAAATCGAATCACTCCCCGCCGAAAATCTTCATCCTCAAACGAACATTAAATAAACGTTGCTCGAAACCAAACGATCGCGAAACAATATTTACTGCAATGGTAGCGAACGTAATGCGTTCACTTGGTCCGAAAACAAGATCACTCGTTACTGATTCCTCGACCAAAGTCCTTCCCGAATCCAGAACGCAACGTAGAGTCCAATCTATTTTAGAAAACGAGAAGCTTAAAGTGCAGCTTTCCAAATCGTCCCGTTAGCGTAGCTCGGTTATTGGACGAGATACCGCTGCCAGACATACAGAGCCGCATTAGTTAACATTGTTACAATGCAGAAGCCGTCAACTCGAGCAACGCAAATGGATAAATTGGGTCGACTATCCGAGCGGAGGGAGGCTTGATGGGAGAGAGACCCGTGGGATGGGAAGCAAGAGGAAGGAAGGAGTCGGGGTGGAAGATGGGTGGTGTAGCGGTACGGGAGGCGGGGCGGGAGGCAAGGTAGGCGAAGGGTCGGACGACGAGGGGCGCAGGTGAGGTCGCAGCTATCTGCGGTTATAAATCCGGCACCTCTGTCCTCGCTGCATGTCGGCGAAGAGGCGGGAGGGAGGGAGGGAGGGAGGAGAGAGAGAGAGAGAGAGAGAGAGAGAGAGAGAGAGAGAGAGAGAGAGAGAGAGAGAGAGAGAGAGAGAGAGAACAGGAGGAGGAGCAGGAGATGGGAAGGGGAGTCCGATCTTCGTTCTCATTTCCTCCTACTCTTCCGGTTCACGAAGTACGGGGGCGAGTGGATAGAGCGGGAGAGAAACGGAGAGTGAATAGGAAGCAAATAGGGGAGATGAGGAAGAGGAGAGGGAGAGAGAGAGAGAGAGATGGAGACTGGATGAACTATTAATGGCGGAAGAGAGGGGAGATAAAGAGTCCCAAAAAGGGAAGAGGCCAATGAGAGGATAAGAGCTTTTAAAAGAAAAGTGCGGAGGCAGCGACGGAATCGCAAATGGAGAGAGGGCGCGATTAAAGGCGATACTGAGCACATTAGAAATAAAATAGAGGCGCGTGTTACGAAGGAAGAGCTTATAAAAGGGTTGGAGTCAATGGGAATGGAATGCTTAACATTTTAGCTGTCGAGGTTAAAACGATATTGGCCATTAATGTAAATATTAAAGCTAGAGACCTAAAAGCTTCCGTTAAAGTAAAGCAGACTTCAAGATACGTGTTACCCCTGCCGGGTGGAACAATATAAAATCACTGGAAAATTTTTTAATGTTAATAAATAAGTTCTAATTGCCGAGTAAAATACATCGAGCAATATGGAGGTAAACAAATGGAAGGAGGAAGTTCTACACAAATGAAAAAAAAACAATTTTAGCTTCGAATGAGCAAAAATGAGAGAGATGGGAGCTGTCACAAATTAAATGAAATTTTTCGTAATAAAGCTTTATCTCATAAAATATATTCTAGCACTGAAATCAAAAGGTGCACTAAAAGAAGGTAATTAAATTACGTGGCAAAAACAAAAAAATAACGCCAGGAAAGCGTGAAAAGGGCCGGAAAGCGAAAATTAAAAATACGGAGAGAAATGGAGAGAAAGAGAGAAATAGAAGGGGGAAAGAGAGAGAGAGAGAAGCGAAGGAGAGATTGAATTACACGACGACGCCCCGGGTTATCTACGGGTAGACGAAAATAGAACGGAGGAAACCGAATGTTTGTTCCATAAGCTCCTTACGTCCACTTTATGACAGCTTAGATCCAATCTGGATGATGAGCCCGTGATATAGCCCGATGACGAATGAATTCCCCAGTCTCTTTAAGTTCCCTTCCGAAGCGGTCCGCTGACCCACAAAACCATAGAGGGAGAGGGGGGGGAGAGTAAAAACCACGCAAGCCCATGAGAGATCCGCAGGGAGTTTGTAGATTAGGGAAGGAAGGGACGCAGGGAAGCATTTTGAGGTGGGTAAAAAGGGGAAAGAGTGGGGGAAGACAGCGAAGTTCAAGAGAGGAGGGAGGGAGGGGAAGAGGAAATGGAGGAGGGTTGACCAGAAGCAAGAGGGAGGGGATGAGAGCAGTAAAGAGAAGGAAAGGCGATGCAGAGGACACAATTCACGGAGGGAAGACCGCTTGTGCGTGTACCATATCAGTCGTAGGCAAAGAAAAACGCGTTGGACGGGGTGGGGATAGAGAGAGAGCACGAGGAGAGAGAGAGCATGAGGGGGAGAGAGAGAAAGAAGATCCGGAGAGGGATGAGGAGAAAGGTGGGGTGTAAGGCAATAAAAGAGCTGCGAGGGGCCGTAAAGCAGAAGATAACGCGATGGGGGAAGACCTAGGAAGAGGACGTGGGGACGAAGAAGGGGGCGGTCACAGGAGAAAGCGAAAGTAAGGGTGCAGCATGGAGGTGGGAAAACGAAGGAAGAGCGAAAGGGTGGTAGAATAGGGTTTTAGAGAAGTTATACGAGGGTGCGGCAAAGGAGAAATGGGTGAAAGCGAGGCAGTGGGAGAGAAGGGAAATTTCCCGAGAGACTAAGAACGAGGGGAGGAAGAAAGAATAATTAGCGGGAGTTAAAAATTGCATGGAAAAACAGATGGAATATTGATAAAGGAAAAAAACAAAGCGGAGTAGGAGAGCGAAAAGACGTAAAGAACGGAATCACTTTAAAAAAAAAAGGCAACGAAAAGTTTCGAGGAGAGAAAAACGGCGGAAAACGAAACGAGGAAAAGGCGGAAGAAAGGACGAAAATAATTTATGCGAGTACGCGCTGCAAAATAAAAATAGGGGTTCATACACATAAGGAATAACGAAAGCTAGAGCGAAGAAACAAAAAGAAATCGTGAGTCGTAAGGGAATTGAGAGAAGGAAGAAAACATGCTCCGACAGAGAGAGAGAACAAGACGAGACGTGAAAGGAAAAGAATGGAAAGGAAGAGAAGGGAGGCAGAGATTGGTGTGGCCTGGTAGGTTTCTGAGGGGTGTGTCCAGCTGTTATGAAGCTTAGGAGGAGGGGGGGATGTTCAAAATTGGAATACGAGCGTACCACGGAGGGGGTTTTTAGGAGAACCAAAAGTGGGCGTTGGGTGAGGAGGAGGGCGGCAGGATAAAAGGGAAAGCGAGAGAGTGGAAGGATGGAGGAGTAGGAGGGAAATTGGAAAGAGAGAGGGAAAGTGAGGAGGGATAGTCGAGGCCGAGTGTAAAGGGAGCTCGCGGGAGATAAGGGGAAATTCACGATGGAGTGGAGTAGAGTGAGATATTCAAAAACTTATTTATAGGTAGAAAGAGAAAAATTAAGAGAGAGAAAAAAAAATAATCAAGCCGTCAAGATCTTAATATCAATCATAATTTTCTCATTTTAGAATGCTAATATACGGCACTCGTTAAGGCCGAGGATATGCAAATACTCTGGACACCGGCGACATCAAGATTCACGCACTGCTTTTTTTTTTTTTTTAATTTCGCTTTCGAGCTACATGCGCGCCACCAGCTGCAATTTTTTTTTCGACCACATTTCGCTCCGATAACGTTTTTATGAATGAACGAGGCTGTTTTGGCGGTAAAAATAAGTTTTATCAAGGTGATAAAATGCATGTACTTTTATAATTTCGCATGCAGTTTACGACACGGAAACTGTGGTTTCTCTTCACCCATGAGTGCGAAAAAATTTTTGTAGTAAATTTTGCGTAATTACGCGGAATCGACATTTGGGAAAATCTTGCATGTAAAATTGTTGTCGTAGTTAGTAAATGCATACAACTCGTTATGTGTCAAAGAGTTCGCTCATCGATTGTGAATATTTTGAGAATGTCTTCCAATGGTTTCCGTAACGTACACATTGGCCCAAAATTACTCGCGCATCACCTTAAAAATCTCAGATTTCAGTCACGCCTTCAACGTTTAAAATAAGACGAAAATGGACGAGGAGTGAAAAAAAAACGAAGAACAATTTCCCACCATTTAAAAAATTTTTATAGCGCCATCCCACTCGCAAATCCAGTTCCCGTGCCCGCCCCTAAATATAACAAAAAACCCACCCAGAATACAAATAATCACACCCTTATTTCATTACGGCAAATGATTCTACTTTTAGGGGGAAAAAATCCGGAAAATAACGGGGCACAAATATCATTCCCGAGACGAGGGAAAACGACGGAATAATGGCTTCCCAAACACGCAGCTCATTTATCTTTTTCCGAGCGGACATGATGCGAATGCGATCGGCTCAACGCGGGACCAAACAAGATATCCAATTAAGAGGAAGTGCGGGGGAAGATGAGAGTCCGCCCGCGGAGGACACCCTGCGGGAGGGAGGGAGGGGGAAGCAGAGGGGCGATGGAAGGAGGATGGGGTGGGGAGGTGAGAAGAAAAGAGAGGGGAAGGGGAGGGGGGGCGCGAAAGAAGAAAAATCGCACTTTATTATCCCTCCTCGTCGTATGTAACCGGTTAAAAGCGGCTTATCCAATTAGCAAGGCAACGAGATTTCAGTGACGTTAACACCTCAATTTCAATGCAGGTCGCCGACGCTCCCCCACACCCCTTTCTCTGAAATCCACCACGCCCCCGCACTGTAGCATTGCCACCCACGCTTCTCTCTCGCCCCCCCCCCCCCAACCCGCCCCCATCGCCGTCTCCGGGGTTAATAAAGTATCGTTCATTGCTCGGCGAGGTGGGAAGAAGGATAAAAAAAAAAAAACCGGTGGGGAGGAAGCGTCCGGAATTGGGAACTACGAGGGCCCATGTACGCAATTTAAGTGCTGCAGAGGTAATGACGGCCTGCGGACCAAGAGGCGGCGGGACTACCCAGAGCTCACGCTGGAAAGCTCGTGAATGAGAAAGTGATGATTAGTGATGGAGAGGAATGCGGCGATCCGTACGAATACAATGCAGAGAAGGAGGCAGAATAATGCATAACGGGCAAAAATGAAGTACCTAATTGGAGTACATACGATAAATGAAACTTTTCCACTTAACGAAGCTGAAACAAAGACAAAAATGTTTTAAATATCTTTGCCAATTGTATTTCCCAAAGGAAAACGTACGTCAATTGATAAAGGAACTTAGTCTTTTCATAAATAGCTCCAACTTCATTCTTCTGACGAAAATGGATGGTATGTTAAAACGCTGAAAATTTTGGTAGCCATAAAAAGTTTAGGGAAACCCGATGCGCGTTTCGGCATTTAAAAAAACCGTCACCAATAGTGATTCACATACTACATTAATTTTTTTAACATTAAGAGTAATTCTTTCTTGAGTTATAAAGTCTCTTATACGTAATATTTGGGCAATATTGACGCAGAAATAACAAATGAAAAGGTTAAGCAATTTAACACAAAGGGGCATAGAAGTACGAGCATTTCAAATGATGGAAATAGATGATAGCCGGAGAAAGATGAGAAGTCGTGTCATTAAGAAAAGATAAATGGAGGAAAACAGAATATTAGCGGCACTGAGGATCGAGAGAACGTGAGAAAAAAAAGGATATAAATTATGACAAAAAGGTTATGAGGAAATATCGTGGATAACAGCAATGAGGAAAAGAACCGATATTATGCCGCGAAAAGGGCAAAGAAAAATAAGCGTACGGAAGGCGAGAAGGGAATTTTCACGCAAATGAATGAAAAAGATGAAAGGTAGAGCGAGAAAATGGAGTGAAAGGAAGGAGCGGGACAAAGAAGAAGAAAGAGAAAGAAAATGAGCAAGGGTGAGGGAAAGTGGTACATGCCCACGGCCTTCAGATTAATAAGTCTTTGTTTTTCGGGTGAAAATTGAAAAAAAAATTCAAAAGTTAATTGAATCCTAAGCGTGAAATGAATGCATTACGCTCGCCCAGCGCGGCGAAAAAAGAGACCTGCTATGGGAACAGCTTTCACTTATTAGATAGCCGCTTTTTGTCACACCTTTCCTTCGTGGAAATTGCTATAAAAAAGAGGGACTCGCTAACTTTTACCTACAAACGTATTTTCTTCCGCCGCCATTAATGCATCATTTCGTCTCTCATTAAACGGTATTCTGTGAAACTTTTTCAAGTTCAAACGGTGCCCTTTTGCTACGGCTTTTGCGTTACTTAACGAAAACACATCGAGTTTAAGCGTGTACGTTGCCATAAATGCCATAACATGGACCAAACTTTTTAAAATTCGCTTCGAATTCCGAGGTTTTTGTAAACAAAATGGCGTTTTGAAAATGGATTATTAACTCCCTCGCAACTTTTCGATTTTATTTTAACACATTCGACTTAAATTTTTAATTATCTTTATCTAATGTTGGTGAATCACTTCTTACGATGACTGTTTGGAAGACAAACACTCTTATGTGCTCCTAAACGTTTTAACTACATTTACATGAATACCCTGCAAGCCGCCAGAAGCGTTTGGCAGGGGGTGTAAGCACCAAATGAACTCTAATGTCTCTGTTGGCCTGTCTTATCGACGAGCTGGATAACTAACTAATTGGGTGCCAATTATGACCAGTGCTTGCTAATTATTATGTGAAATAATAATAACCAATAGCAAAACTGAAATTAATTATTACAGCCGATGAATCACTAATTTAGACCACATTACCTATTTAAATGCCTGCTCTATGAACGAGTTTCTTCCACGTTAAGGAAAAAAGCGCGAACTTACTAAAAAAAAATAAGTTCTCTTTTACAAAAGTGACAGGAAAGATATTCTAACAGAACTTCCAATACAAAATAACTCATTACAATTACCTACGCACGCCCTTAATATAAGGTTCGCTACATAAAAATGTAAGCGTAGCTACTTTTAATCTACTAGCATAAGAATACAACGCTACTAATTCGAACTCATAATTTTTCGTAATAAACAGATCCGTTTACTCCGAGTTTCTCCTCCACAAAGTGCTATCTAATTTTAAAGGCCTTTAAAGCGCATCGATTCCAAGATTAAATTCGTAACGCTAGAGAGAATGGCTACACAAACGCTTTTCCTCTAAACATTTATTCTCTTAGTATTTACCCTCTTCTCTTTACTCGAGACTCTCTGGGCACGGGAAGAAGAATAACTGCGGCGCCACCTACTGCCGCAGAGTGCAATATCTCCTTCCACCACAAAGCAATGACACGCCGGGAATCGTGAAATTTTAAAACGCTTTGGAAATTTCTTTTAAGCCGACGGGATTCGATTATAAACAAAACGTAGAAATTTAGGATGGTAAACGCAAAAGCTGAAAGCCCTCCTCGATTGAAAGAAGCATGACGTTGCAAATAATTTCAGCACGATTATATGGAGGCGTATACTAACGGTTCCAAAAAAAATAAAAACAAAGGAGCAAACGAATTCATTTCTCTTCCGAACAGCGTTTGCATTACAAATATTCCAGGAAAACACATATTTTACAGCGGATGGACGAGGAAAAACGCGTAAGTCTCGTATACGTGGAATTACCGAAAATCTCATCCCATGGTCGAAATGGAACGCCCACACGATGGAAACAAATGAAGAAACAGAAACCCTTTTCAACGCGCTTTATTGGCGAATGAGCTCTAGCTATGGTAAAAGATTGTAACGACGTGGAATTCCTGTTGGAGTGGTTCATTTCGAAGCGACGATGTGTGCGGGAGCGGAGAGGTATGCGTAGAGAGAACTGCAGAGGGAGGAGGGAGGGGAGAGGGATTCTGCGGTTTCGACACGGGCGGATGGTTTAGGAGGAAAGGGGGAGGGGGAGAGGAGAAGGAGGCGGATAAAAAAATGGAACAGCACGGCGTGAGAGAGGAGAAGGCGGGCGGGGGTGGCGGGATCTCGCTGACATTTACATCCCCCGATGTCGGGACGCTGGAAGGCCCGTTGCCGCTCGTTAGGCAAATGATGCGATTACCGGGGAGAGGACGGAGGATGGTGCGGGGGCGAGGGGAGAAGGGCGGAGAGAGGAGGGCGGAGGAGGGGGGGCAGAGAAGGCAGCGTTTCGTGTGAACCGGGCCGCTTGAGCTTTGCTTGCGCATGGTAATCCGTAGGCAGGATGGTGTTGCCAAGCCATCCGACACGTCTGCAAAACCCCAACTTCAAATTGAGGCGCGATTCTTGACGCCGACGGTCTGCCGAGAGATAGGGGCCGTATCGCAACGTTCTCCAGTGGGAGACGGCGAACGTGTCCAGTGGTGCCAGGCACCACGACGGGTCTTTCCGAACGAAACTCCGAACTCGGATATCAAACTTCGCTCAATAGATGCAAATCGCCGTAATTAAGTTCAATCAGAGAGCAGCGATAGCGTTCGCGGAAGAAATTCTCGGGCTTTCGCAACAAGATTGCCTGAAAAACATGCTCATACATTAACTAACGCTAATATTCAAGTTTATGGCAACATTATTTAAGTAGGAAGAAGTGATTTCAGGTTAAAATAAATTATAGGCAATATACAACCATAAAACCCTAATCTGACTGAACATCGAATCTCGGCCTTATCTAACCAACCCTAACGTCGTATACTCCATCAAATTCAAGTCTAAAAATCCATTTGTATTTAAAAATTACACATTACACTAGCTTTTATTATAAACGAGTTTCATAAAAAATTTTTGCTTAGTCCAAAAAACTTTTTTAGGTTACGACACATTTAATACGAAAACCGATACCGAATTTGTTCGAAATTTTAATACGCATCTGGAAATGTATCGAAAAGCATTTCAATGACAAATTGCTGAAATTAAAGCCTTCTTTTTTTAAACTTAAGTGATACCACTATGTTATTTTTACTTCGGAATTAAACTAAAGGAACACGAATCCAAATGATAAATTTCTCAAATAGTGCATACAGAGGGGCGAGTAAAATTATTCAAATTCTAATTAATAATACATCTTAATTTGATCAGAAAACAAACTTCTTAGTTTTTCTCTGTCAAAAACTGCTAGTGTATGGAAAGAGGTTTTACAATACCTAATGCACACTTTTTATAATAATAATAATAAAGGAAATTATATAGAAAGAACTCAAAATCGTTATAAAGGTTTGTTTAGATAAGGTCTCCAAAGGATTAAAGAGTACATTTACTGTTTGGCGTGTCTCAAACCTATTATAATTCCAAAAATATCGCTTAAAATCCGCAAAAGCAAACGTAAAACACGGCAACCCAAACAACGGTAAATGCATACGAGAACGAACATGCGGACGGACATACTGACGATAATAGGCGCTCACGCTGGACGCGCCTAATAAGAGACACACTTGCAGCAAAATTAGCAACCACGTTGGCACTGGCAATTGAATTTTACATTGAACAACATCAAAAACTCTCATTAAGTTACCTATTCATTACGTACTACCACTTGATCAATTTTGCACAAGACTTTTTATATAATCCAAACAACCCGTGCACCACATTATGAAATTCTTATTCCAACAAGCCCGGGCATACAACCATACTTACTTATCATCACTCACATTTTTAATAACATTTACGACTAATCCTTCCTCACCCTTGCACAATCATGGCCCACTTCCTAAAAGAAGATTAACGATTCTACTTACGAGAGAAAGAGCATAGTCACAAAATCCCACCAAGTAAACTCCCTCCTTCTCGCTTAAAGTGATAATCTTCGAGAGAGAGAGCTCTTAGTGTTTTGTCCGGAGGGATAGAGAGAGAGAGAGAGAGAGAGAGAGAGGAGGAGGAGCGTCCTGACCCCAGCGAGATTCTAATTCTTGCATGGCCAGCAAAAGGGTAGTTAGACATCCTGAGGAACCTTATCTTCTGACCGCGAGTGCTCGCCTCGAGGGGTGAAGGAGCGATGTATTCATTGGCGGCAGTTTGAGATAAGGCGAGGAATAGCAGAAAGGCCCCCTTCTCTGTGGCGGAGAGGCAAGGGCGGGTGTGGGAGGAGGAGGCAGAGGGGGAGAAGAGCGCGGGAGGAGTAAAAGGAGGTGGGGGGAGAAAGTGGCGCAGTCTAAGAGTTGCCAGCCAACGAGATAAAGTGAGTGGAGAGTTTAGCAAGGGAAGGTAGTAGTAGATATAAGGGCACGGCTGCGAGGAGGAAAAGTGAGGGATAGAAGCAGAGTTGGTAAAGGACGTAAAGCAAAGGCATGAATAAAGAAAGGAAGACAGAAAGGAAGGGTAGAAATGAAAGTGGAAGTCTAAAAAAAAGGTCCGTGGTAAGCTAAAACGTAGGCGTGGAAGAGGAAGTAACAAGTTAGTGAATAAGTAAAGCAGGAAGAACCATTTTCACTCAATGTACAGCATATTTAGGATAATGGATGGCTAAAAACGAGCCGGTAAAAATCGTTGCATGCGGATTCGAACCGACGTCTTAAGGAAGGGAGATTTAAGAGCCCATTTTCCTTGGGAATGGCGGGAAACCGACTTCAGGAGGAAGTTATTCCAGACTGTAGCTGTTTTACAACGTCCTCTTATTAGCGTTTAAAATTTATTGGTCTTAATTTCGCCGTCTACTACATAAGTTTACCGGCGAAAACCTGGAATAGCGTGCCAATGTACCAGTTCTCCGTTATTCGAGCCGAGAACTTGGGATTCTAATAGCGTTTTAAAAGTGCTTTTAAAACGCAAAGCGACACTGCGTAATCGCTCGAGAACATTAAACCTTTTTAAGGGGTTGCATAATGTCGGAAAGCGTTTTGTCGAACATGGAGAGATAAAGTTTGGAATGATGGAAATAAATACTAAAAATACTCATGCGTACAACTTAAAACTTCAATCTTAAGTAAAATGCATCTGTTATAATATCAGTTCCACCAATTTACTCTCTAAACGCAAAAGTAAGTTGCATCGACATACCGAAAATATTCAAGCCGCCTCATACTACTCAGAAGTATTCATTTAACATTTGTTGGGATAAAGACATAGATCTCGCCATACAATGTTCGAACAACAAATGCCAGTGAAAAGCTTAAAAAATAGTTTTGTTAAAGCAATAGGACAGGCCATAGGGCTACGCAAATAGCCACGTTTCTCTTTCTAAATTTAAAACTGCATTAACAAAGCACATGCATTCCAAGCTAAATGATAAACGAAAGATAAATGAAGGCGCCGCTTGAACCGAATCTAAAAAAAGACAGAGAGTCATGGTGTTATCTGAGAGAGGAAGATGATATGAAAACGATATGCTTGCATTAATGGAGCTGAGTGACGCTCAGAGGATGCATTGAAAAAATAACCGCCCTCAGCGAAATCCACTCGCTAAATTAATGGTCTGGTCACTTAATGTCACGGAGAGACTTTTTAGAAACCATCTCTGCAACTTAATGGATGCAACATTTTCGCACGTTCTCCGTCGATCATTTTTCAGTCACAAATCTCAGAATAATCTAAAAAACAGTAAAAAAATTTACGATGTAACATGTGAAATCGATTTAAATTATAGAGATATTTTTTTCGTAAAAGATTCGTACAAAATCATCACAATTTTATACACTAAATTTAACGACAGAAACAGAAAATATTTTAATCCTACCAAATTTAATAGCTCGGAAAAACGCAACCGAAATATCCTCTACAAATAAATCATAAACGTTCAAACGCTTTCTGACGTTCTCTTTCCATTATTAATTATCGATTCGATTATCGCACGGCACAGGCACGCAAAAACACGACCGCCACTGCCGACATAACTATATCTGACTGCACACGCGTTTAAATTTAATCTTCCCCCGTTATGAGGGGTTTCGATATGTTAATTGCCCCATCCCACAGTGTCGTAATGACACACGGGGGACAAAATGGGTCATCCTCCCCCCCCATCCCATGGTGAGCGATGAAACGAGCGATGCATCATCGCGGGGATTCGCGTAGCCGCTACCTCGTCGCACTCCATATATCCTACGGAGGATTGGACCGCTATGGCCTTCCGCACCACGACGCAAGGAGGGAGGGAGGATCGAACCGACACACAATGCACGCACCCACTGACCCCATTTTTCCCATGCCCTCATTGCTCCCCAAAACCCTTCTCACGCCTCTCCGATGATGAAGCGGGCTCGCCGAAGAACTCTTTCCCGCCCATCCTCACGTAATCCCACTCGCCGACCATCTAATTAACGGGGCGGACTGGGGCGATAAAAAAAAAAGCTCGAAAATAAGGCCAAGCCATGACCCCGGAGTCAAGGAATATTTTAGGGTCAGACAAGCAATAAAGAAGAGGATGCTTAAGAGACAAATGCCGAATAAAATATTTAGCGAAAATATCATACACCGATAAATATGATAAACACTATTATATAAACTTAAGAAATTTGTCATACTGAGCCATTTAAAAAGTTTTTTAAAAATTACTCCCTGCCATAATTTGTAAAACGTTCTTATAGTGTCACTTTTCCGCCGGTTCCCAGCGCGCTTGTTAAATTGAAATTATAACCGAGCTACACAGAGATACAAAATGTTTAGCCCGCGGAAAGTTACGTAATTCATTACATTTTGAAAATAAATGGGCTCTTTTTTACGAATGCAGTTACACTTTAAATTAAATAACTTCATTAACATACGAAAACAACGCGCTTTATTGGCGAATGAGCTCTAGCTATGGTAAAAGATTGTAACGACGTGGAATTCCTGTTGGAGTGGTAAATTAAATAACTTCATTAACATATGCGCAAGTTCTTTGGAATGCACTGTCAAAATCATGAAAGCAGTCCTACAAACCACTTGTACCTACACGCTTTAACGACGGTATAATAGGATAGTTTCTTGAACGGAAACAATTAAGCAGCCACTAGGAACAACATATTTCCGCGTGATATCGCAGCAAAGTTCGCGTTCTGAACTCGTCAATACATGGATGGAATCATGGTTTTCCGTCACAGCTTTTTCCGGGATTCTTCCAAAAACAGAACGGTTTTATGGGTCATATGACTTAAAACAAATATAATTAACTTAATCGCTACAAAACTAAGAAAACGCTATCAGGTGGGATTCATAACGAATTATTACGAAAAAATCCCATATGGAACATTTGGCATTTTAATTTCCACGAATAAATAACCCCTTTAACATAATATTTAACCGCTTGGCTGGAATCTTCTTCTATAAATTCCCCCTTTCTTCATCGTTCGGGTAAATGACTCGGGGCAAATTACTCCTTCATGATGAACGGTCTCCAAAGAAGGAAATGGTCTCGCTATTACGGGTTAGGAGAATGGCGAGACGAGACTGTTACCAGCAGGAAGAGAGAGAGAGAGGGCAGGAGGCTATAGACACACGGGATTGAAGCACTGCCATAGCTTAAGGGTTTCTGGGAAAGGGTTATGGCAGAGAGCGGGTGTTGCCTTTGTCGTATAACGGCGGGGGGTAGCTGCGGAGATGGGGGCAGGGCAGGGGAGTCACGGCCCCGCGGTCCGAGAGAGAGAGCGGCGATTATGGACGAGGCTTATTTCGGATTGGCACGCAAGCAGCGCCTCACATTAATCGGGATCGCGGTGGGAGGAGATATAGGAGGGAGAGATGAGTCACCCGTGAGGGGCAAGGAGTGAATGCGGTAATCCGCCGCGGGAGGGCGATCGGCTGGCGTGCGCGCCTCGCGGAAAAAAAAATACGAGAAAGAAGAGGGAAATACGGAGAGGGTAAACGGATAGGACGAGTCGCTCCGGGTGTTTGGACCCATCACCAATTAAAGGCGATTCCAAGCCGTAGAGGAACTACGGATGGATGCGCCCTTCTTAAAGGGGGGGGAGAGGGAAGGGTAGGGAGGTGTTAAGTTGGCGAGGATACTAAAAAAGATAACAGTGACGGCAAGATGAATGAAAAACGAATGAGGAATTCAAAAGGAGAATATTTTCGTGAGGGATATGAAGTTTAATATGCCCATTTCCTGAGTCGCAGGGTTGGGCAAAAATCATTTTATCCGTTACGAAAGAGTGCCGTGAAATTTAATACTCCAATTTTTTGCTATAAGTCATGGCAGGACGACAATTCCTAGAAAAATTATTCATTATCGATTTTCACTCGCAGTCTCTCAAACAACGTCCGACGTGAACCCTAATGCGATTCGCCAAATCGCAACTGTTAATGCTAATAACTGCAACAAATTTCTTCATCACTGCTGTAACGGAATATTTCCCTATTAAATAAGATATCTCAGTTTAATATTAATGTTTAACATTTATTGAGTTACTTTTTCAGAACTTACGTGCCACCATAATACAAGTTAATAAACTAATTGCTGCATATAAACAGTACGAAGCCCTGGTCGTGACAACAATTCTAGAAAAAAATTTCAACGAATTTGAAAAATATTCTTGTTTTAATAATCCATATTTTTTTCAATCCATTAAAACAAATTCTAGCTAATGTAATTGGCTCTGTGTGTTTGAATGAGAACATTTTCGATATTCGTTGCTCGGTCTGAAAGAATTAAGAATTTTGAACGTTGGGAGGATAAAAATCCACCTCGGAAAATTTGCGGTCATATTACATTAAAAATATAGCCTTTCTTAATTAATCACCCTTTGCTGACTTTCAGCCCTTTTCACATCTGAACGTCATTTATAACGCCAACACGACAAACGTCCGTTCGTATTTGAGGAGAGAAATACCAAAGCCAAATATATTAGAGAACGCTTTTTACCGTGATTAAAATTACGGCCAACAAGAGAGAGAGAGAAAGAAAGAGAGAGAGAGAGAGAGAGGATAAAAACGGACGCACGACTTGCATTCTAATTCCGCGAACGAGGTCATAAATTCCTCGCCCAGAAAAGAAGAAGAAAAAAATAAACGTACAACCTCTCCGGGGGGCAGAAAGAGCGAAAAAATACACTGCGACACCGCCACGTGAAAACATTCTCGGGGACCGCGACCTTTCCCATCACGCGCTGGGCGGCGGCCACTGCCGCTGCTAGCGACAAACCGGACTCGGCAAAAAAAAAAAGCAAGCGGGAACATGAAAAAATAAACGCGGAGAGACTGCGTAACCTGTCAAACCCTGTGTCAAATGCACCTTCCCACGAGGCTCCATCTGGCTCGACCTCCCGTCAAATTCCTCGCCTACTCCACGCACTACACGACTCATCCTCTCCCCCTTCCACTTCACTCCCCTCGCTCTAATTAAATGAATATTGCATGCCCAACGAGAGATGTGAGAGATACCGCACGGAAAAGTAGCGAGAGGCTACCGCCGCTACACACACCGAGGGACCGCTAAGCGCCGTCACGAACGCGCCATCCCCCCTCCCCTCTGTCGGGGAGGCGGGGGGTTTTCAAGACGGGCAGCTTCTGGGTGGGAGGAGGCAGCGACAGCCATGGAGGTAGAAAGACTGGGGGTTCGCTCACCGGAATGGTCGGAAAGGGGTGAGGTTGAGAGGCGGCGTGGGTGGAAATAATATGTAGGGGGGTGTTGGCGAGGAAGTTAAGCACTAGAACATCGAGATCGCGGGCCGGATATGAGGGACAAGAAACCGAGTCGGTGGTGCACAGGAAATGTGAGTGACTTGGGTTTTGCGGGAGGTGGGGCGAGGTGTGAGGGCGGCGGTGAGGAGGCGGAAGACTGATGGACTGCGTGGGAGGAAAAACCCGACGGATCGCCTGCGACGGGCTAGATCACGAACCGGTCAAATTTAGCGCCCTTTAAGCTTAAAGGGCTAATAGTTCGACCGCATTCGAAAAGAAAGGGGAATCAATAACGAAAGGATACTCTAAGTCGGTCGCCGTTGCCGTGGAGCGCAGCAAAAAAAAAAACGTCCAGATTACGAGCACGAAACCACCGTCCGACGGACTTGGCGCAGTTTCGTCCGCAAATTTCGCCATGCTAAGCCACGAGCCATTCATCCTTCTCTCGAAGAGGAGAGGCATTTTCCTAGAACAAATTGGGTAAAATAATACTATACGGTATGGATGAAAGGGGCGTTCTTGACAAATTTCTCGTGCACATGCGACGGCGTTTACGTTGGGAAAATCATAAGGCCATCCCCCAATGAGAACCAATGAGCATTAAGGTACGCTTTCTTACAGCGATTTTATTTCACTTCCGCGACATAAAGCTCGTTTTTTTCATTTACGACTATGTAAAATGGGGGATAATAAACAGAACAGCGAAATTCATTACCGATTCGGTTATTCTCTAATTACTGGCCTAAATACTTAAGTACAGAAACAGCACATATCAAGATAAAATCTATTTTATCTTCAATCTTCAATCCTGTGATTACTTAAAGCTAATAAATATATATTATTATCTATTCGATTATCAATCAAAAATCGTGCTTTATCCATATGCACCATTAGGGATTATAAGAATAATTTTTTTCCGATATTTCCAACTTACTAGCATCAAAATTGTCCTTAAAGGGGTAATTTTTAAAATTATTCTGCGTCGAGAACATAAGAGAAAAATATTTTTTATTTTCAGTTTCTTACTTCTTTAGCAGCCTTCACTATCTTTCATTACTTCAGATGATATACTACAAGTAATTCTGGACCAATGCTTTCAAACTGGCAACAAAGGAAAAGTAAACTGGCGCAATACATTTTTTCTTTTCATATAATAATCTAAACGAAAGGTATCAGACAGATCGTTTTTCATAGGTGTACGATGTGTAATAGAAAGAGGCGGGGGGAAATGTATCATGCAACGAAGGTGCTATGACCCTTTTCACAAAAGAAAACCGATAACGTGTCGTGCGGAGCTTGGTGCTATAACCATTATGGAAGATTGCAAGCGAGGAGGATAACAGAAGAAAGAAAAAGAACGGCAATTTGCGGATAATCGTGGCTACGATCCTCAAGAAACCAGCACTGATTTTTATACCCGCAAGATCCAAGCAAACGATCAAGTTATAATTATTGAATTTGCTTATGATGTGGGACGTTAAGAGAACATAATAGGAAGAGGTAACGTAGGAGGATTAGGAACTTTTGGTGCACTACACCCCCTGCCATACACCAAATGGTGACTTGCAGGGTATCATGTAGGTGTAGATGTACCTAAGAGATGAGTAAAATACGATTATGAAGCTGATATCCGGACAAAAGACGACGATAGCATATAAATAACTGTCTCACAAAGATTAATGAAACGAGGCTTAAAATACATTTAATGATTTTCATATGGGAAGACGAAAAGATAGCCTGGTCGAATCTGCCGAATAGGGCAACTTCATAACTGAACAGGCAGAAAATGCAGAAAAAGAAATAAAACTGAAAGCAGCCCTATGGCAACACACTTGGAAGTTCTGAGGAAAACACCACATTTCGAGTAAGTACGCAAATTCCGTTAACCTGTGCCTCGAGATTGTTGTCGGCTGACATTGCAATTGTAACACATTCAAGATCGCGTTAGCGAATTAACCATCAGAGAACTTTCGAGGTCGCGAAAACAAAACGCAAAATGAAACCCTAGGGGGCTCGTCGTCAAGAATCTAAAACGAGAGACTACGTCGACGCAACTGTATTAAGAGGTTCATCACCGGTTAGCTATGGAGAGAGAGAGAGAGAGTGAGTGAGAGAAGGGATTCTCCAATAGGTGGGTGCTGTGAGCGGTCGGGTGCCAGGGTGTTTTGCGGGAGCGTGGGTGCGGGAGTCGGCGACCGCAAGAACGCGCCTAGCGTGCGATTCACAGGGTCCACCCTCCCCACACTCTTGCCCACCTGAATTCCTTTTACCCCTTCAAGTCTCACGCGCGTCGCCGACTGCGAAACAAGTCCATATTCCCCAACGAAGCGACCGTTATTACGCATATAGCGCCATATCACTAGACTTTCAGGTGAACATTCGAAGTGAAACAAAGATGAAGCGGGCATAAAAACGAATTAACGCTACTATTATTTCCTAAACAGCAATTCTACACAAAAATAAGTGTTACTTTATGTTCGATCAGAATTATGTTTACGTGGATTTCACTTATTCAGAAACATCTCTATATCTTTGAAAAGAACGCGAGGTAAGATATTTGAAATTTCATTACAGAAAATATTTCAATGCACTTCAAACACAAACCCAGTCCCTAAAATCTTTTGCTGCACTGATGTAAGACTCGGTATTCCGTAAAATCGCCAGATAATAGGGTAACATTTTTATTTACCTAGAGTCAAACATTTACTTTCTTTCGTGCTTCCCACAAATATAGACATTTAGTAATTTACTAATCATAGAACCAACAATGACGCCACGCAGGAAGTTGTTAAGTTACTAAATTTCCAATCATTTATGCATTATAATTTCAAATTCATATTTTCCTATTAATCCAAATCAAGACATGCATCGATAAACACGTAAAGCAAATTCTAAATTAATATAATTTATTTTCTTTATAAAATTCAGGAAAACGTCCAATTTCTTAAATTAAAATGCCGTATTTTTCTCGAACTATGAATTAAGAAATCGGAATGGAAGTAACAAGTTTATAAACCCCAATCATCTGAATATCATAACTCTCTCTAAACAAAAAAACTAGTCTAAAAGCTAACATATTTATCTTCGTTCAATGTAATAAAGCAATTATTACTCTTAATGTTATCTCCTCAGAAGTATCCGAAGTAACGTACTTTATAGGACAGAAAAGATAAAGAAACCCTTATCAACGGAACAAGATGTCACTTTGAAAAGATTTAAACAGCTGGAAGGTCTGGAATATAAACGACGCAAAGACATGCCAGCTCCTTTCTCAACTCTTAGAAATTAGTTTTTCAACTTCTACACATCGCGATTTGATGAGAAATATTATATTTAGGACGAAACGAGAGGATAACAAAAATCACATTTTTAAGCCCAATAAAACACTGCGTGTATTATATTGGAAAAACGCCTAAACTTCGAGCGGGAGGGCGACTTTACGCCGAATGCGCTTATAATACATCGATTTTCTTTCTCCGCAACCACGTCTCCCTAACACCCGAATCCACCGCCGACTTGGGATAAAAAAAATAAATCTTTTGAAGACCACTTTTTCACTGATTGGGAGTTTTGGGCGAGTGGGTCGGTCCCCTTATCCCGGCCGGATCACCTCGGGGAATCTAAGGCTCGAGCGAACCACAAACCAGAGCTAAGGGGAAGAAGGGAGGGGAGGGAGGTTAGTAAGAAAGGGCGGGGGCAAGGGCAACGACTCCGGAGGCGAATCTTCGCATGCATGCCGATGCGAAATGAATGCAATTTCGCCAAGTACAGAAGCTTGTCTCTCTTCCATGTCACGAAAGCTAGGCCAGAAGGGAGAGAAAGGAAGAAAAAAGTTTTCGAGGGGAAGGGGCGGCGAGGAAGAGAAAGAGGCGGGATAGAGCGGAGAAAAAGGGTGATACTGGAAGAACACGGACGGCCAGATGGAGGAGAGGGCAGGAAGACGGGGAAAGATGGGTGGTAATGAAAGCAGGAAACCTAAGAACGCACGGGCCTAGGGAATACAGAGCTGTTGAGGGCTGGGAGTGGGGGAGGGGCGAAAAATGTCGCAAATATGGGAACGGAGGAGTGGAGAGGAAGAGGGAGGATGAGACGTCCCTTGGGCGATAAGAAGGGCAGCAGAGATGGGGAGGGGAGCGCACGATGTCCACGGGAGAGACACGCAAGCGGAAAACAGGAAGAGAACTCGCGGCGGAAGGGATAAAGAGGAATGGAAGAGAAGGATGTGACACAGCTACGAAGCGGAGGGAAGGGATGCGAGAGTGCTGCCGCGGGAGTACGAACGCGGAAAAGGACAGAGAGAGAGGGAGAGACAGAGAGGAAGGGAGAGAAAGAGAGAAGGGGGCGGAAGGGTAGAGCCGCGGGGCCCTCTCGTTTCCTCTTAAGAGGTAACTCAACCGTCGGAGAGCGGAAGACGATGGGCGAGGGGTACAGAGGTTGAGGATCCGTACGTACTCGAGTTATGTTAATTGGCGAGAGATAATTTCGTTTAATGCTGCGACCCATCGAAAAATTGCACGTATCTCTCATTGGGAACGAAGGCAAACAATGAGGGTGAAGCAAAACTCTCGAGCACACGACGGTCGGCTCGATGGATCTCGCTTATACTTTTACAGATGGCAAACGATTTCAAGAGTTAAGACGGGATACGTTAATTAAGAGAAAACCCATTTCCTCGTGCGCTGCGGACTGGATGTATAGGAAATGAGACAGGTGGATTTTATAATCCTCGAATTTAAAAGCTCCTCCGTAAAAATTCTTTCGCTAAAATTGTCTCGAAAAAATAAATAATAGCATTATAATTACACTTATTACGGAAGTCGGAATAAATTGCATGCCTTTGCTTCTACATTATTACGACGTTTAGAATAGTAGATGTTTATGCTAACCAAGCAAAAGTACATTTACACAAAACGCTGATATATTTTTATAAGATCCATAAATAACGGCTGGAGCGCCAACATTAAAGATACGTTATTATATTACACGAGACGATCAAATTTATTTCTTTTCGTGCTTTTGAGCGACAGATTCGTTTCAAATTATAAATGACGACAGCGCCTTTCGCTTGAGCAATCCTTTCGTGTTATCTATAATGTCACATAAGTCGACGCTAGGATTACACCCAATTGTTTATGAAAGCATTTTCACGACAAACAAGTTTATGATGACAGAGTTTTTCTAACGATTCTTGGAAAAGTGTGCTTAAATGAAAATTTCTGCACGAGTTACACGCTATCTCGCGCAGTTCTATTCACATTACTTTTTTCTCTCCGTTTGAGCTATACGCTTCTCTCTCTCTCTCAAGGACACATGACAAACAATTTTTTCCACCCGTGAAAGCACAGAACCAAGATAAAACTTATGACTTCGTGTAAAGATAAGGACAAACGGTTCCCGGTACACCTGAATATGCAAGGTTAGACTTTAGGTCCTGGAAAACAATAGGCGAAATGAAAAACACGAAACCATTAGTTCACCGGATGAGCTTCTAACTTTACGGAGATGAACATTAAATTTAAAAAAAAAAACGAAGGAAAAAAAATATCTTTACGATTTTAGGCCACCTCAAATGTCACAGTTGATACTTAAGTAGAGAATCGTCAAGATTAGCAAGCTGCTGTGTTTTCCTTCACCAAAAGAGAACAATAGTTTAAGATTAATAATAAGCTTCGTCAACACCCACAACAGTCGAGAGAATTTCGAACCCGAGACCACAAACTCAGAAGGCGCTTAACAAGAACGAGATAAGATAGAGATAAGGAGGAGGAACTTCGGGTGACGAAAGAGCGGGGCACCGATGGAATGAAAGGGGGGAAAAAAACAAAAGAGGGCATAGCTGCGATGAAGAGGAGGAGGAGGAGGAGTACGGTTGAGAAAGACTCCTTCGCGATTGGCCTGGGCGTTCTTACTTGCCGAAGCGCTTCGCAGTTATCGCTCTTAGACTCCGGAGCATGGATGGCATTTATTCGATAAGGGCAAGGGCAACGTCCACGGCCGAAGGGCAAATAAAGATGACGCCTTCCGTAATCAATTATTCTTTTCCATGTTTCTTTTTTACCTCTCTTGTCGGTTTCCGCTTCGCTTCGGATGAGGCCGCGACGAAAGGGAAGAGCAATAAAGCAGCTTATAAAAAGAAATCGAGATATATATATATATTCCCATTTATCTCCTTTCTGCGGAAAAACAACGCCTGATAGGAGACGTAAAATATAGAAAATCTTACATATTTTCATAGGCGCTGCTTCTGGCCGATAAAAAAAATCTTTACGACAAAATTTGATGCCGCGCTCTTAACGGCCAATAATTTATTATTACCGGCGTTACCTCGGGGAACTGGTTCGCAAAAAAAAAAACGCATTCGGAGAGCGCGGACGTTTTGAAATAAGCGATAAACCGACCTAGTTCATTTCTAAGTAAAGGTTGCCAATACGCAACCAGGCGATAAAGCACAACCTGTGACGTAAAACAGTCTATAAAGCCGCCTAAAAACGCGCCAGAAAAGATTTCCAGCTCTCATTTTTCACGGAGAAAATCTTAATGAAAAAATACACGGGCTACACCGTGCTGAAATGCGAAATCTCCTTATTTATCACGCGATTAAAAAAATCCTCGGACAAATTAATAAATAAATCCGTTAATTTATCGAGGCGATAAGGAAAATATTAATAAAAACGAAAATATATACATTCGACTTGCTTAAAAATATAAAAGTTACTATCATCTAGATTAATCGACTAACGACTGCTAAGCGATGCTATCGCGCTTTGATCGACTACACGTGAAATGATGGATAACAAAGATAGCGTAAACGCGGCGATTGCGGGGACTGGTTCTTTGCGTGTTGATTCGACAGGACACCTCTCTGGAACAATCATAGCTGCTGATTGGACTTTGACAGCATTTAACCACATGAAAATATGGAAAAGGAATTCAATGCATTATCTTCGGCCTTGTTTCACTCTCATTACAATTAATATAAAATTGTCTAACTAACATTTTCCTAATTATATATTTTTACGAATGTGTATCCTAAGAGCAAGCTTTTATTATTATTTTAGAAACGTAAAATATCCCAATCAAGAGAACTCCATAATAATAAAATAATTTAAATTCCTTTGCTATGCAGTCAGCATTTTTTTCAAATATTAAAAAAAACAACGCAAAAATCCTCTTATGTCCTTCTAAATTGTCAAACTCGCATAAACAAATCGCGCCAAAATGTTTCTTCTCTAAAAATAGGTTTTAGACACGAATGTTTTACAATTACAGGAAGGGGCTTATCCAAGTTCCCGAACAAGCTAAAATAAAGAGATTAACGGACTATCATATCCTCTCTCCTTCCCCCTCCCCCTTCAGCGACAGAGATCGCCGCCATTCACGAAAAATGATTTTCCAAACAAATCCCATTCAAATGAGCCATCATCCATTTTGAAATTTTGATCACGCCCACCCTTTCCGAATGAAAATGGAAGGGGATGAAAAAATAAACCCGACTGAAAAAATAAAACGAAAAAAAAATATATATATACATACACGCGCGAGCGGCGGCATTAAAGACTTGACAGGAAAGTTCAAAGCGGAACACGCCGTGCGGTGTGTAATGAGAAAGGATCTCCTATCGCGCACGGGGGCCCGCGACGCAAAACAAAAACGAAACGAATAAAAAAAAACAAAAATAAAACTTTTTCTCGATGAGATTTACCGCTGAAATATTCCCCGGCGGTGGGTTTGATGAGAATGCCGAGAGAGGGAGGGTTGGACTGTAGGGGGGGAGGGGGGGAAGGAAAGCAGGAAGGGAGAAAGTGATGGGGAAAGGGATTTGACCATGAGAAGGGGAGTGGGGAGGAGGGACATGAAGGACAGGTACCGAGGGGGGAGAACGCAGAGTGAAAAAAGGGGCGGAAGGGAGGGAGATGGCACGGGGGAAGAGGTTTGGGAGGGTGGGGTGAGGGGGAGAGTGAGGTGGACATATCGGCGCGGAGGGCAGCTTTTCGAGCCGACAAAGGGACGGTCGAGAGACGACAAAAGGAGAGAGAGAGAGAGAGGGAGAGTCGGCGTCACGTTTTAGTACGGCGTTATTAAATCGGAAAATTGTAGTCATCCGTGTACGTACGTACTTGGGAGTATTTTACGTGTTCAAACAAAAAGCGAAGGGGTGGAGTAATAAAGAGAGGGATGGAGGGAGAGGAATAAAAAGGGAGAGAGGGAGGGAGAGAGGCATGGCTTTAAACGGCATCGGGAGTTTCGAGGGAGAAAGTTTCTTTTGATACGAGTCTGTTTTCCACACATTCACTTCCACCGAGATAAAGGTAGGCGAGAGGGTTTTTGAGAGAGATGGGGAATAAGAGGGAAGAGGAGCAAAAGGGAATTTCGAATCATTGTCAAAAGCACATAATCGCTCCTCCTCTTTTCCCATCTCTGGCGGAGGGTTCGTCCTGTTAATTACTCGAAGCGTTGAGAGTGGCGCTTCCACGAGATACAGACGAGCACGATAGACGGGAAAAAGACCTCAGACTGCGACTGCGTCGACAAAAACGAATCGCGTTCGAAAAAAAAGAGGCAGTCAAGGCAATCGTATGTTTGCTTCCTACCGTCGTCTACCGCCGTGATTGATTAACTTTTTATGCTTCCACGAAACCATCACCTGACGCCTTTTCATTGAAAGTATTATCTATATCGACGAAAGATCACGTGGGAGAACATAATTATGACGTTTCCTACCATTAGGTGGACACACACATACGCAATAAATTCTATTATTTCCCTCAAAAACTCACGGATCTTCAGTCATTGAACTCAAATAGCAGAGAACATACCCTATCATTCTCACCTGACGTGGCAAAGATAATCAGCGTACAGAATAACACACTTGAATACACGGTCAGAAGGATAAAATTGTGAACCATACAATCCAGATAACTCTTCCATCTCCCATACCGTAGGTAATATCACAAAAATACATACACTAAAAACAGCTCGCACAAGAGCCATGGTAAAGAAAACAATTATCCACGCACGTTAATTATTTCGCCATCAAAGCGCAGATCATCAATGCTCGCATCGCCAAAAATGTTCGGGAGTTTTATTTCCGCTCAGTCGACCTTTTTTTGCCCGCTCTTTGTCACCGATCACTCCCCCAAAATCCCTTCCGCGAGCCAGACGGGCGGTGGATTTTAAACCGAAAGATAAACAATCCGTCACAAACAAATGACAGCAGAGTATACGCGCGCCCTACTATCTCTCCGTCTCGGCATCTCTTTTTCCCCATCCCACGCGGGAGGGCGTCCGATATTAAAAATTCATCAAGTGGTAAAAAGAGTAAAGCCGGCGCATTGCGGCCGACGCTATCGCCTTTAAAAGAAAACTCAACGGACGATATGTGCACGGAGAACGAGTGAAAAAGAGAGACGGAAAAAATCGCATTTTCTCGTTGTATTCTGCTAGACGCGGCTGGAACTGGATAAAAACCGCGCCAACGGGGCTGACATCCCTTTTAATTTCCCAAAAGATCGATAACTAGAGCACTGAACCATGGCCGTATAAATAACTCTGAAAGACCGTGAAAAGCTTTACTGCCAATAGTACCGGCTTCGTAACCACACCAAAGAGTGGCGATTTTATTATAATTTTTTTAAACCTAAAAGCATTGACCAACAGATAATTTTCAAAATATAGGGAGGTTCGGGGGTACTTCGAGCGTTCCACGTAAGGCTTGCTATGCGTAATTATCTCCTCCATGGCAACCGCCTTCCCCTCCCACGGACGCACCATCCTCTCCCCACTTCCATACCCAATTTGGAAGACCTACGAAGTGGACCACACGGAAAACACAAGGCGACCGTGTGCGTGCGTGTGGATAGAAAAAGCTCTCTCTCTCTCTCGACGACAGACTCACGCTTGACTACATCTTCCGCAAAGACCCGATTAACGTCCCTTGAGGGCCTTACCTCTTATCCGGCACTCCATACACGTCCAACCGCCGAAATTAGATGGAGCGTACAAGAGGCGACAAGAGAGAGAGTGAGAGACAGGGAGGGGGGAGAGAGAGAGGGAGGGAGGGGGAGAGGGAGAGAGAGGGGGGAGAGGGAGAGAGGGGGGAGAGAGGGGGGAGAGGGAGAGAGGGGGGAGAGAGGGAGAGAGAGAGGGAGGGAGAGAGAGGGAGGGAGAGAGAGTGAGAGAGGGGGGTGAGGGGAGAAGAGAGGGAGGGGGAGAGAGAGGGAGGGAGGGAGGGAGGGAGAGAGGGAAGGAGGGAGGGAGAGAGAGGGAGGGAGGGAGAGAGGGAGGGAGAGAGAGAGGGAGAGAGAGAGGGAGAGAAAAGAGAGAGGGAGAGAGTGAAGGCGAGAGGGAGAGGTAGAGCGAGAATGAGAAAATAGAGGGGAAAGAGAGAGATGACTGCGAGATGACGAGAGGAATCGGCGGGGCGTGACGGAGGAGGAGGGGCCAATGATGTGTTGGACAGAAATGGCCAAATTGAGTGGGAGTCGATTCCGTTGGGGGAGGAAAGGAAAGTGTGAAAGAAAGGAGGGTTTTTGGATGAGTTAGAGGAATAGAGAGGAAGAGAGAGAGAAATTGAAGGGGAGAAAATGGGTGAAAAAGCTTTCGTTTGGATGGAGAATGAGGCGAAGGAGTCAACATGTCGATTGCTGCGAGAAATTGGAATAAGGGCGGCGTGGAGTAATTGGGAACTCTCGGCGGGACCGGTTGCTCGTCTGCAAACGAAAACGTGCAACAGCTAAAGGCGATTCCAGTGGAAATCCTGAATGTAACGAGGTGAGAGAGAAGCGGCGAAAGGTCTGTTAGAGAGAGAGAGAGAGAGAGAGAGAGAGAGATGAGAAAGAGGGAGGGGGAGACAGAGTATTGGAGTACGGCCCAGTAGGTGGATTAATCCAACAAGTTGGCCTACGGGTGTATTAAAAAAATTGTTTTCGGGTAGGGAGGAGGAGGGGGAGGAATGGAAAGGATGGGGGTTGGGAGGGTAGGAGGACGCGAGCCGTGAAGGGATTTTTATTCCCTTCTGAGAGCTCATTGGCCAAGAAAATTTTGATTTGGTGAGAATGGGCCGGGATCTATTGGGGATTTAGAGGGGGGGATGGGGGGGGGGGGAGAAATCGATGTTTTGGTTGTGTCATTAAAAGCTACACGTGGATGCTGCGGCGAGGAAATCTGACTCGCTCATTGTTGCGAGCGTATTGGGAAAGTTGAGAATACCTATGATAAATACGATCAAAAATTAAATTCGCATAAAAAATTGTTTCTGGTATGTGCTCCTTCGTTCGAGATTCTGCTGCAAGATTAACACATTTTCACGAGATGAAGAACAAGAATGAGATCTACGAACTTCATATTTTATATATACCCACGGAAAATAACAATTACACAACAAAATGCATTTTTATGAAATAATAACCGTGGAATTAAAAGTAAACATTATTTAAAATACTACCTTGTTTTAACCCCCAAAGAAATTCATGCGGCACGAAATAAAATGTGGGTAATTTTCTGGAACAATATCTTTATCGTGGTTTTCGTGGGAACTCTGCATTAGCTATGACATTCCCCATTCATAAATACAGACATTACTCCATACGAAATCATCTTAGTAACGAAACGAACATCGACCCTCGACTCGCTTACTTTTCTGTAAATTTTAACTCACCCGCCGTTTCACGATATGAACAAAACACCTATTTTGAGAGGCAGAGTACCTTTATAAGACTTCAATAAAACTGGAGCCTATGCCGATGCAAGAGTGTATGATTCAACAGATCATCACGCAAGAAATTTTGCAGATGTTCGAGATAAAAGTTTTCACAGAGAAATAAAAATTCAGTCGACTCAGCACTTACAAAGTAGGTACTGAAAATTTTCGAACATATATATAATATAGAAAAAGTACGTGAATGGAAGGAAAAAGAATTGACGCGTAACTAATCAAATCTCCAGCCTCCCTTTTCCAACCTATCTCTCCCTCTTGTGCCCTCTCAACCTCTCTCAGAGTCCCATTTCCTACCATCTCCCTCCTTCCAATCACGCCCAAACTTCCACACACACACACTCTTCTTCATTCTCCCTCACTTCCTCCTTCACTCAATACCTGCGAAGCTATCTCTCCCTCCTTTACGCCCCCTTCCCGAGTCCTATAGACCAGTGGCGCCATCGTTACCTGGGCGAGTTAGAGCCAAACCAACTCCGATTTCTCGATCGATGGCCGGCTAATCATTCCGGAGGGGTTGGGAGGGAGGAGGGGACGGGGACGAACGAGGGGTTAGAAACGGGGGGTGTAGAGAGAGAGAGAGAGGGGCCAGAAAGGGGGGCGGTTTCCTCCCCCGGAACAAATGAAGGTGGGATTAGGGGGCGTGGTCTGGGGATGAGGTAGGATCTCGGCGAAAGGACGAAGGGCATAGACTTGGATTAAGTCTGGGTGGAAAGAGGTGAGGGGGGAGGGAGTTGGGAGGGGGGGGCGAAGAAGGGAAGGAATAAAAGGACAGGGTGGTGATGGGAGGAGGATAGAGGAGGAAAGAGGGAAGCGAGAGAGGGAGGGAGAGAGAGACTGGTCCAAAAGGTCTCCAATCCCAGGGACTCTATCTCTCCTGCGGTTGGCGCAATATCGGAGGTTGAAAGCATTTTCTACCTTCATTTTTTTAGCCTTTCCAAAATGATGTCATGGAGGCCATCAGGATTTTCGGAAGTGACATTTTTTCGTGGTCAGCTCTTCTCGTAACAGAAAATAACATTAGAAATTTTGATAAAAGAAGGCGAGCAATATAACTAGATTATTTTTTCGTTGCAGTTTGATCTAAAGCAATTTTACCTTATATTGATAAAAAAAAGTTCGTCCGCCGACCTCGGCAAACTTAATTTAAAAACGGCAATTTCGAGAAAAAATAAAACTTTTGTATCCAGAAAGATATTAGCAACAACCAAACAGAAGAATAATAGAGAGCTGCTTTATGCCTCGCAATTACGATACAACGAATTTAACGTTCAATTACACTGTAATTAATTACTATGCATTACTACGTAGCTCAAGTTGAATGATATTATTATAAATATTATGTACGAGTACAGTGCCTTTTAAAAACGACCTTGTTTACTCACGTACATACACGTAACTACAGCCGGATCGAAAAAGAAAGTATTCCAATGTTACTTATTCCATTTATAAAAGCGCTGGCGGCATTAAGAGGACATTCTGCGATTTGAACATAAAAAAACGTTTCGTTAACGACAAACGCAATGTCCTGCAACACTAGAAAACAACATGCGAGGCAGATAAAAATAAATATAGCGCGCACGATACGGAACCGATTCCCGCGTACCATTAAAAAAAAACACCGCTAGTCCATGGCTTAAACGATTAATGCTTTGTCATTTAAAGAAAGAATAGAAGAGCGCACTTTGATCCCCGTTCGTGAGAGATAGAAAAAAATGACGGAGGAAAAAAGTATTGAAACGTGTCAGGGATCAACCTTCCTTCCGGACAAATCCGATCTCGACAAGGCGACCTCTATTGAGCTCCGTTGAAATGGGAAAAGGAACGTGGAGAAGAGGTTATGTAGCCGTTTGATGCTGGGCATCTGAAGCTAGGCGGGTGGGAGGGGGATAAAGGGGGGGATAAGGGGGGGGGGGTGGGAGGGTCAGGGAGGAGCGAGAATGTGAGCGAAGGGGCGGCGTAGGTGGAGAAGAGAAGAAGAAAGCGCATTAGCGGAACCTAGGGCACGGCGGCGACATCCGATACTTGACGGTAGTGTTGCTGGCGCCTGGATGGGGGAATTCGGCCATTGTCCGAACAGTTCCGCGAGGGAAAACCGGCTCCGATACAACCTGGCCTTCCTCACACCCCTCTCCCCCCCTCCCTCCCCACACCCTCGCGCCCCTTGCTCACTCCCCACGCAACAATAGAGTCCATTGTCCACGCGGAGGAGCATGATCAATGAAATCCATCCGCCAGCCGCCCTGAGCGCAACCCTCACTACCCTCCTCCTCCTCCACCACCCCCTCTCTGCATCTCGCAGCCTCCCACGCCTAACCTCCACCTACCATCCCGACAACCCACACCGTCCTCTCACCCTCCCTCCCCCCCCCCCCCCTACTTTCCGACATCCCATTCATCCACGGCCATGCAGAAGAAATGGGTCTGCCATCCTTTTTTTATCCAATTCGCCTCTCACAAAGAACCACCACGCCTCGACCGCTCATTCCCGTCCCCCGTTATCTTTCACCCTCCCCCATCCCCACGCCCTCCTGCCCCCCTCTATCTCGCCGTGGACTCCGAGTGTGTTTCTGGAGGCGGAGATGGGGAATTAATCCGGCTCTGGAGGGAAGAGGAGAGGAAGAACTATAAGGTAGAAATGGGAAAGGCTGGAAACAATGGGAAGAAGGGTGGCAAATAGGCGTAGGAATTAGAGAACTTGGAAGGAAAAGGCGACCTGCGAGAAGGACGGGTGATATCCGAACCGAGGGTGGAGAGCGTCGCAGCAAAAAGTAGAAAGACATTCCGGGACGGAGGGTGAAAAAAACAACACGGCTAGGGTAGGAAAGTATCGGTAACCGGGGAGGAGAATTTGTATCGGGGTTGGGAAACTCGGTAGGGGACGGACATTTTCAAAGTCAAGGGTGTAAACGATTTCCAGAAGGGGAAAAGATCGAGCTAGCATATATATATACATAGGCGGAGAGGGAAGGAAAGTGGGAAGGGGGAGATGCGGGTGAAAATAAACGGGGATGGGGGGTGAATGGCCCATGGCGACCACAAGCGTTCCGAGCGTGTTTTAGGAATTCCTCGATCGAAAGAATATAGGGAGAAGATGGGAAAGAAGCGTGAACGAGTCGTTGAATGTATCGGGGAGGATGGAACCGGGGTTCCGCAAAACGCCTCATCGTTCCAAAAAAAATTGTAATTGATAACGAAATTCTATTGCCTTCCTTCCTTTCTAAGAGTTTAAAACGTTACAACGATCCACCTCTATGAAATAAAATAAAATTAAATCCCTCTATTTAAAAAAATTTAACGATGGAATTTTTACTTTAAGAAGGCATCTTCAGTATCATAATACAATCTAACTTGACAAAACATTTGTTTTAACTTATATGCATGTGTTCCTCAAACTAGTTTTATGTAATGAGAAGACGGAAAGGTTTAAGAGAAAATGAACCTGCCGAAATGCAAAATAATTGGAATGATTTTCAAAATCATTTTTCAGTTGCCTCTTTACTTAAAAGTGCAAGTAAATTATTGAAATTTCATTGTTAATATAAATTATTTGCATGTTTGCGAATAATATGACTGCGTGTCCTATATTTTAGCTGTGAATTTCGACAAATAATGCCACCGATGCCAGAGACGAAAATGTCCGGTAAGCCGTTCAAAACTAAACCCCAAAACAAAGAAAGAAAAGAAAATAAGCGCAATTGGCACAAACAACAGTTTCTAGTGAAATATGGAATTCTTCTCTAGCTCTGCCGAAACTCGCTCTTCTTTCTAACCAAATAAACTGGAAAAAGGATTCCTACTAATCTCCATTAATAAGGAAATTTATCCCGGAATTTAATAAAACAACTGCATCGCGAGAAAAATCGTCGATGTTCTCACGTTTTTCCGCTAATTGGACGGGACAAATTCGCGACGAAAATAACCAATGAAAGGAGAGGCATGAGAATTGAGTCAAGACAGGTGGCACTAGGAATCCGGGTAGGAAAACACGTGGGAGGATGGCACGGTATGCACCGCTCGGCGATAAATTACCCGGGAGGTTACCCGCCCCAAAAGTCGCCGGGAACAAAGGTTATTTTTGGTCGCGCGGGAGTAGGAGTGGAAAACAAAAGGAAAAACGAAACTTCGAGACTTAATTAGCAGGCTCGAGCGAGGACGCAGAAAAAGAAATCTGGATGCAATAAGTCGCTTGATATTTTTCGATCTTTTTTTTTTATGAGACTGGTAAAGGAGTAAGAGGCGACGAGAGGGAAATGGAGGAGGGGGGGGGAGAGGGGGGAAGAAAACGTGGGAGAGGACGCTTGCAAACACAGAGTTAATGAGAATAAGCAGGGCGCCGAATGAAATACGCGAGGAATAATTTATAAGCGTTGTTGTTGCGGAGAGGCTACAAATCCGTGGGGAGGAGAATAACTCTATTGAGAAGCTAAAATGGACATTCTCCCTAACGAATACACTTTTCTGGACAAATACAATTGCAAACATTTCATCAATTTTCGCCAACACATATTACAGACCGTTTTAAAATAAATTGGATTTACAAATACAAATGAACTAGATGGAGCCTACACAAATTGTCTCAAACAACACAAGTTTCACCCACCGACGAGCATTAATATTTCAAGATGAGAGAATCGATAAAAAGTGTCACGCAATAGGTATGCAAAAAATATTCCTGCGATTACAACCATGATATCTTAGCAAATTGTGACGAATACACGTTTCACTGCGCCAAATATTTCAAGTTTCCATTCAAAACGGATTCCCCGGAATCATCAGATTATAAAATCCATTTAAAACGATAAATCTCGAATTTTTTTTCGCGTTGGAATTCTTTCGTCGAAGCGGAACGTCGAAAACGACACGGCTACATTCCCTAGTAACTACCAACAAAATTAAAACTTACGGCCGATTTCAAAAGACCGGTCGAAACAATGGAAATAAAGATAAGGCCCCTGTCGCCGAGAATTAACTTGAACTTGAGCCAAACATAAAAGAAAGCCGGCGATTTACGTCATTTTTCTCGAAGATAGCCCGTCGGAAAGTTTAAAAATGTTAATGGCGTATCTAAAGAACTTTTTTTTTTTGCTGCGCACTCAAGCCTTGCACGACGGACACATTCTTCCTCCGCGCGAAACTATTGGATCGTTGACGTGAGCTTTTGAGCTACGACGGGAAAACGTCGTTTGATATAACCTCCACTTCCTCCGCCTGTCTATCTCGCAAAGAGACCGAACAACAACAGCCAACTCCACAAGCCTCGAGTCGGCCGAGAGAGAGGAAAAAAAACGAATAAAATGGCGAAGCGATATATCGCGCGTCGTTGATTACTTTTATACTCGCCCAACATAAAAAAAATCCGCGTATCGCGTAGTGTACGACGATTAAACTCTCAATTTAATTTTTTTTTTCGCTGGAGCAGATGAAAGCGTTAACTCAGCTTCATTAGTCCATTAAAAACGGCCGCTTAAACTACCGGTCGGACGTGTAGATAGTGTTACGGAGCTTTCGGAATATAGGTCATATCCTTTGGTGGGTTTATCGAAAATTACAAAATAAAATAAAATCGGTTGAAAAATGGGCCCATCAAATATAAAATAGCTCGAGATTAAAATACTTTTGGCTCATAAATAATAGGGAAAAATGGACTACGCGGTTTTATATTTACACGGTCTCAAAGGAGGAAAACAAAGAACCCTTCCCGGGATAGTTTTTTTCATCTCCTCCTCTCTTGTAAAACACAGAGTTTTCACAAAAAAAATAAATTATTGTTCAAGAAAAATTGCCACCGGGTAAAATCTATACATATATATAAAGCTTAGGTATGTTTCCGAGAAAGAGATGTTGGGTATGTGTGTCGGTTTAAGACACGAAAGTTTAGGTTCTTCTATGTACCTATATGTTATAAATTTGAAATTTGAGATGATCAGTCATGGGTCACAACCGACAGGAAAAATCGAAAATCCGAACATTTTCAATTTTGAGGGTGTCTTTTTGACCCCAAACTTCCATTTCATTACCTTATAAGAAAAGTATTGAAATCGGTGCAAGCCATTTTTTAATTGCATTTTAAAATTACTTAAAATTATGATACAAACTCCGAACTTGAATTATTAAACGAAAAAAAGTGAAAATTATTATTTTTGAAAATAAAATACGAATTCATGCCGAATTAGCTTAAATATTTGATTTAAACTGCATAAAAACGAGAAATTTCGAAATTTATAACAATGGGAAATTTATCTACCATTGAAGCACTACAATGCTTTTATATAGGATTCTTGCCATTTAATAATATGAACATCCATATAGCTTACGAGTGTAAAATTAACGTGTTTTATAAGCCGTTTAAATGAAGAGTTGGTAAGGGGAAAAGAAGAGGGAGAGAGGGAGGGGAAAAGGAGAGGGGGGAGATAGGGAAAGGAAAAGAGGTGAAATGGAGATAGGGGAAAGGGGAGAGGGGGGAGGGGGAAGCAGAAGGGAGGGTGCTAGGGAGAGAGGGAGGAGGGAAATAGGGAAGAAGAAGGGTTATGCAGGAATGTAGTAATACAGGGGGTAATGGGAAAAGGAGACAGAGTGAGGGAGGGGGGAAAGGAGAGAGGAAAGAGGTGGAAGGGAGAGAGGAAAGGGGAGAGGGGGAAAGAGAGAGGTGGAAGGGAGAGTGGGGAAAGGGGAGAGACAAAGAGGGGAGAGGGGAACAGAGAGGGAGTATAGGGAGAGAGAGAGGGAGATGTATCAATAATGCAAGAAAATAGTAAAATACGTCTTTAATAGAATAGTTTGTATGGGGATCTCATTTGCACCATTAATTGATTCACATTATTATTAATATATTAACTGAAATAAAGCCGCGTAAACATTATGTGGGTACAGCCGGAATGCCTCCTCATGAACTGAAGCCGTTATCATGCTCCTTAGAAACTTAATGCCATTGAGAGGACTATGTAATGGTACAAGACACTGTTACTCGAATACAAACACACAATCAAAGCAAAAGTGATCGGTGCAGCAAACTCAGACACGGTACTTATTTCAAGAATCTCACTCATTCCATCAGATACAACTTTACCATTCATTTTCAAACGAAAGCAATTCCCCATACGATTGGTTTTTTTAATGAAAATCAATAAGACACAAGGCTAAACATTTGATAAAATGCCTTTACCTACCTAAGCCTGTTTTTAGTCATGGACAATTATATGTTGCACTATCAAGAGTCAGATCGTTTGATTCACTTATTGTAGTGTCAGGAAAGAGCCCAGAAATTGACAATCGTGTCTTTAGAGAAATCTTTTTAAAAAATATAAGTTCAAAAAATAAATAAATGACTGAATGTTTAATTAAGAACCTTTAAGAACTGCTAGATCAGCGTATGTTACGCGGGGTACAGCAAGTGCTGTATTAAACCTTTCAAACACGCAATAATGGCTCAGCATAGGCCCCGTGTTTGATGTGGAAAAAATATCGAAAATTTCCCCGCGGTCCTCAAAAGGTTACAACGCGCTAATGCTCTGAAAATAAAAACCTCATTTAATAAATTCTTATCTTCCGTAAAGTTGAACGTTTCGTTCGCCCGAGACACCGGTACAACATATATGGTACAAACTATCTCATATACTAATGCGTCGTTTAATTATCTTTAGAAAATGAAAATCATATAAGCCGCTTTTTATAAAATCCAATTTTTGTTAAGTTGACCAAGAATAAACTATCCTTATATTCATTCATTGAGAAAAATGAAATATGTAAAATTATTGCCAATGTATACTCAAGTAACGGTTCGAAATTTGATCAAAATCGCTCCAGCTGTTTTTGAGAAAATCTAATTATTGTTAAAGTTGTCTAGAATAAACTAGCCTTATATTCATTTTTTAAGAAATATGAACTATTTGGTATTATTAAAGACGTAAACTCAAGTAACTGTACGAAATTTGATCAAAATCGTTAGCCGTTTTTGAGAAAATCAAAATGTTGTTAAAAATACATACAATAAACTTCCCGTAATTATTGAGCAATGTCAACCATTTCTTCATATACTCTGCTCAGTATGATAAAATGCCTAAGTACGAGATTTCATTCAGTTTTGCTCTACCGTTTAGGCTCTAGCTCCAGTAACAGTTAGAGAGACAGACAGACAGACGGCATTGCGAAAACCACTTTTTCGGATTCAGCGACACTTAAAACGTATATTTCCGTAGAAATCTCGAGGTCGAATTTTTCCGCGATAACAATACTTTCTCAATATACGTATACGAGAAAGTAAAAAATCAGTAAAACATACATTGTAAAAACTTTCTCATATACTAATGCGTCGTTTACTTATCTTTTGAAAAATATGAACTATGTAGAATCGTTATAAACATCAACATAAATAACTATACGAAATTTGATGAAAATCGTATGAGCCGTTTTTTTCGAAAATCCAATCCAACTAGCCTTATATTCATTCTATGAGAAAAATGAAATATGTAGTATTATTTCAGACGTAAACTCAAGTAACTGTACGAAATTTGATCAAAATCGTATGACCCTTTTTTTTTGAGAAAATCACGTTGTTGAAGGTGCCTAGAATGAACTAGCCTTATATTCATTTTTTCATAAATATGAACTACGCAGTATTATTTAAGACGTAAATTCAAGTAAATGTACGAAACATGATCAAAATCGTTACAACCATTTTTGAGAAAATCAAATTGTTGTTAAAAATGCGTAGAATAAACTTCCCTTAATTATTGAGCAATGTCTACCATTTCTTCATAGCATCTACTGCCTAATGCCTAAGTACGAGATTTCGTTCATTTTCACTCTAACGTTTAGGCTCTAGAGCCGCGAACAGACAGACCCACAGACAGACGGAATTGCGAAAACCACTTTTTCGGAAATATACATTTCCATCAAAATCTCGAGGTCGAATTTTTTCGCGATTACATTACTTTCTCAATATACTTCGTATATGAGAAAGTAAATATTCGGAAAAATAATCGATTCTCAATTGATTTTATTTTTGCGAAAGAAATACAACGACCTGCATTTCTTTCCAACAAAATCGCATCGGAATACGAGATTCGATTCAATTTTACCCAATCGCGTGTTCCAAATATAGCCGTTAAGAGAGCGAGAGTTCGCCTATTAATGAATATTAATCGAGTCGCCTAAGCGTGAGAGATTAGGTGCTCTGCCTCCGTTAATAATCCTACGCCCACCTATCCCAATTAGTAATTTCTTTTTATACCGCCTCCGTTAGATAAACACTCCCTAAAGTTTTATCGTTTCGAAACTCTTGGAGCTCATTTTTATGTTGGACCTAATCCAATTTGGGAGGTAAACAGTTTCACTACATCCTTGGCCAATCAAGCCTAGAGTGAGTAATGGCAGGGAATGCTTTCAAATAAGAGGGGAGAAAAGGTAATGAGCGAGATACTGAAGGAGATGAGGGGAAGTATACGAAAGAAGAAGAGATGAAAGACGCGAAGAGAATCGCGGAAAGAGTTGAAAGCCGCGATAATTGACAGCGAAAGAGAAAGAGTATACAAACCACTCAATGCACCAGAGTAGCTCTGCGATTTAAAAGTAATGAAAGCCGTATATACAGTGCTTTTTCGTGACGTTACGCGCCGGTACGGCGTACTGGCACCTTTTTTCAGAGCGATGTTGACATCCGTCTAATTTCGGTACATTTTCATTTTTTAAATCCTTTAAAACCTAAAGTAATCAACGGGTTCTATAAATGTTAAACTTGTTGATTTTAACTATCAACTTTGTTATTAAAAGGTCATCAAAAATTCAATGGAGAAGGTGGAAGAGGGTGCAGGAAGAGGTGGAGGGGGATGGAGTACCGGCACCTCTTTTTCTACAAAAACAGCACTGCGTATATATATATAGGCAGTGATAACGTGGGATCGAAATTTTACCACATATATTACGATTAAATGGGTGGTTCGACAGGTCGAAAACGCCACTATTTAAATTTAATTAAATTTTCTAAACATGAAACTAAAATGAGGAAAATTGCTTATATATTTCACTATCAACCCATTTTTTGCACTGCAATGATGGTAACATGAAATTGGAAACTAGCCTTAGTTACAAGGTGTTGCCCCTGAGCATTCTGTGTCAAATTCTGTCACTTCGCCAGATGTGAGTGCGGAGCGGAAGCGTTTTCTGACAAAGAATAGACATTTTAAAAGATCAATGTACGTTTATTGGTCAAAGATGCTTCATTTGAAAAAGACAGTTTTTCACCTCACGATATATACGTACTTGGGAATGAGTTTATGGATACCGTCTCTAAAATATTCCTGTCTGACTGCTGACTCAACCTCTGTAGATAATTGCTGTAATCATTTACAATTAAAGAGCACACTGTTAATTACAAATTGACAGAAATTAATTTCTGATTAATTAAATATTAACGCTATTTACCTAAACATTTACAAAAAGATTTGCTAGAGCCTGAAAACATCTCAAAGGGAGCAAGCAATGATATCGAAAAGAACTGATTTCACTTTGAAATTTTTGCTGGACCGAGGCCTATGACGATCAAGAGAAAACTGGCACAAAAATATGAACGCCGAGCCGAGCTACAAATAAATAATGGATTAGTTTTAACGCTATGATAAAACATTTTGTTTTCATTAAATTCCTTTGTTCAAGCTCGTCAACTTGATGAATTTTTAAAAATATAACCCTCCGTACCAAATTTTTCATTGCATTATTATGCATGTGAGAGAAAACTCATCAATGGTAAATACATTGTATTCGGAGGTATTACCAATACCACCTTTCTCTTTATAAATTGGCGAAAAGATTACGGATACGACCTCACACCCTCAAAAGAAGAAAAAAAACGTAAAGATAACTCGCTTGCCTCGAAACGAGGAACTTACGACACGCTCAAACATGAATTTAGAATTGTGATCCCAGTCGAAGAGTCCCGGCTTTTTAGTGAGGCATAGAATGATACACAAAGGTTTTATAAGGCCGTAATAAAAAAATTTACGGATGAGATACACGTGTATATAAATACAGAGCGGCGAGTGGAGGCTGCGCAAGGCGACGAGATGAGGGAAGAGAATAGAGATGCCCAGAGAGATGGGAATACGAGGCTCGTGGGGAACCAACAAAATGAAAAGAGATTAGGGATTATCGAAGGGGAGGGAGAGAGGAATTAGAGGAGAAATGGAAGAGGATAAAAGATGGGAGGGAAGTGATTAATGATGAATGCTAAGGGGATGGGAATTGATAAAGAAGAAAAAGTTTGGCAGAGAGCGAGAGAGAGAGAGAGATGGGCTGGGATCAGGAATGGAAGAGAGATTGAAATATAATAGAGGAGGCAGACAGAGGATAAACGAGAAATTTTGCGGGAGAGAGAAAAATGGATATGGAAGGAGGAGAAAGGAAAGAAGAGGAGAGAGGATGAGGACTGGGAAATGTTGGAGAGGAAAAGTAGGAGGGTTATAAAAGAGGGTGAGACGGAATTGGAAGGCGGAAGGATGGGTAGGGAGTAATAGGAGGATCTGGTGATGGAAAAGATGCAAGTATGAGGTGAATGAAGTCAGGAAGGAGAGGCGGAAAAGAGGCGAGAGCGAGAGAGAGAGGGAGAGGCACGGACGCCTCACTCTGCTTAAGCCGTCCATCTACCTTCCGTCCTCCACCCTCCCACTCCCTCCCCTTTTACGCCCTTACCGCCCCTCTTCCCGCAGTCGTAATCCTGGCTACCGCTAAACAAACCCGTATGCCACCCGCAGCACACCTGAATAATGCAGCGAGTCTGCGGCAAATATCACTCCTCTCCAAGAAGAACGGGGAAAGAGAGTCGAGAGAGGTTGGAGATGGTAGACAGGGCCCGAGATACAGAGATGGAGAGAAATGGATGGAGAGCGGGAATATAACGCCCCTCCACCCGCATTTTTTTTCCCTGGAGTTTCTATTTATTTAATGCCGCCTTCCCGCAGTCGAGTCTCCGCCAAATCGCCAAAATGGAAATTGTAGAGGCGCATCTGTCGTGCAGGCCGCAAAGTCGCATATCCGGAGAGAGGCTGGGACGATTCCTAAAGCAAACAAGACAGGTCCTTTTCTCTCTACCGTGGACCGTGTGTTCAGACCGTTCTGTGTAGATGGAGAAGGGTTTAGGATGAAGGAGGAGGAGGGGGGGGGGGGAGGTGGGCGTGGGTGGGATGATAGTGTGGAACGGGCAGCAGCGGGGCGGGGATTTAATTACTCCGCGTAACATATTCCACGACGCGGGGCTTATGTTGTAAGGAATCCCCTTCGGATTAGCCGTGTTAACACGGGTTCCGGGGGTAATCCGCGTGCATCTACCCGGACTCGGCGGCGCAGGGTTTATATTAAACGCGCCATTAGCCGTCGCATTTGTTTCTTCTTCGGTAATGAGGTGCATATCAGGAATGGCATGCTACGGAGGTGAGAACTAAGGGCGGAGTTACATGCCTAAAATGTTTACGCTGGGAAAACCAGACAAGTGATGAAACCGTCGCACGAGTTAAAATTTGGCGGGAATGCACGACGTCATAAGCTGATGTTAATTATGTACATGAGTACACGAGGAATTTTCACTTGACGGATTGTTCCAGATCGCGTTGAGCCGCGTATTTTCGTTCTCATTCGCTAATAAAATAAAAATATACTCTTTTAAAAAGCCATAATAAAATATATCTTTGTTCCACGCTTTAGAATTATTGCAATCATTCTCATTTTAGGAATGCTAAACGAGTTTCTTCCGAGAACTTTCGCTTCCGACAACACCTAAGTCGTGCGCTAAATCCTCGCGATTAATGAAGAGATGACAAGAGGGTTAGCCTTTTCAAAAAAAAAAGAACACATTTCAGAGCAACACAAAAGACCGTGCGCAAACCCCGCCACGAAAGTGTCAAACATCCACCTACGCCACTGCATAACTACTCAACAATGGCTTTTCAGTTAAGAGGCCATATTTAGAAGGGGCGATGCATGATTACGGTGCTGCACCAAACGGTAGTTAGGGTAGTCACGGAACTGGGACCTAAGGTAATGGAGCCTTTGTTGATAGATTACATGTTGTTTAGCCCCATGACACGTCATTACCGCCGCATTTAGTCACGATAACGATATTCATGTATTCCGCCTTCGCAGCTCGGATCAAAGGTCATGCACGAATGACGAGATGGAAGGATCTGCCGCATCTGAAATTTAACTTTCTACGAATCCAAAATTAAGGCTTGCCTTTTGTAACAACTACAATAATGGAAATTTCGTATTTCTTCCTAGGTCGAAAATGTTATAAACCTGTCATTAATGCCAAAAAATGTTTACTTTGAAAATAGCTCCATTCGAAATTATATATATACTATAAACACACGCACACGTGTTTATTTATAAACTAAGACCTATAAAGTGAATTATACAATCTGGAGAAAAAAAAGTTTCCGGAAACGACCGAATTCCAACGAAGTTCCGATAAAATACCTTAACAATATAGCCTTCCGCTCGCGGAAAGACAAACAGTTTTAGAAAAAAAAGAAAGGCCGACTTTAAAGAAATCAACACACGCCTTTAGGAAGGCCCCCCGGCGATGCTTATCCAAACAAAGCCTTCGAACCGGCGAATAAAAAAACAAACACAAAATGTCGACAATCGCATTCATTCGCGTTTAGTTCGCCTGCTCGATAAAAAAAAGTAAAAAGTAGAGAAGTGAAAAAACGGCAGAGGGACATTGAAAGCGGTAAATACTACGAGCTAGAGACGGACTAACCAATATGAACGGAGGAATAGCAGGAGAAAGCGAGTGAAAAAAAGGAGAAAAGTCCACTGTTGACGTTGAGTCTCGACTATCGTGAGCTACTGGGGCGGCAGAGACAGAGTGTGTGTGGGGGGGGGAGGGGGGGGTAGGCGATGTGAGGGAGGGAGGGGTGTTTTGACATCACCACCTACACCGCCCCATCCCATACCCTTCCTCCACCCACTTCCCACCCTCCATCCTCCCTCTTAATGGAAGAAGGGAGTGGATCGGGAGGAAGGGGGAGGATAGGGACAGCGGAGGGAGACAACGCGGTCACCCACCCAGGAATTAGTGTGTCGTTGACAAATCCACGCAATCAATCTCTTCCCCTACCCCCCCCGACCTCCCATTCTCTCTCACCCACCAACCCTTACCTGGGAACACGCAAGGCCCTTCCACTTACTCCCTTACACCTGGGAAGTTAATAGAGGGAGACGGAGAGAGAAAGAAGGAAAGAAAGAAAGAAGAATAACCCTCCTCCCCCTAAAGTTCCCAAAGGGTGGAAAAAACATTTTAAATTAGAGGGCGCCAGAGCAAACACCCTCCACCCATTCCCCATTCCCACCACCCCCTCCCCATGCGCCAAGTCCCACGCCTACTTAAACTTCTTTCATCAATTTCACTTTCTCTTCGTTTCGAATTTCGAATGATGGATGCGCTCGGAGATATCCCGCTTTAATTGGCGTTTATATCGCCGCGGACCCTGGAGATCGGGTTTTGGGTTTCGTCGTGGGAAGGTGCGCGCTTGATGGCTGTGGGCGATGAAAAATGATTTCGTAATGCGACCTAATTGCAAAAAAAAGGTCGCTTAGGTTTCGGACCTGATATCTCAAGGGCTCAAGAGGCGGGGACAACAAAAGGATAAAATACACGAACCCGGCGCTTGATTGGATTAAATCCTATACGAAAAACAAAGAAATATATCTAGATCAAGGGTCGCGGAGACAAACATTGTGCATTAACTATAACTAGATTTTAGAACGAGAATATCCAGTGACACCTTTAGTTATTTTAGGGGCCTAGGCGATAGTCATTCTGAGTCTCTTAAATTTTAACTGTTACGAGGAACGCTAAATACTTGCTTTTTCCCTCACTAATATATAACGATGTCCAGATATTTATACTGGCTATGTATCACACAATAAAGCATGTTTTTATGTGGGAAATAATACTTTTCAAAGCAATTTTCGTACAATTTTTGCCGCACCTAAATACGGGAGTATTAGATGGCAGCCACTAACGCCCTCGGAATAATATCCCCCCGAAGAGTGGCATCTATTCGTTATTTCGCATTTCAAAGCAATAATATATCTAAAGACAAATCCGTCGTTATCAACTTAGCCAAATTATAAATCGATATAACAAGTCAACCAGGAAAAATGTAATACACCTCATAACATACGGCTAATAAAGAATACGTATCTCTTAATTTAAATACCTCATACATAGCGAGAGATAAGGAAAATTATCCTGCGACCCTTTACTAAGAGCTGGTCGTGCTGCCATGTTAGCTTCGAGAGGTTTTCGCACGAACGTTTTACATAACGCGGCGAGTGAAAAAAGACGCCGGCGGTCACGTTTTCGGCCAGTTTCGAACCGTCCCCTCGTGGCTTAAGACACGCTAACCGATTTCTTCGTGTCCGGCAGTCGATGTTGGGCGTGGGCCTGAAAGCCTCCAAAAAAGAAAAAAAAAGACGTACGATAAACCGAAGAGAGGGCCACCACGGCTCCGGTCTCTATTTCTGGAGGCCGAAAACCCAAAGAGGAAGATCAACCGACGCGAAAAGCCTCAATAAAATTCCCTCCCTTACGAAAGCGAAACATTCACAAAGCCTTCGCGAAATACTGTAGTAGTATATTCGTAGTTCTGAACTCTTTTTTTCGGCTTCGCTAACGCTAAAACTTAACACCGGCACTTAAAAAAAATCAAGCCCGCCGCGGCGATTCGCACCTCCCCCCTACTAAAAAGACCCATAATCCTATAGGAAAGAAAACAACGCTCGTAAAAAAATCCGAATTCGGCAGCCGAAAATAAAACAGCGCGCGCTTCCTTTCTCTCCCACTCCGCGTCGAGAAGAAAAAAGGATGCGGATGACAGGCTAACAAGTGGGGCGAGGAGAAGAACAGGAGGGAGGGAATGAGAGGATTTTGAGCCGTTTGAGGGCGCTGGGAAAGAAGACTCGAGGCGTGTGACATTCTGGGAAGATCCCTCACGCCAGGAGCCGTGTTTGCACCGGAGACAAGTATTAGGCACACCCCGTGGCGCTATGGACGGCTGCGGATGGGAAGTATGCGGCGAAAGATATGAGACGAAAATCCTTCGAAGCAAGAGAACACGAGGAAATATGGTGGGTGTGGGTGATGAGATCAGAGGTAGGTGATGAGAGGAGATGATGGGGAAAAATTGGGGCGTTGAGGGGATTGTGAAGGTCCTCAAAGATAATGAGGAAGGACGCGAGGGAGGATATGAAGAGGATAACGAGATACGTAGGACGAGGTCGGGCATAAACAAGGGAATATATGCGAAGAGTTTAAGGGAGATAGAAGATGCCGGATGACGAGAAAGATGGGGGGAGACTGGGAGAAATGGGAGGATAAAAAACTGGCAAGTAAAGAGGCCATTTTGTAAGGATGAAGGGCGGTGAAGGAGCTTGGGAGAAAAATTGAGAATGCCATATGACTATGCAGAATGTAGGATAAACAAGGCGAATGCTTCGAAACCTTCGGCCGCCAACGAGACAGATACGCAAGCCATAGAACGTGAAAGGAAAATAAGGCCTGCCAGATAGAATCAACCTGCTTCTTTTCACAAATGGTTGGAACAAAAATATAAGAAACGGTAGACCAATCCTAGAACTTCATAACGTTTTTGCTTTTCAGAAATATAGATGAAAATTAATATTTGCGGGTAAGATAGGTACAATAAATATTATTCTATACCAAAAATGTTGTAATACTAACTAGCTATACATAATACTTAAAGCTGATTTTTTTAAATGAAAACTCACCCACCGCGACCTTGGCTGCTGGAGGAATTATTTAGATGATTAACACAGGTACTTACCTGAAAAAATAGAAAGCAGGGTTAGTCAATACACTTTACTAGATGTGCAATGATTATATCATAATATTTAGATAAGCCGAAAAATTCATGAAAAATACCATTATGTACGTTCAATTATAATTATTTCATGAAACTCGGAATGGTCAGCATAAAGTTGTCATTTTAAACACATTTTATAAGTAATTCCAGTATATTTTGATGGAATTTTATTCCAGTAAATTCTTAAAGTACAGGATATAGAATCTCAAACGTGATGGAGAAAAGTGTTGAATCTCGACTGAAATTTGGTCTAATTTTTCACTTTTAAAAAGCGCATTACGTCATCAAGAAAGGGTATTAAATAATAAAAACTAATTGCCATGTAATGAAGAGTTATTTAGTTATATGACGACGCCCCACGTTAGTTCAATCAATTCATGTACTCATGTAATAAGGCAATTCTTAAAGAATAAAAACAAAAGCAAAACTTTAAAAAATAAGTCGCTCGAAAACTACCAAAAAACTAAGAAGATATATTGTTAAAAACAAAACATTCTAATAGTTCAAAAACGTTACTTCAATTTTTCCATCATTATATTAATAATTTCATTTCTGTATAAACATATCCATTCCATTAACAGAAATTTTTAGATTTAGTTTATTATGCCTAATTATATGTAATGTAAGTGTATGAAATAATAAAAACTTATAATACAGTGATAAGTTTTCTTTAGCGATGGCAAAAAGCTACTAACATATCTACAGTTAAAATAAAACATCCTGATTATAATTCGATGTAAAGTTCCTCGAAATAAAACGAAACGGATGCATTTAAGCAACACACAAGAAAAAATATCTCACTGATAAATCCGTTAAAAACCTTCAAATTTATCACCTCAACGATTTACGATAAAAGATTCGAAGATAAAAAGTAAAACCCGGCCCCCTTAAATGTTGCCTCGCAGCCGATCGAATATTTCCAAAACTTTTAAAAACGTCAAAAACGATCGCACCAACAAATACGCTAGTGTAAACATTTCGTTCTTTTAAAAAATCTCTCGCTTTAGTCGCCTAGAAAACATTCCCTCTCTTCCTCTGCGCATTTTTTTTTTCAGGTTCGAGTAGGGAGTTGTGTATCCATCCCAGGCTCCAATGACGAGATTAAAGCTTCCTCCAATAACTCGGGCAGAGAAGAGGGAAGGGAAGCGAGCGAGAGAAGGGGGAGGCCCTTCGTAGCGGGCGACGCATGAAAAGCGATTCCGTAGCGAAAATGGGATTTCCAAAAAGGCGACACCGGAGGGGAGGAGCGTAGAGCGAACGAGCGGAGAGGTGAAAAAGGGGGAGTGAGAGAGAGAGAGGGAGGGAGACGGGAAGGAGAAGAACGAGAGAAACCGTGCGTGCCGAGGGGGAGTGAGTGAGAGAGAGGCACGTTGCCCGAGTCGACCTTATCGCCGTAATCATAGGGTGGGGACAAGAGTGGATTTCAACTAAGCAAGGTGTTGGACGCGAGGACCGCGCGGATTGCGAAGAAACGGAAAAAAAACGCCGAGAGAGCGAAGCGATTGAAAAAAAAGGGTAAGCTTAAAAAAAAAAAATAAAGAGGCGGCTTCCCTCACCGATTTATCAGATTTCGGTGAGAAACAGTACGCTACCTGCTAAAGGGGAACGTTTTTACGAAATAAGGGACAAAAAATCTCGATAACGGAAAAGGTTGTGAAGTGGAGTGGGAAGTTAGCTCCAAATTGATAAAATTATCGCTGTAACAAACGGCTATCGCTTTCAAGAAGAACGAGTCGAAAATTTCACCACTGAAAAATACGATAAATATTTTCACTTCATTGCCATTTCGACAGAAATAGAGAGATTGGAATTAGGAGATACCAACACTTGCTTTCCAAGAACACTACGGTTTCTTGTAATTCCTTTAACTTTTTAAAATGGTATTCGTCCCGAATGAAAACCAAAGCGTTATCGACTTCTTTTAGTATAGGAACTACAATAATCTGAAAAATAACTACTAGTAATCGAAAAACCAAAAAATCACGGAATTGTTTAACATAACTTCAATTTCGCCGACTTAAAAAATATGCCATAATATACGGAAGAAAATAAATGTTTCAAAAAGATTTCCACATAGGCGCTGCAAATTTCGAGGATGTTTACCGCAACCAAAGAGCGGCAAGATACTGTACCACCCACTTGAATACCTAAATCTACAGACGTTCATACGAATATGAAACTGGAGGCAAATATAAACTTTCACTCCAAAGTTTCCCATGTAAACACTCGTACTGAAGTTCATTCCGCTTCCCTCGTTAGTAACTGAAAGCGTAGTTCTTAATTCTCATGCATATGCATACCTGTCCAAAGTATCGCTTTCCGGAAGATATACAACGTCATGGATGTTTATTAAATTCGAAGAGGGTAAGTTGTCTGAATCGGAGCAAGCAAACGATGAAGTGATTCGGGTACATTTTCTGATACAGCCGAAATCTTAACATTTGTAGTACAAATACAGTGGAAGATAAACTTTGCGGCAAAATTCAAAGCTCTGAAGATTGTGTTACACTCAAACGACGTCAAGAAAGCCAGTTAAAATACTTAAGATCGTTCATCTCAACGCAAACTTAATGCCAGTGTTTTGCTGCGGATGATTAGAAATGTTAACTAAGAAATTTTCCATTAAGATTTTACCATGCAATTTTGAGTGAAGTTCAAGTAACTACGATGGTTTAAAAAAGAGAAATTTACGACCGCTGCCTCCAATCTCCTCTTAAAGACCAAGTAATGCCGACGCATCTGCTAAATTACAAAAATTTAGACATTGAAAAGCAACTTCGAAAGACGCCCATGTGATCTCCCATGGTTTATTTATTCTCTCATGAGTATAACTACACCGACAATATGTACGGGAAAAAATGCGGCATAAACTCTGGCGATCGTATCCTCCTCAACTCTCAATGTGAGATATGTGACAAAGTGTACGTAAAAACGCTCAACGCATCAACGCTCCCACATCGCCTGCGTTCCGCTGGCATGCGGCGATAACGCCCTACACGAAGACATAAAGCCGAGGCAAAGTAATCTAGCAGACCGCACGCGTTTGCAATTATTCTCACGTACTTATTGATCAAACGTCGCATTTGTGTCGACACCCGCACATAAATAAAAGAAAACCCAATATAGCACGCACACGCAAAAATGTACATAGATTTAAGAGTTTCGAGAAAGCTTTAAAACAAGCTGGAAAAAGATAAGTCTTACGCCGCTCGGTACGGCGAGGCTCCGTAAAAATAATAAAAACTGCCGGGGAAGGAGAGGAAAGAACAAATGAGTAGCGAAAAGAGATTTCGTAACACAGGCCCCCCTCCTTCCATTCGACGAAAGGTTATAGAAAATGTCTAGCGAGCTAAGAGGCGCAAGGATGACGCCTGTCTGGGAATGACGTGTCGAGAGAGAGAGAGGGGGAGGGGGGGGATGAGTTGATGATGGTGTGGGAAGATTTTGGGATGAGATGGAACAGCAGGAAGCGAGAAAAGGAAAGCAGGAGCAGAGGGGAGCTGAGCTGTTCGAGGACTATCTTTATAAAGACATTTACGACGATTTTATGACGGACTAGAGCCAATAGGCGTGACGGCCACGCCATGAATAGACTCGCAGATGCATCCCACGTTCGAACGTGAAATGAAACAGCTAGGGAAATTAACAATAAGGATGTCGATCAATCTTTAACAAAGATTTTCTGTACGCCATAGAAAGGAATAACATCATCTATTACACTGCACAGCATTGGCATGCATATGCCTATTTATATGCAACTAATTGTAAGTCACATACTGGTCTACATTCTTTGTAGTTTTACTTAATAGTTTCCACAATCTATTATAGTAAGCGTCACGTGATTTTTTTTGGAAATTAATCATACACACCCACACACAAACAAGTATTCATCCAGACACACACCACCCAACAAAATTTTAATTGACAATTACTTTAGGCGTTTTAATTCGGCAAAACCGGTAAGCTCCACGACTTTTACGATAAAAAAAATGCTAGGTGAATTAATGAGAGGTGCAAATTCAGGGAGGCCAGACGCCTGCAATTTATACGGCATTATTTTAATTACAGCGCTCGTAAATTCGATATAAAAAATGAATTGACTAAAAATACGGCGTTTGGAGAAAGAAAACGAAAGCTTAGAACGCACCGTATCGATCTGTCCAGAGTCGTATCACGGACGGATTTTACGCGGTGTTTTACAAGCGTGCTAAAAACAACGCCGGCGTGCAATAAATATCGAAATTCGCGGCAAAATGTTCGCGCGACTTTATTCGAATAATAAAAGCAGCAAAAGCGGGAATATTCCGTCCCTTTCGCTAAACTAAGAGCATTATACCCCGGGAACATTCACACCTCACACGACCATAAAAACGAGCGCACCGCGCGTCAGGGTCTCGGACGCTCGATTATAACCAGTAGATGGAGCGAGCGATTGGAGAGCGCGAAAAAATAATATAAGTGTGAAAGAAGGGAAGGCCACGAGTTCGAGAGGCGGATGTTTACAAAAGATCAGAGGGAGAAGGTGACAGACGTCATCAAAATACTACGAGGAGTGGAGGAGGAAAATAAGGCAAATTATTTTTTGTCACAAAAGCGATCCCGATAAAGCGAACCGGATATGGATGTTGATTCTAACGAAAGGATTCAAATGTGGATTATAGCGGATGTGACGTAGCTAAGACTTCAACGTGACAACCGGAAAATGATTAACAGCGAAGAAACCGTAGCCGATTCATCCCGTGTACAGCCCAACTCGAATAAATATAAATGCTATTAGTTTCACTTTCTGGCTTAATTTCCCAAATATTTACTGACTTAAACCTATCAAATAATACTGAATTACAATACATTATCCACGTTTTATTTGTATTAGCCGAAGTTGCCACTGTTATTAACGTATCTCTAACGTAGGCCGCCATATTAATTACGTTTAACATGTTAATCTTTAAAGACTAAGGTGCGATCCGTGAGACAACACCTTCGTTAAATTTTCAATTTACATTTTACAAAAAATAATGTGAATATAAAGTTCCGTTTTCTTTTTAATTACCTCAACCCTCAAGTAATTATTAAATATGGAAAATTCAATTTAGACATTGCTATTGAATAAATAATAATAATAAAAACAATTGCGATATATGAGATTGAATCTCAGTTACAATGTGATCATAATTTCACCTCATTATAGTTAAAGTTTAATGTATTAAGTAAAACACGTTACGGTGGCGTTTGCCTAAACAACGCAGCAACCGACCAATTCGACCCAAACTGGTAGAAATAAGCTATAACCAAGACACGAGACCGAAGGGTTTAATTGTATAAGGAAAGGCCGTTTCGAAGCACACTGATCCCTCATCCACGCCATTCCGCACGACACGTCACTCCATGAGGGGTGTAACGACGAAACGCCCTTTTCTCCCTCGTTCCGATGATACACTAAACAATTTACACCCATTTTACGGTCCCTCCCGCGACGACTATTACAAATGCAACACCGGCGGATTACTCAGCGTTGTTTCGTCCCCATCGATCACGGCAGCGATCGGGCTAATTGCGATTTTTTGCAACATGGCGTACGCCGCCTTTAATGTGTAGCGATTACAGCTTTGTGGGCGTAAAATACGGAAAAAATATAAGATTCCCTTGAAACACCAAAAGATACCACCCCACTTGTTTATTTCGCATTAGCATTCTGGTATAGACTAATTATCGTTAAAGCAAGAAAAAAATCAAGTCGAGAACAAAGTTCACCGTTCGATCTCACGATGAAAAACGACGTCTTGGACGAGATGAGAATGAATGCGAGGCACGACAATTTCGGTGCTACGTTTAAATTGAGAGAGACGGGAACCGGAAACGGTACTGACGTAGAAAACGACCGAGCGTTCCCTATTGAAAATAATAAAACGAAGATTAAGAGACCGTAAGAATTCTAATCCTCAAAAACTACGCCTTTTTGAAAAGATTTCTGTCTGCTCCTCAAAACTCCCGACAGAAGGCAAGGGCGTCTGGACCGCTCGTCCCGTCGGCCGAGGCGTCTCGCAAGACAAAGTGGCCTCCCTCTTCCGTCCAACCCTTCCTCTGCTATGCATAAATGCAAAAACGATGGAAGAGTAGGGTATATATCCGCGTTTACGCTTCGAAGCGGCGTTTCCCTACTTTCCGAACAAATGGCAGAGCCTCAGCCGCGGGGCAAGCTGCCAGAGTCTCTCTCTCCCTTTTCCCGTGGAGAGAACGACGCTGGGAAGTCGAATGTTGGCGCGGTAGTAGAGAAGCGGGGGTGGGGAGTGGGGAATGGCGCCGTCTCATCAAGGAGGAGGAGAAGGGAGAGAGGGAGACGAAGAGCGAAAGGATCCTTGGTGAGAGGGAAGAGGAAGATGAGCTTGGGCCGGAGAACAGACTCCTCATCCCCCAGCCCATGGCACTGAGCTCCAAATGCAAATGAAGAGCGTTTTTGGGGTATCTCAGAAACAACTCGCCCTGAATCCATTATGATAATGACCACGGGCGCATTCTTCCACATCGCTAGTGGGCCAATGAATGAATGTTTGTGTACGTTAGGAGGAGGAAGTGGAAGAGAGGTATTTACGCCTGGTACGCCGCCCAAGGAACCAGACTTATAAAAGACGGGTCGAAGGTTTAGGAACCCATCTCCCCACTGTTCCTCTGCTGGCTATAAGGACAACACTGAGAAAATCGCATTACAAGGATTTTGGGCGGGATGAGATGGACGTTTTACCGAGAGCTGGCAGTGGATATTTGACTTTGTTAAATGAGTCGCAAATGTAGTAAACAATGTCACCGCGAAAATTTCGTTTATCACAAAATTGTTTTTGGCGGCTCATCAACAAATAAAAATAAGGGCAGGTTTAACATATTTATTACGTCATCATTCTATCAATAGCTATAATATGACTTCCGATTGCCTCTAAGCATCTCTAATCAAAGTAATTGAACACGCAAGATATAGATGGACGATACAACTTTAAAGAGAATGCCTTTACAAATTTAATTCTTCATATTTAATTCAAATGATAGTCTGCATTTGAGTAACAACATGCTTTATCAATCAGAGCGGTACTTCCTAAATCATATATAAACACACTTATAAAATCCGTTAAATAAAAAACGATAATCATATAAGCCTTGGATGTTAAAACTGTTACAAACAATAAATGTATACATTTAGATGAAATCGTATATTTCATAAAAATACCTTATCTAAGTTTGCAAGAGCTAATGAAAATAACGTCATTATATAAAAATTCAACGCAAAATTGGTAGAACGAATTTAATTCAAGATACAGAAAGAAATTTGAAAAATCGAAGAATCTGCTGACAATCGGAATTACTAATCCAACTTTTTATTTGCCATAACGACACTTTATCTGACTTTTTTCTGTACTATCCAACTTAGCCAGGAAAAGATTTCAACGCCATCATTTTTATGAAGAGCTGATAAACAAATAGAATATAACTTTCACGTTAATTTAATTGAAAAATTTGTAAAATAGGAAGAACGAATAAGCCTCGTAACGCTTTGATGAGAGTTTAACTCCAAGTATCGTAAAAACATGTCACAAAAACTGAAATGCTAAAGTTATAAAATTAAACTCCAGTACACTATAATTATTGGTACAAAATTTCCATTGAAAATGGCAACAGGAAAACAACTAGATGAAAATTTTTAAAATGATAAACACCATTGAAACTTTTCAACGAGTACAAAAACATAATAGACCCGACTATGTAAAATTGCATTAATTTCGCGGAAATTCACTAATGAAACAAAAAAGGACAAACTTATCCATTATATTTTTTGGATTGCCTAAAATATAGTTAACTTATTAAAGAGTAATCGTAAAATTACGAAATTACAGCAACGAAAACTGGGAAACTAAAATATCGCGAGGACCTGAAAGACCAAGCAAACACTCCCGGAACGCAGAGCTTATTTGATTCCGATCAAATGGGGCAACACTCGCCACGAGATTCCTCTATAAGGGCGCTAAGCAAAGCTCGCGAAGGCACCTGCCACCAAACGATGGAAAGTGTAACTGGAGCGTATCAATAAGACCTCTTTCCTTAACATAGTGGCTCATTACCTCGTGCTACCCACGTGGTTGTATTCGTCTCTCCATTTCCACCATTTCCTATCATCGTCCTCGAAGAAGGCCATCGGTTCACGATCCACTCTCTCCTATTCTTCGATATGTATGTATCTCCTCTCAGTCCTCGCACACGCGATATCACACACGCGCCAATCGTGACCCCCAGAGCACTCGACCGCTCCAATCACTTCGCACGCAATCCTCAGCCCACGACTTCTCACAAGAGACTGGGGAAGCAGGCGACCCCAGCGCCCTCGGAAAAGGCGACGACGCAACCAGCAGTCACTCCTCCACTCCACCTCCTACACCCCCTCCCAATATGCAGCATAGTTCTGCTCCCTCTCCTTGTTTTTTACTCCTCACCTCCGCTACAGTCGCTCTCCCTCCCCTCCAACCACTCTCTCTCTCATCCTTCATCTTTCAGGTGGTCAAAAAGGGTTGGAAAATTAAACCAACCCCATTCCCGTAAGAGGAGGTATATTTTTTTGGTTGCAGTTGAGACGGACGAAAGTCCGCTGCCAAAACATCCGGAACACGCGCAATACACGCATATTCTATACGCCGACGGTTTCAATATACAATAAAGCATCTGGGATTGACAGGTTTTCATACGCGGATTGGTCTAGTGGAGTGTATTGGGAACCGAGTCGTCCTGAATTTGCACAGCGGAGTAACCCGTTAAGCAAGGAGTGATGCACGCTGCGCAATGAGTCACGCACGCCAAACACTTGTATTCTGGGCCGATTGGGAGGCCATTCATGCTAATAAATCCCTTTTGTTTGAGTAAAGTTCAATGTCAAACCTATAGAGGGGCGGTTCCCATGCGCTTTAACGCTGCTACAAGATAGTGTACGCGTCTACATTACTAGGAATATATTTTCTATTGATACCAAGCCATAGTTTGAATAATACAAAACATTTGGCACAACTGCATGAAAGTAAAATGGAAATGGGTAGACAAAAAATTTTCTTATCTTGGTTAACTTACTCTTTTTTTTTGCCTTGTAAAATATAAGTTTCCTTGTGAAACTATAACTTCGAGGTATATTTCCTAGTTACAAATAATTCAACAATTTATGCTTCAATTCTCTATTTAAAACTGCTCACAAAGAGCTGCAATCATCTATCAGAATTATAATCTCAGTTTTCACCGAACACAATAAATTGAGCGCAGTTATCTTTCAACCCGAGTAGCAAAAAATTATCCGCATTAAGTTTTAAGTCTCTTTTTAACCTCGGTACAGGGGATTCTTCGTATTGAAGGATACCCTTGAGACGTGCTTCCTCTGCCCCTATCGTACGACCGAAGCGATAAGACTTACGAGCCTTCAGAGTCAAACGGCAGCCATATGGACAGAGATAGGCCGAATACGAAGCGGGTCAAACGCAAACTCGGATAATGAACATTTAATGACCCATATTTTTCGTAAAAGCCATTTTAAGAGCGCGCGAAACTGATTTGAATATAACACCTGAAACATACAATACAGGTTAAAAAACAATGTTCACTAACACTAACTAATGTGCATTAACATTTAATCTTTCAACTGAACATTATTTCACTGTCGTAAATTCTATCGCATTTATGAATTACCTTCTCTCAAGTACTGCATTTTAAATGTATGTAAACATTTGGACTAACTGAATACTATTTCCATTACATAAAATTACGACGGTATTTTTCTTCGCGTGAGATGGCGATAAAAATCAAAGATATTTTGAAATATTACCGCATTAAATTAAAATTTGATTGGTGCCATACATGTTTTTCAAGTCTATAATTCAAACATTAAAAATGACATTTCTATCACAATGCAAAGTCTTCGCGTTTCAAGGTGAAATGAAATTTAAGGCAACAAAAGAAACAACCGAATTCAAAATTCTCGTTTGATTTATCAATTTTACAGGGGCATAAATTTCATTCGGTCGTTTTGATACTTATTTTAAAGTATCAAACTTTTACATTTAGCAAAGACGATTATTTCAACGAAACACATTTTTTTCCGAGAATGGTAAATCGAACACTTAGTGTGCGTACGTAATTCTAAGAATTAAATTCTTTTTTAATGTTTCAATCATAAAACACTCGCGTCTCTTGAGCCGTACAAAGCTTCAAAGCGCGGACATACCTACACAACATGCAATTACTACAGCGTCGGAGAATCCAACTACGCCCGCATTTTCAACGAGAAGCACCGCGGATTACATCATTGAGAAAGAGAGGGGAGAGGAGAAATAAAGAAGCGGTGCTCGCCGAAGTTAATGGATGAGATCTGGGAATCTTAAGCCACGCCCAGCGCGAGCAGACGGAGCATAACGCTGAAACGTAGTCAATTGTCTGAGTTTTCATTTAGAGAGCGGCGGAATCTTCTCCCATGGGTGGAAAGTCTTAACGCCTTCGCGATTCCATCCCCTTTCTCAATCTTCTCCCTCTCTCTCTCTCTGAGTTTTGCACGTGATTCCTGCTCCTAACAGATCCCCTTCCCACCTTGGTTCCTCCCAACGAACCTTCCATGCCAACCAAGTCTCTCTCTCTCTCCCTCTCTAATCCTTATCCTCCACAATGGAGAACAAATTACTTCGCCACCCATCTCCAGTAACACCTACGAAATCATTGCGACTTCCTAGAAGAGCGTTCCCCCATTTAGTACGGGGTGGTGCAAAGTAATGACCGTGGGCCATAACCGACTTGCTATTATCCAAACCTTAGAAATCCACCCGAATCCTTCTCTCAAAATTCCCGCCTTTCGACGCATTCCTTCTTCTTATACTTTAAAGATTTTCTTTCGTGCGCTTACGAAACTAGGAGAAAATCATGAGTCGCTACGACGCGAGGTTTCTCTTGGAAAATATTTTACTGCAAGCTCGCTGAAGCATCCATTCGGACGAATCTAATAAGACAGCAAACCCTTTTCCTAAGCGGGTTTCTCCAACGGGAATTCGATTATACACGGATAAATATTTGGGTGATACTTATATTTCCCCAACTCGTATAAAATTTAATTGTATGCGTCCCTCCATTGGACGCGTGCCGTATTTTACGTATGTATGTGACGTGAGAAAGTAATTACCTTAAGAGGGAATTCATAAACTGCGTCGCGCAAAATACTGAATTCCTTTAATCGCCCCCTCCCCCATATCGTCACAAAAATTTAAACCCACCTAAAAATTATGTAATAAAATTTTCAATCTCCCATTCCATATAAAGATATACAGGATTTAGTTATTGCTCACAAACCATAAATTAATATCCATAGAATATTATATATGCGTAAAGAATTTTTTCCAACGCGACATTTCGCAATGCATCGGCGAAATTTATGACAAATTTGAACATAAAGAGTATATTCAAAGGCGGCAAAAATTTAACACCCTTTAACTTCGGTAGGGTTTTGTGGATGAAAATTATAAAATTCAGCTATGCTTTTAAATTACTAGAGCACTACGGCAGTTAAAGTTATTAACGATAGCAGCTATGCTGGAAAAGAATAATAAGCATAAAATTAAAAAATGCGGGGTACGTTTCATTATAATGAAATTAAAAGAGATCAGAGACCCACGTCACAAAAAAGAGAAATACACAAAATAAAAAGAACGAGAAAATATGGAATGATATTAAAGTATCATGGTAGACGAAATTGAAAAATGGCTAAGGAATTTCGAGTTCTGCTTGCTCTAGAGTTCTTAAAAGAAGCCAAATTAAATACAATCAACCCCAGGTTTTACGACAGGTTGGGTTCCAAGCCACCGTCGTAAAGCGGATTCCGACTTAAAGCGGGACCTATTATTTTTGGGGCCTGTGGACATTATAGAAGGAATACAAATATGTACAAACCTATATAAACATAAAAAAACCATAAATACGTATGTAAATATTTTAAATGCATGAAAAGATAAAAACATATATTGTGCAAAATATTTATCACCGACGTAAAACTGAATTCGGCGACTTAAAACTAGGGCTGACTGTACTGATGAGTCCTAAGCAACTGTCGACGCAGGCAATGCTGTCCTCGATAAACATACCTACTTATATATCTTTCGCCAGTTTACAAACAATTTTTAAAGTTGTCCACAAGCCAGGAGTCCGCTGTTGTCAGAACAATGCACGGTCGCAACGCAGATTTTAAAAATTTGATTCAATTCATCTGTACAACTGTTCGCTAAAATGGTTGACTACGAGATAAAAAGCAAATGAAAACAAACGATATTGCGATTCAAAACTGCATTGTTCTATCTCTTTATCCCATAAAATATTACATACATTATTTTCTTCACTGCGAAATCGTTTCTATCGCCAGAGTTGGAGAAATATCCCTGCAGTTAAAAAACATTTCTTGGAAAATTACAATCTTGTTTGTGATAATACACTTTGATGCATTACAAAGAATTACAGCATTATCGCCTTTTGTTGGAAATTAACTTACGGTTCCATGTGTCAGCTACGAACAGTATGCTAGGTACTGTAAACAAATTCAGAAACGAACTACACAAAACGAATCAATGCATGTATAACATTTCCACTTTTTCACATGAACCCAATCCAGGAGTTCGGCACAACTTTTCCCTAAAGTAATCATTCTAATCGATTACGGAGTTTACCATCCGGTTTTCGATGCAAAATATGCATTAACCCTAATATCGAAAAATAGCGGCGCGACACACGACATTTTCAGAATTTCAGCAAAGCTCCGATCATATTTAAGATGACGCATGAATCACTTCGGGCTCTGCATTTCCCCTCCACCCAACTCTTTCCCGAAGGGGAAATCGGAATGATTGAATAAATAAGAGAGATAGAGGGGGGAGGGGGGTAAGGATGAGGTAGGGGGAGAGGGAGGTCACAAAATGAGATCCAACCATGGAAGGTCTTCTCCCGTCGTCTGGGGAGGGAGGGAGGCAGCCCTCTCTCGACCTATCACCCCCTCCCCCATACCATTCCTACCCCCTCCCCTCTTTTGCACCTAACACATCTTTGCCATTTCTCCGCTTCGTTCACTCCCCTTCCTTCAGCAACGGATCCCTCTCTCTCCCTCCTCCCCTTTACCTAGCACGCAAAGTACAATCACTCCACCATCCTTTTCCATCCATCCCTTCCCTCTCCTTCACGACATCCCTTTTCTCCCTCCGTCTCCAACTCGCTCAATTTAGTTATGGAATCGCAGAGTTGGCACACCCCATAATCTCATCTTCTTCACGATGGAAGGAGGAGAGAGAGAGGTGGGGGGGGGGGAGGGAAGAAAGGGGAGATCGGATGGGAGTCGGGGGAGGGTGGTGAGATAGGAAAAGGACGAAGAGAAGGGAGGGAACGAATCAGAGGAAGGTGGTGAGCGAAGGGAGAAAGGGAATCGAGGTACTACGGAAGAGGAATCGACTCACGTGCCAGTCCAATCTCTCTGCGAAAGCCTTCCGTCGGAGGAGGAAAAAAAAAGCTAAGGGAAAGCTTAAAAAAAAAAAAAAAGTTAAAAACACTGGCCTCCACACCCACACACACGCGCACGCTCGGCTATGAGCTATGCTTCGCGAGGAACTGGAAGAAAACGAACGCCTCGCGGAACGAAAGGGAGAAAAAAAAGATGAGAAAGAACCGGGGGAGAAGGACGGAGAGACTGAAACGGAAAATAATTGAGCAGCCGTATAGTTGGATGCGACGGGATGAGATGGGCAGGATACTCGTCTCCGGAAAAATCGAGATGATTTTGAGGAAGGGGTTTCTGAGAAATCGCTATCGAAATTTGTTTGTACACGTTTTCCGTGCCATGTTAAAACACTCTCGGTGCGGTTGCCGCCCGTAGAAAGCGAGGAATTTAACAATATGTGTAACGCAAATATTTACTCGCGGTAATCGAAGACGGTAGACGAATTTAACGTAAAAACAAACTGCGAATTGAATTTAAAAAATCACCTCGGGATATGTATTTTTCAAGCGCGACTGATATATAATTTTCGTATTTATTAAGCTTTCGTTGTTTGACATCCAATTCTAAAGCCAAATATTCAGGATGTGCTATGTAAAAATAAAAATTAACATTTTGGTAAAGTTTCCTCCCTTTATAAATACATAACTATTTTTTTTTTCCACTCTCTCTCTATGGCGGTTTTGTGTGAACAGATTCTGAAAGCACCCATTAGCTCGGATGAAAATTTTACCGGAGTACTCCTATCAGTAGCATGAAAACAAAGTCGTTGGACCACCGGATTTATTGGCATGACCGTAGTTAATATGAATTCAGTAGGTCCGAATTAATTATTTTCGCAAGCTGTGTATTTAGCTTGCCTGAAGCGAGAGAATTGAAATTCTGAAGACGCAGCTAAATCCCAATTCAGGATTCCCGTTTTTCAAGTTTTTTTTAGTAAATGACAAATTTCCACATAAATTAGAGGTTATTTTTTCCTATTTAGTGTTTTGGATTCAGCGAATGAACATATTTCTGAAATTAGTACCCCAGTTTGGTGTGTACAACACAAATGAATGTGGGCAACCCTGAAACTTGGTTACATCTTTGATGCATTACTTCGATATTCATCAAATATGTAAACTTTAGGCATTGGTAAACAGCTTCGGCTTTAAAATAAGGGGAATGGCTCAAAAATGACTCAAGAATGAGAGTAATTCTTGAATTTTTTACAATTTTCACATCCAGGTTTGGCGTAATGAACTCATGCAACAAAATTCTTTCACCGCATCGAAATTTCGGATAAATCTTTCGAGAAGTTCATTCGGAATTACTGGAATTTTCCTTTTTCGTGGAATTACATTTATGTCGAAGGGCCTCTAAGCTCTAGTATGCCAAAATTCAGTTTTAAATTGATTTTATTAAATGTAGCTTTTATTTCCCGTTTTGGTCGTCTAATATCTTTGTATCTTTAACGCATTTAAAAGATTCAAGTTTTAAAGTCTAGTACGTGGCGTGCTATAGAACTATTCCTTTCTTTTTTAATGGGAAAAGGCTCGATTTTAAAGGAATAAAAAAGCAATGAGATTAGTTTTCCCTGTACGTGACATTGTCCGCTACCTTTCCTCAATTAAGATATACCGTAAATACCAAGTAATCTCTAACACTCGCATGCCTTTAAATCCAGTAATACAGCGACATTAGCGCCATGTAACTACGAAATAGCTTTGGAAATCAATTAATCGATGAAAGTATGCTCGAAGGTGATTAAACTTTCACTGCCAGAACAGTGCGTCGAAGGACATTTTTGCTATCGCTACAATTTTATCTCACATACCGATGGCCTAACAGATATACCAAATGGAGACATTTTCTTTACCTTACCTGCCATTTTTAATTCTTTCGAGAAGCATCCTAACGCGCAAACATTTTAGTGCGTATATTAGGCAACAAGATAAATTATGGCAATCCGCGATAAAACACCTCCAGATTAAAAGAGAAAGTTCATAGAGCCCAAATATAAAGATTAACATAAAGCATATTACAGAAGCAGCTGTGGAAGATAAACTTTTGCATACGGAACGCGGAATTCCATTTCTTAGCTTTAATGGGTTAATATGACTCCAGCAATTACGAACATGAGTAATAAAATCTACACGAGTAATTAACGGTGCAATTTTATAGGCCGTAAAACTTGCACGCTACTCCTTTTTGGTATAAATGAGAGGATAGTAATTATTCTGGAAGCCTATGCCGCCGAAATAAAAGTTTTAATTAATTAATTCCAGTCATGCGCTCGAGTCATGCCGTAATTATATTTTTTTCATGCCTTTATTGAAATCATTTAAATCATGGCGTACATAACTAACATTTTTGTTACACTTCTTAAACTATGGCATTAATAATAATTACGATGAGAGGTTTTAATTTTAAAATCTTAACGAACGAACGAAATGGCGGATCTATACAAAAAAATAAATTGTCTTACGTCAACAATTTAAAAAATACTATATCACTGTTAATTAAATTATTAACATTTCCATTCAATAGACAAAATAGCGGAAAAGAGTATTTGGTTTAAAATCTCAAATACGAAGGTAATGAATAAAGTACCAATGGCAACTAAAATTTTGTCACTGCTAAAAACATTAAATTCTCGTTTTTTTTTTAGAAAATTAAACTACTCACTACTCAAAGATGGCGACAAAAAGAAGACGAAGCTTAACTTATTCTTGACTCAAATCCATTAACATAAGAACGCGGAAAATTCGTTTAATCAATTCGAAAACGAAATATATCAATCTTCATGTGATGATATCGTAATTTACAGCACCGCGGTCTCCCTGAACTACCCCAAAATCATTATAACCAGGTTTGAATGCTTGCGATAGTTGTCCTCTTTCTCATCACCATTCATCTTCCGTATAAGTCCGCCACAAAACGAACATTACCCCACCTCTAAAAAATACTTTGATTCATCCACTACGCCGAATTAAAATAACTATTAAAAGCTTTTAATTGATACCTAATTACCCCCAATAATCCTCACGGTCTCCTCATCGCATCCTCGCTTTTGCACGGCGGTGCATTATAACAGCGATTTCCATCCACCTGGGCGAATCACTAATTCACGACCATTTTCCCTTTCTCACCTTCGGAGGTATCGTTAACGCAGATTTTAGGCGCGTAATTTGATACCGCCGTAAAACGGGCACCGACTCCTTTTACCCCTAATCCTCCTTGAACAGTAGAAAGGGGACAAAGGGATGGGGAGAAGGAAGAGAGTAGAGAAGAGGGTTGTAGACTGCGAGATGACCCATGCGTGGGCAAAAAAAATTGAGGGCAGAGGGGGGGGGGGGGGAGAGGGATAAGAGGGTGGGGGATAGGAGACTGGAAAAGAGGAGAAAGAGGGAGAAGAGGAGGAGGAGGCGGACCTGTTGAGCGCCAGAGAGGGCGGCGAGTGGGAGAGAAGGGGGGGGAGGGAGTAGAGAGAGAGAGCTCCCGGCGAGAGAGCGCAGGATGATTTATTGATCTCCTTCGCGGAGGGGAAGGGAGAGAGAGAGAGAGAGGACCCTTCCCCTCTCCTCCATCCCTCTTCCCCGCACGACCCACCATCCTCCCTTCAAACGCATCCCGCTCTCTCTTTCCTTCCTCCCTACGACCCCTCTCGGCTTCCTCGCCAAAACTATAGAGCGGAGGAACCGTGGGGATATTCCCCAATGCCTCCGACCCCCCCACCCCACCCCCTCCCTCTCCACCCCCACCTTATCTTCCTCTCCCGCCCGCCCCCGAATGATGCTGCCTCCGCCTCGTGGCGAGAAACTTGCTATCTAGGGTCAAAAACACTTTTTTTCGGGGGGAGGAGGGGGGGGGGGGGAAGCGTGCGGTGGTGAATTATCCTGGAAAACATCGCTTCTTCTTCTTCTCCTGTAGGAAGAACGTTTTAAAAAAGTTAAAAAGAGAGGTGGAGAGAACAAAGGGATGAGGGAGACGGGAAGGGGATTCTGCGGATGCGGCATGCTGCGGAGGAAGGAGACGGAAAAGAAGGCTCCGATCTATTTGCGGCGAAGCTAGGTCTATGAATACCAATTTTTACGCGCGAGTAAGCTATTAAAAGGGGAAGTCTTAGGTAGTTAATATTGCAATTACTTGCTACCGTTTACACGACAAAGAAATTATGCGAAGCTTGAATATAGCATACGGCATACTACTAGCAAAAGAAACGATTCAAGTTTTATTTCGTAGACTTGGATATGTCTGTGGATTATAAAGAGAATAATCTTATTTCTGCACTTCAAAAGATCAAAATAAATTTTCTTAAATAAACTAGTAGAAAGCGGCAGAATGATTTGGTCTCTCAATAATTTTGAAGGTAATTTGAAACATGAAGTATACACACTGTAGGTCATAGCCATGAAGTAATACGTGAATTAAGATAAAATAAACAAATTAAATAATAAAATACTTAACACAGCGTTACGTAAATAAAATACTTAACACAGCGGTAGGTAAACAAAATTTTCGGGAGCGTAATAAGAGAATATAAGTTTTAAATTCTCGAAGATCAAGTAAAATAGCGATGATATATGGTTTTTATGGACGAGTATTTTCCTCAGCCCTTGGGAAATTGGATAAAAGCAAATGAAAGCCTCAAATAAATCGCAACGGATATTTTTTATAGTGCAAGCTAGAATATTTTTAAATCAACAACTATAATTCATAAACAGCATTTACTCGTCTTCGTCTTTATTTTCGCCAGTCCTATGAACATAATCTGAAACTGACTACTGGTGTTGCATTTTTATGCATACATATGTAATCGGAATCCAAATATAATAATTAACTTCAACGTTAAAATTGTTTCGTAACATTTTGAACGGCCTTCACGTACTCATTGATATGATCCACTTCTATATAATTCAATTGCTTTCGAGGCAGTTAGATTCCGTTTGGAAATAATTCACCTGCAAATTCCTCAACCGTCTACAACACATGCTGAATACTCTTTCAATCCGGTGGATCTGGAATCTAGAGGTATGTTTTACACCGGGTGGCATATATTCGCATAATCCAAAAATATTCTGTTTTGGATTCGAATAATCACTCCCCATAAAATTCGAACGCAAACCTAACCGGAAAAGAATTCAAAATTGAGGGCGATAATGCGTTAATTACATTGGATAACCGTCGAGATTAAAACGATAATCTAATGCAATCGGGGAAAGCATATCGCAAAATTCATTCTAGCCAGTTTCACATAATGGGGGAAACGATGAAGGTGGAAAGTAAGGTTAGAGCAAAATAAAAACACGTATGTACATATGCATTAGTGTATGTGTGTGTATGCGTTTGTCTGCATGTGCGTGTGTGTACGACAAATTTATGAAAATCGGTGTAAAAGAAAAAGCTTCCCAAAACAATTAATTACAACGTCACGTTCAGGAAGAGGGAAAGGCGTGCGGACGGATTAAGAACGGCAACTATAGGATGAGGTGAGGATTACGAAGGAAGAGAACAGACTACGAAGGGGAATAAAACTAAAAATAAATTCAAAAAAAGGAAAATGGACAGGAGGTGGCAGAATTTGTAAGCAAGAATGACGTAGGAAAGTAGAGGAAGACTTAACTAGAAGAGAGAGAGAGATAAGAGATGTGGCTGCGAAGAGGTCGAGAAGTTTGGCGCGGGAAGGAGAATAAGGAAAGAGGTGAGGTCACAAGGGATAAAGAGTAAATTTTGTTCGCAAACCTTGGGGACGAATATTTCCTCCCTTTCTTACTTTTCCTCCTGAAGGAGTGGCGACAAATTGAAAAGGTTTTTACTCTCTCTCTCTCTCTCTCTCTCTCTACCTTCGAGGGAGGAAGAGGGAGGGAGGATAAGGGGGAGGGAAAACTTTTCGAGAAAAAATTGAAATAAAACTTCGTTTCGTCCCACTTTTGCTTGATTAAAAAGACGCCGTATTAGAAGAGAGATGTGCTCTTTCCTGTCTTAAAGACCTCCCGAACGTGAACTCGGTTTTCCGCTCTCTAAAAGTTGCTGGCGGAGAAAATTTGTTTGCGTAATGAGGGTATACACAATGATTGCATAATCAAGTTAATATAAATTGTTGTATGGCGGAAAAAGAAGGTCGTGAGTCTTCCACGTGACTGCTCTTAAGGTTTTAATATCAAGCGGGGAAACTGCTTACTTTCCGCTAGAAGAAAATTTACTATAGCAGAATGGGATGTTTCATGAAATATGTACTTCATAAAAACTGTTTGCGAGTAAGGTAAAATTCTCTTAAAAGTTACCATATATACTGAACAATCTTTCTTTCTCCGAATAAGTGAAACAGCCCATTTGGCAACTTCTTGCTTTCTTTGGCGCTAAGAGATATTGCTACTACCCTCGCAAACCCATATGCTTTCTGTAATAAATTACTGGTAAGTGCTAATGTAATCAAACTTCATATATGCACACGTGAAAAAACATTAAAAATAAAGCATAATTCTATCAAAAATGTATAATCCGCCGAATATAAAATCCAATCAAAAAAGATGATCCTGATAATTATTACTTGATCTCTATCAAAACCCGGATAAACTGTAACGCGCGTGCAATAAAAACGCTTCGGTTTTATGAAAAAAACCTGAAAGGACGCGATTAAAAAAATCCCTTAATACATTTAACGAAGGAAAACACACGAAATAATTGAAATATATGGACGCGACATAGGCGTACTTAATCAGCAAATGAAAATGAAACCCACAGCCACGGTCTCGGAACAACAACGATGGCTAAAAAGAACAACGCACCAATTTTGCAGATTACTCGCTTAGTTAATTACACCGCGGGAGCCATAGTAAATATCCCTTCCTCTCTCTCTCTCTCCCTTCCCCACCTTCTCCCTCCCCCCTCTTTTTTAGAACCTTCTGACCGGCACCGGTTTTAACACCGCCGGAGGAAGAAAAAAACCATGAACGAATAAAAAAAAAAACGGGTCGGTAACACCAGTAATCCGGTCATTTCACCGGCATGAGCGAAAAACACGGGATTTTTCGCCCCCGCGACCTGATTGCGTCGACGGAGTCTCAAAAATTCATAATCAACGCTCACTACCCTACACTTTTATACGGAAGGAAGGTTGTGTGTGTGTGTGTGTACGACGGCTGGAGTAGAGAGAGAGAGGATAGAAAAAGATGGAAGAATCCTCGTGTAGAGAGAGAGAGAGGAGAGAGTTTGCAACGAATAGAGGTAAATGGGAGAAAGTTGAGTTGGGTGGGAAGCGAGGCGTCGATTTCAAACTCCTCACTCCACGTCGACCGCGCAAACAAAGCGCAATCCCCGCATTCGAAACGCCACCTACGCCCTACCGAAACACCACACACGGACACATCTCCACGCTATCACTCTCGCATTGATTCCACCACGCAGGCATCGGACAACGGTCGCAGGCGCCTCCTGTTTGATCCGGAAGAGGAAATCGTAGGAGGTCGGAGAGGGAGAAGGGGGAGGGAAGGGAGGGGGTGGGGGGGATGAAAGAGAGGGGAAGGGAGAGAGAGAGAGGGAGGTAGAAACTAACGCTCTGACAATGGAGGAGAGAGCGAATGATTTCCCTTGCGGCCCTACCTCGGAGGCCCGCTAATAATCCTTCGCTCCCGGGGAGGTCAGCGGGGGGGATGATTGGTGTGTACGCGGGATCGGAGGATGAGGGGGAGGGGTGGTGGTGTAGAGAGAGAGAGAGAGGGAGGGAGGGAGGGTGAGGAAGGGGAGGGATGGGATCCGTGGTCAGATGGCAGATCCTGTTCGGGTGAGATTTCCCAGTTAATTCGACTCGAAATCAGGAGGGAGAAAGTGATGCTGCTTTCGTGACTGGGTTCGACGCGATTGGGTGGACTAAAAATAGGGGGGAGGGGGGAAATCCTGGGAAAAGCGAGGTTGGCGTGCGGATGGGAGAGGGCGGCGGATAATGGAGATTTTTCGCATGAAATTAGGAAATCGTTAAACTCGTCACGGACGGAAAGTTCTCAACTATGCCGTCTAGATGGTGCCCTGGGGAGCTATTGATTGTTAACTACGTATATCATTCCGAAGATCCCTTTCGATATCTGCCGATATTTCCAGGTCCCATTTGCGCCATTTGGCCATCCTTGATTAAAATGGATGAGTTTGCGCCAATAAAAATGTAAAACACGCGATTAATACGCATAAAGCGGTCCCGAAAAAGTCATTACAGACCCAACCATTTGGAAAGTTTCCTGAAAGTGAGAGTTGCCGCAATTTGCAAGATAGAAAGGGATTCGCCAAAGCGGGCTCGCTTTAAAATTAAAGCCGAATTAAAAGTGGATTAATTAATTGTTACTTCTGTACATCCGCAACTTAAGAAGCGAAGCAGACAAGAGGATGAATGGTCTTGAAAATTTTCAAGAAAATGAGCAACCTCTCCTTAAGTTAGTTTATTTATTTTATTTTTGTATTTTTCATAATCTCTTAACACACACTGCCCATTTACAAAGTTCTTACGTGTATATACATTAACATCCATGTCAGCAGCGGGACTCGAACCAACGACTTTAGTATTGGTAAGCAAATCCCTCTATTAAGGCCGCAGTTATCTAAACAAGAAAAGTCATTACTCTGATTATCAATGTTTTCCGACTTGTAAAGTTAAAATTATATTTAATTTCTTGCGGAGCATTCGTATCCGCCAACATTTAAAGGTAAATTCAAATGGTAGCTGTAAAGCTCCCATACGTTACATGTCAATACCGTCAATACCATCAGTATTCTTGCAAACCCGTAAAAAAACACCTATAGACGAAAATATCCCACTCGACTCGCATTGGTCTGAGTGAGCGGGAAAGGAGAGAAAGTAGGAAAGGAAAAAGGCACACGCCACACAAGGGCAAAAGTACAAGGAAGAAGGTCGTCGCGTGTCTTCACCATTGGCTTCACTAATCGTGGATCCTCCTTGAGTGGTAGTGAAACGGCAGAGGTGGTAATTAGGGAGGGAAAGAACGAGTGGGGTTGAGTAAGGGGAGCTTGAAACGCGGGGGGGAAAGGTAGAGGAAGAGGATGGGATTGGGGAGGCGAGTGGGGTAATGAATAGAGGATGTATAGAAGTCGAGTATAAGATAGGAGGAAAAGTAGGACGAATCCCCCTTTTCTCGTTCCTCTCTCGGAAAACTTACAAAATCCTGGAACTTACCCTAGCAAAGCCCTTACAGAGGATTCGACGGAGAAAGAAGGGTAATTGGACGAGAGGATGGGCGGAAGAGGGGAAGAGAAACTACGGATGGAAACGGGAGGGAGAAAAGGGTGTGGATTTTTTTGGAGGGGAGCGGAACGCGAGTGGAAGGGGAGGGGGAAGCACTAATTCAGGCCCGCGAACGGCAATCTATGCCCTCGTTTAAAAAGTGCCGATTAGGACGAGGAAAGGTCAGGAGGTTGAGGGAAGCGGGTGGGTTTTTGGAGAGAGAAAAGAGGACTGACGAAAGAATGAGGGGGATTCGGAGTGAGGGAGAGACTCCTCAAAAAGAGCCAACGATATGAGGTCGGGGGATATGCGTCGGGTAACGGAGGATACAGGGTTTATGCGGGAAAAAATGGCGGCTGGAGAAAGATATGAATGAGACGGAAGAAAAGTGGAGGACGCAAAACAAAAAAGGGAAATCGGCGAGAGAGTAACAGAGTGGGAGGAAATTGAAAGAAGGGTCGAGATGGTGAAACTGAGATAGGGAAAAATTACGAATTATAAAAGGTTATGTATCAGACAATCGGCGAAACACGAAGGAAAGGAACTTTCAACGATAAAAAGGAAAGAATTAAATTCGCGGAAAAATCCGGCGCGTGAAGTAGGTACACGAGTGAATTTGCGTGTTAACTGCTGTGTTACGCAAACAAAGTTTAGATGATAATTTCATCAGTGGCAGAAGGTAGAACGTGCCTTCTTGAAGTAACCGCAGTATTCTTCCACTAAAATTAACGAGACTAACTTCAATCCACAAGAAAACTATGAACTTTCATCAGACATACTAATGAATAATATAATTACAGCGAGCTAGCTAAAAGTGTAATTAATTGACAACGAAAAAATAACTGTTTAGTAAAAAAGTATTTTCAAAAATGTTGAACCTGTGCACTAAAATAGTTGTCGATTTGACGAACGATAGGCAGGAGGGGGAGAAAAATGGGCCAGAATACTAAATATACCTACCTCTCATTAACCTACCATATTCAATTAATTTTTGCATCAACAATCAAATGAAAAACAAAAACTAACTCCAAATAATTACAATATTCATGAGAGTAGCTAATAGAGTAAACAAACAAAAAACCGAGAATTTTCGTCTTCCGTTGCACCTTTGCCTCATGGAAAAAAACAGCAATCTACCCTCCTGCTTGGTTCGCCCTTTTCCAAATTGGAACGGGATCGAAATTGATTTACATTTCGGATTTTTTTAAAGGGAGATGTTGAAAGAGGGGTTGTTTTTAAAGTAGTCATTAGAGTTGAGCCGTGAAAGAACGTGTTCCTCACGCTAGCTTTTTTTTTATTTTCAGCGAGCGGTTGCCGTCACGGAACCCTTTGAAAAATCCTCCATTCCTCCCTATCTATCATCTTCAAAAAGACTCGACGCTATATATGTAATCCCTCTTTCGGCATTGAAGCCATCGTAGTCCGGATCAGGTCCTCGTATGTTTCGTTGGGGTGGAAGAAGGCGGCGGTAGCCTCCCTTTGATCACCCACGTAGGGACAAATTAGGACAGAGGCTGACGAGTCCCTAAGAACCTATGTACGACTCGATGAGATGCCAGGAATGAATGCTGTGCTCGCCGCCTCGCTTATTGAGAGATGGGGATGACTCATTATACATAGTGCCACGCGCAACCCTTTCTCCTCCTCCATACGCGACGCTTAGGAGCAAAGGAAAAACTGGTTTTAAAAGACCACCCCCTCTTCCTGAAGTCGTGCTCACGTGCGGAGAAGCGATGCGTTTAAAAAACCCATGATTAATGTATGAGGGTGAAAGGAAGCACGGAGTTCTGAAATCGATCGGGTGACGATGAAGTAATTTAGAACTGAGGTGAAACACAAAGCAATTCAAAGACTGACGTATACTACAGACGGATGTTTGTTATCGAAAAGCAGTCCCTTGCGCAACGCGGCGAGTAGGTTTTTAGGGAAGATTGAACTGGACAAAAACGCGATGCGCAAATTTAGCATTTTATGGAAAAGATCACGTGTTCGCACAGACCACGAGCTTTATCACCTCACATACGCGCAAAATACGGTTCGCGCCCAATTCAGAACAGCGTATAATTAAATTTAATATCTGTTGGGTAAATAAGTCACGTTTGTTTGAACGTGTATTATCAAACTCGCGCAGGAGAAACACGCTTTGGACGGGAGCTCACTGCACTGCCAATATTTTGTAATTATTTTCAACTTTTCAGCTAAAATATTCAGCTTACGATTGGATTTAGAATGCAAAGATACAAATTGAGTGAATCATTATTTACTCCGTTAAATATGGCTTTCGTCGAAAGCAAATCACATTCAACATTCGACGTAAATGTTCATAATATATCATTAATCGTAAGCTCCTGCCCCCCCCTCCCCCACTCCCCACACCTTTCACGCATAATTCTGCCAACAAACGTTGGATAATCCACAATGCCGCCAAAATTCGAAGCGTTTGATTAAAAAATCGCTCGGCTGATGGTGGAAGAAAGGTAAAAAAACTTTCTCGCAGTCGACACAAAAAGAAAAATTACCGCAGAACACGACACTGGTTCGAAGATATTTTTTGAGCTAGTAGAGCCTGTTTCAACTACTACTATTGTTTCTTCTTTCTTTACCTACTCTCTCTCCATCCTTCCCTACTTCCTGCCTCTCAAGCAAGCCACTTACTTATCCGGGCACCCGTGAAACGTGAATCGGGCGAGGCTGCGTGAGCGCAACTTCAACGCTATTCAATTGACGGCGTCTCCGCCACAATTAGCTCTCCGAACTTACCCTCCGGAGGCCAAAGAGAATCCGAAAATACAGTGCTTAGGTAGGCAAGTTGAAACGAAAACCCTTCCCAACTCGATTTTAAAGAGCTTCGTTAAGAGAACAGAATTGGACAACTTTAAGTATCGCCATCGCTCAAGCTATTCCAGACTAATAATACAACCTGGAACTAGTTTTACGAGAGAGTGAGCGAGAGAGAGGGAGAGAGGGAGAGAGGGAGAGCTGCATTGCGGCGCCCAAGGTTTGTCTTCCTTTCCCTCCGTGTTGCAGGAGATGATGAATAATCTTCATGACGGTACGGGAGAATTTTTTTAAAAGTACGCAAACCTGTTTTTTTAATCGACGATCCTGACGTATAGAAAATAAAGCTCAGGTTTACGTGAGACGCAGTTTAAAACATTCTTTGAACATTTTACACACATACGTAATCACGAAAGGTCTACAAACAAAAGATACATTCGTCTGAAATATACGTTGAAATCCAAAAAGTATGGAAAAGAATGAAATATGATGGCCACCGTCCTTTGTTGAGGAATTTAAAAGGTCAAAATAAATATTACAGGAGTGAAGCTAATAAGGGAAGGTTCAACTGAATTGGATCATTCCAGAAAGGAATGGAAACACAAACTTTGTAACAATCTCACTCTATTAACTTAACTCTTCGTACGACCACGGTGGAAGTAAGCCAAATTAAATCACGTGAAATTGTTACAAAGTATACATTTCCTTTTCTTTCTATTACGGTAGGGCTTGAAATTTAACGGATTACATTCTCTACATCGCTGACAGATATATCTGGTTATTTCGTAAAATAAATTGCTTTCTCATTACTTGATGAAAATACTTGGGCGCGAATAATGAGCAACGATGAAGTTCCACGAGACAGAAGTTCAACCGGCAGTAATTTTATTTTCCTACGAATACGATGACCACGAAACTACGCAAACATATTAAAAATAAAAATTAATAACCGCTAAAAGCAACAATTTTTGTTCCAATATAAAAGAAAATTGCTAGAGATGCTTAGGAGTAGTTGCCTAGAAATACGATAGTCGACACGAACGTCTAATTTTGCATCTTCACTCAAAGTGAAAATAAAGTATTTTTACTGTCTCCTAAATAGTGAAACCATAAGAAAGCTTTTCTTTAAAAAAATCTTGCTCGTGATTCAAGATTTAGCAACATTTGGCTTTGCGGCTTAGGAGGAGCTCGTAAAAAGCTCTTCGAGAAAAAGTGCCAATATTAATTCAGGCTAAGTCTCCACCTGGCTTCGCTTCTCTCTCCGCTGCCCCTAAGGTCGTTATTGTTTTTTTCGAGTGTCTTGGAAGTGCAAGAGTCCGCCATTAAAAATAGCAATTACAGCAGATTCTCTAGGGTTTTATTTCCTCACTGCCGTTTAACGGCAAATATTTTGGCCCGTCACCAAAAACTAGGAATACAGAGAGGGAAATATCGGTAGAAACTAAATCCGGCAAGACGCGTCCAAAAACATTTCTAAACATGTTCGTCAAACGACTAACGACACGGTAAACCCCTTGTATCTAATTCAACCTGGCAGCAGACTAAGAAAAAAACATGGAATGGCATGTACTTAATTAATACAGTGATACAACCCATTCCAACTGAAGGACATCTTTCAGTTTAACCATGTATAACATTAGCGGAATTTCACGTAAATTACCTTCTTAATTCAAAGCAAAGAACGATAAAAAAGGAAGTTTTTCCAAGAGAATGAGATCTGTTTACTTAAACTGAATTCCGCTCGTTTGTAGAATTCAACGTTACGTGGCCACCGCAGACACGGTTCAATGTAAATAACGAATTTTAAAACAACTGCTTCATAGCTATAGAAAGTTGATCCTTTTAGAGTAAACTGTTTAATACCATAAGCAGTAACGCAGTTTAGCTGAGGATATCTAATAAAAGTTACAAAATAAGAGAGGTCTGAAAACGGAATCGATATCGCCGATATTCTTTCGTTATCATTTACAGGTTATTTTTATGGAAACCCAAGAAGTTTTCGTATGTGACATTTATATCTCTTGCTTATATAGCACTTTCTCAACCAATAACCCTAAATGCCAATATCCACGGAACAAAATTCCATAATTCGACGGCTATGGCGCTTATTTTGTTATATTGACACTGTTGGGATGAATACCCCACTCTATCTTTAATACCATCCTTTCTTTACTTTAAAAAATATACCAACTTTCATATAAAGTGTCCTCGGACGGCGTAAAAAAAAATAATAAAATCGCGGATAAGATATATAGCTCAAACTTCGCTATCAACGAGAAATAAGCCTCCCGACGGAAATTTTATTTCATCCGAACCAAAAAAGCCAGCGATAAAGCGATAAAGGAACGTTTGGGAGGAAATGGGGACGATAACGATAACTCTCTGGATTTCTTAACAAACTCTCCTCTCCTTAAAAAATTTTCGATTTCGAAAACAAGTGGGCTAGCCTCCAACTGCGCATTTCTTTTTTCGGTATAAAGGAGGGAGGCGACGTCTCAATCAGCATTTTGTGCCTCGGATAAGAATACATATATTCCGGACTGACGCTCACGTGCGATTGATTAGTCTGTGGGTTTTGGCGTGACTCGCAGTGGCGACGTGTTGATCAAAAAGCCTTCCTTCGATGTGGTGCAACATGAGCCAAGCAATTATTTATACACGTTAGGCCGCGGGCACCGCTCCGCATAGCGAATAACAAGTGATACATAATTAACTGTAGTTCCCTTTAAATTATGAGTCGCTCCTCAACGAACGTGTGGCATTTTTCATGATTTAAAATTGATACGGGAAATAATTTAGAATGGTAGTATGTATTCCAATTCGGCAGTTTTTCGTGTCACCACACTTTATCTGTCGCGCACGAAGGATCTCACATTCACCTTTTCATACTCCTCCAACTTCTAAAACATCTAATCCATCTTTACTCATATTATATCTCTTTCGCAGCATCTAGTGTCGGATACATTCTCTCCCGGCGTGATTAACTATATTGACCCTATGTGCAAACGCACATGTACATCTTTTTTCCAAACATAAAATACCTATCGTTAGTAAAAAAAACGAATACCAGCGTTCTTTGAAAACGATCACATATTGATCGATAAAGCTAATGATGGCGGTAAGGAATTTATAGGATAGTAAAGAGCCTCTTTCGCTGCCGTTTCAATGAAATGCTCTTAGTGTACGGATGGTCGGAATACGATTCTTTGTTAAGCACTATTAATTTAATCAGTAATAAGCAACTCTCAACAAACGTTAATAAACAAAATTACATCTAATCACAAGGTGTTCTCGGAACATTTTTAGTAGGAGTCACGACAGAAATACACAAAGCATGAGTTTCACGATGCGAAAGTTTGGAAGCCGCTGCATTAGATTAATGATTGGGAAAAAATCTTGCCCAATGAACGGCACTTGTAGCATCATTTCTTCTGTGATTTCTTTCTTTCTTCTATGATTTCTTTCACCGTCTCTTAATAAAAAATGAAGAAGGTAGCGAAGGATAGGACAATGCGGAAAACCCTGTTTGAGCCACGATCGCGAAACTATATGCGGACAGGCTAATAGTGATGACGGTGATGCATACATTTCATACAGTTGTTTTCTTTCTGTATATTGGCTTTCTCATTTCCTTTAAATATCCTATAATTGTAACAACAGCCTGTGTGGATCAGTCAACATCTATCAATCAACAAAACTAGAACGTTAGACCCGAAATCTTATCTCAAACAGGCAGTCGATGAAACTGAAGCGTTTCAGGCGTAAAACCACACAAAACAGCCGAAAAATGGAGGACGTCTATATACGAAAACTTTTAATATCGAATTAACATCTCTTCCCATAGAGAAGTTTTTACGCTTCGTTTGACTGTTTACGAGCATTCTGCATGTATTATAGAGCGTCGACATAAAAAGCACTTTTACGGGTCGAATTTCTCGAATCTACACACTATTCTTTAACAACAAAAAAAAACTTCCGAGGAACTTGCCGGAACGTCTCTTCGCCGCACCGACGAAAACATGTAAATGCAATAACACGCCTATTTGAGCGTCCATCCTCACGGGCGAGAGAGAGAGAGGAGAAAAAATGAATAAAACCGCCTCGCAGGTTTTTCCATTACCGCTCGCTCCATCTACCTTTCGTAAGAGGATTCCCTTCGTCAGCGGAGGATGAAAAGAGAGCAAACATATATAGATAATAGCGAAAGAATAACGATAAAGGTGACTCAAGGGCGGGTTCGAACGACGAAGACACAGCGAAGGAGAGAGAGAGAGAGAGAGAGGAAAAGGAGGCGGCGAGAAAAAATGACTATCGATTGGAGTAACAAAAAAAACGTGGAAAATAGCGAGGAAGCGGCGGTGGAGGAGTCGACCTCACAGTGGGTAGGGAGTGGTGAGGTGAAAGGCGGAGGGAGAGAGAGAGAGAGAGAGATAGAGAGAGAAGGGTCACGGAACCAATGGGAAGGCTTGCTTTGAACACGAGAGACGGCGCCGATGCCCGAATTGATCAGAAGGAAACGGAGAAGAGGAGGAGGTTAAGGAGAGAGAGAGGAGGTGAAGGGAGAGAGAGAGGAGGTGAAGGGAGAGAGAGAGGAGGCGAAGGGATAGAGAGAGGAAGTGAAGGGATAGAGCAGAATAGCAGATGCGAGAGTAAAAAGAGAGAGAGTGAGAGAGCGATCCAATGTAATCGTCGGGACATCCTCCGTCAATCGTGGAAACCAATGGAAGACGATCGAGCGGTAAACTCCGCTGGATTAATCCCGGCCTTGCTCTCTCTCTCCTTTTTTCATCTTTCCCATCTCACTCACATTCACTCTCTCCTTTGCCTCTTCTCCTCCTCCTCCTCCATCCCTTATCCCTTTCGCTCCAAAATACAAAAACCTATTGCAGGAAAGAGGGAGAGAGGCAGACCGTGGAATACGTAAGCGCAGGCGTTTGGCGTAACAAAAGAGAGCGAGACGGCGATATTCATCTGCTGAAAGTGTTCTCCATCCTTTCTCCCCCCCCTCCCTCCTCCCTCCCTCCCTCATTCTCCCTTCCCACTCCCCCGACACTGAAAAACATCCCCCCTCGTTTTCCCATAGCAAAACTCTTCCCCACGCACGCTCACAAAGGACCTCGACATAACGTTTCCGACCGCTCGTGAGCAGGAACGTCCACTGTGTAGCGGAGACAAATAATCCAAAACCCGTTGGCTCCCGAAAGCATTAAACATCCCGCCATCTTCCGAGAAGGATTAAGGGGACCGTAAATCACTTTGAGAGGGGGGGGAGGGGAGGGATGGGAGGGAGCATAAGGACGAATGCAATGGGAGAGGAGAGGAAGTGGGAGGAAGAAATACTACGATGGACGAAAGGAATAGAAATCGTTTTTTTTTCTAACAAGAGATTTCAAGGAAAGGAACAAGATTGGAAAATAGGGAGAACAAAATTAGACAAATACGGAATTATTCGATGGCATTTCATCAATCGACTCGTTTCAAAATTTAACGTTGGGGGTGTCGCGTTATTTCCCCGCGTTTCTGAAACACGCACTCCCTTCTCCCTTTAAAAAAAGTGGCTTCGTCTTTCTGCAATGCGTTTGTCGCTCATAACTGAAAAGAACGCGCTTGTTGGCTCTTCTTCAAACACTCTTGTCGTTTGGCTCGGACTAAGCGCTTGCGACAGGAGGTGTACGCATTCACTTCCAAAACGTCTTTCGCCAAACGTACCACGGCTGAAAAAATTAATAAATTAATTATAACGCAGGAAAACCGCCGCTAATTTTACTGAATAAAAAAAATGTCAAAACAACCAACCGTAATATTTACACGGTAGAGATTTATTGATTTGTTTAACAATTCAGCAATACTAACTTTCGTCAATTATTTAATTACATAAAAGAGTTACGCGGATATATTTTATATAAACAAACATCGCGGTTTGATTACATAAAAGCGAGCCTTTTCCCCAAATTCAACAATGTTCATTCATTCCATTTTATGTATTTACATTCACGCTTGCTCTTCATCCTAATTATTGCGGCACCTGAATAGATCATGCGGCAATCAATTAAACGAGTTTAGCATATATATATATATATATATATATATATATATATATATATATATAAAGGTGGCAACAAGGTGTTGGAGGGAGCCCAGTGGGCACTTACCTAAAGAGCCGCTGGTAAGTGTCCACTGGTCTCCCTGCAGCACCTTGTTGCCACCTTTATTATTATCTTTCCTTTTCTTTAAGTATATATATATATCATTGGCGTAGCCAGGGGGGGGGGGGGGTCCGTGGGGTCCGGACCCCCCCCCCCCCATTAGGTATTTAAAACCCACTCTACAAATATAATAATAAGAAAGAAAATAATATTTAAACTCGTACATGTAAGATATGTTATTAAATTATAAAAATTAGATCAAAAATTTTTCAAACAAAAGTATTATGAACAGCTTTCAATATATTTTCTCTATTTCAAATTGGAATAATGAAAAAACTGCAGTAATTAATGAGAAAAATGTGGAGTATCTGTGTAATTTTTATTCCGACGACACAGAATGGAACTTTCAAGAATTCTTGGCGGAAATAATACTTAGGCAACAACATTTAAGTAAATTTCAATTAAACATAAATGAAATTTCAACAATGGAACTATTCCAATATTGTAATAAACGGATCTTTCCAAACATATATAATTTGTTATGCATTATTGCAACTCTTCCTGTGACAACATGTGTGGCGGAAAGGAGCTTTTCTACACTCAAACGTTTAAAAACATACATAAGATCAACAATGTGTGAAGAAAGGTTAAATGGACTGGCACTTATGTATATTTATAGGGATTTTAATACAAAGCCAGAAAGAATAATTCAAGAGTTAGCCAAAAGGCCTAGAAGAATGGATTTTGGTTTTTAACTCTACAGTGCTGTAAAAAATTGACATCAAAATTTAATAAATTTTATAAACATCAAATACATTTGCACGGTTATTTGATTCAATGCATTTTCCTGTGACCCTGTGTACTGAATTTATATAAAAGTAAAATGTCAGTATATTCGGAACTTTAAATATCAAAAGATTATCCAATATATATTTTGCGGGGGGGAGGGGGGGGGGGGGTCAAAAACTTGGACCCCCCCCCCACTAAGTAATTTCTGGCTACGCCCCTGATATATATATATATATATATATATATATATATATAACTCAGCACAATAAATTCGTAATAAACAAAACTGACTCAAAATTAAAACTTTCATTACTCGAAATTATCCAACTATTACCGAAGTGCAGTTTTACACTCGGCCAAAAGTCATGGACAGAATTTCCCAGAGTGACACAGACAGCGATAAAAAAACAAGAGTGGGTAATGTATGAGAAGATGGGGATGAGGGATAGGTGAGAGAGCGAAAGGTAAGGAAGAGGAACGGCATGTTGGCGATAGAATTAAACGAGCGAGGAGAGGTTGAGTTGCGGTGCTACGCCAAAAGGGACGTACGGCGAAGATGCGCTCCGCGGCCAAGTCGCGCCTCTGGGAGATTCAACGCCCGCGGTGTGTCTGCTCGGAGAATGAGTTATTGCCTAACCGACTCAAAACGCCTTACTCCTATTATTCTACGTCGCTTTCCGAATCATTAACTCTCCTCTCTGGTACGAATCTCTCACATTATCTATTCAAGTCTGTCAAATTTACTTTAAAAGCGAAAGCATTCCACGAGGAATGGCCTGTCGTCATTCACCGAATACAACAGAAAAATGTAATAATATAAATGCGTTCAATTCCGTCATTTTCCTTCAACACAACGTTACCAATGCAAAGCAATCGCAAGAGAAAATCATTTCGTCATTAGATACGAGAAAAATACGAAAACATAGATGTTAAATTAGGTTCACCGTGTAACTGAAATACTGTGCCAGAAATTTGTATTTTAACAATAAAATAACCTCCACCAGCTGTGCACTTAGCAACAAGATCGATACTGTGATAAACACATGGCCTAATCTAAGTTTACACTGCTAACTGCTGCTGATACCACAGTAAGACTTTTCACAGCTTGCAGGTCACTCTGATCGAGGTAATATCGAAGTTATTTATACCCGACTGATGTAAGAGAAATGTAAGATATTACACAGGGAAAAAGTGAAGGAGCGAATTACCGATAACTTCAACGGCGTACATCACTGGCGGCTAAGAGATATATTATCTCTCCGTACGGTATTGCGCAATAAATGAGCTCAGAGTGGTGTTTGCAAATAACTTCGCCCTAGAAACTTGATAGTTGCTCAAGCGACGGCGATAAAGCATTGGTCATCTGTAGATGGCGACCATGGTAAAGAAACCCATTACACCGATATGAAAACAGGTCGAACAAAGAGAAACTGTGTTTTATTGCGCCAGATATCTCCTCTTTGGAACCCTGAAACGATACCGACGACTTCAACAAACAAATATTCTTTCTTAAGATCGTACACACTGAAATATACTTCTCGGGATAAAGGAAAAGGCATTTGTTTTCTAAAAATTGAGACGTGACGAAGAAAATATTACCTCAAATCTGAAATTAACCATTACGTTATATGAGTTTGGAAATATAATAAACATTAGAAGGAGCGGTACATAAAATAATCCTTAGTCATATATCTATTATTATATAAAGACGCTTCTTACCCATGATATATTATATATCTATAATATATAGATGCTTCTGACATGATATAGGAGGAGGATACAAAATTATGAGGCGCTTCCAGATGTGCTAGAAACTTGAAATTTGGTGGGATTATAGGTTTTTGGTCACAACTGAAGGAAAAAATCCAAAACTGCCGAAATTCCAATTTTGAGGGGCTATTTTGGTCCCTTTTTGCCTTTAAGAAAACACGTAAATTGATGTAGAAGTTTTTATATTTGTTTTTTTAAATTAATCCGTCAAGACTCGAACTCAGGACATGAACTATCGGAAAGTATAGAAATTGTACTTTCTTATTTTTGAAGACAGGATTCAAATCCGAGTAGAATTAGCGTAAATTTATACTCCATTTTTGGGTCTGTTTTGCCCCATTATTACCCCATACGAGAACAAAAATTATGAGGCAGCTCCATATGAGCTAGAGACTTTAAATTTGGCAGGGTTATATGATTTTGGACCTACCGATTGGGAAAAAATCAAAATTGTAAAATGCTAAAATTTAAAAATGTTTGCAGAATGCAAGCACCGTCTACTAGTAATAATATATACAGTCAAGGAACATTCCGCTTGCTGAAAACATCTCCGTACTTGCTCTGTATCTGTATAATATAATAATACATATATTACTTTGAATTAGCGGCCTGCTGGGCTTTTTAAAATCTCTATTGCAGGGTATCATGTTAGATCAAACACACATGTGAAATAATGCATCGAAGCACCTTTTATAAAATGTACTGTTATGATTAATGCAAAAAATTATAGATGATTTACTACTATTGAAAGATTTTCATTGATTATATACAAAATGGTCCGCCACTATATTATGGCTTCATTTAATCGACTTAATATTTTTCAAAGAAAATGCGTGATATTCTTGGAGAATGATCATACAACATATATAAAAGAGAGTCACTTTGTCCCTTGGTCATGTAATGCTTTTTGAAGCTTAATATCCCGCAAACGACAACCGAATTTGATGAAATTTTCAGGATAGCATTATGATATAATAACAAAACGTTCTAATATATCGAACTCGAGATCGAAGACCCGGGACAAAGTGACTTTCATTTCCAATAACACGGAAAATCGGCTTTACGACGTGCAGGCTTTCATTCCTTTTTAGATTAAAATTAGAATGATTTGGCCTACAATCTTCAGATATGAAGCATTTTTAAGAAAACATCGTAAAGTTTCTTATTCTGTTCATCTTTTTCCTCCTACATTTCGAACTCGCTCAATTTAAACGTTTAATTCACACAGTTTGAGGAAATCTTGCCATTTTAACGGGGTGTTGCCTTGCCTACCAATTCCGTTGTTAGACCTCTATATCATATTGTTAATTTAATCCTTATGGGTATAAACGTACTTTGAATACGAGAGAGGGGGGGGGGGAGGGAGGTAGAGAGAGGGAAGTAGAGGGGAGAGGGGGGGAAGGGAGAGAGAGTGTGAGGGGGAGGGAGAGAGAGTGTGAGGGGGAGAGAGAGTGTGAGGGGGAGAGGGAGGGAAAGAGAGGCAACTATTTTAAGTTTAACTAAAGATAGCCCGTCAACAACAGAATATTCACTAGAAATGTTGTATATGACAAAATATTTCATATGTGCAAGTGTGATATTAATTATTTTAAATAAAAACGATAATAATGTATCTATCTATAATTCTTCCGTTGATATTTCAACTGGCATTACACTAGTATTACATATAATAAAAACTTGTTCACCTATGAATTGAACATTAAATTCCGAATAAACTAAATTCTATCGTCAATGACCTGACTAATATAAAATGCCATAAAACTTTAATAATAAGAATTAATTTCTTAAGCAAACAATACTTTTATGCAAGTTTAATATCCTAAGTAGAGTGGCAGTCGATGCCAAGCTACCAAGTGTCCCGCCTCCACCCTTTCACTCTCTTTCTTGTCACCACCCTATGAAAAATGTTTGAGTGTTATCAAAACCGATTATTCCAGCTTAAAAGCCATACAGAATTCTCGATTTCCTATTCTGCAATCTATATGCTAATGACGGCGTACGGACAAAATAGATTGATAACCAGGGCGCTATATCAAAACATTTTCTAAGACAACAAAAAAATTTTATTCTCAACAGAAAGATGGCCCCACGCGCTTTTTACTTTCTCATATACGAAGTACGTATATTTGTAATCGCGAAAAAAATCGATCTCGAGATTTTAATGGAAATATACGTTTTAGGTGTGCCCGAGTCCGAAAAAGTGGTTTTCGCAATGTCGTCTGTCTGTCTGCCCGTCTGTCCGCGGTTCTAGAGCCTACACGGTAGAGCGAAAATGAATTAAATCTCGTACTTCGGCATTTTATCATACAGAATAGAAGCTATGAAAAAATGGTTGACATTGCACAATAATTACGGGGTTTATTCTATGCAATTTTAACAACAATATGATTTGTTCAAAAACGGCTCTAACGATTTTGATCAAATTTCGTACAGTTACTTGAGTTCACATCTTCAATAATAGTACATAGTTCATATTTCTCAAAAAATGAATGTAAGCCTAGTTTATTCTTAGCAACTTGATCAACAATTTGATTTTCTCAAAATCGGCAGAAACGATTTTGACCAAATTTCGTACAGTTACTTGATTTACGTCTGCAATAATACTACATAGTCCATATTTATCAAAAAATTAATATAAGGCTAGTTTATTCTTGGCAACTTTAATAACAACTGGATTTTCTAATAAAACCGCACATACGATTTTCATCAAATTTCGTATAGTTATTTAAGTTGATGTTTATAATGATTGTACGTAGTTTATATTTTTCAAAAGATAACTAAACGACGTATTAGTATATGAGAAAGTTTGTACAATGTATGTTGTACCGATTTTTTTACCTTAAAGAAGCATAGTTTGAAATAAATCACTCCATACTTGGCAACGGAATGACGGATAAATTTCAACTACAGTACGCGACCGAATATCGAAACTTTCAAGTTGTTACACTCGTTCTGAAAAAGTACCTTAAGCAGAACAAAAAGAGGTGATTTGAAAAAGAAAATCGCAATGTCTTAGTGATATTTTATATTAATTATGATTGTACGGTGGTAGTAAAAGTCGAAATGAAAGCATAGCCTATAATTTAAGCGAATTCAATGTCGCCCCTCCAATCAAAAAAATTAGCAAATCTAAATAATACTTGTTATAATCGATTTTAAAAAGATATAAATGGACGTAGCAAGACTAAAAGGGATTATATGTAGCAATTAATTATACAGTGATAAAAGATCTCACATTGTACACAAAGATTGGAAAATGAATACATTCTGGCTCGACGTGACACGTACATAGCTAAAGCATTTTAATTTTACTTCAACTAAGTAATTTGCATCGTGTTATCAACAAAATGGGTAATAAGAAATAAATTACAAGAATTTTTTTTCCAACAGTATCTAAATAATTAGTGACGAGTTTATTGATTAGAAATATCAATCATCATTCCTCTTCTCTCAGTTAACACTTGAACGCAAGTTTTAAAAAAATCAACAAAAGGAGGCAATCCGTATTATTTCCGTGAGCAATGCACACAGGCACGGAAAATCACCGCCTTCTCTTACGACCTGCCCCCAAAAACTTCGAAATAAAAAAATACCCGCGACGCTTAAAGGGCGGAAAAACAAAGAAGAAACGACGACGGCGTGCTCCAGACTTCAACCCTCCTTTTTACGACATTAATTATGGTACGCCGCGCAAGGAAAATTTCCACTATAAAACCTCGGAAAGAGGGGGGGATTGGACAAAAGCTGAAAAGGTAGGTTATGCCAGGGCTCCTTCTTATCGCTTATAGAACCGGGACGAGGCTTGCGCAGGGAGAGAGAGAAAAAAAGGATCGGAAGAGCAGGTTTTAGGAAGAGAAGATGGCAGGAGGAAGCACGCAAGAGGACGACGGGTGGGGAGGAGGAAATCCTCCTGTCCCTCCTTATCCTCTCTCGCGGTGGCAGTACCGAGACGGGGATGGAGAGGGTGGAGAACGTGGGTTGGGAGGAGGTGGTTAACGGGAGGTAAGAAGAAGAAGAAAGGTTCCAATAACGACGCTGGAACTCTTGTGTAGACTCGGATATAGGGAGGAAAAGCGGGAGAGTGTGAGAGGATCCTTTAAAAGGCACTCGACGCCAGCAGACGCTGATCTAAGTCGCTCGGAAAGCTCGTCTTCTCCGTCTTCCACTGCTTCTCTCTCTCTCTCTCCCTTCGGAGCTGTGCTAATGGGCGCGCGTGGCTTCGGCAGGCAAGCGACCTCTTCCCCGTGCTACGCGTAAAAATTCGGGAGGAATAAAAAAAAAAGAAGACTTCCTTCTCTTCCAGCCTCCCTCTGTCGGCTCGGAAAGGGAAGCTACGACAAAAAAATAAGGTGTTCCGTAATAGGGATTCAAATTGGAAGCGAGGCGGAGGGAAGATTGGAAGAGTGGTAGAAGTATGTTTTTAAAAAGACGGAACGGGGGGAATCTAACAAGTAGCTTTTCCCTTTTTTCCTGTCTCTTCTTTTATCTCTCTCTCTCTCTCTGCCCTTATCCCTCGAAGAACCTCTTTACGTCACGCAGCTTGCGACGTAGAAAGAAAAAGAGGCGTGGAAAAAGTATATAATGAGATTTCGATTTCTGATTAACATTTTAATAGGTTGTCGTTTTAACGGGGTTTCCTAAGGAAGAGAGACTTCTTTTTAGTGATTAGATATTGGATTGTATTCCGCGAAGGAAGTTTTTGATAATTGTAAATCTCCATTCCTCATTTGCTCCTGAGCAAGAAGATAGATTGAACATAAGGTGGTGACAAATTGAGAAAATTTTCGTTTACGAAACGGAGTGAATAGAAATCTAGAATGGTTTATCTACTTCTTCGATGCTTTAAAATGAACTAAGAAAAGATTTATTTTGCAGTTTTACGAGAGAGAAACTAACAGCTAAAAATCATTTACGTCGGCGAAATTGTATTCGGAATAATAGCCTGCGGCGCGAAATAAACGTTTCGTAGTTGAAGCATACCGTTGGTAATTCACTTAAATGATTAAAATATGCTCAGTTAATGAAATAGAAGAAAGAAATCGGTGAAAATGTTTTCCTCAGATTTATAAAATGATAAGGTGTGCACGTGAGATGTTTAGCTTTCCGCGTGAATTATACAAGTTTTCTTTAACTTGAACGATAATTATGTGATTAAAAAATAACACAAATGTCGAGCTGCAAAAACCGAAAATTTAAATTCCGAGAAAAGCAAACAATGGAAGTCTAAAAAACTCATATCTCGCTCTTAAAGATCACAGCTTAGTAAAGAGGAAATTTTTGTGACTGTGGTACTTTTAGTCGAATGAATCCAATTTTTACTCAATAGAACTTACATTTTCTAATGTTTGGAACTCTACTTTACAAAATATTCTTCTTTAGCACTGGGCATTCCACGAAAGAATATATTCACTAGAAACATGAATATAACAGGAATTAATCGCATTAGAATCACATATTCCATGCGGCAAGATGCTCGAGAGAAAAAAGAATATTCACTTATGTTTTAGAACAAAAACGAGACTTTATAGAACAAATCCCATTCTTCATAACGATTTTATTGCTCCGCAAAAGAGTCGCAATTACTTTCCTCTGAGGAATTTACTGGAACTCCATATTTGTTTTCGAGATGGAGCGAATCTTACGTTCGCAAGAACGGGATCCATTCTTCATATTTTCTCCCACAACCCGAAGACACGTGGGCTGACTAAGCGCACCCATTTTTTTATGAGCTCAATAACACGTGCAAAAAATGCCGCCTTAGTCACGCTAAGGGCCTCTGGCTCAAGCGGGTTGCCGACCTCGGTTGCTAAGTTACACAAGTTTCCTGAGAGCGACGCGGGGTATTATTTCGAACTTCGAGGGAGGAAAAGTTATATTAAGGCCCTTTACATCGCATCCTTGATAAAAGTTTTCCGAAAGAGTGGCTGCCATTATTTTACTCAATTGCCTGTCGGAAGCGGGGTGCATAAACTTCGCAGTTGAGTTACATCTAACGCTGCGGCAACCGAGGGAAAAATTTTTGAATGAATTTACTCCGAGTCCATTAAAACGGCAATAAATTTTTAGCTAACGAATGAATTAAGACATTAACGAAATATATGAAATCTCCTTTTTAATTATTTTCTCGGCACATGTCGTTATTTTCTTCCGTTATTGCCAATATTTATGAAAATCTAATTCAAGTTTACTATCTCTCCATAGGTTCTACTTCCTTTAAAACATCAAAAAACCTTGTCTCTTCCCTCCTCGTTGCCTCTCCTAAGCGGTCTCCCTTCTATGACTTTCTTCAACAGTCTATTTCCTCAGAAAATATGACCCACCCACTTCTCGTCCCTGCTTAATTACCTCAATTAAGCTTCTCTCATCTCCTACTATATTTAACACCTCCTCATTTATTTTCCCTCAGCTCAACTTTCTCACGACTTTGCCCTTATCCAATTCTCAAAATCTTCCAAACTGCTAGCACCTTATGTATTTACTTAAAGTCCATGTCTATCATCCACGCAGTGCTATGTTTCCACTCATCTCTTTTTAATTTGTATATTAAAACTTAAGAGTACATCTTCCGTTAACTTTAGAGATATATGAACAAACGTGATGTTTTTGGGCATCGTTTCAGCGAACTATACACATAGTAACGTTGTGGCTCAAGGGCCACATCGCCCACTTCGTCTACCTTCACGGGCCACAGTCGAAAACAGAGCTGAAGAATAATTTAAGGAAACTAAAGGGTTTAGTTGGGGGTGAATATTACCTGATTTGTTTTAAATGAATTTATATATTACGGAGATATAGGTGCAGAGACAAAATTTATTATTGTAATTATTTATAAACCTTTTCTATTTTCATTTTATATTACATTCCTTTAATTGCTAAACTCATGACAGGCGGGATGAAGACACTCGGTGGACCGTATGTGGCCCGCGGGCCGCAGTTTGGGTATAACTGACGTAGACCGTAACATTAACTTGCAACATCAATGTGAAGATTTAGATAATACACTGTTTATACCTCATTGTCAAAGGAAAACCGCCTCACCCAGCCATGGAAAACCATGCAACATTCGTCCACCTTCGATTTTCAGTGTCCAGACCTTTATCTCCCTAACTCACCCGTAATAAGCTCCGTCTGCGGCCGGCCATGCATTTCGTTCCCACCCTTTCCCCCATAAATCATACGTCCTTATCAACTTTTAATCTCCTCGATTAGATAGGATCCGTCGCAAGACCCGCTCTCTCACTCCCTAATAGAAAAAATACATCCATACATACATACATGCATATATATATATATATATATAGAAAAGCTTACTACCCGCGGCTTTTTCACGGATTTTCTCCGCCACCCATCTGCAGCAAGATGGATTGATTTCTTTCCTTCCCTTCCACACAGCCGATTCCTCCTTTCTCATCACTCAAAGAGGCCTTCCTCCTACCCTGCTCTGGTTTTCTCCATCTCCCCCCTTTCCCTCGCGTTCCTCTCCTCTATTCCCGAAAAATTAGGCGCGAGAAGTTCTATACGGAAGTATATCAACTAATGCATTTTTTCGTAGGTTTTTTTTTTTGCAGCCCAGAACGCCCTCGTGGCGAGATGTTTGGCAACTCTAAATAAAAAAAAAGCCCTTAGTAGACACGAGGAAGCGTTCATGACAAGTCGATGGGAAGTGATGGCGTCGGGGAAAGGATTGTCAACGCGTTTATCGCAATGGGCGGGATGGAGGTGGGGGAGAGAGAGAGAGGTTTGCGCGCATCAAAGTGCGGTGCGGGGGGAGGAGGCCGAGGCGAAAGACATGCGAAGGGGGAAGGGGTGGAGTATTGAAAGCTTCGCTGTCGAGCTTAAACGAGGAATCGATAAAAGGGAAAAAAATATGTATAAGCAAACACTTTTCTTGACGAGAGCGAAGTTTGTTCTCTCTGTAGATAACAGTTTCCAATACACAAGATAGAATGGAACGGATGTGGGAGAGAGAGTGAGATAGAGGAGGAAAAAAGGGTCATTTGAGGGCAAAAGTAAGATTCGTGGAAATTCTTCGATGATTTCGTGGGTGTTAAGCTTGTTTAGTTGTTACCTTTAAAACAGAGCCTTTTCAAATATTTCGATTATATTAAAATTTTAATAGCACAGATAACCTATCCTTTACGGTTTGAACTGAAGCCAGTATTGCAGCGAGGTGAATGACTTATCACTTTAGAGCTCAGACGCGTTATTTTTATGTTTCTACATTATTAACAGGCATTTTTCCTTTTTTGATTACTCGATCACAGACTATGGAAATTTATAATGAAATCCTTAGATGTTTACATGGTTCTTTAAACAATATTATTAATAAACACTTATTTTTCGTAGGACTGTATCATACATACACACACACACAGACACGAGGGTGAATCAAAAAGTTCTCGGAATGATGTCGATAGCACCGTACCTGAGTTCAAACAATAACATACCATAGTTGTCTGAAATTAGCATGATCTTAGCTATAAACATGCAATATTTGGTAAGAATTCATTAATTTGGTATAAAATAACCTTAATTTTTTTAACCCATTGATTCGTGAGCATGGACAATTTGGAATTTGAGGTACGAGTGAACATGAAGTTTTTAACAAAACTTTGTTGAGAACCGACTGCCATCATTCGGGATTTGCAGAAAGTTTGTTGGAATGGTGCACCAAAGGAAAAAACATTTTATGAATGGGTATAATGTTTTAAGGATGGACAAGAAAACATGGGAGTGGGAGACCACCAACGTCAACGAACGAGGAAACTGTGGTCGCCGTCCAATCGATTGTGGAAGAAGATTGACGAGTGTCAGTGCAAATGACAGCCACACGTTTGGATATCTCATATGGCTTAGCTTAATCAACTATAACAGATCGTTTAGGATTGAGCAAGCTTTCTGCTTGATGGGTGCCAAAAGCGTTGCGCGCTGAACTTAAGACTCAAAGGGCTGATCATGCAGTTGAGTTTCTCAACCGAATTGATGCCAATCCTGAAGATTCCTTCTACAAATTAGTGAATGGTGATGAAACCTGGATTTATCAGTGCGATCCAGAAAGCAAGATTCAGTCCAAACAACGGTTATCAAGGCAAGAATGTTATGGCAACAATTTTTGGGATTATGAAGGCGTGATATTAGTCTATTTTCTCTAAGGACAATGGACAGTAACAGGAAGTTATTATGAACAGGTCTTATGGAAATTGAACGCTGCTCTTGTGACAAAATGGCCTGAAAAACTGCATCGTCGAATTTTTTTCACCATGAAAATGTTCCAGCACATTCGCCCATGGTTTCAAGAGCTTTGCTTTGAGAATTGCGTTTGGAACTGCTTTCTCATTCACCCTATAGTCCGACTTGGCTCCTTCGGACTTTTTCTTTTACCAAAATTAAAAGATCACATCAAAGGAGTTTGCTGGGAATCGATATCTGAGGTTAAACAAGTAGTTTGGAACTGACTTCAATCCAACAATCCAAATTTTGAAAGAAATGAGCTAAAATGATGGAGACAATGCATGGAGAAGTGTTTAGAGCTAGATGGTGGATATAATGAAAAATAAATGCTTGTTCTGGGTTTATTATGAGATCATTGCGGGAACTTTTTGATTCACCCTCGTATATACTTATATAAACTAATATAAAAGAGTGTCAGTTTGTGCGTACTGCTTTTTGAAGCTTAATGTCTCGCAAAAGACTGAACTGAATTTGATGAAATTTTCAGGATTGCATTATGATATAATAACAAAACGTTTTAATGTATCGAACTCGAGATCAAAGACCCGGGTTCGACTCCAGGGGATAATTTCCATTTCCAATGAGTTAAAAATCAATTTTTCGCCGTACAGGCTTTCATTCTTTTTTAGATTAAAATTAGAAAGAACTGACCTATGAACATCGGATGTGAACCATTTTGAAGAAAACATTATAAAGGTTCTTATTCTGTTCGTCTTTTTCCGCCTACAGTTCGAAATCGCTCAATTTTTTTAATGATGCCTTCCCCGTTTATTTCACACAGTTTAACGGGATGTTGTTAGACCTCTTTATTATATTGTTATTTCAATCCTTATGGGTATAAACGTGCTTTGAATGCTTTTAATACGAGAGAGGGGGGGGGATAGGGAGGTAGAGGGGGGAGCGAGAGGGAGGGGGAAAGAGGGAAGTAGAGGGGGAGTGAGGGTGAGGGAGGGAGGGGGAGAGGGAGAGAAAGAGAGGCAACTATTTTAAGTTTAACTAAAGATAGTCCGTCAACAACAGAATATTCACTAGAAATGTTGTGTATGACGAAATATTTCATATGAAAAAGTGTGAAAATAATAATAATCTATCTGTAATTCATCCGTTGATATTTTAAAGGGCATTACACTAGTGTGTGTGTATACACACACACACACACTAGTGTACATGTCTCTCCTTCGCTGAAGAAGGGCGTCAGCACGAAAGCTCCATATTTGTGTTGTTTTTGTTTTTTTCGTGTGTTCTCAGCACCCCCAGCGGCTCTCCAATCTAGGTAAGTGTCCACTGGGCTTCCTCCAACACCTTGTTGCCACCTTTATATATATATATATATGGCACGGTCACTTACTGTAAAATAGGTGTATCGTGTATTGTATATAGGGTCGAAGATATTTCGAAAAACAACGGAATAATTAATTGTATTTGCCATTTTCCATCATTTATACACGTTACGAGAAATTATCCTATGTAAATATATATCTGATACAGAGTTTCATTTCATGGATAACATAAGATTCCGCCATGATGCTTCAGAATCAATACTTCGAAATTTTCCAAAGAAAATTTGGCGCGACACTGCCAGAAAAAGAAACTCCCGAGAAAACTTTCCGTGCCGAAGATTTTTTTACGCTCAAATAAATCTCAAATTCTGAACCTCGCTAGAAATGGATCAAGAAACTTTTCGGCTGTGTTCATTACGTTACGTCTGGAAAGGATGAACAGTAAGTTCTGTGTTTCCTTATCACTTTGAATTGTGGTGTAGGTACGACGCTATCTGTTTAGATTGGAGCGTCTGGGCGAGGTCGACAAACACATGCCATATTCTAGAGCCCAACGACGAATCTCACGGAACGATAACGGGTGATAAGGGGCGAGAGAAGATTTCTACGAAAGGACGACCTGTATAGATAACGAAGTCAAAAATGTCACGCTCTGAAGCAGCAGCGCCACACCTTTGGCTGATTGTAACGCGTTAAGCAAAAACAAACCTTTCGAGGAATTCATTGTTGTTTTACGTGTTAGTGCCCAAAAAATGAGTAACCGTAGCTTGGTCGAGAGATACTTAATGGAAAAATCTAGACCAAAAAGCATAAAAGAAATTGAAAATGAATTTAAAACACAGAACACAGAAGTAGAAAACAAAACATTTCTTAACGGCAGCACGATATATTTTAAAGTACTCTCGAAACAAATTATTCGAATAATACTAAATTATAAGCATTATCTATGCCGTATTCATCGGCCTGAAAGAGAAATAGAAAAACATTTCTCTTTCTGCAATCGAAAAGAAACCTGAGCGAAAATTATGCGCTATGAAAGGTTTTAAAAGGAAATCGAACGGTAGGAGTGAAGCAAAAAGGTCATAAAATTACATCATAAATTGTTATCATCCTTGAGAAATTCTTTCTCCGTGAGTGTATCGTTTGTCGTTTGTTTGTGAAATTTTTAAAAGTGAGAAAAATCTAACGAAAGTAAACTATTTGTTCATGAGGCGATAGACAATATTTTACAGCATTTTACGACGATGAAAAAAAACTTTTGAATGCATTTTTTTATCGTTTTAGAGAACCCGCTCGCACAAATACGCTGATTTTTAAATTCAATCGGAAATCTTCACCTATTTGCAGCAGAATCGAATCCTACCTCAGAGCAAAGTTTCATCTACAACGCAAACTGCATCACGTATACAGCTCACGGACGCAACGCTTCTTATTTTATGCCGCATTGCCAAAAAAATACCCTATCTACCAATTGCAACAAAAAATTTCCCACCACACGACCTACTCCGAAACTCTGAGAAAGCGAGCAAAACCGAAACTAACACCACTACGGTATCGGGCGAAAAAGAATCGGAATAAAGGGACAGAGAGAGAGAGAGAGAGAAAATAAAAAAAATCACCGCGTCTCAAAAACAGCCCAACTCCGGGAAAATATTCTTGAACACGTGAACCAGTTAGGTACGGCTCGCAAATACGATCAATGTTTTCGAGAGTGGTAGCTTTCGATATTGCGCGCGCTGAGATAATGCATACAATGCTCCCCAAAGGTATGAGAAATGGAACAGATGGCTGGGACTTTCGAGGGATGAGGAGAAGTAGGAGGAGGATGGGGAGGAAGGGGGAGTGGGGGAGGAGGTGGTGAAGGGGAAGAGGGGGAGGAGGGAAGAGGGGGAGGAAGGACGAGGAGGGGTCGGGAAATATTCCTCGCGGGGGGTAAGACAAGGGACCTCAAGGGAACGACTGCTTTACGTGTCACCACACTATTTGCGAGTAAAAGCGGGGATGGAAGGAAGGAGAGAAGGAGAGAGAGAGAGAAAGGGAAAAAGGGAAGTAACAGGGGCTTTGGACTGGTGGGGGAAGGAAAAGACACGACATAGTATAAAAAAGTTAGGGAAAAAAGGATGGGATAGGTTGGAAATAAAAGGGGAAGCGATGGAAGGACAGCATGGAATGGTTGGGGGGGGGGGGGGGGGGAGGCAGGGACGAAACAAAAAGGGGAGAGAGAGTTTTTTTGGCACAAGAAACGCCGTGGTTGAATCATTGCTGTGGGTAGGTTGAGAAGTGGGTATGGAATGGGGGGAGGGGGTAGAAGAGGTAGTGGGAGGAGGCGGCTCGCCATAATATATGGGAGAAAAACAGCAATGTTAATGGAATGTAAATGAATGCTATCCTGTATTCTGCGAGTTGAACTCGACGACCTCTACGTAAGGGATATTTATCAAAAAACGGGACGTGGATTACGTCGGGGAAAAGGAGGTAAAAATTAACGAATTTTAGGAATGCATTAAGGATCAGCAATTTTATACGCATTCAGATAAAAAAGATCTTGCGATGACGAATAAAACGATGGCGGAAAGCCGCGCTGCTAATGTCACCGATCGTTACGAAACGAGATAAACGTATCCTTCTAACGCGAGACGATGAGTAGATTCAAAAGTTTCTCGCCGCCTTCCCGATCCATCGGTATCAAAAACCCTGGGGCGAGATTTAATTTTTAATTTTACGTTTCCTCTCACGGTTTAACAAATTGGGAAGCGAAACTCGTGAGTTGGGAAACGAAGCGGGAATACCGTCGCACTCAGAGAAATTGGACTGGTGGAAAATATTATCTTTCCACAAACTTATTTTGATTTGCCCGTGAACTCAATTCCCTAAAGAGAATCCTTTCCACTACACAGAACTCCATGCTTGCATGCACCATAAAATAATGCCGCGTATAAAAACCCTATAAATTTTATATTTTGCAAGATACAGTTAATAATAAGATTAAACTGCTTGAGCAGAACACTTTGTAAGATAAGAAATAAAAAAAATTGGTTGGCGATTTACGGGTTTACGGTCACTAAAGAAATTGAAATAACCTTACAAAAATTAATAATCATTATGATGAACTAATTAATCTCAAAGTCAAAACGCATGTTAAGGCTAAAAGAATGCAACTTTCTCCGTTTATACGGCCGATTTATAGCAACGAAAATATTCAAAAGGTAATTTTTGACAACTTTCTCAATATTGTAAACAACCTCTCAAACGTTCTTTAAGATTCGATACTTAAATAGGACAAATAAAACACGATCAATATAACAACAATTTGGACGAAAGGCCGTATATAAGACTGACAAACAAGGTTTCTTATGCTTTATACCTGCCAAAAGATTCCTAAAAGTGATTTTGATAGAGTAAAATGTTTCCAAAATTTACGTTAGTTAATTTAAATAGATATATAAATAATTGAATAAATCTATATTTTAACTAATTGAAAAAATCCACTTCAGCTTGTTTCTTGTGCGCTAAGCTTTCAGAAACGGAATAAGTCACAGGGAGACTTAGATGTTGGAGTTAGAATAAGTACGTTAAACTTACGTTCCAAAGGAACTCAACGTAAATCAGTCATCTACCCTAGGAATAAGAAAATAAAAGCAAGGAATTCCTCGCAAGGCTGCACAACTAATGGAGAACTGAACCGACAAATAAAACTCGTTCCAAGTTGTTGATGGCTTTACCGAATGCGGCAACAAAAATTCCGTGATAAATGGGCCATTAGCGACGGAGAAGTAAACAGCTATCTGCGGAACTTAACACACACACACATACACACATGTCGTTTGTTCCGACAAACGGCTCACTACGCAATCTTAAATCGAGGGATGACGTCGAGTTTATGAAGATCGGCGAGGAAAGATTTCTAGCAGGATGCACGACGGCTGAAAACGTGATATATTTCGATGAAGGCGTGCGTACAACATTGACCGTTATGTCAGAGAAGATGAGGACTGTACGCTGTGCACGTACCGAAAAAAAAGATTAAATATCCGTTGGGAGATCAAACTTAAAATGTTTCCAGTGAGATAAGAGTATATACACAAGTAAAAACTGCTTTATCCTGATCTGGGAAAAAATCACCAGAAAGAAGATTCGACAGAACTGAGCTCAAGACACCGGACAAAAATTATCGTCCACATTAAATTATATTAAATGTCTATTACAAAATACACATAATATAAAACATATTTTGTTAGATTTTAATGAGCGTTAAGTTTACCTCCAGAAGTTAGTAAATTTTCCACTAATGTTTTAGTTCGTTCTGTCGTTAACTATCTTTCCTGATTCTCTATATCATCCATGAAATTCCTCCTAGGCTTAAAAATAAACCAATCAGTAAGATCCCGTGGCTCCGAACTGAATGATAAAATACCTTTTGCTGCGAAAATCTAATTCCTTTTTGATTTAAAGGGTACTAGCAGCGTTCTGAAGGACCCAAACAAAGGAATTCGGAATGGCATTCTTTGTCTGGACCGGCGAAAATTTTTTCGAACGCTACTTGTGCGCGAGCGTCTGCTGCGAGCGGAGAACGAACTTATTTTTACCGAACTGCAGCTCCTGACAATAGATCCAGAGCCGTGTTGCAACATGGCCTCGAGGCGTTTGGTAGACTTGACGACGAAGGTCGTCCAGAGACGAAATTTCTCTTCATTTACCTTTTCGAGGAAAATAACCACAGGAGCACAACAATAACCGGTGTTTGTCGAGTTTTGTCGGTAGAACTTAGAAAATGACTCATGAACGTCAAGGCTAAAAGCTTCCCGATTAAGACACGGGAAATCATACACGTACTTTTAAAAACTGAAACCTCGAAAAAGAATTCCCAGTGCGACGCAACGTTATTGGCGGATGTGAAATTTTTCTGTATTGTTACATCATGAGATACGACGAGGAAACAAAAACTCGTAGAATTGCGATACATTTTCGCGAAAAGGAATTCTCTTTTGTAGCACAATTACGTCGGATTATTCGAAAGCAATTCCATAAAACCCGGACGGAGATTCCGTCCTAAATTTTAAGTTCTTCGTGCTACGCAATTGCACATCTGAATTAAAAAGCGATAAAATCTCTACTATCTGACTTACCTACAAAGTTTGTTTTATCACGTAGGTACTTTAAAAAGTACTAAGATACGCTCATTAAAAAGAGAAGAGAGAGAACACTTCGAAATCTCCAAAGACTTTGGTCGATCAATTATCTTTAGAGATTGAACAACACGATATAATTTTTTACCGTAATCTCTACACTTTAATGACGATTAGTGAAAAAATACAAGCTAACTTTTACCTCTATCCAAGAATTTTTATTGCGGGTACTTGCACCCAGGCGCGCAACCCCGGGGGAGGGAGGGGGGGGGGGGAGAGGGAGCTGACGGGGTTAGGCTAAATTTTCTGACTTAAGAACCTTAAATTTTGTATTAACCAGACATGTAGGCACTCAAGAGAAACCTCTGCTCCTGCCTGTAGTTGAGGGGGCCCCAAATGGTCCAAATGTTAGGTGGAATTTTTGTTAGAATTGACCCCCCCCCTCCCCCCCCTCCCTCCCCCCAAGATAAAATCCTGGGTGCGCGCCTGCTTGCACCCGACTTTTATTTTATCTTTCCTCGAAAAATTTCCCTTCATGTTTTGCACCGTTACATTTAAACAATGCGCGTAACATCGGCAACGCTGTACCTTTCGAGCAATGGCTGACTTGCTCTCGGCTCAAAAACGCGGAGACGATTCTTCTTCTTCTTCGCTTCCTTCTCGGGATTCAAAGTCCGACATGAGGAAACCTGCGTAGATAAGCTCGCTCCCCTCTCTCTCTCTACGCCCCCATCCCACCCCGCCTTTCTCCCCTCCCCCCATCCTCCCTCCTTTCTCCGCTCCCGGCAACCTCGAACATACATAAATCCTTATCTCTGCGTCGCCTCCCCTTTTCCTCTAGGCCCATCTCGCGCACCTAAAACGCGGTGAAAGAAGAATTCTCTTCTGTTTGGGTCTCGGAACGAGAAAAAAAAACACGAAACACAGCGAAAAGTCAGTCGGCAGATGCACTTTCGAGGAATGCTCGCTTTCCCATGGATCAAGGGGCGAAGGTTTCGCGCGAAATGGCTGTCATATAAGTTTCTATCTCGGTGCTTTCGCGCTACACACATCGCAATAACCTCCTATCTTTGCCTTTTTTTAAATTTGCTGACATAAGCTCGCACTTAAAGCTTCTCGCCTAGATAAAACAAACATTTTTAACATTATATCTCCCCTTTCAAGATCATATTATCCCTTCAAATAGCGGTTTTTTATCGATTACCCAAAGTTTTCAAAAACGTATTAAAGAAGTCGATCTTGACAGAATGAAATAAGGGCTGAACTGACGGTGCTGCGCAAACGATAAAACGTATTCCACGAAAACAAGGAGATAGATCCTTGCACTTGCTTTAAAGCGATGGTTGTGGGTGGGAAGATAACTGGGCTGAGAAGTCCTGGGTGGAAGAAAGAAAAAATATAAGATATTTAGTTTCGGGATGCTCCCTTTCCTCGGGTGAGTCAAAACCAACATCCGGTAGCTGGTTGGCTAGTCGACACAGGTATGACCTATCAACTGACTTATACTAGAGTTATTGAGCGTGGAAAACGAAGTGACTTGTGCCGTATTTTCTTAAAATTCGGGATAATTATGTAATTAAGATGAGAACAATGATGAATACCTTTCTACATAAGAAAGTTTACTTTTGCTTCGATATGCCAACTGAAGATTCATTTTACCTCATTTATAAGAATTATTAAAATGTGCATCTTTATATCGTCTGCGAATTTCTAATGCAAATTTCCGTGGAAATTAAGAATATATTTTTTTAAATTTTACGTGTACAAGAATATTCAAAACATTAGGAAACAAAAATAAAACTTGAAAGGAAATCATACATTAATGCCATGTAATAACTAGAAAGAAATTAGAAACGTTGATTTTGTTAAGAATAACATTTTCAGAATTAATTTAGCCGAAGAAGGTTCATAAAATGCATTGATCTAATTCTGTTTATCTTTATAGTTTAAAATCTTAAACTTTTCATTGAATTTATCTTATAATTCTTTTACAGGAGCTAAAATCAGAATATCACGAAAAAGTATCTCGGATAGAAGAGAAAATTGAGCTCAAAAGCATTGAAGACATTCATGATAAAAAAATTCGTATCTTAATTAAGCCTAACTAATCGATTAAAAGAGTAGTTTCCATGAAGGAGAATAATGAACACAAAATTCAAGCAACTGTGCCTTTCCTTAACACTCTACTATCGGTAAATTATCACCGATGACGTATATTTGCTACCCGAAATGCGAACTGGAGCTACTTGATTTATCAGTTGAATTCTAACTGTAAAGCGAGCTCGATAATTCTTCGTTGAATTTTATCATACAAGCATATTAAGCCGAGGTCTCTCTAAAATGATTTTCTAAAGTAAGACACAATAACGAAAAATCATTTCATCGAACCAATATCCTAAAAATGCGCACCCGAGACTCAAGAGGACATGTTCTGGTTTTTGCGAGTCGTGAGAGATCCGTTCGTGACCAAATTATGAATGTTGCGGCGGTAGGACCATCTGGATAGGTAGGGAGTCATGCGTATATGGTAGAAAATTTGGCAACGTTGTCCGGGAATATAAGTGGCGACCTAAAAGAGTGATTAAAATCGGTATCGAATTATACAATTTCGATATTCCAAGTGCTTGGAGGAAGCGGCCCCAATGAAGGCACCGTATTTTCAAGAATGTTATGAGCTACAATGTTTTTAGCAGTATTTTACTGTAGTTACTTTTCATTCCAAAAAAGATTTCGTTTTAGTTTCTAATTTTAAAAGGCTGGAGAATGCCTCAAAGAAAAAATTCTAATTTAAGCCTAAAAGACCGAAAATAAACCTTTATAAATATAAAAACTTCTTTTTGAGAAGCACAGTTTATTTTTAATTTAATGCATTGCGTTATGAAATATTACACAAGATTACCCTACTTTTATTAGTGACTATTGTGGCGCTATAAATTAAAATATAGGAAAAGAATCCTCAGGAAACACCGAATAACATGTGACAAATATTTGTTAATTATTTGAGTAGCGGGATTAAAGCTATCAAGGTAAGATGTCCTTAAAGGCGTTCACGAGAGGTTACTTCGGTTGAATTTGAAAAATACCTTGCATTAGGTAGTGGCCTAATGTTTAGCACGATATTTTCTCTAAATACTAATTAAGTTACAAACATGGGCCATATATGTTAACATGATATACACACTCTTGGTTAAGGAGTTACCTCTTCTTCATAACTCAAGAGATATTTTTCCAAGTACAGCATGTTACCGAATTGAAATCAATGTTTCATAGAAAAATACGCATTCGATAAAAAGAATAACGCCAAAAATATGTCAGGCAACACCACACGAGGACAAAATGGATAACGATTTTAATAAAATAAATTCGAGTTATCAGGCCGTGCGATAAATCCCTTTAGCATTTAATTCACTTTTCAATTCCTTCCAGGAATCCAGTTTAATTAAACTAAGTTTACACTTTCACCAGTATCAAACATCTCTTTCCCCGAAACTGATGGAGAGAGACAAGGAAAAGGAACGAAAAAAGAAAACGAGTTTATCCATTTAATTTAGCGTCGGTTCAACAATCGGCCCAATTACACGGAGCAATGGCGACGAAATCGATGAGAAAAACGTCCACGCCCGCGGCAGAATTCAGGACGCGAGACTTCAATAGGAATGGAGAGACCACACGCACCCGAACTAGCAAACACGTAAATAACAACCAAAAAAAGAAAGCAGAAAAAATACCGTTCCACTGTAACAACAAGAGAGAGAGAGAGAGGGGAGGGGACCAGAAACGCAGAAAATTCCGTTTCCATCCGATCATTATTATTTTTTAATTTCGCCACTTTATTGCACGCAGCGCCATAAATTCCAAAGTGCGTGAGGAAATCGGTAACGCTTTTCCATACATTTTCGCTCACGAAAGCTTAAAGCTAACAACACGTTTTCGCTTACGCAAACTCCGTGGAGTTTCTCGGCGACGGCAGCTTAGGCTCTTCCCCCTCCCCCGCCACCTACACCACCTTCGGAAGCGGATCCGTAAAGAGCGGGCGAGATCCTCGTACTCAACAAGTTTTCATGTTCCGTGTGGGCAACAGGTGTACTTTGGCGGTTCGTTTGAGGGGACGCTCAAATTCGCCGATGGTTGAAGACGTTTTTTTTTGTTACGTGCGAGAAAACGATAAAACGAGAATGGGGAACCGAGTAAGCGATGTGGACGAACGTATCGCCTCTCGCCTTCTGAGATACTCACTCCGTGGGACTGCCTGGCATTCCGTTGGAACCGTTCTCCTCGAGCCCGGACACTCCGTTGTGCTCGGTGCGCAGAGCTGCAGCGGCTGCGGCCGCCTTCGCCACGGCGGCGGCGGCGGCCAACACGGCCGTCGTCTTGTTGACGTGGTGGTGGTGGTTGTTGTTGTTGTGGCTGTTGTTGTTGTTGTTATTGTTGTTGTTGTTGTGGCTGGACATCTTCCCCTTCCCTACCACGGTCACAACGTCGGCTCCGCTTTGGGGAGATATCTTGCCCGCAAGGGCGTTCAAATTGTGTAGCATTTCCATTCTTTTTTTTTCGAGAGAGGAAAAATATAATTCACCGGTATTTTTTTCCTCCCACGGCGCACCACTATTATTTCCGCGAGCGGGAATGGAGAGAAGAAGCGTAGGCGGTGAAACAAGCGACGTCCGACACACGCTCGAAAAAAAAATTTTTTTTTAATCCCCGCCCCGATAATTACTCCTCACGAAAATATTTTATCCCTCCGAATTCCACCCTCGAGAGGTCGCGGCACGACACGCGTCCGAGCCGGAACAAAAACAAAAATAAAACAAGGAAAACCCCCTGGAATTTTTTTTTCTCGCGGTACAAAAATAAAAACTGGCGCGTTCTTTTTAATTCCCCTCTCTTCGTCCCGGCGATGCGAAACTCTTCGTAAACACACAAAAAAACTGCTTTCCGGGGAATTTAAAAAAAAAGGCTCCCTTTTTCTGCGACGGGCGGATATCAGAGAAGAGAGAGAGCTCTTCTAAGCGATAGCACACTCGCTTCCTCACCGACTCTTCACGGACTCACGTGAAGAGGGACGCTCGTGTCCGCCCCTCCTCGCAGTCCACTCGAGGATAGCTCCCCCTGCCCCCTGCACAAACACCCCCCTCCGAGAAAACGCGGGGGGAGGGGAGAGAGATAAGGGACACCGAACGACACCGCCTCACCCACCACCACCACCCCCCTCCTCCTCCTCCGCCTCCTCGGACACGTGGCCCCGGGCGCGGTATAGGCGTCCCCCGATCCGGCAGGACGCCGATCGACCACCGCAGCCGCCGCTGGGAGCGGTCGCGGAGGCAACAGGACAGAAGTGGCAACCTCGGACACTTATCTCGAACCCATCCCACGGGACCTTCTTATCACCTCGGAGAGATGAGGAGGGATAATCGCTTGATATCCCTCGGATGGCGGAGACGTGGAGAGGTTTAGCGTCCCGTCCACTGTTGCACCGCCTCCTCCTCCTGCGTCCGCAAGCCGGAAGGACAGAGGAAACGCGCGCGGGACGTCGTGGACTCTGGTAGGCGGAGGCCGGCTTTACAGCTCCCGAGCGTCGCATCCAAAAAGGGGCGGCTCGTAAGCGTAGGAGTCGAGACGAAATGGTAGGGAGCTTGCCGCACAGACCGATGGATGGCAATGCCGATCCGATTTTAGAAGGCTGGCGCAGTCGGGAGGAGGAAGGAGGACATCGGAAGAGAGGAGGAGAGCGAAGAGGGAGAGACGGGGAGATCGGACGAGGGAGGAGGAATCCCGAGCTGTCACTCACCCTTCTTTCACGGCGCTAGAAAACACGCTCGGAAGTGGGGAGGTGGGCTGACTCGAGAGAGGTATAAGAGAGGGGAGGCGTCTATTCTGATGGGTAGAGAGAGAGAGAGGGGGGAGGGAGACAAGAGGAAGGAAGGCGTGGGGTGGTATGAGAATGACGGCGGTGTATGCGTGCGGAGGCAGACAAAGAGGGTGTTCGGTAGGCAGGAGGTGACGGACGGGGAGAGAGAGAGAGAATCACCGGGTCACGAGGTCCGGGGTCGAAAGTCAAGTGACACAACACGAGGAAGTGTCCACGAAGGCGAGAGGAGATCGCGCAACGTGGCCGTGGACAAAGGTTCGAAAAAAGACGCTCACACTGTCGAGTCACAAACGATAGGTGAGGAGCGGGGACGAGGAGTTTTTTTTTCAGACGACACGGGAGGTTAAAAGCGTGGGAGGATGTTTTTTTGCAAGGTCAAGACACGTAAAAAAAGAGACAAATAGGCGGAATTGGAGTTCGGGAATGGGTTTCAGTGTGTCACGCGTGTTTTGGGCGGAAACACGGGTGAGTTGGATTTATATATATATATATATTCTCTATATATCCCCTCCTCCTTTTTTCACCGGTGAATGCCCAACGGTAAACACTGCTCGAGCGGCCCAGGAACTGAACGATCACCTTCGCAGTGCCATGAGTCCATGTCGTGTCACTCCCACACACGCGCGGTATACGTGCCGGGGAGGGGGTTTATTCGGAGGGCGCTCCCCGAGTCGGAGAGAAAGAGAGGGGAAAATGCGGGAGAGAGCGCGTGCTGCTCGGACGGCGAACACGCTTTCAGGAGGTTCGGCCGCCCTTACAGCGAGCCTCACACTCGCCGGGGCAGAACTAGCGCTCTCGCCGGCTCGACGATCTACTACTGAAAAAACCACCAACCGACCGGTAACACACGTGGATGCGGCAGGATAGTATTTTCATGCGTGTCGTGGCGACGATAGGGTTGGGGAGAGCTGGAAAAACCGGGATATTCACCGATCGGCAAAGCAGATAAGAGGAGAAGAAGGAAAGGAGCCTCCTGAAAAGACCCTTTTCACATCTGACTCCTCCTGCACTTCCTCTGACAAGAGAGAAAAGAGAACCCACTCTGATACCGTAGACGGAGTTGAAACACTAAAAAAAAACCCCTTCGGTATAAAAAGAGGGGGTTTCGCAGTAAACAAAAAAAACACTTGCGAATTTTTTCGGAAGTAAAAATGAGATCGAAACTAAGGTGACCTTAGCAGGCGAGGTTGGCGAGCTTCGCGTTTCACTTGCATCGGCTCTTTCGACGGGCACACACCGTTGGATTTTTCTCGACGCACGGTTCACTCCGGAGAAGGATTCAAATAAAAAAAAACACCCACGAGGTAAACGCGGTCGGGACGTAGTAAAACGCTACGCGCCGCGGTATAAGGTTAGGGATCGGACAAGGGGCAGGAGAAAAGACGCGGACGAACGTCGTTTCGAAAATATTTCCCGGTCCCTTCCGTAACGTTTTTTTTTTCGCGTTGCGAATCCGTGTGAGAGAGACAGAGAGAAAGAGAGAGAGAGAACGCTTTGGGCGACGGAGTAGATGCCGGTTGGCGCTTGGCCTGCCCGCCTCTGACCGAAACGAGGGAAGAGCGGTGCCTCGCGTTCTCTCTCCCTCCGCCTCTCCTCCCAGCAAAAGCTCCCCCTCCCTACGCTCCCCTTTCCCCTCTCCCCTACGACCGACTCCCTCACTCCCACCACCGCCTCCCCTACTTCCCCCACCACGGGCCAACCACCCCACCCACGTCTGCGTCTGCGCTTGCTACACTACGGGACTCCCTCTCTCCCCCGCGCCTCCCCGCACCGGCACTGCCTTTTCCCATAGAACACCAAAGCGTTGCTTTGCGAGAGGTCACACCACCGAGGAGGGGGCCAAGAGATAGTGCGGGCCTTCTCTCTCTCTCTCTCCCTTTCACCCATCCCTCTCTCTCACTCTCCTCACGAAGTCGCTAGGGGCCACTTCTACTCTCTCACTCCAGCCAGCATTTCCCCGTTCCCACTCCCCTCCCCAAATCCCCCATTTCCCTCCTCCCTTCCCTTCCAACCGTGACGGAAAAAAACTCGCAAACATTTCGGAAGAGATTGTCTTTAAGGCCATGTTACAAGGTCTCATAAAGTGATATAATTATCAGTCCGAGTGCATTCGCATTTCAAGAGGCTTGGAGCTCGAGCAGTATTTTAGTGTGACGCGTAGACACATTTAGAGGTGTATGTTTTGACGTGTTTGGCATTAATCCGTCGTATACAACGTTTTAGCTTTGATTTTTGCATTGTTATTGGCATAACAGCGGAGGTCTTAGCAAAGATTCGACGATTCTAGTTTGAGTTTTTTTTATCTTGGTTTAAAACCAACGAGTATTTGTCTCAAATTTCTTGAAAAGAATGATTTTTCACGGAAATCCGTTGATGGACTTGTTTGAAAATTTTTACGCTAAAATCTTTATCGGATCGACGATACGGAAACTATATGTAGCTTAATGTGATTTTATTCCAAATAAATTTACATTTTGTAATATTTGGATAATTTATAATAATTAATGTTACGACGAGTATGTTAAATTTTATTGAGTGAATCTCGCGATATTAATACCTAATGAAAATAAAGTACCTTAATTATTTTAAACAGATACAATGGAAGGGCTTCAAACAACTACTACTCAGGAGACAATATTAACACAGAATTTTTCATTTTGGGAATAAAAATACCTTGGCTATGAATCACTTATATGAACTATTCTTTACACGAAGAATAGGAGATTTTTTTAGCTAAAAATATATGCTAAAACTGGGCTAGAAGTGTTACTCATAAATAAAAATAACCTGACATCTATCGATTTACAAGGGCCAAAAACGTCGCCCTCAATCACTCTCCGAAACATCAGCTTATTTAAAGATTGAAATGATATTAATCAAGACTTAATTTGATCATCGACTGATCACCCGAGATTTAAAATTTTTAACAATGCTAACTCGATGATTAAATCGATACTTTGTTATATGTATTCGCATTTTGTCATATTTTCTAAACGCTTGTGAATTTGCCAAAATAATCAGCACTGAAATATATTATCCTGACACCGGAATACTTAAAAAAAATATTAAAAATCACAGCCTATTCGTTCTGACTCGTGTTTGGACAACATCTTAATTAAAACCGACCATGATACTCCAAAAAAAACAAAAATCCCTTTGAAAATAATAAAATGAACGCGTGCGTTAGAAAATCCCCCCCCCCCCTCCCTACAGACGCGATATGTAATCAATGCGGCCGCTCATTTCAGGGGTGAATTACGACCTCCCTTTGCTGTACATTTTGACAAGGGTTTAAAAACCATCATTCCTCGTAAATTCATCGCGAGGCAGCGCACACACGCAGCTGCCCGCACCCATGCGGGCGGAGGAGAGCTTCGCTGGGCCTGAGCAGCGGAGTTGGCTCGACGATATTTCTACGGGTCGTTGTCCAACAGATTGAGCGCGTTGGCGGAGGAATCGAGAATGGCGTATTTAAAAAAAAAAGAAAAACGCGGGTAGGAATTGCACGAGGCGCGAATTTCACGTTTCTTTCTCCCTTCCCTACGACAAAGTAGCGTCCTCCTCGAACCCATCGAGGGACACCGAGAGCCAGTATTGGCAGTCGAGACAAGAGGGGAAGAATAAGAGGCTGAAAAAATAAGACCTAACCGAGATACGCTTCGCGCCAACAACATTCCCGGTAATTCTTTCTCTCTCACCCCCTCTTTCTGTCTTTACCTTCCCCCGAGATAACACCGTCATCCTCCCCCTTTCCTCCCTTCTCGCACGAAAAAAAAACTTCCCCCGTTTCTCGACTCTTACCCCCCCCCCCTCCTCCCCCCAAATAAACGTGGAACGAACACCGTCTCTCTTACATTTTAAAGGGAGGTATTGCCCTTCCCTTCCCACCTATCCTCGGCTGAGGGTTTTTTATTCCTCCCACCCTACTACGAATGCCTCAGGGACTCGCCGAGACTCCAGAGAAGCGACTAGGCCTCACTTTATGCTCCAAAAGCTCCACCCACCTCTCCCATCCTCGCCCTCCCACTCATACACCGCGCTCCTCTCTCTCTCTTTCTCTCTCTCCTTCTTTCCCTACCGCCCTCCTACGCCGCCCGCAGTTTCACTTTATTAAAAGTCGTAAACTACTTTGGAAGGGGAAAAGAACCTCCCCCTTCTACTCCATCTCCCTTTCCCATCCTACTTCTTCATCTTCCTCCTTGGGAGAAGGCCGCGTTCCTCTCGGAGGAAGGGATCGCGGAAAGGAGGAAGAGGGGAAGAGAGGAAGGAGGTGAGGGTTGGTGGAAAAGTCGGGGGAGAAAAGTCGATAGGACAAATGCAAATACGAGCACTGTTCCCGTCAATTTTACGTCCACACCTTTTACGCAAGGATCGCCTCGAGACGCCATTTTTTCAGCGATGCGGCGATGGGCAATCCTCGTTATATTTTTCGGCAGAAAATGGCGTCGCGGCGTTTTGTGTTCCGAAGGAATGGTATTGTTGATGCATTTCGCAAAGCTCTCTATCACGAGCGAGGCGGCTGAGAGAGTCTTTTCAATATTTTGTTTTTTTAATCTGCGGATGCGTTGGACATCCGCAATTTTGATGGAGTTTTTCGTAAAAAAAAAATAACACTAGAGCTCTCGTTATTATTAGGTTGTTTACGATTATAAACAAGTATTCGTCCGATCACGCAAAAATAAAACATCCGGGATTAAGCGAGTTGATGGAAAAGTCCAAGGACTAGATTCCATTAAAAGTTTCGTGAGCGAAGCTCGAGTTTTCCCTCCGCGAAAAATTATTTTCGAGCCCTGTAAGTAATTCCATCACTTATAATCCCTCAAGTAGGGCAATGAGTCTATCCACTACAGGAGAAGTGATCCAAACTACAGGAAAAGAAAATAGCTCTCGAAATTATTTTAGCCAACCCGGTGTACTTGAATTTTCTAGTATAAATTTGAACGATGGACAAAATTCCCAACTAACACATATTCCCATTAACATAATTTCATATTTCAATAACGTTACTTTGCATGCCAATTCTAATATTCGTATCCATCATCGTGCAGTGAGCCACAAAAATTAATATTCTTACTGTAACTCATTATAACAAATACCATCCAAACGCATATTACTTTTCCTCGCGTTATATCCACTGTAAATTTGTTTCAACTTTAAAAAAAAAATTTGTTGAATTCGCGCGTAATTGGAAGAACTTGAATCACAAACTAGAAAAATAAAACACAATTCGTTCGTCGTCTCGACTATTTAACCATCCACCCTGTTGCATTATTAACCGCTTAATGCCGTGGGATTCCTTTGAAACGCTCACTCGTAGCAATTCTCTCCAATGCATTTTAACCGAGACTATGAGGGGGGAGAGTGGGAAAGGAGATTGGTACTTTAACCCGTGGCATCACCAGAATTGAGCACAGCTCTACCTTTTTCTTCCCGTTTGGCTTCAATAACTCGCGCGAACGAGTCATCCATATTAACGTACCTTACTGCGCCTCGGCGCCGCATTCCGCAAGAGGCCGCCATTCGGAGGAGCGAAAGACGGGAGTAGGGAACAGCAGTTAAGCCTGGGAGGAGCTAGGTTCTATACCTCGGGAGGAGTGAATTAGGCGATCCGCGAGGACAGGATACCGAGACGAAATAGATCTCCGAACGCGGCAAAAACTACCCCTTTACCGTATTCCTTCCGCGACATCACTCCCCTCCTCTCCCCCAATACCTTCCCCCTCTCCCTTTTAGTTTACTTCACAGCCACCTAGAGGGATTTTTAGTGCGAGTCGGTAACCACGCAAACGGACGTAGGAAAAGACTGTTACACATACCGAATGAACCAGACTATTCCGCGGGTCCCTTCCGGGGGTATCCGTAACGTTGCCCTCCCACGAACACAGGTTTTAGTGGGATAAAGAGAGTGAGCGAGAGAGAAGGGATGGAGAGTTTTAGGGTTGGCAAAGAGGGGGGGGTGGGGTGGTGGAGTTTTGAGTCTGGCGAATACGCATTCGATGAGTAAACACGGGGAATGAGTGGCCGCAATTGGTCGTGCTAGACATAAAAGGACATTTCCCCCGAGGTACCGTAACACAGCCCGGAACCCGACGCGCCTACATAGCAATGAAGTTACTTTAGTGTCCAATATTCAAGTGCGACGACCATTTCCTCGCTCGGTAATTTTTAATGGGCCTCAAGGTAGGTTATGCTCCGCTAAAATACTGGGAGTAACCGTTTTGATGGCCCTGTTTCCGCAATTGACACAGATGTCACGCGAGCCCTATCAGCTTCGGGAATTTGTTTTTACTGAAAAAAAAAAGAAATCCGGCGCGACGATTTTTTTCGCCAGTAAAAACGACGGCCATATTGATATTGCGAAAGGGTTCGAACAACTTTTTTACTGGGCTATATAGACGAAACACATTCTAGAAAATGGTGCTTTAACGGTCAAAACAGAGATGTTATTAGGAATGTATTTGTCCACAAACATTTAATGGAATTGGATTATTTTCACTAGTTTAAAACTTGTTTGCAATTTAATCATTGAAACGTTAACTTACAAAATTATTCCAATCTTATCACGTCTAATTTAATAATAAGGAAGATAAAGTAAATAAGAATGTGTAGAAAATAACAGAAAAAAGGAACGCGATTTCTTGCCACCTTGAAACTACACGTTTCGTACAGAATTTTCCATTCGCAACATAATAATTCCGATTTTAATTTTTAACAGTCTAACGATAACAATTTTACGAAAGTAAAAACAGCCATTATCGCGATGCGGAAACTATTTTTTTTTGGAAGCATGCTTTCCGCCATCATCGTCCTTTTTGTAGCTACGTCGCTCGGAGATAGGGAGAAAAAAAATAGAGTTCCGAACGCGATAGAGTGAGAGAGAGAGAGAGAGCACCTCGCTCTATCGTGAATAAATAAAGCAATATTTACTCGGTTTATTGCGACCCCTTATGCCCGAAGAAAAAATAAATACGATCGGATAAAGCTAATGCATTCGCTATTTCGCCTTTTGTTAGGCAGCGTTAAACAATTGAGAGCTCGTCCGTTACGGCTTAATAATTCCGGGACCGAAAGAGGCTCGATAGAGCAATATCGATCTGGAAGGGAGAGGGAGAGAGAGAGAAGAGCGAGAATCGGCTTAAAACATCCGCTCATGGTTTTAGGATCCCGCATTTGCGTTCTTGCTTTAAAGAGGACGGAGCATCAGGTGAGGGAGAGATTATAAGCATGGGAATTTGCCGGACGTTTAGTTGACATTAAGTATTCCCAGCCCATAAATCACCGCGCCACATTGTCTCCGAGCGAAATTAACTCATTTGTATTTTTCGGGCGGGGGGAAAAGTTTCCCCAAGGAGTTTTTGCTCGGTCTTGGGGAGTAATAGTTTTCAGGTGTCTGATTCTCACGGAATGTGAAATTAGTTTTGGGGAATCAACGGAAATAAAACGCGCGCGACTTTAATTTCGGTGGGAGGTATTTATCTCGAATTTAGTTGCTTTTAAAAAAATGGAATACGCGTTTTCGTGGGGGCCACACTGATGTATATTCCTACAAAATTTGACAAATGCGTTAATTTAAATCCCATTAAACGCTTTTCCTTGGTGTCGCCGAGGGGTATTTTGGGTCATAAATTCAAGAAAAAAACAACAAGAAGCAATGAAGTTTTGAAAGCGAAATCTATTTTAAGATAACAACTCTTATCAGGCCCGCGGTAAAGTACTTAACCTTTTAGACGCAGAGAATGAGGGGAAAGATAAATTAACGAACTTGGAGTTCATACAAAATACTAGACTACTGAGAAATGATGGATGAGATAAGGAGCTAATCATCGTTAATTTTTGGTAGGTTCAACGTTCAAAACTCAAAGTCATCTATAGCTAAAACTCCTCTCCCCTGTACCTCCTAGTAAATATCCTTTCCAGCAAATCACCAATGGTAATTAAAGTGAAGCTATGTCACTCGATTCAAATAAATGCCGTAGACTGAGTTCTAAAACTATTCATTCGAACTATATTTTTAACGATTTCCAACAATTAACCCCTCACATATTCAAATGTACTTTTTTATAGGAACAATAAAAAAAAATCTCATTCCTCACGCTGTTTACCCACGTTAATGCATTCCATGTTCCCTCCGCGTTTCTCCGCAAGAAGCGAGATTACGTTTCTCCAATAATTTAAACACAGACTCCTTTGTCTTCATCGCTCTATTAATCCCAACTCTGCCCAACTCAGACAGGCCTTTGGTCGACGTCCGGGCAGTCGTTCCCCGCTGAACTCAATCAGTCCATTCATACCATTGCGTCAGAACTTCGCTCTCTAGACCTCAAACCCCCCTCCCCCCCCTCTGCCCTCTCGCCCACCCAAGCAAGCGTCTCCTCTCTCCCTCTCTCTCTCACCCTTACAACTATACACCCTCTCCTTCCCACCCACCCCTTCTCACACTCCACTGATAACTTCTTCCCACTCCACTCTCTTCTCCCATACCACTCCCATTCTCCTCCATTCTCCTAGGCACATTCTCGCATGAATTACGCATGAGAACCAACGACCTGCCCTCCCCCCTTCCTCCCTCACACCAATCTCTCCGACGGCCTTATATATTTGGATGCGAAGGTTGCGGGGGTGTCCCAGAAAGAGGAGAGAGAGAGAAGAAATAAAGAGAGGAGGGTTTTTGGAAGGTGCTTGGAAAGAGCTGTGCTCTCCGGGACACGGGTCGCTCCCAATCCGGATGAGAGCTTTCTGAAGAATAAAACCGCCGTGCGATTTTTTTTCCTCCTCTTAAAACGGAGGAGAAGGGACGTTAAAAGCCGCCATAATAATTCGTAATTTTCCTCTCCTCCCGAGTTTTCTCATCTCTTTAAATTTTCTTTAAACGCCGAGTCCTCTTTCCGCCGTTTTACTGCGAGGGAACAAGAGAAAGACCGAAGCGAATAAAACCGATCATATACCGCCTGGAAGTTTAATTTTGAAGATGGCTCGCCCACGTGTTTGAAAAGAAAACGAATATTGCAGACGACCGCAAACCTAGCTTTTATTTCTGCGAATAAAAGTGACAACCATAAACGGAAACGTTTCCTAGCCTTTCACGCCGATTAGATGCGCTTAAGATAAATTGTTCTTATTTTAACGGCGTGAATTCAGGCCCATTTCATTAGTCATGGTTGATTTGTGCTATATAATAGGAGTCTATCTCATTATTGCAAGTTATCAGCTAACGCAATTCTTCGTCTTTTAAAAGAATGTAAATAAATTGTAAGGTATTTAATTTTACTTAAAATTATGCAAAATGTAGATTAAAGTTGAGGATTATTCCATAAATAAACACGTACGTGACAACATTTTCTCAAACTTAATAGAAGAATCACTCACTAACAATAAGTTGCAACACCTTTATCTGCCTCTGTAAAATCATAAACGAATTTACGAATAAATTGAAAGAACTGTAAAAGCGATTTTTTTCAAAAATCCTTAACATTTACGTAATTTCGCTTCATACTTCGTGAATAATACATGTGACAGGTGAGTTAATTGGCATGGTACCAGTTTCTCTTAACGCAAGCGGGCGATTTTTCTGAATAAAAGCGATGGAGTTGGAATAGTTCCATGTCCAGTAGGGCGAGGAGACACAGATCATTAAAAGTCCAGATAACCTCTCTGGATGTCATATTTTCAGTTTACAAGAAACATCCCAAGATTGCATGTTACAGCATAGTGTTAACTTCATTAACTACATATCCGTGGCTCAATTAGTTAGGAATGTAAGAAATAATTCTAAAGTATTTAATTTTAAGCGCGATTAGTCATGATCAATGTAACTAGAAATATTAGTCGAACAAATTGTTAGCACAATGGTACATAAAGTCATTTGAGTAAAATCATCAAATATTATACCAAACTAAAAATGAATAGAAATTCCCTAAAATTGGAATCTCTACGCATATATTCCACAAATCACTCGAATGCACTGCACGATCGAAACGTGAAATTCACATACCTATTTACCTACAACAAAGTCTTTTCCATTTACTGAAATAATTTACTAATTTAATTTTTTTAAAATTCACCAAGTTCACCGTAAAATTAAAAGCATACGTTCAAAAATACACAAGAAAATCATGGGCATGTTTTAATCAATTCATAATTCAATTTTTTTACAGTATCTGTAGAATGATCACGTCATAAAATTCATGAACAAACATATAATATTTTAACGAATGATCTGATGGCACCTTCAACTACTGCTAAGATGAAAAGGACCAAAACTTCCGACACGTAAAATATCATATCCAAAATAGACCTACATTTTCGTGTATGGAATTCCGTAACGTCGACGCTAAAAAAAAATTATAAATCCAGAAACTTTGCCGCGATCCTGTTTCCGTAGTTTACAGACCGTCGCGAAAGTTAAAAGCGCGTACCGCGAGAGGATGAAAAACCATAAGAAATCAAACACTCCATTAATCAAAACGGTAGGGCAACGAGTTATAAGCCGGCAGACAAGCGGGGATTTGGGTCCGACTTTGGACCGGACGCTTTACAAAGGGCAGTTTCAAACCGAGTTAGCGAGTGTGGATAAGCGCTCGGTAACATTATCCGCACGTAGGTACGTGCCCTCCTGCAATATAACCACATGCCCCGCGATTCGTGATACCAAATGCGCGGGTACACACACAATCCTACACGGCCTGCTCCTCCCCGCCCCTCTCTCTCCACCCCCGCTTCGCTCTCCCGCACCGCAGAACCTAGCCCGTATTAGGACCGAAGTATTAGGAGGCGGGGGAGTAAGGTGAGGGCCGAGTGCGGATGCCCCGTGGGACGTATTAGGGTAAGCGCGGACGGGCGAGGCTTAAAGCATCGCTAGATCGGATTCTATGGTTAACCCGTAGGCAACGCAGGATTTGGAAACGGCGGGACAACGATGCCCCTACGCTGCGGTCGAAGATCCGTACTATAACTCCCTCCTCCCCTCTCCAACCCTCTCCCACACTCCACTCAGCCTTTCTCCCTCCCAACCCTATTCAATCTCATATCCCGACTTCCTCCCGCTCCACCCCCCCTCCCCCCCTCCTTCCGCGCGTGGCACGAGACCAGCCAGCACCCGACTACACAACTTCCCTCACACATCCTCACCCGAACCAAAAAGCTCCATCAGATAGGGACGGTTTTGGGAGGGGGGAGGGCAGGGTGGGGCAGAGGGGGCGGGGGTGGTCTAGAGGGGCTCGTTTCCCTCTCTCGTGCCATCCCCTTCGCTCCCACACGGCCCCCATCTACTTCCCACTCTCACTCACGGAGATGGGCAGATAGCTAGTTGAGAGAGGATGTTTCCACCCTCCCCGTGTGGAAAGGAGGGAAGTGGAGGGAGCGAGAGACAGTGGAAAACCGATTGGTCAGCAAGCCTCTTCCTCCTCCCTTCGTCCTATCCCTCTTCGTTTCTCCCCCCTTCCCCCCGCAGAAACTCTCTCTCTCTCTCTTCATACCTCTCTCTTTCGCATCGTAACGGCGGTGGATGCGGGATTCCTAGTAGCCGCTGGCGACGGTGGCGAATCGGTGTGAATGGGTGTTGGTTGCCAGTGTCACTGCACGTACTCCACCGCATCCCTTTCGATAACCCTCCCATCTCCGCGAACGGCATCAGTCGTCGACGCCCGAAGGGGAGGGGTCCTTCTCCATCCCTCTCTCGTCACCTCTTTCTCACACCGACTTTCCGAATTCCCCCGATTTTCCCTTATAACGCTTTATCCTCCATAAATGTCTCGCCAATCCCTCCCTCACCCACTCCCTCCTCCTCTCTCTCATTTCCCTTTCTTTTCGCTGTTTGTTCTTCACTCCGCCATGTCCATCCCCCATTTCAACCCTTCCCTCGCTTCTTCCTCTCTTTGCACCTATTGTTTGTCATTGTCTATCTCCATTATTCACTCTCTCCCAGTCTTTCTCTTTTCCGTTTAATTATTTACCTTCCTATTTCTCTTTCTTTTCCTCTCTATTTTTCTCTTTCCTCTCGCACGTTTCTTTCTCTTTCCCTAACTTCTAGCCATCCTTTTTCCCTCTCTCAGTCCATCATTTCCCTCTAACGCAATATGTCTATGTTTTCCTCATTCATCCTTCGAAAAAATCACTCCGTCTCTCCCTCTCCCTTCCATTTCATCCCCTTTCCTCTCTCCCCACTTCATCACGTCTCCACGTTTCCTACTCGTATCCCTCTTCCATACCTATCCTCCCGTCCCTGCCTCCTTCCCATTTCGGTGAGGGCAGGACGGAGGGGGAGGGAGGGGGGAAGGATGAGACGGGATGAGGGGTGGGCGAACCGTGGTAGGAGGGAGGGGGAGGAGTAGGAGTTAGGGGGAATAAAAAGGGAGAGATCAAGCCGCGCGAATCTGCGGCGTCAGCATGCACATAAAAAAATAATTCCGAGCACAAAAAAAAAAGAATAGTCTGGCAGGAGATGAGGAGTGGGGAGGGTGCTGTTACGAGGGAGCCGAAGTGGAGGGTGTAAGGAGAGAGAGAGAGAGAAGGGAGGAGGAAGAGGATGGAAGTCTTCCCGTAGTGTTGAGAGGCCGAGGAAGAAGAATGGCCAAAGAGAAGGACGCTGATGAGCGGGGGTGGATGATTAGGGAAGAAGGAGAGAAAGAGGGCGTGCCAATAGGAGGGATTGGACAGGATTGGAGAGTAATTAGAGAGAGCGTTACTGACTGACTGTCTGCAGTGTTATTTTACTCCTTAGTCATCAATTATTTGATTTTTTTTTTCGACGGAGCAAATGAAGAGGCGGGGAAATTATTTTGCCGTCAGCCTCTCGACTTGTTAAATAAGGATTTCCTCCTCATTAATTCGCGACTACGTTGTTTTGCTCGGGTTTACGGTGATCCAAGTTTCCGGATACTTTAATGAGAGGCACAATGAAATAGACCGAGATTCACCAAAAGCGAATGAGTAATAGGAGGTTATTTTTGAACGTCTTAAGAAACTAGAGACAAAAATTTTAATAAGTCGCCGTGACGTCCGATTAAGTATAATAAATGCCGCCTAATGTCATATTGTGTTCTGTTAAATGATAAGGTAAAGTTACTGATGACAACAAACGGCAGCTTTCTTTAAACTAGACTTGGTTTCGAAATTCCGCGTTTGATGACTATAAGCGCCTGATAACTATAACCAGGGATAATAATAAGCGACAACTACTATACATATTTCAAATTAAACGACAATTCCTAGGTTTTTTATGACCCTTTGTTATGTCATTTGAACTAAGAACACTCTCTATCGGTGTATCAGAAGTTTTTGAAAACTGACACATTCCTATGGATGAGTAGCGACACGCACAATTTCACACTCCGTAAATCATAACAGGTACCTGAATCGGAATGTAACTGTCTCGGGCGGACGACGAGAAAATAACGCGTACAAGAGCATTCAAGGGGGGTGGGGGGGAAATGAAAGAAGCAGATTCATCTCTGAAAGAGCAAAAAATATGTATATATAAAACCAAAGAAGAGCGCGGCTGAGATAGAAAGGGAGAAGGAGAAACGAAGATTGGGGGAGCAAAAGGAAGAAACTAAGACGGAATATAAGAGACGAAGAGACTCTGAGGCCATCTGAAGAGTGATAGAGAGATAAGTAGGAGAGAGAGAGAGAGAGAGAAAAAGGGAGATGGCTGTTCAGAGGAGCAATGGTAGGGAGGAGGAAGAAAAGATGGAGAGAGATGGGAGAGCATCATTTCTGAGACGTTTTTTTCGTTCGAACTGAGAGAAGGGGGAGGGAGAAAAGGACGACGAGATAGAAGAGGGATTCGAATGGGAGACAGACTAAATAGAAGAGCCATCGAGTTCGAGGATGGGAGAGTTAACGGTGGAGAGGGTGGGTGGGACGAGGGCGGAAAACGGAAAGAAAAAAAAAGGCAGTAGGAGGAAGAGCAGGAAGAGGTGCCGTGGAGACATTGAAGCTTGGACCAGCTTCAAACGACTTCCCATGAAAAGCGATTTAGCGAGAGACAAGTACACCAATTCCCTCTTTACCCTCCACTTGTTTTCCGGAAGATTTCTATCAAGGAACACTTTAGCAGAAATTTTCTGATGAATCGACATTTCTCGAGCGAAATAACTACAGGGTTATTATCGATCCGGGGATGAAAGAATCCTCTTCCTCGTACTCTTCAAGGCAATCGACGAGGAAAATGGACCGCATGCGGAGATGAAACTGTAAAGTCGATCGTAAATTCCGTCTAACCAGCAAGCTAGTGGCTTAATAATTGCCGCGAGGATAAAACAATAACGAAATCAGTTGTGTCTGCGTAACAACGGTAAACAATGCACTGAGTTGATTTACAAAATAAACCCATTTATATGCCAGGATTTGTTTCCTTAGAGTCGGAGGAAGAAGGAAGCTCTGCCATAGTTAATAGATTCCTCACTCGTAAAATAGGATTTATTCCAAGCGCCGACCTATTTATAAGCTCCAGTTTTTTGTTTAAACCCTGAAAAATGTCAATAACTATATCATTTCTCTCATGATTTGAAACCATTTAACACGCAATTATACCGGTATTTTTGCCATGTTTCGGTATAAATTTTGAGCGTAGCAGATTCTCTTTTGGAAGAGTAATTAACGAAGAAAACGTTCTTAGGATTGGACCGACATTAATTAAACCATTAAAAATACTTTTAAAAAACACTACTTTAAACTCTAAATCAAGCTCGAAATGATACGATGATTACTTTTAGATACGTCGGGACAAATGAGGCAACCCTTCCTTGAAGTAGGAGGAGGAGGAGGACCTTATAAAAGCGATCCCTAAACATTCAGGACCATTATTAAGTTGTGATGGAGAAAGTTAACTCTAAAAGTCGACGAGAGTGAGCCTTTTGAAGACGAACAGAGGTGCCCGTTGTCGGTGGAGAGGTGGGAGGGAGAACGGAGGGGAGAGTATCATGAGTAGGAGGAGAGCGTGCACGGAGTGAGACTAGAGGGGGAAGCGGCGTCAGGCCCTCGACGCCCAGCACCAACCGATTGAGCCTCCGGGAGCACATCAATCATTTCCGGAAGATCTCACCGCACATCCCCTTCCCCGCCTCTTTTCCCCCTTTCTTCCAGCCCATCGTCCGACAGGGCACTCCCCCCCCCCCTCCAATCCCAATCATGGCACGACGACGGGAGAGGCTTGTGCCTCTGGTGTCCCTTTGGCTTCCGCTTTTCCCCCATCCGCTCTCTTCCCGGCCGACGTCCAGTCCGCTCCTCCCTCTCGCCCCCATTCCCTTCCTCGCACGTCGCTCCTTGCTCTTGAATGCCCATCAAACCCTATCATGGCGTGGAGAATTCCTCGGTCGTCCGTCGGAAAGCTCTGGCCGGATCCCTTATCGGGGAAGCCGACAAAATTTCAATTATTATAAAGGCTGGAGAACGCGGAGGGGAGGGTAAATAGGATTTTATGAGGCCTCCTGGGGCGCCGCTGACCTATGATGGCGAAATAGATGAAGTGGACAGGAGATGGAGATAGAGCGCGATATGAATTAGGTATAAGTATATTAAAGTTTTTCATTTATCTCGATTCCATTCCATGCGCTGAAACGGCTCAAAATTTAATAAATATGAAAGATTATAATGTCTTTATCACGGGTATAGCAATAAACTTGACATTTGTTATAGTTTAAATGATAAGCATAGTTACGTGTCTGCTTCGTAATGCCTGGGTCGCGTTTTCGAATTCTGCGATGAACATGGAAGTATGTGCTAGTCTTTGATACTCTTAATTAGATCATCGCAAATGACACTGTTTATGAGCTATTTGCGATAACTGAAACATTTTCATAGTAAAACATATACCTTTTTGAGAATGTTTCTATAAAAAACACCTATTCTAAAAGATACGATGAACCAAGTAGATTAATGAATATTGCCAAAAGGTTAACATTTTACCATACGCAAATCGATAAATTTCACGTTAATCATGGATGTTTAAACGATCTCGGGAATTAACGCTTGTTTAAAATGTTACCATTAATTTCATTTTCTGAATTATCTTGTGAAAGCATTTTCGGAGAGGAACGAAGATGAATGAGCACTTCGCATTGTGACAGACGCTGCAAGAATCATTCTGTTGAGGATCGCAAAAAAATCATTCTCTTCATTAATGGCAAGGTAATGATTTTTCGGATTCCACTGTAAATGAAGATGAATGGCAGAAGAAAGCATTACCTAGCCTCATTCATCATCCAATGAAAACAATGAATAATGAAAATTAAAGCAAATTAATGGAGAGAAGAAATTATCAACACTGCCTAAGGGTCTGATATAGCCACTTTTTTGATCGAAGACGTTCATTATTTGATAGCCACTGATAAATTTAAAAAATGAAAATATGAATTTTCCTAATGTTGATCCGTTAAGCTTTCTCCCTCCTTATGGTCACATTTTATATAAAATAGAAAGGAAAAATAATGGAACTGATTTAGAATTCACTGGTATTTTGTTTATTAAGACATGCTTAAATCAAGAAAGATGAGTTTGAATCGTTATAATAAATAATCGTTCAATAAAGCAATCTATAAAATTAATACAAAATACACTGACGATCCCAACAGCGCATTTTAGCTGGACTTTTTATTCTTAAAAGACCTTATGCTAATCTCTACACGGAATTCATTAAACGTTACAAAAACAAATGATAATTTGTACGCTTAAACAGAACGTGATTTTTTTATCCGATGACATAGTTAAAATAACGATCAGATAAATTTTTCTCATCAAATCCCATTACAAGCCTGGAAATATAAATAAAAATTTCAATGATCATCTACGCATTGACAAACTGAGCTTTTCATTAACTTTAAGCGTAGCATAAAATTGACGCGCGGATTGCGACAGACCGAAGACACGTATGCGAGTCTCTGACGAGGAGAGGAGTGGACCGCAAGCCGAGTGAATTTTTAGAGCTTCCGTCAGCGGTGAAAAGAGGTTCACATATCTGACCTAGGAAAGAGAGAGATAAAAAAGAAAGCAAATGGGTGGAGAGAGACAGAGACAGGGATAAAGGAAGGATGAGAGCTATCGATGGACCGTAAAAAACATAGATCTAGTATGACACCGTTGTATTCATAGGGATAGAGGGTAAAAAAAAATACCGAAATGGGTTTAAGTTAAAATGTTTTTTACATTTCTTGACCTGAAAATAGGCCGAAATGTAGAATAAAACTGAGGATATTGATTTTTTTATGACAGCAAAAAAAATAATCGAATAGATTTTTACAAAAGAATTGTCAAGGCAAAATATAATATACCGAATGCTATTAACGGCTGCCTCTTTGGGGATCAAAAAGAAAAAAATTCAATTAATATAATTAAAGAAACGATAATATAGCAACTTTCTGTGGCGTGGTAAGCTGTTAAATCATTTCCACCCAAAGAGGAAACGAAATGCACTCATTACAGCATCTCCTCAAACTGTGCCCGACCTGAGAAAGCAGCCTAACTTTCGCTAATGTTACAGGTAAAGTCAAGAACTTTCCAAGTACAACCAAAGCGAACAAAAGCGTTCGCTCTAACGATTTCTTTAGCGGCGATGAACAAACCACACCCCGTTTCTCACGCGTGTTGATGGTCCTAAAACGTGCTATATATTTCGACCCGGATGTTGCGTGCAAATGTTTCTCCTGTTTACCGAGAAAAGCCCTTGTTTACACACGGGGGCAGGGGAAAGGGGGGGAGCAATCATAAAGCAGAAACCTCCCCCGCGAAGCAATAATTCAGCGCGTGCATTAGTAAGATACCTCCGACGCAACGTGGAGTACGTTTCCTTTTCAAAGAGTGGATTACCTCGCACAAACAAACTGGAATATTAAAAAAAAAAAAAAGACTCCGTTTTCATTTAGACCGGCCCTCCAGAAAGAAAACGAACGACCTCGCGCCACACTGCGACTGTTTTGTTTCTATCCTTCCCTTCTTTCATTATCACGAGTCTCTTGTGCTCTCTCTCTCTTCACTCACACCCACGTCTTCTTGGCCACACACGGCAAAAAAGAACCTCCCTACCTCTCCCCATCTGAAAAACGAAGAGCAAGCAGCGACAGAGAGAGAGGAAAAGCAGCCCAGGGTAATAAAAGCGAGAAAAGGGAGTAAAACACAAATTGACTCGGAGAGAGACTGTTTAGGGGTAGGAGAGAAGGCCCGAGTTTGTTTGTGGGAAGCGTAAGGTTAGTGGATTTAAGGTCGGGAGAGAAAGAGAGAAGATGAGGGAAAGGGTAGGAAGAGTATATGAAGAACTGCGACTTCATCCGCCCGTGGACATACAAACAGAAGCGAAACGAAAGAGCGCAGAGTCGAGGGAGATCCCTTCCATCTACTATTTCCCTCCTCATCCTCCACTCTCAGACGCCTCCAGTAAGTCAGCCTTTCCCCTCACTGACACAAACATACGCTTCCAGCCTCGGAGAAATATGGAGGTACCTAGCACTTTATCTCCTCAGAGAGAGAGAGAGAGAGAGAGAGGAAGGTTTTTTTTTTTAAAAAACGAACGAAGGTGAGAAACAGAAGAGGACCGCGGTTAAAATTGCGGATGCTCCGAAACGGTGGGGGAAAAAATATTTTTCAGTTATATTTTTCCATCTCGTGAAACCGAAACCCTCGGTACGTGGTTCCGTTTCAATCTGGAGCATCACTGCTAGGAGTGCCGATGTCACAGAGAAAGAGTGAAATAGAGAGAGAGAGAGAGAGACGTCGGGGGTTTCGATTGATCATATTTTATTGCCTATTACTATTTTTTGCGGAATGGCTGTCGAATAGGTTCGTCGTTGCAAGTGATTCAGCTCGTTCCCCGAGACTATAATATTTTTTTTGGAACCCTTACGTAGAGTACTCAAAAGGTTAGTTTCTTTTTCCCATCTCTTTGCCTTAAAAGAAAAAGAGAAAGAGAGAGACAGAGACGTTCATTCGTAGGAACGTTTGTTTGAATTACTTTTTGAATCGACCGAGACGTTTCGAACGACCGGGGAAAAGGAGGAAGGATAGTTATTCCTATAGGTATTAGGGAAGTTCGATCTTTCTCTTTTTGGACCATCGAAATTTTGGGCCAAGTCACAAACGATATAAGAGTGGAAGTAATGCTAGAATCACGAAAATATTTTGCTCAAAGTGAATGGAAAAATATCTTTTTCCAATTTAAAAAATTGTTTTGAATCATTAGGAGAAAGCATACGTCAAATTAGTCATCTTCGGCGTTCAGAATTTCCTTTTTGACGAAAAGGCGAAAAATATATATCATAACCGGTCTTCATTTAATCAATTAATATACTCTTGGAATATTCATTAGTTTGTTTGGGAACAATAATAACTACGAGTATATTATAGCGCATGTTAGCTTAATATTAAGTAACTAATTACTATTCCTGTAATTTACAACCGTAATCAGACCGAAAATAAATTTTAAAATATATACAGTTTTCATCCTTCGCCTTCGTCACCTAGCGACCTTTCATACTCCTAGCGATAATTAGGCATTTTTTATCCGATTTCAAACGAAAAAAAACAAAAACCGACCTCGTTATCGTGCCGATAAATAATTTATCGCTCTTGACCACGAACCAACCGCATCGATTAACATGACATAAACTCACTTCAACATCGATTAATGCAAAAAGATAGGAGAGAAATTTTTTCGCCAAAGTCGACTAGAGGGCTAGGAGGAAATAAAACAACTTTTTTTGTATTTTTATTCCTAAACTTTGTCCTTTCACTTTGAGATGAAGTCTGGGCTTCGAGATAAGGAATGAACCGTTCAACAAAAAAAACTCTCTCTTAAATAATTCAATCGCTGCAGCGAACTTCTCCGTGGGGCTGTAAAGGCGTCTCCTACCATCTCCATCCTTCCATTCTATTTCCTTCTCCCTCTCTATCTCTTTCTCCCTCACTCTCCTGCTTTTCCCAACCCCTTCTTCCCTCGCTCCTCCTACCCCCCCCCCCCCTCAATAGGTTTTCGTCATGTCGACACTGGAGGGTGGAGAGGTCAGTCTTATCTTTCTCTTCGAAAACGAGACGGGACTCTTCCACCCCATTCAGTTCAGAAGCCCTCCATGTCTCCCTTCCACCATCATTGTTCTTCTAATCTTCAGATCTCGTCCTTTCCGCTTCCTCCATGCTCTCTCTCTCCCTTTACCTCCCACTCACACCCTCTTTCTAACGCCTCTTTTCTCCCTTTTATTTTCCTCCCTACTCCTCCTCCTACTCCTCTTCCCCTTCCGTTCCCGCACCTCCTGTAGAATCGCTTTTCATGCTTCCAAACCTCCTCTTTCTCCCCACCCCTCCCCTTACATCGCAACCCTTGTCTCTTGATAGGGTTGGAAAAGCGTGAAGGGAGATGAATATGGTTGGGAAATCAGATAAGGAGACGCCAGAAAACGTCCTCATTGCCACTGAAGAGAGAGAGAGAGAGAGAGGAGTGCAAAAAATTTTTATTTCGGATCTCGGATGGATACGTCTCTGTAGCTTCGTTCCCGATGTCTGTACGCTAGGTTACAAAGCGTGCTGAAAAGCCCGTACGTGGCTAATGAGAAATTTTCCCGGAAAAAATCTCTCTTGAAAGTGAATTATTGATGCGGGCCTGTGCATCGCCCTTAAAGCTTTATAAAGCTGACTCTTCCACGGAAATTGGATTCAAATTTAAATTGAGCGGAATTTTTTAAATCGAAATCAGGATAATTGCAAGAACAAATTAAAATTACTGAATGTGCTGTTCGTATCTGTTAATTGCTTGGGTGAAATGATATTTTCGGACAAATTCAGAAAGGATAGAAGAAATTGTTTTTCCAGTCACATATATCATTACTGTGGATCAACAACATATAACCTATATTTTATCCTACAACTTAAATCCATTATTTAAAAGTAATGAAATATAATATATTTCGAATAATATAGTAATATATTAAAAGTTTTTAATGATTTATTTCCAAATCAAGTTTTATTTATTAAGAGTTTTAGACCATTTCTGTTTTTGTGAGCCTGAAATACGTGGGTATTACTTAAAATGTATATAGAGATAGCAATGGTTTTTAGCGTAATCCCTAACCGAAATAAACGCTAGATAAATAAATATTCATGGAATACCGTTGAAAATATCAACGAAATGGTTAAAAACATTGAATGATATCGGATTTCTGTTTAAATGCATAGGAATTTCATCTTTATTTGAGAAACGAACATTTGGGATACGCGGTAATTGACATATAGACAATATAAATTATCAAGTGCAACGGATAAAATCCTACCAAAGGATACTTTTTCAAATCTCAGTTCCTAGTCTGTTGTAAATAAATTTAAATCACTATTACTAAGGTGACCAGACGTCCTCCTTTTGGAAGGACAGTGCTCCTTTTTCAATCGTTGTCCTTCCTAAACATTTGGTCCTTCCATATCCTCCCTTTTTTGAAATTTTTGTCTTTGTCCTTCCTTTTACTTAACTTTGTGTATCCATGGAACATTTATACCTACTTTGAGAAGTCACAAGACCTATGCTAACCAGTGTCATGTAATTTTTGTGGATTGGCTGGCTTTGCTCCTGTCTGTTACATTGTTATACGCGCAGGGAGTTCGTCTTTCTCCCAAGACACGATTCTCAGAGTACAGTAACCTTTCCGACAAGCTGCTTGTTAAATGATCTTTGTCCAGCTCGCTGATTATGTTTTCTTAGCGATAAAGAACAATTGTCTGCTAGAATAAATGTTTTATTTTCTCCTTGATTATATTTGTTTGGTTCCTGGTTTCTTGTAATCCTGGTTTATACAGTGTCCCATATTCCATCCTATTTAATATTTCTTTCGTAAAACAAACTCCTGTTCACTTAGTTGATATCGACAATGGAGTTCAGTGATTTTAGTTGGTTTTTGTTTCTGTGCATGCCAGTTAAACTCTTACAGCTTCCTATTGCTTTTTTTGTTGTTCCTCTATCGGTGAGTTGTGAAAAAATAGTTATATACTGAGTCCTGCCCGAGTGAAATTTTAATAGCTGCGTTTACTTCATTATTATGGCAAATAAAATTTTCTCATTTTGATTTACAATGTAATCTTCCATTTCATTATATTGATTTTTAAATCTCTGTTGTAATGCCCTACGAAATGTCTTCAGCCAAGAAAAGAAAATGTCATTTAAATGTAACGTTAACTAAGGAATTTCCACATTTAAGACCTGTTGGAAATGATGATACTGTCACTAAATGTTGTACGTGTTCAACAGTATTTAGTATCGCAGTTGGGGGGCGTTCAAGTATTACGAAGCACAATCTTTCCCAAAAGCACCAAAACGCTCCTAATATAGCATCCTTTTACATAAAGACCCTTATTTTATTTTTTAAAATGTGAAATAAAGCATATAAACAGTTTTTTGATAATGAAATGTGTCCTTCTCTTTTGTATAAAAAATCGGGATTTGTCCTGCCTTTTGGTAAAAAATATGTGGTCACCTTACTATCACATAATGTAAGCTTTCAATGATGAACGAATATTTTGATCGGAGACACGCTAGCCGGTCTGCACAAAAATCGCGCTCTTTTCCGGAAATAAGCCGAGACGACGAAATTGTACGGTGTTAGCTGTGGCATAAACTGTGATACAAACTTCAATTAAGTTACGTCATTTCAAATATTAGTTTCGTCGTAAACCCAAACGAAAAAAAACCTCACTCGGGTTAAAGCCGCTGAATTTCAGTCTGAGCATGAGTCAATTTCGGCCGGGTAGAACGAGTCTGCGAATAACCGCTATCTCAATTCGCATGCGACTTCATCCGTGCGCGGCATGCAAGCGATGCGTCGAATTGCGTCGTAATTCTCGCCTCATCGGTAGTCATTTCTGCCTCTGCGCTGCATGATTCCGAGGGCCATTTGCAAGCAATTTGCGCACGGAAAAAAACGTGGCGTCGAAATCCCGCTTGCAAATGCGCCGGATCTAACTCGCAAAACCCCTCTTTAAAAGTCGTCGCCTCCGCTGCGAACGTCATTTTTATTCTGCTAGAATTTTTCCTCCTTTCTCGGAGAGAAATCGTCAACGTCCGAAATCGCAGGAAGGGGGTTTTTTTGTGCATGCGTCGCGGAGATTTAAATAGATAAGAATAGGAGGTTGGTGCGAACCGACCAGGCGTAGAAGCAAACACTTTAAATAGAACTGAGGAAATGAGGCCTTAAAGATGGGGTTGTTCTAGAAGCTTCGATACGCCTGTGACTTGAAGATAAAAGCTCTCGGTGTTTGAAGACTGGACGTCAAGACGGTATTGCGCTGCTTATTCATCGGGCGCTAATGGATGTAGGGTGGGTACATATTTACGCAAATTTTTACCTTGTTCTCATTATAACTTCAGTGTCTGCTTTCCATTAAATCGTAACAAGCAGTCTACCACGATGTTCTAGTATCATTTAATGCAAAAATCTGATGTGGCCAACACATGACTTTCTCCATATTTGGGGTATAGATATTTAAATTATTATGAGTAGCATTATAAGGCAAAATTATTATTTCGTATCGTAAAAGAAGACACGTCCTTGCCGTAAATTACGTATATTTTGAATGTTTACAGAATTCACCGCTACAAGGTGTTGGCGCTGTAGGCTGGTATTAAGATAAAGTGAAATATATCCGAAAGGGATGGTTCTACGAAAATTAGTTACAAACAAAACTTGGAAGAAATAATATTCTCTACAACTTTGGTCCTTACGAAGATTACCAATAACGATGTTTTTAAGGAGATATTTAACGGAAACCGAAAAACCGGTTATTTATAAATAACTCCTAAACAATAACTCCTATAGAAAATTGTTTCAAATTAAAACTGTAGGAAATTACATTCTCCATAACATTATTATAGAATTGTATATAGAATAATGATGTTTTAACAAAGAAATATCGCAAAAACCGAATCGGGTTTCGAATAAACCGCGACTTCCGATTATCCGTTATTGTCCAAAAACTAATCAGTTCTTTGTGCTCATGTTTAAGTGTTATATATGAAGTTTGGTAACGATATGGCATGTACTTTTGGAGTTAGAGCGCCCACAATAACATACACACACAGACATCATTCCGAAAATAGTCTAAACGTGTTCTAGGGACCTCAAAACATGTATTTCCGTTAAAATCTCGAAGTCGATTTTTTTCATGAATACAATACTTTCCCATTACTACGTATGAGAAAGTAAAAAACAAGAAATAGCGCAATTGATCTTATGCCCACGGATAATTAGAATAAATTTAAAACTAAATTCGTAATTTGGGACATTATTTTAACCTACGAGTTTTTCAAAGACAACTAATAACTTTCAAAGGGTTTTTGATTTGCGATTTTTACATGCCAACCTTTTAGTCGAACACACGAATTGATATACTTCATTTTTAAACAAAGAAAGTTGAATTATAAAATTTGTTTTTATAAAACTGAATATTATCGTTCGAGTATCATATTAAATAAATGGGCATTTGCGACAAAAAAGTATTGGAAAATCGTAACATTATCGACATGGGCCGTAATATAATTATTCAATTACATATATATTTTTCAATCCATGTTTAAAGACATGCGATGTTTAATTAAAGATTGATATCTCTAAAATAATAAGTTTACTCTTTGTAAATATAGTTAACGATGGACATATACTACATTTCAGAGCCATAAAGAGACTAACAATTCAGAATTTTTCTCGTTTGTATGCTATTAAATGTGCTCTAACCCGTTTTTAGCGTTTACCAAATGGACAAAGGTATTTCTGAGATCGACCTTTGGAATGTTTTCCTATATTTTATATTTATCTGCGTTTGAACTAAAGATCGCCTATGCGCGTACTTAATTTCAGTTTTTATTTCCATCTGGGACACGTTTTCCAATGGAAAATGAGAGAGCAACATATGAATTAGGTGTAACTTGCTTCGCATTCCTTTCCTCGCTTGTTTTAATTTATCGACATTATACAAGATAGATTTTCTCTCACTTTCAATCGGGATTTTTTAACATACATTACTTTGTATATATATATATATATATATATATATATATATATATATATAAAATACTTGGAAAGCTTCGAAATGTGGACATGGAGAAGAATGCTGAAGATAAAATGGACAGATAGGGTGAAAAATGAGGAAGTACTACGAAGAATAGGAGAAAAGCGAACGATTATACAGACTATCAGAAAGAGGAAGGCGAATTGGATTGGGCATTACCTGAGGAGAGAGTGCATGATTAAAGAAGTGCTGGAAGGAAAACTGGATGGAAAAAGAGAAAGAGGTACGAAAAGGTTTCAGCTGGTAGACGACTTGAAAGGGAAAGGGAGCTATCAAGACATGAAGAAAACTGCGGAAAATAGGAGTATATGGAGAACCAAGTTTAACGATGAATAATCACGGACCTGTCAACGGACAGACTACCTATGATGATGATATATATATATAACTTTAACTCCCCTAACGGCAAGGCTCAAAATTCCTCTGCCCACTTCCACAATTACCATAAGGTCTTTTACGATTCACATTGTTCCCGAACAAGTCTTTCCTCCAAATAAGCAATAAGCTCCTTTCAGTGGTCACATTTACTCGTCCGGTTTTCTCAAGCAGAACCGCCATGTTGACCACTGCCTAAGATATATTTCCCTTCTTGAAGTTTTGACTCCGAGCCAGACATTGGCGTTTGGAGCAGAGGAAGCAAAGGTGTGTGTGTGCGAGCGAACGGAGGAGCGATAGGGGGGAAGGGGGAATGGGAAGAGGGGGACGAAGGAGGGATAAAGAGGGTAAAAGAGGCGTAGGAGGAAAACTCATGACAACCAACTCATGAGAATTGAGAAGTCTCGGACGGGTTCATGGGAAGAGTTGAAAGGATAGAGCCTCGGGGCGCGAGGCGGCGAGAGGAAAAAAACTTCTCTCTCTTCCTCCACCCTTCAGAAAAGCGCAAACATGCCATGCAGCCAATAGCATTGTATGCACCCGGCTCGGAGTGGCTCATAAAAAAAGCTGAGAAAAAATAGGGTAGAATGGAGAACTTGTACGGTTAAAAGAGCGAAGAAAAAAGGACGGTTAAAAAAGTATTACCGTAAAAGTTCTTGTAGGAAGTGATTTAAGTTTGAGTCGGTATACTACTACCATTCGGCAAATTTCGTAGCTTGGTAACGTTTTTCGACGCTCGAGAAAATTTATGGCATTTGCTTTTCGATTCGCTCTACATTTGTATATTCCCCTATTTTTATTGAAAATGGAATCGTTTGTTAACTCTAAGTTTGTCGCACTTCAATGTGTGAATTCGCTTTATTTAAGAGACCTGGATGCATTTACCATAACGTCAATATTAGTAGTAATTGTTTCTAATAACAGCCCGTAAAAAGCAATAAGTCGAAAGCATGCAACAAATGCAAAATATTCATTTTTAGAGTGATATACGACAAAGACCTTACAAACAAATTTCTGCTGCGAAAAAGTCCTTAGATGCCTATTCGTGTATTGCGTAGTAATTTATGCTAGATTATTTACAATGAAATAGCCATCTCAGGATAAGAACGATCGTCGTCTCGCCAACTGAAATTTTTAAGCCGGGTTAGACTGGTAAGCCTTCTAACCCAAATGTCGCGGGTTCGAATCCCGCTTCGGGCATGGCTGTTGTGATGTGTTGTTTTTCTGTATGTTTGTCTTTGTTACTGTTAAAAGCTGTTTGTAAAAGACCGTATATGTTCTGTTTAAGAGCTTTCAAAAAATTAATAAATAAAAAATAAAAAAATAAGTGAACCTAAAACATTATCAATTCACATAAAATTGTGAACTTTTCAAATATGTTCTTTTGAAATTTTTCCGTCAATTTTACTTGCGTTCTGTTAACGTATTATATGATTCAGTCCTGTGAGATGGCTTCAAATCCAAAACCTAAAATACAAAACTGCCATAACGGTGGCTAGCATCTGGTATATTTTTCTTTGTGAGACGACTGGTTATAAAAACTATTCTTCGGAACTTCACAAGAATTTAACCGAGTAGCGCGTTGAAAAGAATTGATGCTCAAGTGCTCTGAGTCCAATTGTCATCAGCCGTGCAGAACAAAATGGCCCTTTGAAAGATACGACACGGGGCGGAGACTCGACCAAGTACCGAAAATACACCACGCTCAAAGAAGCTTTTGATGCCACTTGCACCTTTCACTTTAAGAAATGTATTCTACATTTTTCTCCGGCTAACGCGATTCCACTGTTCACGTAAAAAAAATAAAATAATTTTTCCGAAGAACCATTTCACTTTTCTCGAGGTTCGGTAAACAGATTATGTATATTGCGTACGTAAAAATATTTCATAACATATATTTTTAGGAAAATGTTTCTTCCGTGTTTTATTTATGAACAATTTCGCACTATTTATACAACGTTGTAGCAATAAAAGAGTTAACAGTGTTACTGCTGTGAAGTTTCGTCTTTAGCTAACGTATTTTATAGAAATCATACTACTGTAAATTACACTGTGTAATACGATAAAATCACGCGGTGATTGTGTCAACATGGATACCAAGATCCATAGCGTAATTTTCAGTAATATATGTATCATTATTTTCGTGATTGGATGGATTTTTCGCTTCTATTTTTTCTAGGCTATTGGATATGAAGTTCCGGTGTTGGAATAAAAAAAAACTCCCTCTGGCCTTATTTGTTTGGGGGTATTCAAAATCAAATCACTGAGAGAAAGGAAGGTTGGATGCTCTGCCGTCGTGTAACGCTCATCTTTCTTGTTAAAATTCGAGGGAATAGATATATCGTTCCAAATCTATTTATATGCGGAAAAGTCATAAATTCACAAATAAAGCTATTCATTTAATCAAAAATCTTGAATAAAACTTTCTCAATTAGGAAAAACGTTAAATAATTGAAAAACTGAATAGAAAAAAAATAATTCCCGTTTAAATTATGAACGAATTTATCGGGAAGGAAATACATAAATCGTTTTGAAATAAAACTCACAGTATTAAAAATTGTTTTTTAGTTCTATGATTGGAGGATTTAAACCGGAGATATATTCTATCATCCATACCATCATTAAAAAGTTAATATTAAACTAAATTTGACACGCAACTGATTTTATTCCGTGCCTTTAGCTAGTATTAACAAAAAACTAGTTAATCAATAAGAATTTTGGATTAAAATAAAACTGCAACTTTAACGCGCACAAGATTAAAGGGAAATTATCAGTGAAAATAAAAAATTACTGCAGCGGTGAGTCACCGAATTAATTTTAAATAGACACTGATTCTCTGGAGTAGGGTCCTTAAACTTTGCTGGAATCTCCAAAATAGCCTGGAGCCCTTCACCTGTCTGAGGCTTGGAAGTGATCCAATCACACTGCAGAACGAAACACTGGAAATAGATTAAACGACGCTAGCGGAGTACTCCCAAAAGTCAAAAGTTTAGGGTTCAATGATTTCTATCTCTGGAAATAAATATATAATTACCGCAATTAGGCCGCGATTTAGTAAAATCCTTCCGAATTAAAAACTCTAACACGAAGAGGTTCCGTCATTTAATCATTAACTTCAAGGGAGTGTATTCAATTCTTATTTTTATTGTGATTTTAGATTTTTGTCACTTGCGAAATAAGAAACTAGAAAATATATTAAAAGTTCAATTCAGTTGAATTTTATAGTCAAATTTATTAAATTGAACAAATAAAACTATCTAAAATATAAAAAAAGAAAACTGAAAAATATTTAGGATCTATTCATAAATTTTCTTTGACAAAAACGATAGAAAGCGAGGTTAAATAATATATTATCAATGTGACACCGAGTATGAATCCAAAAAGATTTAACAAGCTTACCTTTTGGATAAAATCAAGTTAAAATATATGCTGAGAACCATTTTATAGATAACGGGGAAGGCTAGTTTTTCAATTTCTTTTAGTATGATGTTTTTATTTGCGCTAATGTACGAAGAAATATGTTTCCTCAGACTAAAATACTTACGAAACTTAAACAACAAAATAATACATAAATGGTTGCATAATTGACACAAAATCAAGAGTTGATAATCATGAAATGAGATATTTAATTACCATAATAACTAAGACCAATTTGGAATCATTATTACGCAATGCGGATATAACTAACGGAATGCAGCACGATCCAGTTTCCATGTAAGAGAGTAATTAAGAGAACGTGCTTCGTACTAGATCACAAACGAAGTTGCTAAGGAAAGACGATTCGAGGATACTGCTTGAACCTGCCATGCGAGATGACGATAATCACTTGGATAGCGAATAAAAATAAAAGAGATGAAGATTAATGGAATAAAATGAATAACAGGAAAATAATAATTATAGTCTTCTCATTTTCTTAAGGATTATTATTTATAGTTCCAACGGAGATACTGAGAATTTTTAATCTTTTCCTACAAATACTCCTTAATGAGTAAAAGAACCATATATGTTTACACCAGGATTCGAACCCTCTACTCAATGGAAGACTTTCAAGGCACCCCTCCACCCAAGTCGACAACGAATGAAGCAAAAGGATATATGATGGTGATGACATATACTATGTGACTGAGAGAATTCTCCCTTATTATGGCAATTGGAAAATCACGTTACTACTAAAGGAAGACCCCACGGGGATCAAAAATGTAGCATACAGTAACTGCCAAACTGATTGAATTGATTTTGTTTTATTTTCTAAAATATTAAGCCTCCTTCGCAAGTAGTTCATTTTCTCCCCATTATACCTACAAATAAATCCAATGCACAAATGCTTTTGTTTAAATAAGAAAAGAAGAGCAACGTTTGCTTTCTCTTTGTTTCTAAATTTACAGATGGAATAATTTTTTCTGCACTTTGCGCAATATTCTGCCCCATACCCGGCTTTTTAGAGAGGACGTTTCCAGCGGTTCGGCTAGTTAAAAATGACAGCGCAAGCTTTTCGACTGACTGCATTTATTATACCTCAAATTATATAAAGATAAAATGTCAACTAGATGTAATTGAAAATTTGTTGCCCCGAATACTCTCGATACATTAATTGTACCAACCGTATTTTAAAAAATGCTCCATCAATTAAACCCAAGTATTTATCAAGCTCGTACATCTTTCCGCGCCAATTTGGCACGAGGGAAACATTTTATCGAACATCTAACGAAATAAATTCCCATCCAGGCACTAAATTGATAAAAATGATAAAGCGCGCATTCTTCAAAAATAAAAAAAAAAACAAAAACAAACAAAGCGAGCCTCCCCCAGTGAAAAAAAAACTCGTGACGGGCGACGCCCGTAAATCCCTCTTTATTAAAACATTTCGTCCAATCGCGAAATAAACTTAATTATTCCGATCTCTTTACCGCCGCGATAATTCACCTTTCGCATTAATCCCGAAAAAAGTCGCGACAACTTGAGGTCAGCGCCACCGTGTCATAATGACCCGAAACACGTTACTGTACGACAGAAAGAAGCGAGAGGAAAAAAAACCAGAGGGACGAATAATCACGCGTTTTCCGTGCGGAAAGCGTGCGCGTAGGTACGCGTGCGTAGGAGAGAGGGAGAAATTAGAACACTTGGCCGCATAAACCAACCCCCTAACCGAGCAGAGAATGCCAGTCAAGTCCCATTACTCAAAACACTTTCTCCGCCATATGAGAGAGACCTTTAAACAGTATCTCCCCCTACATTTTCTTCCCCTTCCTCCCCGTTCGCCTCTACCCCTGCCGACAAATTGCCACCTGAAATGTCGGCGGCACTAGCTACGGCACTTCACTCGGATTGCAAACCATTCGTTGCGGGCATGAGAATGGGACGGGAGGGGAAAAGCTGGTGGGAGGATTCTGGCAGAGGGGGGAGGGAAGAGGAAGAGGAAATGGGAGGAAGAGGGCGTCAGGGAGCGAAAAGGTTGGGGAAGGATTGATGGGGAGAAAGGGGTAAGAGAGAGAGAGAGAGGAGGTGCGGGAGACGATGGGAACAAGGGGGAGGAAAACAGCGGAGGAAACTCGGGGGGAAGTTTCATTTTCGCGCTCTGCGTGGGGGGGTGGCTTTTGCGGCCGACCTGGAAATTTACGCTCTTCTCGTAATTTCTCCCTCGCTTCGCGAGTGGGTTGCCGTGGAACTGACATTCGGGGGTTTTTCCCCTATTTTACTAGCCCGTTAATAAAAAAAGAGAGTTGGCGGAGTGGCATTGGTTTGAACTATAAAAGATGGCGTGAGGTTGAAGGAAATGACAAAATGAAAGCGGAAATGTTCGAAAGGAATTAATGGAGGGACGTATTTTACGAGATCTGAACGCAACGAAAATGCCGACCGGTTTGATTTTTTTTACTCATAACTAGCAAATAAATAAGGTAAACTGTGATACCGTGAAGAAGAAAGAGACTTTTCTACTTGTATTATGTTGCCATGAGGATTGCCAGAATTTGTAACGGAAAATATACGGTAAATTTCGTCAACGAGATTGCGGTCCCTGCGTAAAAAAAATACTTCCGCGATTAAATTCATTTAAATGCTTCGTAGTCTTGCTGATGCTTTCAACGAACGATGCCAAAAAGAAAGCTATTAAATCACATTTTTATGACGTTACAGTACATAAGAAATTTAAATGTTATGAACCATTTTCTGCAATGGCAGTGACCCGATACAAAATATTTTGGATTTCAAATCGATTGAAATTTTCCAAAAATAATTTTAAGCTATTTCTAGAAACATTCCAGCATTCGGCTCGGTTTTAAATTAAACAGCACGCACGCCCTTTAATGAAATCACTTACCCTGAGTTGGTGATATCCATTTAAATATCCAATTCGGTCAATAACAATACTAACAACCTCGATGCTAATGTAGTTGGAATAACTTTTTCCAAAATATACATTCTTGATTTTCAAACCTAATAAAACCACGGGGCAAACTTTTGGATGAATTCGATTTTTCCAAAAAATTCGCGAAGTAACTAACTAAGCATTACCCATTCAAAAATATTCCCTTCCATAGGGAGGAGAGAAAATCCTTAGGGGAGATAAAAATAACGTCGATTCCGGGGAACCTTCCACCCTTTTTTTTATTCCTTTCCTTCCATTTCCCTCCGTTCGAAGCGAACACAATTTCATTTATAATTTACGACACGAGACACTAATTCGGCGAAGAAATGATACAAAATGCATGAAGCCGATGGGGAAAAAAGGGAAGGCTGTAAAAAAATAAAGGAACCCGATAAAAAAATACTCCCCGAGTAGGAATATTGCGCTCGAGATAACTGGATTTAAAAGGATTTCATAAATAGTCCGCAAATAAAAACAATCGATTACGGCAGTATAAGTTGAATGTATATGCATACGTGTATATGTGCGTGTATTTATGCATGCTTGATTGTATGTGTACATAGATTAAGTAGTCCCACGCGCAACGAGGGTGTTACCTTCTTGGAAAAAGTCACGATAGGAAAAACAGCATTGCGCAAATTTAATATCTCGTGGAAAAAAATCATATGCTTGTGTAGCCTACAAAATTTCTCACGATTCATACATACTCGTACATTAAATGCGGTGCTGGGTCAAACAAAGACCTCGAATAATTCACTTATTATACCTACCTGTTGGTTAAGTATCATAGTAATTTAACCGCGTATAATCGAATCCGCGTTAAGGCTACGCATATATGCAATAACACACAAGGATATATTTTTTTAATAGAGCTGTCGAGGCCAAAAACACGCACGTTATAAACCGCCTTCCATCTATTTTCTTACGGAAATAGCAAATATAAATGCTTCTTCCGAAATAGCGTAGGGGCACGAGGAAATGCTATCCAAAGCAAAACAAGGGATGAAAATTCTCTTTTATTCCAGAGCGCAGAAGGTTAATGCCAACTCCGTCTTAACGAGGGACGCATTTTCAAGGACGGTTTAAAAAAAAAAAAACGAGATGAAACTCCGCTGAAACTGCACAAGAGGCACGAACGAGAACAGAGTAAAACAGAACGTAAAGAACCAATTTTGCTCCTCCTTTCTCTCTCTTTTCTCCGAGACAGAGAAGAAAATCACAATTCCCGGCAAAAGTAACGACATTTCCATAACTTTTCACGAGGGACGTTTGGAGACGAAAATAAACCGTAAGTGAAATGTAAGGACGTCAGGGGTTAAGTCGAAGTGTTTATGGAAATGTAGTGAGTGCGCGGGCCCTTTAGGACGAGATAAGACGATCTCGAAGGGAGGGGAAGAGGGGAGCGGGGTTTGCGAAAGAAGGGAAGGGGGAGGGAGGTATACGTAGCGAGGGAAAAGTACCGGAGAGGGTTGGAGGGCCGAGGGAGGGGCGAAGACCAGAGAAGGGGGTGAAAGTTACGCTGGATGGGGATGGAAGAGGTGGAGAGGCCAACATCCCGTGGAAGCCTTTCATGGCGAGATAAGGTAAGAAGTTTCGACGTCGCAGGAAGAGAGAGTCGGATTAGCACTGAAAGAGAAGAAGATGGGAGTGACATCTTGTGGGAGGCGTGGGAAAGAGGAAGGATGGAAGACGATGGAGGGGGGAGGGATGTCGGTAGGCGGGAAAGAAGGAGTTTTAAAGGGTCGAGGAGGAGGGAGAAGGAGATGGAAGATAACACGATGAAGGATGGAGGAGAAAAGGAGAGGACGAAGATGAGGAAGGATCGGGGAAGGGAAAGAAGGGAGGGAAGGCGAGAGACACAGTAAAGGGAGGAGAAAGGCGAGAGGGAAAACTGAGAGAGAGAAGCTACGAAAATATAGAGCAAAATGAAGAAGGGGAGGTGGAATTAGAGGGTGAGATATGGAGGGAGGGTTAGAGTTGAAGGGAGGGTGAGGAAAGAACAGTGTCAGGAGATAAGGTATGTAAGGTGAGAGGATCCGGAGGCGGAGAGGGCTGAAAATGAGGCCGTATCAGTTAAAACGCGAAGAGATAAAGGGTGGAAAATAACGAGATACAGAGAGGGGTGGAAACAACCATCTCAAACCTCACCGCCAGGATCGAGAGACTATTAGGAACACCTCCTCGGGGATTTTCTTCAAAGCCAGAGCCGCGTTAAGGCGGCGGCACTCGTGCGTTCAACGAAAGAGGATGGAAGTGGAAAAGTGAGAAGGGACGGAAGGGGAGACGAGAAACACGCGTAAACACGTGCGCGGAAATGTGGCCATGCAGGTGCGGGGAAAACCTTTCGCGATTGCTTGACTTTTTGGAAGGGCGTGGGAAGGGGGTGGGCGAACGATGGAGGAGGATGAGGAAGAAGTGGAAGGGGCGGTGGACTTTGAAGGCCCCCATGGGGAGAGGGGATAAAGAGAAGAGGAGGTAGCGAAGACGAAGTTGAGGCCATCTCTCTCTCTCCGAAGCCCTCGTTTCTCCTTCTTCTGCCCCTTCGCCCTTTCCTTCCTCCCCGACCGATTAAGGACGTGTCATCCGGATGTAATTGGAGTAGCGGTGAAATGAAAGGAGAGAGAAATAGAAGTGAGAGAGAGGAGGTGGAGAGGATGAGTTTGTGATGTGAGGCGGAGCCAGTCCTTTCCGACATTCATCACGAAGTCTTGAGTGAGGATGGAATCATTGGAGGGACGATTGACTCCCATTCCTTTCAGCCGGTGCTACATTCCGACAATGCCGGCTACTTGCCTAGAATCTCGATAAGATTACGCTCAACTAGACCTAGACGGTCGTCTGCAAATGGTGGAGTTCAAGGCACCGTAAGGAGGTTTATAAATGATACTCTGCGTGGGTAAATTGATGGGAGTAGACGCAGGTGACATTTCGACGGTTTAAGGGAGTTATGAATAGTCAGGCAAAGATACGACGGAGGCCTAACCGAGCCGAAATAATCATCGATATTCACATTTGAATAAATTCCACCTTAATGAGAAACCTTGCAGTTTCTATTCACTCTTTTGTCTAAAAGGAATAATGGTTGAATTTGATTTTTTACATAATGATATGCATATTTTTTCTCTATTTAGATGAATGGGTACGATATTAAATTTCATATGCTGATAAATAAAGCTGTTAAGAACGTTGAAAATATGAAAACATGGGTGAATATAGTTTGAAATGTCTGTGCTAATTTCCCGATTCATAGTGTATAAGATCATGATAAATGTAAAAAGACATTAATTATTAAAATAAAATAATAAAATTCTCTCAATGGATTATAAATGTAAAAATTTATAATAATATAAAATCTGAAAACACCATTATTTTCAAAAACCAACAGTGACGAATACACAATTAGCAACTTAGTTTTAAATTATGAGTAAATTCCACAAAGTCTAGCCAAGTTTCATTAACGTGAATGTTCAAGGATATCTTTCGAGAAACGTTCGAGTAATTTTCTTAATAACGATTTCAAAGCGAATAAATAAATTTTATTGCCCTATGACTGTCGCACTCAAAATTTATCCTACAACTGTTCGCCTTTTGAATAATGAGATACAGTAAGTTTATTAATTTAATTTTCCGAGGTTTCTTTAAATTTAAAAAATCATAAATAAATTACGACTGGGCTCTTTCTGACACATATGTCTATGGAAACGATTTTATTGATGACAACGAAATTCTTGCAACGCAAATTACATTTTAAGTTCGTAATAAAAATTAATACAGAAGTGCGGTATTTACTCGGACTAATTTTTAGATTTAAAAAGCAGAAAATATTAATCATAGTGTATAGTATGAGAATAAAATATAGTAGATATAATTTAGTAAATATTTTGAATTTAAACATTTCTTATAAAAACACAGTATGTTCTTAATAATATATATTTGAACAAAATGTATATTTTCCTGGAAAACGAGCATCCAGTATTCTCCAGAAGCTATTGGACATTCTTGTTTTCCTTGTGAAAACAAGAACAACAAATGCTGGGGAAGAAGTTCCGAGAAAGAAGAAAGTATGAGAGAGATAAACCTGACAGAAATTAATAAATTACGATTTGAATATTCCCTATGAAATGGTTTGAAGTGATAGAGAAGAGAAAATCTCGCGTCCATTCGGTCCTGGAATAACCCTCGCACCCGATATTTTTGGTAGCAAAATTATGAGAAAAAGTGCGAGGACTATGCTATTAAATACGGTATACAAAAGCGATTGATAATTGTATAATTTATTCCAAATTGATTGTATTAACAAAAAATTTATATTTGAGAAATTGCCGATTAAAAGTCCAAATGAAATCCTACGCTAAATTTCCTTTAGAAAACTGACAGATGATTTAAAACCTAAATTAAAGAAAATAATCACACCAGAAATAAAATACTACAATTTATGGAATAAAAAGAATGACGTTTAAGCTTCGGATGATACGATGTTTTGGATGGCACGCCTTGCAATCTGATACATTAATTACCTTTAGCATGATCCGGAACAAATGCACATTTCCGCAGTCACGGGTTCGCATTACACGTGTGGTAAACCACCGCATAATCTTTTAACGGTTTGCGGACACATGGCCTTACTTCATTTTTTTTAACTGACGGTCAAAAACATTGCGACGGAAGTCGTATTCTTTTATAGTTTCATGTAACCAAGCCAATCATATTCCCACTCATCCATCGCTGCGAAGGCCTCCTGTGTTCATATACCTGAGTAAATTATCTTATATTTTTAAAATTCTTTTTTTATAATACTATACAGCAGAAATCGGTTATAACGGCCTCGGTTAATACAACTCGGATATAGCGACATATTCTTCAGGTCCCATCCCCGTTTCTACAATACTGAAATATATTCACCTCGGTTATACGTATTAACACACTCGGTTATAGCGCTAATGGAAGTTAGTAAGTAACAAATATTTGTATGCGTAAGCACAGGGTCGGCGCAATACATTTTTGTATGTGCGGGTGAGAAGAAGAGAAATAATATCATATAAATGTCATTAAATGATTCAGGTTTTATTATTCATTTTTGCTGATCGCCAATACATTGAAGTACCAAAGGCAGCCTCTTGACCGCCCGGGTGCGGAGGGATCCAACAGCGGAAACTCTTTACTCAGTATGGTTATAGGTTATGGTTATAGTCAGTAGGCGTCAATTTTAATGAAACAACACTAACAGAATGGTTAGCCGTGATGAATGTACAAAGTTTTAAAAGTAATGAAGATACCAATTCATATGCAGAAATCGACCATGATGTTATAACAACAGAAGCTCAAACGGACCTAGACATCGTGAAGAAGGGCAGCATGGAAAGTGTAGCGAAGAAGAAGAAAAGAAATGGTAGACGATAAGGACGAACCTGTTCCAGCGATTAATGAAGCTATGCAAGCCATAAAAGTGATATCACGGTTTTATGAATCGAAGGAGACATAAAAAGACATTAATATTATTCACTGCATTGAGGAGTTCATCGAAAAGCATTTTACGTTGAACATACGACAAAAAAAGAACACCAGATTATTTTACTAATCATTAAAAATATTTTTATTATGTTTAATGTACTTATTATGTCATAATATAATGTACTTTGTATTATGTAATAATATAATATAATGTTTAAGGTACTTATTAGATCATAATAAAAATTCAGAATTTGGAAACTAATTCTATGTTCCCATGCACCTCGGTTATAACGAGAATAAATTTCCAGTCCCTTGAATGCCGTTATAACCGAGTTCAACTGTAATTCCTTAAGAACTTTGTAAAAAAGTTACATGCATAATAGCCTGGATAATGTGTCGAAGATACTTCGTTACTAAAGGAAACAAAATGGCTCCAATAATAGCCTATGGAATATTTGTGTGTTCTGGTACAGAAACGTTAAATTAAAAATAACCGAAAACATTCCCGTTATTTTATCTACCCATATTTAGTTTGCAATTATAGCTAATAGTCTACTTAAAAATAAATTCAGATCAATCGGTTGAACAACCTCTGATTATTTAGAGACAATAAAACACCAAAAAAATTATATGCTAAAAAATTCTTTGTGAACACTTCCCGCAAAAACTTAATTTAACAAAATACCATTCGCTACTTTAAAAATTATTTTTAATTATGTATTCTCGAACTTCCATAATTAATTAGGGGCGTAAACGTAACACATAGGAATGAAATCAGTATTAATTATAGAGTAACTCGCGCGCGGTCGGATTACCTCGCTAGAGCCTCCTAATTGCGATTGCTAATACCTTTTTATTTCCTTCGTAGGGTATTTAATCATTGCAGACGATTCGCGATATCCTTCCAGTAAGCCGAATGGATGATCGCGGATATAAAAGGCGCTATTACTACTGGCCCAAAAAAGGGAAGGAGCATTACATCCGAGTGAGATAAAACGTTAATTTTTTATTCGAAAGTTGGGGGTGAGAAGAGAATAAAGCTGACGAATCTGCTCTCGCTCTACTCTTACTTCTCCAAAGAAGATAATAAAAATTCATTACGTTCGGAAACATTAACAATATGGCGGAGGTATTAAGAGTCTTGAGGACGCCCTAGAGAGCGGCAGGTGGCAATAGAAAGAGAACGGAGTGAAGCGAGAGAGAGAGGGAGGGAGGGGGGAGAAATGGGAATGAAGCCTGTAGCCATAGAGAGGGAAACAAGAGGGGTCGAGAGAGGAAAGGGAGGCAAAAGGCACTGGGGAAGGGGTGGGAAATGGGATTAAAGGGAGATTAGCGATGTAATTAGATTTTTGGCCGGAGACCGACGTTAAAATTCGCCCGACTTTTCCGATTTCGTTTCCCCCCCCCCCCCCCTTTGCTTCCCTCTTCAAACCCCTTTCCATCCGTTCCTCCCCCCCCTCACCCCCATTCACCCCTTCCTCCCCCCCCCCATCTTCTCACCACTCTCTCCGGTATCACTTGCATCAAACTATTCCTTCCTTTATCATCTTCACCTCATTACGAATCCCTTCCTCCTCGCGATCCCGTCCCCTGTTTCAGCCCCCGGACTCCGTCTTCTGCCTCCCCCGACCCCACACCATCCCCCTCATTAAGCCCCACCCAGTGAAGACTCTTATAGAATTACACGACTGCTGATGAGATGAGCATCAAAGAAAAAGGGGTGAAGCTTTTCTGACGTGAGTAATCTCATCATTCCGGCGACCTCCTTATACTTCCTCCTTATTTCTTTTAGAGAATTTTTAGGAGGGAGAAAGAGAGAGGACCCAGAGATCCGACGACTGATTTTTTTCTCTCTATTTCCCCTCTTGGGTCGATCTTTAACTCTCGAGTTTCCGTTATTAATTGAACCAAGTGCCCTCCATTTTTTTTCTCTTAAGGGAGACGGCACCAGTGGCGAAGGAAGAACTATTTCGTGTTTCAATACCACGTTTCGCTGCGGGATATTTTACGCTACTCTCATCTTTTACACCGAGTACACAAAATGAGAGTTAAATTATTGTGTCCAACTTCGCACCGTAAGTCAATGATCGTAACTGAGATCTCGAAAAAGACAAACACGTTCTATTAACCTCGATTCATGATGTTAGCTTTCGGTTTCTTTGAAGATGAATTCTTGTCATATATTTCTGCATATAATTATAAAATTAAACATTATAAATTGAGACTGTTTCAGGAGGCTTAAATTCTATTAAAAATTTACCGTATTATAGAATGTGACTGAAGAATCTATTAAGCATGCTGGCATCCACCTTTTTGTTTCGATCTAATGTTGTCAGTCGATTAGGTCTAAATCAGGAATCACTGAAGAATTAAACGAACCAAAAATGTTGTCGGAAGCATTGAAGTTCAATGTATATATTTACAAGTCCATCTTTAAAAAACACACCTCTTTTACGAATTACATTCACCGTTATAACAATATGAAAGATCCCAAGACCTAAATATGCAAACGAAATATTTCTTAAGTCGGAAATTCGCCAAAAGCAACAAAAAGATTGCCTTAGAGGCTCGTAAATTTTTAAAATACCCTTTTTAAGTCAAAGAAGCTTAAATTCCTCATCTTAGCAAGACGCTCCTTTAGTAAAATTCGGAATAAAATACATTCGAAATCGGTTAGAAAAATCTTAATGCGCACTTTCAGTATTTGTTTGCTCGTGTTTACTGTGAGAAGAGGTGATATGCTCGTAGAATTTTACATACAATAGTTACTGATTCAAATCTTTAACTTTAAAATGCTTGTTGTATCTGTTCTGTCTCCATATCTATGCTCTTTAACGTCGCAATATTTTTTTTTTATAATTTCGATTTCAAAAAATTACGCATAACCAACTCGTTTTTAAATGGATAATTTTTCAGTTCAAATATAAATCACATACTGTCGTAAAATGAAATATATTAACGTATAAACAATGATAAAACTAACATAAAATATATTAAGCCGCTTTAAACAGTAATAAATCACAACTGAAATTGGGTCGAAGTTAATTTAAACTGAAACAAAAGATAATTTTTGGATATTATCGAGACACATAAATTGCACATTTTACAAAATTCCACTTCTTAAGAGATTTTCAGGTTTTTCATCACGATTAATTAGAAGATAACTGATATGACACGACATTACTGTACCTACACATTTATAATATATACAAACAACTTCAACTAACCTCTATCAAAAAATTGGAATTTTTTCGAAATATGAATTTAATGATAGCAGAATGGCGATTTTGAATCGCTAATGGAATAACCTGTATCTTTAATCCTATTCTGAAAAAAATAGTCGCTTCTTACTATATTCCGTTCAAATAAGTAATTGGACGGTATATACGAAAGGGTTTTACGGATACGACGATATATGCTCGCTAATTTAAAAAATACACAATTAAAATTACTTTCGAGGTAAATGCAAAAATTTAATGAATGGGTAACACTCACCGCATAAGGCCTGGATTTTATAAGGCGTGGGTGAATCAGAAGGCGGGAAATCTGAAAGCGAAAAAATACATAAATTAGTAAAGCAATACAAATTTATGCCCTGCAAGAATGTAGTTTAATTAGAAGTTTTTTTATGCCATAATGGAACTAAATAATCTATTACCATTTTTACAATTAATAATTTTTAAGGCTAGATAAACTACTAGACGGACTTCGTTTTTAACGTAAGTTATATTTTTTTATCGTAATAATACCCAAGGAATGAGAAATATATCAAATTTACTTCAGTACACCTTCATATTTGATTCTCATCCTTAATACGTTAACCTTCTATTTATTTCGGGGAATTATTTTAAATATCTATATTGCATACATTTTAAATATATTATGAGTGCTTTATCATGAGGAAAACATTGCTTTTTGTACATCTGGAATACAATTTCGGTAGCATGCATTTAAATCTGCATCTAGTTATTATTTTATTCATAATAATTGTCGAGTACTATTAAAACGGGTATTAAAGACTGAAGAAGCCATTTCAAATTCTCGCAATAAAAAAAAACATCCCATATGATGATCGTTATGGAAATGCTTTGAAAAGGATTCGCTTTTGCTGCCTCATGACGACAAAAATGACGTACTTGTTACTGTTTCGAACTTATCCTGTTGATCCTTTACAGACAAATATTTTTAATAGCGCTAAGCTACCACGCACGGGTATCGCGCGGTATTAACAAAACACGAATAAAATAATAGGAAACTTTTTTCCCCGTCGGGATAAAAAAAAAATCCCGTACGAAGTCCCAATAAGCCCTAGGCGCGCATTAATTGGACGGAAATCACAAATAAACAAAAGAAAATCTACAAGAGGACTTCGAAAGGATGGAATACCCTCCCTTTTTTTTTCTATTTAGGCCTGTTTTAAAAATACCAGTCCGCTTCTCCTCCGGCCCAAACGGTTTGATTACACTGGCGATGTTTTTTAAAGGTAACCTTACGGATACCGGTACGGAATACAGCAAAACGGTTGAATGGACGCTCGAACAAATTGTACCTGTAAGGGATATGACGTGGAGGGAGGAGGGGGGAGAGGAAGAGAGTGCTGGAGAGGGAGGAGGAAGAAGAGAGAAGGGGTGTGTGTGTGTGTATATACATATATATATATATATATATATATATATATATATATATATATATATATATATATATATATATACATACATATATATATACATACATACATACATACATATATATATATAGAGATAGAGAGAGAGATCGGACGGTACAGAGAGTGTGCATCGGGTTGGTGAAGAGACCGGCGTGTGGGAACCGATACCAGTTACCTTGATTTTGTTTCCACTCCGAAGCTATTTAACGGGGAGACTGCGTTGCAAAGAGAGGGAGAGAGTGAAAGAGATCCAGTAAGGGAGAAAGGAGAGAGATGAGGGAGAGAATGAGGGAGTTCGGACGTTGCCAGGAGGGAAGGAGGGAGGAACTCGCGATGGTGGTAAGAGGGTGTGTGTGTGTGTGCGAGGGAGGAAAGGGGGGGTGGGGGGAGGAGCACAATCAATGCCTACGGGACGCCCAACAAAGGGAATTGCTCGAGGGGGGAGGGGGATAAGGGGATGGAGGGGAGGTAGTTCCATTGTTGTAACCGGGAGAGGTAGAGACTCTGGCGGCTGCATTCCCCGGGACGCTGGATTCCCCTTTCTGGACAAAAGGGAAGGAGAACCTCCGGGTTTTGGTTGTTTGCTATTCGGGTCCCCAATTAGCAATGGCGAGGGAATGAGAGAGAAGTTGCTATGCCATCCCTTCACGCTCGTTTGCTTCCGTTGGGCTGAGAGAGGGGGGGGAGGGGGGAAGAGTAGAGGTGGGTGGGTGGGTGGGGAGAGGAGTCCCGTGTCACTGGCTCCTAATAGACTTTTTCGATTCGACGGGATCGAGTGAGCACTGGCGGGCGACGCTTTTCCTCGCAAATTGCATGGCGATCGTAGAAAGGGTTTTGAAGTGGGTTAAGGGAATTCTCCGGATGACTACACAACCTCCCGCACACACTTGTTTCCCTCCACTCTCTCTCTCTCTCTCTTTTGCTTCTCCTCTGGCATATAGGTCTTTTATCCGCAAAATAAAAGACGGGATGCGAGGAAAACAGGAACGCAAAAAATTGCGGATTTATTCCTAAAAATATGCAGAAGAATTTTCAACTTCTATATAGAGAGCGTGGGAGTGTTTTAAAAGCATATTTAGAAAGTAAAAAGTGTTTATTTAAATGTTCGGATTTGTGCCAGCGTCAGTAGACTTTTACTTTTCGTTACCAATGCTAATACATTGTAATAAATTCATAATCTATGAATTTTTAAAGAATAAATCCCTTGGAAAAGTATGCCATTACCGAAAATCGATCGAAGAAAGGGAGGGGAAAAACAACTTAAAATTCCTAGCATTTTCTTATCAAGGTATCTATAAAAATACACCTGGGATGGTAAAAATATATCTTCCTCGATAGATAATACTTAGTCATTTTACATAAGAAATTCTTCAAGTACTATCTACTTCAGTCCTATTCGAACTTTTTTTCCATATTCATCTTCGACAGTTTTATTAATTTCTTAGTACCATTCCCATTTTCAGCATATAATAAATTGATGTGTCCAACACATGCATTCTCCATACGTAAGTTGCCAACTAAAATCAAATAAATACGGCGATAGGAACAGTTCAACTTACAGACTTCAGCGCAAGCGATTCAATTGTTGTCACTACCATGCGCGCGAGCTGCCCACTAACCGTCAATTTCGAAGAAAATTGAATGTCTCTAGAAATATTCCGATTATGAAAATTTACTTCAAACAAGGGTTGTAGATAATTAAGAGTTGTAGAAAAAAATAATATCTACAACTCTATATACATACAAACACACACATATACACACACACATATCTATTTATGTATGTAAACAAAAATTCAGCCGGCCGGGTTAGACTGGTAGGCAGTGCGCCTGCCTTCTAAACCAAAGGTCGCGGGATCGAATCTCGCTTCGGGCATGTATGTATGTTGATTTTCTCTAACAGAATTTGACGGTGCAAAATGACCTTAGCTGTCGACACACCTAAAAAAACCTAATTACTACTACTTAACAAAAATTCAGTTTTAAGCGAAATATTTAAGAACACATGACTTTCTCCATATTTGGGATATAGATATTTAAATTATTATGAATAGCGTTATAAGGCAAAATCATTATTTCGTATCGTAAAAGAATACAGCCGTCATTGCCGTAAATTATATTTTGAATATAATTACAAAATTCACCGCTACATGGTGGTGGCGCTGTATACTGTAAATTACGAATAAGTTAAATATCTCCGAAATGGATGGTTCTACAAAAATGTGTTTCAAACAAAACTTGGAAGAAATATTATGCTCTACAACTTTGGTCCTCACGAAGATTACCAATAACGACGTTTTTAAGGAGATATTTGACGGAAACCGAAAAAAACGATTATTTATAAATAATTCCTAAACAATAACTGCTACGTAAAATTGTTTCAAATGAAAGTTGTAGGAAATTACATTCTCTATAACCTTTGCGTAAAATTGTATATATAATAATGATCTTTTAACGGAGATACTTCGCCGAAACCGAATCAGGCTTCGAATAAACCTCGACTTCCGGTCTGTTCACTATCTAAAGTCTCTTGGCCTACGCCACTTAGCAGCAGCCAATAGGAGACGGTTCCTTTGGGAAGGTAGTGGGGGGAACTCAGTGTTACTCTTTATTTCGAAGCGTTCACATCGGTCTGCGTTGCCATTTCTACCGCCGTTTCCTTGCTGTTGCTGTTCGTGATTGGATATCTGTCCTCCCGCACGAAAGTTGTGAGGGGAAACGTTAGCGATTGGCTACTTGCTCTATGAAGGCCAAGGGACTTTAGATAGTGAACAGACTATAACATGTATTGTCCAAAAACTAATGAGCTCTTTATGCTCATACCAAAGTGTTATATATGAAATTTGATAATGATATGGCACGTACTTTTCGAGTTAGAGCGCCCACAATCACATACATACATACATACATACACACACATCATTCAGTCTAAACGTGTTCTAGGGACCTCAAAACATGTATTTCCGTTGAAATCTCGAAGTCGATTTTTTCATGAAAACAATACTTTCTGTATGCTACGTATATGGAGAAAGTAAAAACGAAAATTTTACAGGGGTAAACCGCTTCTTCCTGCTGACCGATTGTTATCAAAATCTTTTCAAATATATATAAAATAAAATAAATATAAAATCACAAATATAGAATTTCATACTGATCTGATGAATAGTTCTTGAGTTACAGCGCCCACAAAATTTCTGTCATACACATACAGACATACACACAGACATCATCGAGAAAACGGTCAAAACGTGTTCAGGGGACCTCAAAACGTGTATTTCCGTTGAAATCTCGAATTCGAATTTTTTCATGAAAACAATACTTTCTCTATACTACGTATATGGATAAAGTAATAAAATTGCCTTTAGGCATATATAAACACTTTTGTTGGTAACCCTTCTAGTAATGTCTGGTGCCACATTTGACTGGCCCTGGTCTACAGGAATTTTTATCAATATTTAAAAAAGTTGGACTAACTTTATCAATTACAGTAATCTAAATATCACTTAGCACATAGGGATATTATCTCCAAAATTGGTCATATTTCGAAACTTATTCTGGGCGAGACAATTTTTTCGCCTCTGTAATAATTAATGAAGCGACATCAAGACAAAGCATCCACACCTATCATTTTACCCACGATTTAATTTATGACTCGACTTAATATAAAATTTTAATTTCAGCGAGCAAGCTGGCTTCGAATCCTCGTCCTTCCGGAGGGGAAGTTTGAAATTGCACCCTCAAGTGCTCTAGAGAACACTGAACGTTTTGCTGCTGCCTCGACGTCACGAATTTCAAGTAAATGATATATAATGGTTGGCATGAATGGGATGTTAAGCTAGGATGAAATGTTCTGAGCGTCAGGTTCTGTTGAGAGGTTGCGAGGGTGCTTGTTGATCCTTTAGAGCGGGGTCCCTCCGTCTCGCTTGGAATAACAATACCATTCCACGCGTGCATGCATTATCCTACGTAATCCATTATGATCCCCCGCAATTATATGGATTATCATAGAAACAATGCATTGGGTTTTAATGGTGGAACGCTACAAACACGGGTTTGTGTGAAAATGTTTTGGCATTAGGAAATTGAAGGGTAAATATAATTTCATCGGTTCGGCGGAATAATCTCTCCGCGCTCCAGTAAGTACTGTGTTGGGTACTGAGAAAATATTAACGCAAAATTTCGAAAATTGAGTTTCATGTACTTGCTTTTGATTGATATTTCATTAATCTTACATGATAACCCCCGGATTAAAACTAAATAATATTACCGTCAATTTATATAATAAGTCTGACGGTAGATTTACTCGAACAACTCAAAAATAAAAAATATATCAGACAGCATTCTAGATGTATTTTAGAGTATCATTAAAATGTAAATGTCGTAGTTTTGATATTACATAATATTGCAATTTATCTTTGAATCAACATAATTTTTTTTATTAGTCAGAAATTATCCTTGGTTAACAGAAGAAAAACCCACAACACATTTACATTTTTACCAAATGATGTAAAATAAGAGGATTGGAAAATTAATTAGACTTGAACTTCAACTTTGAAACAGAAACTAAGCAAAAACTGTTAACAAAAGAAAACAAGTTTCTGACATGGCCCTAAATTCACTGGCAGTATCAACTATAAAATTAAACGATCGACGAATTGAAATCTTAGTTACACATTTTTATGCCGTCACTTTCGCTCGCTTACGGTTCCATCCATTTCCACGCCATCCACCCATTTTATCAGAACAGATAGAGAGAGAGACAGACAGTTTCAAGATATTTCTCCACCGTAGACGGATCGATATTTCCTTCGCGATCGGGAAAAAACACATGATCTATGCGCTAAAATCTCTCCGTCGTACTCCGCGGCTACAAACCAGCGAATCTCTTAAAGTATGTTCCTTTCGACGTTTCCTACGCGCAAGAAAGCGGTACATGTACATTTTCTGCTGCCGTTCCTCAAATCCCTTGATGCTACACACTGGAAGGATTAATATAACAGGAGGAAAGGTAGAGGAGAGAGAGAGGTAAAGGAGATGATAGGGAGGGAGATTGAGAGGGAAGCTGCTTTCCCCACACTCCATTAAGCACAGCTTCTGAGGTTCGTTTGCCAAAGGGTAATCTCCAACACCTTTACCTTAACGATTAGCGAGCCGATCCACACCGCATCGTTTTGCAATGGTAAAAGGAGATCGGAATAGTGAGAGAGAGAGGAGGGGGAGTGAGAGGTATAGGAGAGAGAGAGAGGAAAGGTAAGGACAGCGTGGGGGAGGCAGTTTTGGTTATGCACGAAAGGTGTAATCACCCGGAGTATAATAGCATTCTTTGAGGATGTTTACTCAAGACTACCTCTAGCCACCGCTTCACCCGAATCGTTCTATATCTCCACTCCCTCCTCTCTACTACCGCTGTATCGCCCCCTCCCCCCCCCCCTCTCTCTCTCTCACTCCCATCCATCCTACCTCCCTCTCTCTCTCTCCACTTTTCACCTCCCGTTCTCAACCTCCCATCATTCCTCCTGGCCGGCCTCCATTATTGAGCACCCTGGGGTTTCCAACACTAAATGTTCATTTGAATTATTCATTGAAGTCCCTTTTCGGCACCCACGCTGCACTAAAACACCCCCGGTGGGGGCGAGAGAGGAGGCAGTCCTAAACACGGGGGCCATCCCTTTTGCTTTCACCACCTTTCCGTAGCCTCTAACTTCGCTCTCTCATTCTCTCTCTCTCTCACCTCTTCCCACCGAGTCTATTCAAACTCCCGCTACGAGGAAGGAAAGAGAGGAGGAAGAGGGAGGCACCAGCAGCTCCCTCTTAAAATCCCCCTCTTCGCGAGGTCTTCGTCCATTTGGTTTCGAGGGAGAGACCCTTCCGATTCTATTGACCCTCGAGCTTAAATTACAACGAAGCGGCGAAAGGGTTGAAATCCAAGGCAAATATTATGAAGCGCGGAAAGGAGGGATATTAAATTTCGACCTGTTATTTACGTAAAGGATCTGAAGGCACGGATTAAAAAAAAAAGTTCAGAGCTAATTGGAACGTTAGGTAGGAAAAGTTAAATTGCCTCGTCTTCAAAACCACCCTTGAATCCAAATCCTCTTGTTAATAAGCTTCATGCGACCATCTTCCGATTATCAACGGCGAAGTGTCTCGATTGTTTATTTTTTCTTGATAAACCTATATTACGGATATATCGGAGCTGAAAGCTGATGGAAATCAGATAAACAAAATCTGTTCCATCGATTCCTCGAACATTTGTTCCGATTGCAATAGGCACAATAGCAGGGTTTAGGAAGCATGCCTACTGCGTCTGAAATTTATCGCGTAACTAGGTAACATCCATTGAAGACTTAACTAAATTAACTAAGGAGGCGTAACGTGCCCGATTCGCATTGAGGAGCTCCCTCCCTCCCTCTCACTCTCTCTCTTCTTCATTCTTTATTTCTATAATTAGAAATTGGCTAGGTTAATTTTATTCGACGTCTCCTTCGAATTAAGAAAGATTGGCAAAGATGTTGCGCTAATGCACCGAAAAAGCCTGGCTTCAATAGAACGTTTCTGGGACAATATTGCGCGTGAACTCGTCAGGGGAAAATTCTAGGAGAAAAGGAAATTTAAACGCAATCATCAGATATATACATTAATTCAGGACTATCCTTTCCGCCTCAAATAAATTTGCGTTTTTTGCGGCATTAATATTTTCATCGACGTTTAAAACATCATTATATGCGTCTTATTATACAATTGATATTTCAAGTTTTTTTAAAACAATAACATAAATGGAGAACTATCTTCGCAAACCTGTAAAAAAAATGAGTTCTTGGAACGCGGAATCATTACATGTAACTGTTTGGATATACTAGGCCTCTGAAAAGGTCGATACTGATAAATCACCCTAACTGGTAGCGCAACATTTTCTTCTGTGTAAATAAGTACAAAGTTTAAACGAATTGTTGTTTTATATACTTCACTTGTAATTTGGATAGATTTGAGCAGAGAATTCAGATGAGTAAATGTGAATAAATCTTCAAAAATACCTAACGGTTATGAATAATTAAATCCTTTAGGGTGGGTAATTGTAAATAAATTGATGTGTCCAACAAATGACTTTCTTCATACGTAAGTTGCCAACTAAAATCAAATAAATACGGCGATAGGAACAGTTTAACTTACACGATTCAGCGCTAGCGATTCAATTAATAATAATAATCATTTATTTAACACAAACAGGTTCCCCCAATTACATGTGCTGTAATACATTTCTATGACAAGCACAAACGACCATGCCCTCGGCAGGATTCGAACCCGCGACCCTTGCAGTGGGAGTTAGACACGCTAACCACCCCTCAAATTCACCTTCGCCGTCACTACCACGCGCGCGAGCTGCCTACTAACCGTCAATCTATAAGAAAATTGAATATCTCTTGAAATATTCCTCATATGAAAATTTATTTCAAACGAGAGTTGTAGAAAAAAATAATATCTACAACTTATATGTATATATATACACATACACTTACTTGATTCTTTCTTCTCTCCCGGTCTCAATCTCTGCCAACCTTATTGGTCATTCCCCCTCCCCGCCTATCCTCAAACTCCTCGCATCACCCTGTTATATCCCTACTCAGTGCGTCATTTGAAACAGTACTTCTCCATCCGTTGCTAACGAAGGGCTTCGGCCCGAAAAGCTTTCAAATTTATGTTGTTTTTTGTGTGTTTCTGTTTTTCGTGTGTCTTCAGCACCCTCAGCGGCTCTCCAGTTTTGGTAAGTGTTCACTGGACTTTCTCCAACACCTTGTGTGCCACCCACCTTTATAATTACCTTTACTTTTTCTTAAGAATATACATTTTGTGTGTGTGTTAACAAAAATTCAGTTTTAGGCGAAATATTTAAGAATAATTAAAATTTGACAGGGGTAAACCGCTACTTCCGTCTGACCGTTTGTTAAAAAAACCTATTCAAATCTTAAGAATATATATAAAATGACAAATATAGAATTTCATGCTGAGCTGATGAATAGTTTTTGAGTTAGAACGCCCACAAAATTTCTGTCACACACATACGGACACACACAGACATCATCGAGAAAACGGTCAAAGCGTGTTCAGGGAACCTCAAAACGTGTGTTTCCGTTGAAATCTCGAATTTTTTCATGAAAACAATACTTTCTCTATACTACGTATATGGAGAAAGTAAAAATAGGACAGATAATGCAGTCATTCGAACGAGTACTGTAAGAAAGAAAGAAAATAAACAGCATCGAGCTACTGTTTGCACTCGTGTTACTTTCCTTTGGAATAAACCGCAAAAGCCGATGCCTGAACTTAAAAAAAAATCGCCGTAATCGCTTCCATTTTTTCGGAGGCATAAACAAGAGCTCCCATACATAAATCTGTTTATGGCCAGCCACTTCTCCCGCATAATCGCATTATCCGTGACAAAAACAACCAAGCCCGAAAGGAAATATTTTGCGCAGTGGAACACTCAAAAGTCTCTTTCTAAGATGGCCGCTTGAGATTCTGGTATCGCCGGGAGTGGAGGGATACATCTGAGTGGGTCATTAAAAACGGAGAGAAAGGGGGAATGATGGAGGGGAAGGAGTTTGCATGGGCATTGTGTCCGTCGTGGGGCGTGTTAAACCCGTGACCGCGGATGGCGTGATATCGTTGGCCTGACGTTAGAGTCGGGCGGTGGTGGGAGTTGGGGGGGTGGGGGAGGAGAGGGACGTTATAGCGAGGATTTTGACGACCTCTATCATGGGCACACACTTCTCAGTTCCGGCAGCTGCCCATCCCTTCGGTTCGTTTCGTGAAAGAGTTTTATTGCGGGAGGCGGAATGGCGGGTTGTAGCTCGCGGGAGGTTGATGGGTGTAGAAATGGGTTGGGGAGGGGAGGGAAGGGAATAAGGGCGTGAAGGAGGCGAGGGTAAAGACATGAGAGCGTGGAAGGAGTGGTGAGATTTGAGAATGGGACGGGGAAGGTTTAACGGTGATAAGAGGAAGTTGGGAAGAGAATGAGATTTATTTATTTACTTTCATTAGCTCTTAGAAAAAGAACATCAATGGCCTTTTTTCAAAGAGCTTTGTAAACAGTAACAAAGTCACAGACACCCGTGACCAAAGAAGGATTCGAACCCGCTACCTCAGACACGGTACCCAAGCCTCTACTGAGGCAGACTGTCTTGGTCGGGTGGGATGGGAACGGAAGGGAGAAGCGATAGTGATAGGTGATAATGGGAAAAGGCGAGAAGGGGTGGGTCGATGGGTGAGGGTGGGAAGGATAGGCGAGGATGGGAAATACAGATGGGCTACTAGGGGTTTCCAAGGCAGGGGTTGGCCGAAAGCGTCGACTGAGAAAAAGCGGTTTTCCTGAAGGAGGCGCGTTTCAGTAATGGTTTTCCGGTCGTCGATGAAGAGGAGTTGGCGGATCCATAAAGAAAATTGACACGTAAATAATTCTTCTAAAGATAAATTTTGCTGCTCTGTGGGTCAGATTTTATTTACCAGTCCCGTGAATTTATGGCAGAAATTTCGGGACTACTCCAGTTTATTAAAGCGAGGCGGCGCGAAACTGTTGTATGGGTGAAAAAATCCATTTTTTTCCAGTTTTCCGAGCTTAACTAGAATATAAAAAAACAACCATCGTATCGAGCCACTTTTTCTTTGAGGCGTAGTAGAAATTTCTGCCACGAAAAATAAAACGAGGTGAATCCGACCTAATTTCACGAATCGGATTTTTTCATGGCGTCAATATGAAGCAGTTAATGAAAAACTAAGTATATTGTTGTTTGCATATAAAGCATTTTGTGAATTTTTAAGCGATAAAAAACGAAGTTGAGGGAAAACTTTTTTTTACAACCCTTGTATCAATTTTTACCCTTCATCCTGCCCCAGACAAAATAAATGCATCGTGACATTTAAGGTCAGATCCGGAGTATTTTCCCGTGACGTGCAGCACGCCACCGTGAGTTAAATGCAACTAAATTAAATTTTTTCAGCTCCCTTCCGTGTCGACCACTATTTCAGAATAACAAACATTCAAACTTAACAAATGATCAGATTATTTGTAAGAAAACTTGAGTAGCGTGAGCACTTGACAAAATGACAGCATTAATAATTCATTCATTTTTAATAAACGTTTCCCAACACGCTTTCACGCTGGGAGATTAACCACGTCAATCGCTTTTTGTCCTCAGTCATTCTCACACGTTGAGTTTAGAACTACTCCGACGGAGAAAGAAAGGAGTCACGCGATACTTTCCCTGTTCCCCTTCGGCCGAGAAGAACCCGCCCCTCTCTCCCTCCCTTACTGCACCCTCACTCAAAACTCCTCTCGTTCCACGGTTATGTGAAACGCCAACGCCCAAATAAACTCGTAGAATGGGAAAAAATCGGGTAGACGGAGGTAAAGGGTATATATGGGGGAGGGTTTGAAGGCGGTTTTGGATTTCCCATGGAAGGTGCATTAAAAAAAAAAAGAAGTCGTGGGATTTGAAGAAAAGTCGTTCGAACGTTTTGTTTACCGTCAAGCGATGGAATCACAACGGAAATAGACGTTCCGTTGGAGGGATGGATGTTTGGAAGAGGGAGAGGGGAGGGGAGGACGTGGCGGAAATGCAAAATGTGGGCGGAGCCAAATGTCTGTCGGTATTCCGTTTTTGGGGGAAGTGGGAGTTTCTGGGAGAGGAAGTCGGGGATGGGGAGAGAGAAGCAACACTTCGATGATATTGTTTCTCTGGAGTGACTCGAAAGAAGGGAAAGATGGAGGAATATAATGTTTATAATATAAAGTTTGAGAAATATGAACATCAACAGAAGAAAAATGTTGGAAAAATCGGAAAATCAAATTAATTCGGAGTTTATTCGTTTTAAACTAACTACGATATAACATAAACATATACGATGGCGAATTTCCTATTTTTTAAAAAATAAATGCGCAAAACTTAGAAAAAATATATAAAAGCGGCATATGTTACTATTACTCCTTGATTCATTGTGAGAGAAATCCATTTAATCTCTCAAGCATTTTTTTGAAAATCAAGTGAAATACAGCTATTTTCTCGTATCTGTAGAGCGATAATTAAATGAAGTTAATTTTAAAAATCAAGATAAATAGTCGGTTAAATCCATTTGGCAACTTCAAAGACGTGTTGTTAGCCATGGCGCTGCGATTCGCATGCTCAATAAATCACGCCCTGCTTGCTGTTCAGTACAGAAAATGCGAGTTGCCAAAGCAACATACGGATCTCGTATGCTTTTTGCGTTGTGAAGAGGTGTCAAAACAATTTCTACCGGAAATGTTTATGGCCATTGAAACTTGTCGAGTGATTACAGAATGAGTTATCGCCTCAACGAAAAATAAACGAATGAAACGTTAAAAAATCAGGAGTTAACGATAAAAATATATCAAAATAAATACACAAAATTAAATATTCTACTATAAAAATCAAGGGGCATAACGTGTACATATATAAAAAAATTCGATAATATAAATATATGAATATATTTTAATTGTTCTTTATTAGGTTAATACGTCTATTTATCATTATGTAAGGGTAACACTCAGGGAATAAGTATCTTGTAAGAAAAAATCCTATTAAACAAAAAAATGCACGAAATAGCAGGAGAGAATAATGAAGACGTCACTGCGAAAATGGAACATCGCTATAAATTCTATGTTGATGATTATCAACTCTTCGAAGAATTTAATCTAACGCCCTCTCGCACAAAAAGTTCGACTGAAAACTTCTTAAATAATCATTTAGGCCATTTGCACCTTTCGTCACAAAGATTAAAATCGGTACCATCCTGCCTAAGAAGAACGTAGGCACAGAAAAGTTTTAATCGGCAGAGGCATCATTAAGTCTCAAAACACGATAGCAGAAAATAAGAATCTCCGATATCCCATCAAAAACAGCAAAGACGGAATAGGCAGAGGGACCATTTCCATCGCGTACTTTCCGAAAGAACGGGGAAAAGAGTGCTCGTACGTACACCTTATACATCCGACCAAATAAGTAATAAAAAAAACGCGATCCCAGAAAAAAATCTCCCACTTTCTTTCCCCCGATGAAGATGAAACTGCTCTCGCAGAAACAGACCCAAACATTCGAGCGCAGATAGAGAGAAAGAGGTATAGCATTTTTTGTACGATCCTTTGTCACTTTGAGACCACGTTATGCGCGTATATACATCGGAAGGAAAATGAATTTGAGAGCGATGGAAATAGATCGTTCGAACCTCGAGTCATATCCAATCTTCCTCCTTTTTCCTTGTTCCGCTTATCCCTTTCTCTCTCTATCTCTTTTTCTCCCCCCTCTCTCTCTCATCTCTTTTCTTTCCCTTCCCATCCATCTTGCCCCACCCCTCTTTCTTGCCCCCCTTTTTCCCCCGCGGGTCCTCTTTCCCCTCACGCCCCCGTCCCATCTCCTTCCGCTCCGACACACCTCCAAACCCTCCTCCCCCCCCCCCCCCCTTCCTCCTTTACAACTACCATTCTCACCACAACATTTATTATGAAGGCATTGTGCGGAGTGCCCATAAAAGTAGGTGGGAGGCGTTGTATCATTCGCCACGAGCTCTCTTTGTTGGAGGGGGTAAGGGAAGAAGGGTCGGGTGAACCAGGAGGGGAAGGAGGGAAGATGGGGAATCGGATAGGGGAGGGAAGAGGGGCCGCACTCGGTGAGAAGAGGGGGAGAGTAAAAGTGCGAGAGGTGAATGTCTCCCTTTCTTTTCTTCCTCCGTCGCCTTCCCGACCTTCCTACCCTTCAGAGAACCCTACCGCTTTTTTTTTTCACCTTCCCTTTAACAATTTCACGAAATCTCCCGCACGCCAGAGACATAACCCCGCTAAGCTTTCTCCTCCGAAAACTACTTCTCCTTATGGTCAATTTTCGCCAAGTTTCTCCCCAGGCTAAAATCATAGCGGTGTACCAAAATAACGAATTTTCGTGGCTTTCGGGGGAAAGTGCATATCCCTCAAGGCGTCCATAAAAATGAAAATGTGTTTTTTTTTAGCGCACGGAGAGAAAACACGACCTTGTTATGTTGCTATCCTTATTTTAGGCTCGCGTAAACTTGACGTCAACCGACTGTTTTCCTTGAAGAAGCATACAAAACTTAAATATTTCTCACATCATCAATCCTCGGGTTAATTTAAGAATCACTTAATCAGACTGACTTAAGATTGACATAATGCGGTGACATTAATTTTCCATGAAGCCGACCAATAAACATCTGAATTTCAAATCGAATCGGACCTTAACATTAGCAATTCGACGGTTTTTCCGAGGGTAAAATACCATCGAAGTCGTCCACTTTTCAAGTGAAATACGCATAAATTTTACTCCACTTGTTAGTTAGATATATCAACAATTCAATGCTAGCGTAAAAATAACAGAATTTATCGTTTACTATGAATGCGTGATTTATCACTATTACTTCTCTGCCACAACATGCGATAAATATATATATATACAAGTATCATTAGGTGGGTGTTTACGAGCATCGACGCCGGAATGGTTTTCAAATATACACCAGCACTCGTAAGGACTACGCATAAAGTCTGACAAATTGACTTCAAGAAAACCTCGGCTTGGCTCACAGTCAGCACAGCGAGATAGCAGGATTCAGAAGTGGATTCAGAACATTGGATCGCATCCAAGTTGTCAGACAAGTGGTCGAACTTGCCAGCGAGTGCGAAATGTCCCTTTGTTTAGGCTTCGTCGCCTGTGAAAATACCTTCGATGGGTTCACAAATCAGCTGCTGCAAGGCACGCTGAAGTACCTAACGCGGAAGATTGCTATGTTGAACTCGTCAAAAATGTACACCATAAAGCCCACACGTCACAATAAGCAACGAAGAAGGTTAAACCTATTGAGAAATGCAATTGCAATCACTTCTATCAGACAACTTTCGGAAAAACCATTCGCCTAGACATTGAAAAGTTTTATAATTAAACCACGGACATTAACATCAATGTTAACATTTAAAATCATTACACTGACTAAATAATGAAGAAAATGCATCGTTCTACTGGGAAGAGGCTGCCAATTCGGTCTTAAGAGCTAAGAAGTCACGCAGGAGACGATTAATGAGAGAAGAAATGAAGCAAGTGAAACAACTCACGCGTGAAGTCAAACTATACTTCAGCCAAGAAAGAGAAGCGTTGAAGGTGAAAACAAAGATACCGCGCGTTAAAGTGATAGTTTTATTTAATATTTTCAAATAGGAACTACTGTTTATATACGAATCAGACGGATACTCCATCAAGTTAACTAAGTGTACCATTTCAAACTGTCCGGATGGGCCGAAAAAAATTCTACTTAAACACTAAAAAAAATCCTACGGGACGGAAAACACGAGGTGTTTAAACTTAAGGGTCAATATTGTATATATTGTAAGATCCCCACAAATGATGCATTACATGCCGACAAAGTTAGGAAATACGATTCCATAGCCGCGCTCCGGCGAACGGACGACGGTGAAATTGAACCTATTCAAAGTCTCCATCTGGAAATGTCCTCGCTTCATCATCTTTTCCTTTTCCCTTCGAATTTCCTTCTATCGTCCGCACACTTGGTTCTCTCTCTCCCTCTCACTCCTACTTCTCCTCTCCCCCTCTTACGCATCCTTTTCCCACCTCTTTCCAGTCCCCATAACCTCCCGTGCCCTCTCCACACACTATTCTTGGAGGGACCCCAGACGAGTTCCCGTTATTGCCGTATCGCTTCTGGGAATAGGATGAGGCAAGGAATGGGAGCGAATAACAATACAATGGATTGAATCGAACACATTGGAGTGGACGGAGGAGAGAGAGAGAGAGAGGGAGGGAAGGAGTTAGGAGGGTATAAGGCGGGATAAAGGTTTTCCACTGAAGTGTAACCGCAGCCACTGTCGGACGGAACCAAGGGGCCTGTGAGCAACCCTTGGGAGTTATCAAGAGGACGGGGGAATGTTAAGGAAGACGCGGACAAAGGAAACACAACCTTACCCAGACTTTTAAAGCATATGAATAGTAATGTGCGAGTGGAAACTTCTAAGGAAATACTTAAATGAAAATAAATGCAATTTTTGCCGTTGTTAAGCATCCATTTGTGCGACGAGAATGAGAAAAATAAAATTTCAACATATAATTAGAAAACGATTTCAAATCTAAGGTTATTAGCGTAATGTGACGCCGAGGTTTGACTATTCCGGTCGTACGCCGACACGCGTAGTTGGTATTCTGTTCCAGTACGTCGATGAATTTTTCTATGCTACCCAATTCCCTAAATGGCCCCCTGCGCAAGACGCATTCAGACTTGAAGATCTTGTACGCTGTTCATCATACGCATTTTCGCGTGCATCTCTTGGGACGTCGGCTCAAAACTCCTACTCGCTTCAAAATTGAAAGTTACAAGATCAACGGTAACACGGAACGAAGGAGACGATTTAGACCCCGGATACGTGCCGAAAGCATCCACCCGAAGCCGCCGCCGCCTTTCTTCGCCCTGCATTATCCCAGCGAACGCTCCGCCGTAACACTCACCGAGGTGTATCGCAATCCTTCTTCTCGCGTAGAAAGGGGGAGAGGAAAAAAGGGCAAAGATGTTCCCGCTCTATCCTCATCTTTTGGATAAGAGGATTCCCAACGCATTCGATTCTTAGGGTTAGGCTTCGAGGCTTCTAGGGATTGTTGTAAGAGGAGAGGTGCGAGGGAAGAGTGATTGAGAGCGGGGAGGAGGAGAGGAGAAAGAAATACGACGGTGGAGGAGGAGGTATGAGAAGGTAAGGGCAGGCGTGAAAAAAAAGACGTTAGCGACCTTCTTGACGCGTGCCAGATTATTCCGGAGTTCGCAGGTGGAATAACATCGTTTGTCATTTCTAGCAGACTAGAGGTGGGAGGAGGGATGATATGAATAAAGGGAAAAGGGTAGAAAGTAAGAGATGAGAATGGAAGGGTCGAGAATAGGAAATGTTAAGGAAAAGGGAAGGGATAAAAAAGGAACGCTAGAAAAGACCGAAAAGGGAGTGTGTGGAAACGGGCGAGAGAGAGAAGAGGGGAAAAAGAGGAAAAAAGAGGTACCATACGGATACGGGAGAGGTCTTTTTTAGGGCTAGAGGGAATGGAGTAGTGGCAGGGATGGGAAATAGAAGGGAAAGTGGGATGGGGATCCTGAGAAATGGAAGTGGAGATAGAAAGAAAGGAAAAGGTAGGTAGGGATATTAGAGAGGAGAGAATGGGTGCCAAAGGATTTAATCTCATGAATTGTAAAGTGATATTTTGTAATTTGGGTGGGGTAGATTACCTGAAAACTCCGGAGAAGGGAAGTATAAGAATTAAAGTTGGATCCCTTATTCCTAAATATCCTGTTTCGGGTAATTTATCAACTTCATCGACTACTCAATAAAGCATTTTGAGGTAAAAACCGAGAGGCTCCGCAACCGAAGGATCGGTAGACCAAAAGGACCGGCAGATCAAAGGGTCGACAACCAAAAAGACCGTCAATATCAATTTACGTTAAGATATGAAGATTGAATAAGTTTAAATTTGGATCTATCTCCTTTTGAAATTTCCTTTTTTCCCGAAAAGACAATTTATATTTGGTTGGATAGTAGTAACAGGATAACCATTTGTTAGGTTGGTGAATTGAACTGGAGAGGTATTTTCGCTCACAAAGTCATACACTAAGGCAGTATTATCGGTGATCGAATGTGATTTATTACGGTACGTAAAACTTTATGGCCGTTTCGACGAAGGCAAAACACTTCGTCAATCACATATCATTAGTCTCAAAGCTGCCGTCAAACGAAAATATCACAGTACATCAACCCTACATGACAAAATTAAATTAAAACGCGCGTGATCGATTCGGCTTGGAAAAATTGTTATTCCTCCCTCCAAACGCCTCGCGCAAATCACCATATTCTCAAAGAAGCCGAAGCAATCAAAACCCCTTCTCCGCCCATTATTTTCTAATGTCGCTCCCCTCTGAAACCAAAAAGATGAAGACATCGGGGGAGAAAGGTAAAGGGGCAGGGCGAGAGGGCAGAAGGAGAGAAGTTAGCTGAAGGAGTTCACGTCTAACCTCGCCTGTTTATTTGAGAAGGGAGGGGGCGGGAGGTCGACGCTGGAGCAAGGTGTCTGCTGCGAGAAAAGAGAGAGAGAGAGATAGGTAAAGGGAGGGTGTGAGAGGAGGAAGCTGATGGGAGGAGATAGAGGGGGAGGGGAGGAAATGAGTAAGGAAGACCTGAGAAGGGGCGGATAGATAGAGAGAGAGAGAGAGGGAGGGGAGAGGGGAGGAGTAAAGTCGTGCCGCGCCTCCAAACACGGCTCGGATGCGCTCCGCAAACAGTTTCCCTTCCCAGAGGGATAACCTACGGGTGAGTCCAAGAGGGAGTGGTGAAGGGAGAAAGGGAGATGTGAGGAGGAGAGGGAGATGGAGTAGAGGGCGGTGGATGAGGAGGAAGTAGAGAAGGAGAGTTTCGGCAGACAGGGAAAGAGAGGAAGGAAGACATAACACTACTCGAGTGCATTCGGGTTTACTCTTGGAAAACCAAACCCCACCCTTACCTCTTTTTTGGTAGGGATATTCCAGGAAGGGCTCCGAAGGGATAAAAGCTGAAGGAATGGAAGGAAAATATATCGTCGAAAAGAAGAGCACTTTAGCGGACTTCGTGTGGGGGTATGCGACGATGTCCTTTCTTGATGGAATATATAATGGTGTGACACCGTCGTTGGTTATGATAAAGTGTTTCAAAACAACTCACGCGTTAAGATTATGTTGAGAATAGGCACGTATTCGATGCGTGCACAATAATTCATTTTTGTAAAATATATATGGGAGTAAAAGAAAATTCTTTAATCCATTGCCACGATACACAGCTTAAGGATGTTTTCTCCTTTTTTAAGCCAATTCCTTTGCCTTTCTGGATTAACGCTTAGCAAATTTTGGATACTAAAGGACAATTAAAATAACATATATATATGTGTGTGTGTGTGTCTGTGTGTGTCCTTGGATAATTAGCTTACATATCTGTAGTAAATGAGGGGAAGATTTATTTTACTTATAAAGATATGGTGGGGATTCGTTGCGCGCAAAAAAACAACAGTAACTTTATTTGGATTGCGATTGTTTTAAATATGAATGGATTCTCTTTTAAAATACTAAAATTTAAAGAGACATCGCATATCAAATAATAATTGCATAATAATATACCATCCAGTAGTACACATCATCATGAAAAATTAATTAGAATTAAATTATTTTCAGGTAAGAAGTTTTTGGTTTTACTTTACAAACTGCATAGAAAGAAAATACTTCAAACAAGAGCTTTATAAATTAATAGTTTTTAAAAGAAAAATCGCGTAAAATTATAAACGGAAATTGTAATATATGTAGGTAAAACAGCTTTGCTTCCTCAGAATTATTACTACAAACTTATTCAGTTCATAACAGTTAAAAATATCCATTCGCTCGTAGATTACTAATCATGTCGCAAGCGTTATTATTGCCATTTAATGTGGGTCGCGAGGGTTGAGCGTAGGTTCGTCATAGGCAGAAGAGGGAATTTTCTAGGAATCGCTTGGGCGGAACTTGAAACGTGAAAGAAGAGTGCGTTACAATGTTCTGATGGCCTCCGCTGATGAAGTGGGAGAGCAGGATGGGTTGGCGGCGGTGGGATGGATAAGAGGAGGAGAGGAACACGAGGGAAAGGGCGAACGGGTGTAGGCGGAGAGGGGAGGAATGGAACTGGGGGGAGAATAGCACGGAAGGCGTCGTGGTTTCCTCTAGGATAGTATTCGGCCTGCCAGCTATCGGGTTTCATTCAATCTGGACCTTGTCGATCTTTTGCCATCGAGGTCGTTACATGGGATGGGAAAAGCGGAAAACGGGAGGAGGAAAAGAAGGGAAAAGTAGAGAGAGAGAGATAGAGAGGAAAGGGAAATGGGCTCTGAAAAATAAGAAGAGGGAAGGGTAGAGTGAGAGAGAGAGAGAGGAGTTAAAAAAAGAAAAAGATTATTTGAAGAGGGAGAGAGAAAGAGAGAGAGAGGGTGAGTAGGGAAACGGGAGCGTCTGCCAATATTGGAGACTCACGTTAATTAACTTGAGAGAGCCGAACCAATCCCTGGCTCTCTCTTCCCATACCATACTTTTCCCTCCTTCCCCACTCTCTCCCATAGGACACTCAAGCAGCTCCCTTTTCAACATCCTCTCGGTGCGTATCTCCCCCCCCCCCTCCCCCCCACGATCGCACTCTTCTCTCTCTCCCCCCCCCCCCTCCTCCCATCATCCGTGCCTCATCTACATTCTTTTTTTTTACCCGCACGATGGAGAACAAGAGCGAATTCCCCAAAAAAAAAAAACCCGAGCTTATTTTAAGAGATGTGTAATTAAATGGAGACACGAGATTCCCTTTCATGTCTCGAGTAATTTCGAGCCGCGAGCTTTATTCATTGTCTTCGGTTCGTTTATGATAAGTCGAGGGAAATGGAGTTGCGATACCAGGCAATAAAAAAAAACATTTCTACAGATTGACGGTTGCGAAGGCGTCGATTGGAACTTACTTTATCAAAATAAAACGGAAATTATATTACGGAATTGAAAATTTTATAATTCGTACATATCTATAATACCATCCGGATCGATTAATAGTTTCCTAGCTATTGCGTTACAAGTTTACCTATGAAAGGAAAAAGTGTATTTGGACAAATGAACGTTTAAAGTATTGATTTCCAGTATTTTTACACGCAAGGCAACCTTCTAAGTATAAATATAATTTCACGGAACCCCACACAGAAAATTTATATTATATGCGTACATAACGAGGTCATAATAAATTTTGTGGCATTATTATACGGCAACGTAGAGTGCCAGCGTTAAATTAGAGGAAAATATTATCCTAGAAACATTTCCAGTTTCAAAAGCAAGCAATGACATTTTTCGCGGCACACGTTAGCGATCACCTGCGATACCCTTAAGTGCATGTGCTGTTGGGAAACACTGGTTAAAAGGAACGTTTTCCATTATACGTTCGATAAAATGAAACATACAACAGCATAAGATGTATTACTTCCACCACAATATTCGATAATTAACTGGAAAACATATGGAGATAAATTGATGTGTCCAACACGTGACTTTCTTCACACGTAAGTTGTCTACTAAAATCAAACAAATACAGTTCAACTTACACGCTTCAGCGCTAGCGATTCAATTGTTGTCACCACCACGCGCGCGAGCTTCCCACTAACCGTCAATTTTGAATAAAATTTAATATCTCTTGAAACATTCCTCATGTGAAAATATAGTTCAAACAAAAGTTGTAGAAAAAAATAATATCTACAACTTTTATATATATGTTAACAAAAAATCAGTTTTAAGCGAAATATTTAAGAAAAACTAAAATTTTTCTACTTCCGGTTGACCGATGTTATCCAAATCTTTTAAAATCTTAAGAATATATATATAAAATCACAAATATAGAACATCATGCTGATCTGATGAATAGTTTTTGAGTTAGAGCGCACGCAAAAGTTGTCACACACATACGGACACACACACAAACATCGTTGAGAAAACGGTCAAAACGCGTTCAGGGAACCTCAAAACGCGTAATTCCGTTGAAATCTCGAATTTTTTCATGAAAACAATACTCTCTCTATACTACGTATATGGAGAAGTAAAAACGCTAATTGTGAAATATTTTGGAAACCGTCAAAGGACGCAAAAATTAATAATAGTCTTCGTCACGCATTTCATAAATAAACGCATTGGTCGACGATTAAACGGAAGAGTAAATTTCCACGTTTGTGGCGCCAATTCAAATCGGGTTCTGGAAATCCGCCTCAGCCGTAATTCAATCTGGAGCAGGAAACAAAAACCGCTTCACCCGATCTATTTTTTCGACTCGGGATTTTAAAGGAAAAAAAACAGACGATACACGACCGTTTCCAAAAGAGCTTGTAATGCTATATTTTGGCACGCACTTCAAAGCCAGCCTCACAACCGCCGTTTCAAACGGCGCGCGACTCGGTTGCCTTTTTTTTTTTTTTTTTGGACGCGCACGGTTCGGATTTTTTCTCCCGAAAGGATAGCAAAACGCTTTTTAAAGCTCCACGAGAGCAACTTCCGAGCAAACTTCCTTCTTACTAGCCTTGGCTTCCGAAAAGAATAAAAGTGGTATAACGGATTCCTGCCACGCTGCAGAGTGTTTGAAATCTGACAAGTTTCGCGAGAGAATTTCCTATCTAACAATAGTATACTTCGGGAAATGGATGAGGTAATGGTCTAAGAACTACATCTTTTTAAACGCTTGGCGTGCCCCATGTTCAAAATTGACCTTTTATATTCCGTGAAGCGGAGGAGCGTAGTAGTGCGATATTTTCCAGGCAATGTCGACTCTGCCATCACGGAAGAAACAAGCGTATCTGAAACAAGCCAGTCTCTTTCATTTTGTTACGAAACTTGACGCCGGTGGCCGAAATGAAATTTAAAAAATGTAATTTATATTAGACGCATGACAAAATATCAAAACATATCTGAGTGTACTGCCGTATTGGACGAAATATTTTTTGCGCGTGTAAATATATCACACGAAAAATAAATGAGAACAATCTAACCAATGAATCCGCCTAATATGTAATTTAATAATAATATATTAAAGGAAGAAAGGTGATGAAGAAGCTTTCTTTAGGCAAAATAATGAAAGTTATCAATTTTGAACATAATTTGCGTGTTTCAAATTCAGATAAAATTAAATTTGTGGTTCTATAAATTACTAATGTCAAACACTAATCTCAATTCTAACCTATTTAAAATTACCAATTCATAATTTACTGTAACAACTAACATCACACTTGATCTTTCGTACTCTACAAGATGTAAATTGTGCCTTGTAGTTATCATAATTAAAAAATGCAACATATCAAAATAACGACGTGCTGGAATCTATTTTCCTTTCCACTCTACCTAAATAATGCCCCCCCCCCCCCCCCCCCCCCCCCCCACCTCACCCAGCAAACCTTATTATACATCCACCACCAGTCATGGTGAATAATGAACCCCGAGAAATGTTAACAATAAGAATTATTATCTCTACCCAGCATAGGCGGAAGCAAATCTTCCTAATTCCATAAAAATTAATTTTATCAACGTTCCCTCTCGATGCCCAAAATAGCTACCATAGTCTGACTCATAATGCTTTTATTTTAAATTTAGGAAAAATCTCTCGGTACTCAACAGTGGTGACTGGCAATGTCAAAAGCACGTCGAAAGCGGTACGCACAGCGGAAGGTATCGCATCGATCGGTTTATACTATAAGAAAATTAACTCCTTTTTTCTTTAGGCATTCTCAATGCCATTAAGAGAAGCGGCCATGGAACTGCGGAATACCTTTACTTACGGAGATATCTTTTTATAAAAAAACAATGAGCCCCATATTGTACCTTCACCGAGCCGGTTGATATGCAATGGATAACATTCCAATTACCATTGAAAATGAACCTGTTACAAACAAGAGAATATGATGATACTGCCTCAAAACAACAAACATCTACGTGTTTCCTTTATTATGACTTCTCCGCATCAAAACAAAACATCGTGCCTTTCACAATACAGATAAGCAAGTGGCGCGTCGTAAGTTAAAGGATTCTTATTCCTCGATTACGTGGCCCCTTTGGGCTCCCGCCGCTCGTCACCGTATGGGATATATTATTTAAAAACAAATAAATAGCATTTGGAACATTGGTAATGTATTTATTTAGCATGGTCGAATTTTTGTTGGCAGCGATGAGTTAAAGGATGGACTAACTATAAATTGCTTTCAGCTAAGCCACGGAGGATATATTCAGATTGAAATCACTTAAAAAAAAGTCGGAAAAGTCTTTCCTTTTTCGACATTCATTCATTTCCAGCCATAAAACCGGTTTTTGTAATCATCTGCAGATCAAGTTACGCGCTCGTCGGAAGAGCAGTAATTTTTTTTACATAGTCCTATCATTTCACGAGGAAATAGTTTCAAAACAGGGATGGCGCAAAAAAGCGACGCTTGGTCCTCTCATCCTTTACGACCCGAAGCCGAAACTCATCGTTGTTTCGATTAAAATCGCCATTTTTGGCTTAATGCGTTACATTGATATGCACATCGGTTATCAAATTGCGTACATTCAACAGCATTATCGTTTCACGTTTCCCATTAGCGATGATAATAAACGCATCGATTTTATCTCTTGCAGATTGAATTTATTACACAGGCGATTTTTTTGCAAATCTTTTAATATTTCCTTTTGCAGACCTTGTTCAGGAAATCGATAGATAAATCAGAAGGTTTGACTGGCATTAAGTAACATAAAACTTGCCTAAAAGTAATAAATTCGTTAATGATAAGAGGAAACATGAGTGGAGGCAATTATGACGAAGCACGTCAACGTGAAGAATCATTATATGGGCAGGACCTTATTTGTAGAACCGTAAATTTTTCCTTATTGTTAATATCACACTAATGACGGGCATAATCGAGTAATTAAAATTTGCAGCGATTGCACATAACATAAAAATTAAAATAAAAGAATTAATCTAATCAAAATTCTGTAGTAAAAATCTACAATACCTATTAAACACAAATAAAATAACCCTTTTAGTAGAGTATTTCTGAATTTAAGTACCAGATTCGACTATAAAGACAGTTACAATAGGAGAGAGATTTCTAACATGCCTTGAATAGGTTTTCACATTTTTCGAGCGAAACTAAGAATATCAGCAAAAAGCACGAGTGTCGCCGGAGTTCAGCCATTCTCGCACGCAAGCACACACGTATCCACGCAAACACACAAAGAGGAATCCATTTGAAGCACTTCCAAAAAAAAAAAGACAAATCCGACGGAGTCGAATTAACATTTACGACAAAAGGGACCGTTAACAAGTGGAGAAAATCAAAAGATTTCAAAAGGTCGCGACTTGCTCAGCTTAAGATTTCAAAGAGTAATGGGAAAGGAATGGAATCTTGAAACATTTCCCGTCAAAGAGTGGGCGAATTCCGACCTGTGACCAGTTCACTCGAATTCGTCCCACTCCATACAGTCGGATACAGAAAGAGGGTCGAGGAGCGGAGAGGTGGAAGGGAGAGAGAGAGAGAGGGAGAGAGAAGAGAGAGAGAGAAAGAGGAGAGAGAGGAGAGAGAGAGGAGAGAGAGAGGAGAGAGAGGAGAGAGAAGAGAGAGAGAGAGAGAAAGAGAAAAGGATACGGATACCGCTGTTTGAACATTCCGTAAACCGCGAGGTCACCGGTGGTGAAGGGCACCTGTCCGAGCGCACCTTCGACTTAACATTCGGGGTCATAACCTTTCTCTTCCTCCCTCTCGCTCTCTTTCCCCCCTATCCAACGCTCTTTCTCTCTCTCCCTCTCTTCCTTCATTTCTACCCCCTTCTCCCCCTCCCTTTCTCCCATTCTCCCTTCCATAATCATCTCTTTCCCTCCACTTCCTTTTCCTTCCTTTTCCTCTCTTCCTCCAATTCCTTCCCTACACACAGTTCTTCACCCCTCTTCCTTTCCTCTTTATATCTATTCTTTATCCTCCTTTCTCTCCGCCCCTTTTACGCTTCTCCTTCCTATTTTAGCTTCTTTTCCTCCCACTTTAATCCTTCCTTTCCCACTTTCTTCCCTCAATCTCCCCCCCCCCCACTCTCCGGTTTATCCTCTCTTTGTACACCGCCTACCGAGCCGAGTCCTTTTGCCCGTAAAATCGTACAAGAGTCCAGTGGACCGATATTCCTCACCACTCTTCCGTCCCTTCAAAAACTCTTCTCCAACCCTCTTGTGTGTGTGCGATATACCCCTTTTTTCGACCCCACTTCATCCCCGCCCGACGCTACCCTTTTTTCCATTTACGCTAAACGCATTCATCCTCTCAAGGGACAGATAAGACCGAAGAGTGGAAGGAGCTAGCACGGGAGGATAAAGGGAGAGACGGCGGGGGATGGAGATAAAGAGGGAAGGCTGGGGAAAAAAAGGAGAGGAGGACGAGAATTGACAAAGAGGATGGAAAACGAAGGAAAGTAGGATGAGGAAATTCGCGGGAAATGCGTGAGGTGACGTGGATCGCTCTGTGGGGAAGAAGAAGGGAGGGAGGGAGGAATGATTTGCTCAAAGAGATAAGAAAAGCGAGGAGTAAGCGAGATTAAATAGTAAGAGGCTGAAAATTTAAGATACTATTGGAGCTGGATGAAGGGGCGAGCGAAGCGGAAAGCTGATACGTTATGCTGCTTGAGCCCGCGCTTTCAATTTCGTCTGGTGAAAATTATGTCACGTGCACAGGGTCGTGATTATGCCTTACTAATGGTATTATTTGAAGTGTATTAATAAGTTCAGTTACAAGGAATACTAATTTATACTCCGCGAAATAAACAGGTTGACTCAGGTATTTCGTGGAGTATATTCATGGAACGTGATAACACTGTATTCCTGGGAAATCGAGTAAATATTACACCCTGCTTCTAAAACAAGCTGAAATTGCATATATCTCAAGTGCATATTAAACTGAAATATGTTCCGTGTATGCCGTTAATAACGTTTATTGTTCTCTTCTCATTAAAAAGAATCATAAATAAATATATACAGATATCTGAAACGCCTTTAAAACCTATTTTAACTTTGAAATTTCGATTTCTGTGTCGCAGTTTTTATCCCCTTCATCAAGCGATCGAAAACTGTTAATGACAGCCGAGCTTATTCGCTCGTCAAGAGAATTTATTAGTTCCAATTAAATCATTTCCTACTTTTAAAACATCTATACAGCTTTCACTCAACGCCATCAAATTCGTCATTTAATTTCACCGATAATAGGAAATCGCGAATGCGTCGAGGCATTACATTTTCTTCAATATATCTAAATACATATACCGGGAAAAACAAGCAGGTTCCGTCGACATCAAAGCACGAAATTACACCCAATACAAAACGTTTCCTCCTCGACGGCACGATTGAAAGCAGTTACGCTTCCGTTTGACTTTGAACTTTAGGAGCTTTCCCTAATTAAAAGGCCTACCGACCGTCGATCGCTTTAAACGTACCGAGGCGATGGTTCATGAACGAAGAAAGGAGGACGGAAATACACCGATCCAAAGAAGAATGCGATTAAGAGTGGCGAGAAAGGGAGGAGGAAACATCGATCGGGAAATGGAAGGGAAAGAACCTCACCAGTCGCCACGCAACGCTCAGGCCGCCGCATTTAACTCCCTTTTACTCCTCAAGACGCGCTCAAATCTCTCCGGAAATCTTCTGCAGCATGCGGCGAGAAACTAGCGGACGAAGCTGGAGTGTTTCTTCGACCGAATTACCGCATCGGAAAAGGGTACGTGCGACCGCTTCACCGCCCAGCCAGCCGCCCAGACCATTTCCCCTTCTCTCAGCCTCTTTCCGAATCCCCTTTCCCGCCGCTCCTCTGCACACGATCGCTCTTTCCCGCCTCCCTCGCTTGCAAGCTCGTTTCACCGCAAAACGATCGCTGCAATTCCGCCTCAATACGAGTGCACGCTTCATCCTCTTAGTGTGGATCGGTGGAGAGGGAGAGAGAGAGAGAGGGAGATCCCATCTCAAAGCGGTATGCATTCGGAACGGAAACCGTAGACGACGAGTCGTGCCTGCAATCAGTCAAAAACCTTTATCGTCGTCAGTGTGAATGGAACTCGGAAACGTTGCCACGCATGTGTGAGTTTCCGTGCGTTTAAATGGAATAAAAATAAGTTTTCTCTCTTTCCAGAACTGAGAGCGGATATAGCTTTATTTTAAGTCATCAAATCGAAGGGAAATAACTTTGAACCCCCGTAAACATAAACCGAACTCTAATGTGCAATCATCGTTTTGTATTTTGGATGCGTACCAAATTGTCTCGTCTACGAAATTTAGAATATTCATTAATACGGGACATAAGAATTAAAAAAGGTCGGAGACTACGGCGAGATAGATAAAATAAAACATAAGTACACATTAACCGTACAAAGTGAGAATATTTAGAGACAAAATAAACAATAAAAAGGGGGGGAAAAGGGGGTTTTTGTTTACCCTTTTTTTTCCTCTTTTTCATTGTTTATTTTGTCTCTAAATATTCTCACTTTGTACGGTTGAGGAGTACTTATGTTTTACGGGATATAAGGTTTGAAAAGATGGCGACACGCGTGCCGTCATGACAACTATATTTTAAACAATGACCGTATGTTAAACCTAGATAAGGCTTGGACTTGTGCATTTTTTGAGGACAAAAATAACCTCAAAAGTTATAAAACATTTCATGGTCGAAATTGGTTACGTACATAATTGAAACAAAATTAGTAGATATATCCTCACTTTTGCTGAAAGTGTAAAAGCTGTTTCTATATGGTATTCGATAAATTATAACCGACGTGACTTTATAATTTTCGGCGCAACGGTAAATTGAAAGATTAAAAAATAGATGAGTTTTCCTCCTCTCTTATGAAGAACCAACTTTAAGCATCTCATGAAATTGCAAGGTCGTTCAGGACTTTGCCTTCTTTGAAGTTAAGAGTTACCTAGCCTTTAATGATCATCAAAATATAATTAGGAAGTTTTGTATAGTCCAGAAATATCTCTAGCAAAAATAATATAACTGGAAGATTCGCGTTAGTGGGTAATTAAAAATTTCAAAAAATTTGCCCATAAAATAAATAACACCCAGATCATATCTAAAACAAATTTCTGTAAGTGTAATATTAGTCAGATATAAGAAGTTTGTTACACATACGTGCACATAGTAGTAAATGCGCCGAATACTATTGATCCATCCATCCATCACTAGACTGACGGAGTAAACATGATTCCTACCAACGTGTCTAAAGTACAACTAATTTGATTCATTGTTATAAAGCTAGAACACGAAACCAAAACAAACAATACCATAATTTACCCAAAACACTATATCTGCGTATGCCTCTATTAACACATAGCTATTCCGTTCTTTCTTGTTTTATTATCACCAATTACAAGGAATGGGTGGAATGACAACAACAACACCGGGAAACACAAACGCTCGTCTCTGCTTGCTCGTCCTTAACCAACCAAAATAGCACACGGAACGCGTTGGAGGCGCTCACACAAACGTATACGTTTTTTTTTCCAAAAACGCCGCATAGCTCGGGTCCATTACATTATAAACAATCCCCTACAAGATAGAGAAAAAATGGAGCGCCGAGGTTACGGCCCTAACCCACGACCTTACATTTTGCAGGGCACATAATATATCCCACCTACCCCACTACTAAGACCCGATCTTGGGTAGACATCAACTCCGCAAACCTTTTTCCCCCCCCTCCCTTACCCTTCCCTTCCAACCCGACAAACATCAGGGATCCATATTCCCCCCCCCCCCCCTCCACAAAACCTACGTCATCCTCCTATACACGAACACTCTCGGCCTTCCCACTCCACCCTTTTGACGCAATCCTTTGCTTCCACTACGCCTCAACCCTCCAAGCCAAAATTTCCATCCTGGGAGATAGCCAAGCCAGGGAGAGGGTTTAAACGCGGACGGTTACGAAGAGAGGGAGAAAGAGAGAGAGAGAGAGAGAGACCACTCGTCGGATTAAAAGAAGGGGAGAAAGATGACGTAGGAAAGGATAGGTGAATGAGAGGGAGGAGGAGGAGACGTTTAACGGCAGATCCCTTTCGCCCTTATCCCTTCCTCTCTCTCTCTCACCCTCCACGTCCTTTTTAACTCATCCCACACCACGACATGAATTCCGCATTACGACGTCGGAGGTGAAGTCATTAACTTGATGGGTTGGTGTGCTCGGTTAGCGTTCACCTACCGCCGATGAAGTCAATTAGGTGGAGCTGCGGGCGAGTGGGACAAAAGACCATCCCCAGGAGAGAATGATGAACGGTGAGCGCGCGCGGAGAGAGCGGCTGTTTGGAATTAGAATCGCGGGAAGAAGAGAAAGAGGGTGGAGGAGAATATGGAGGGGGCCGAACGAACTTCATCCGAAATTTCCCCTCCCGATATCATGGCCGTGAATGCGTTTTTTTTTCCCCTCCAAAAAATCGCGACGCGTGGAAATTGCGGATTTGGAACGTGGAAATTAAATGCGATCCGCGAAATTATCCTAAACGTCGGCGAATATCCCGAATGATACGAAATTCCCGCAGTTGTGTTTTACTGTAAAAAATAATCGCTTTTAATCGAGGTATATTCGGGGATATTTTTCATCAAAGCCTGTTCAGAACGCTTATCTATTCCGGAAATACATCGCATCGTTCGATGTCTCTCTCTCTATTTAGTCGGTGAAAAGCATTCCCGCATATCATTAAAAAAATCGCATATTTCATCAACACTACACACATGATGGAAAAGAGAACTCCTCCAACTCAATGCCTTTCAATCTCTATCACATGTAACCTTAGTAATTAATTAAACTGTGGCGTATCAGTGAATCTAAGAACGTATCATTTCTAGTACATTTTGCATCCCGTTAAATTTATTAAAAAAAAACGAAAACTAAACCAAAGGAAGTCCGTCTTAAAGAATTTTCATTTTTCAATAAAAAGAATGTTCACTTAAATACCTAGACTCAAAAATTATATTACGCTACTTATTCTTTTATGAGCAATTATATTTTTCACGATAGAAGTAGTGGGATGAAAATATCATTTTATTATTTATAGTGATGTCGCAGTATTAGTAGGCGGCATGATACACATGCACAATTTTCATTTGAAATATAATAAAATTTAAAAATAAAAATTTAATGAAAATCTCCCCGAGTTTAGGAATTGGAATTTCTAATGCCCTTCTCAGTAATGAGGCTGATATGTAAATATCTAAAACTCAGAAAGCTCTATTTTCTTACAATTAGTCAAATAAGTTGTATGCCCTAAATACCGAATTTCATGAAAATACATCAAAGGGTTTTAAACATGAAATTAGCGAAACACAGACAAACATGCCCAGACCAGAAAAGCAATAATTTCTTCGCTTTCCGTAAGAGATGTCTGGACAATTTTCATTGCATCGCTTTATATTAATGCTGTTTAATCCAATACTACAGGAGTATTTTCGAAGGCATCTGACATGTTAAAGGTAATCTTGGATAATTTTCTCTCATTTCAAATCGGTATATTTAGTGTATCCTTAACTACTTAAGCCGATATCACGAGTACGTGCTCGCCGAATGCAAGGCTGTAAAGAAATTCTTCATATTCTACGGCAATTTATTTATGATTTTCGGAAAGCTGAACACTGAAATATTATGAATCGCCTAATTGGGTTAGAATGAGGAATTTTCTTTTCACGAGGTTTTTATTTGCTTGTGAACAGTCTTGTTGATGTGATGGCGCGCCCCTGTATCTCGAGTAATTACAGCGACTTTTCGAAACCTTTGGAACATCCCATCAAAGAAAAGGTGCCGAGCTTTAATAATAGAGGTAATTTAGATATTTATGACAGAGGCAGAGATACTGATACGTAGAAAAAATTTTAAAATAAGGCGATTGAAGAAGACAGATTGGAATATACGTGGGTGAAGAGGTTAAGTCTGAATAAAGATGTCGAGACTTGAAAGGAATAGATGATTTTCTACACCAATCAAATTGCCGTATTAAAACTTTAAATCACAGTGGAAATTGTTGAAGTTCATGGGAAAAAATTTGTAGTCCTGGTCGGTCGTAAAATACGTCGACACCTGACAGTAATAATAAACGGCTCTTCATATGGAGGCATCAACAAACCAATCAAAATATGTCTAATTTGCTCCAAGAAGACAGATAGAAAGCAGAAAACATCTTCTGATACAAGGACTGAGGAGTAGTTTCGTGTAAAGAAATTTGTTTCGCGGCATATCACACAAGAAGCCATTTTTGACGAAAAACAAAGAAAGCACTGGGATATAAGTTTGCTATTATAAAGGTCCGCTTCTTTAATTTATTTTCATTAAACATTTCGTATAATTAAAAATTCGTCAGGGACAGGTAAAAACCGGCTTTATGGATTAATAAAATTTGCTTTAAATCGTTAACCAGAATTCTTTATCGCGGTTGATAGAGCTATGATGAATGAAAAAATAATGCGTCAAATTCGCATCACGGAGAAAATACAGTAGAACACATGTTTAATAATAAGCGAATTTGAATGCCTAATCGTCGTGATCAAGTTGAACCACGGGGCTTCAGATTACACAATCCATTATCCGAGAAAAGCCTGTTAAAAATACCTACCAGACGAATTTATCAAATTACAAAAAAACGAGAGCTTTCACGTAAACTAGTTTTCCGTGTGATAGATACCCGAGGGAAACGTTAAGATTAGCGCCGAAAATTGCTTTCGAGATTTATTTTATTCATTGAGTGATATCAGGTGTAATGGAAGAGATTAACATCAGGAAATACGTTGCACCTCAAACCCCTTAAAAGGAGGGAACTGCACGTTTCTGGTAGGAATGTTTCAATTATTCATACGCTTGACTCGGAGGTGCATTAGCGTTACGAGATTAGAAACTGTAATTTCCTATTCTGCATGCAGTCCTGCTTCACCGTGTGCTTTTCAGTCGGATACGTCCCGCACTCTATGGTAATAAAAACTCCTAAATTAAAACTCTCCAAAACATTATGGAATGATTAAAGTGTAAGTGTCATCATAAACAACAAAGGTTAATCATAATTCAGTTACTTCTATCCAGTTGGGCAGCAGTCGAACACATCTGTTAATGCGATTGTCCAAATGATTTTTTTTATTTTACAATATCTAGCCAATTATAAATAGCTACTGAGGTCAATTTCACGGAAATTCCTTCAAAATATGATTTCTAACAGCATTTTATGTAGATTTTAAAAATTAAATAACACTATTTAAAAAAACGTCCCTTTTTAAATATAGAGATAAAGAGTCGAGTTTTCCGGTACGAATCCGATATTTATTCTCACTCCATAGTTGAGATACATAACCTCGGTGCTTCTACTGATATTTTTGACCTGGTTTAGGCTTGATTTCGTTCGGCTAACATGCACGTGCTAATCGCAGTTTTACCACAGCTTTCAGGACGAAGTTAGGCAACCAGCGTTACGCAACTATTGCGCTGGTTGCATTTTTGCTGGAGGCAAATTTCCTCGACTCTTTGGCAGGCGAGTCGCTCGGCAGGGGGAGGGGCGCCTGTTTCTTGGCAGTTTACACATTTTCCAGACGTACCCCGCCATGCGTATACCGTTTCATACACACCAACTCGCTCATTTAGCTTCCTTAACCTCTCTATGCTACTGATTCTCACCCTTTCGCAGGATTTTCCTCCGTACTATTTCTAGAGTGGGCGGCAATTAGCGGTATATCGCACGACGACCGTTCCCCTCGCGCACGTATTTACGTTTGGCACCCTCGAGAAGGCCACTGCTCCGGATTTATCGGATATGAAACTCCGTCTTACGATGGCTTCTATCCCCCTCCCCTCCCCTCTCTCTCCCTCGCGACAACCCTCATCATTCTTCCATCTCGCGTCTATGGCGTTCCTTCTGTCCCTAGAACCCACATTACCTTTTATCTCGTGGGGAAAAAAAGAGAGGTACGCAGCCTTTCCCTTTTCTGTCTTTCCTCTCTCTCACTCCTTCCAGCTTCACTTTCCTCGCTCTTTTTTTTTTACTCCGGCCGCGTCGCGAAACGCGTAATGTTTACGGCGATCTCGCCATTAAAAGTGGCGACCGAGAAAAGTGCTCTCATTCACGGAGTCCGTAGGAAGGGATAAAGAAGATAAAAAGTCAGAAATGGGCCGTTAAAAAAGATGAGTGCGTTCTCGTGTTCTGCGCGTCTTTGTTACGCGGAGTTGATGCCTGTACGTAAGTATAGGGCGGAGTAAAAACAATTGAAAATCCGTATTGGATAACGGAGTTACCGAGCTGTGAAAATTGCAAAAGCTTTATTTTACGAAACTATTAAACAGCGACGCTGTTACAGTGAATATGACCATTATTTCTCTGGAGTGAAAAAAACGACGATTTAAAACTGTGATGTAATTTATTTGTTCGTATTATTTATAATTTACTTTTGACATTTACTGGCTGTCAAACCCAGTAAAAATTATAAATCAAATATATTTATCATAACAATAAATCAAATATTTTCAATCAATAACTTAAGCTGCAGTTTTTAAGAACTGGAACAACACACTTCAGATACCGTCTTGAAAAAAATGTTCCAGTTAAGGAGCATCGATTCTTCTGAATACTATATTTCTTCGGTGAAAGTGTTCGCGTTTCTCTCACATAGCGGAAGCTGTAGTAGTTGAATTGCCTACTCCATATGGATTCAGTGGTGTGCATGATAGCGACTATTAATAAAGCCACTCGATCGTTTTCTGAGAATGCACGTGACTAACGATAATGGAAGATCTAAGGGGTGAATCAATACTGAGGTCCAGAGATTTATATCCTGGTGTGGAGAATTTTCGAACCGAGCCTACTCCATAGTGAGGAGGGAGATATTCAAGGGCAATGCGTCCTTCAAAAGGGGACATTAAGCCATATGGCTCTTTCGTCCATTCCATAATAGCGGGTTATTTTCAGGACGTGGGGTTTCCCCCTCCTTCAAAGTATAGTAGGCATTTATACTTAGGTTTTCCTGACTGGGAGCTGGTCACGCTGTTTAGAACCGCAAAAAAACCTACGCGTGCATGTTTCGTCGGATAGTCAACCAGTTAATTCTGGATACGCCTCACACGTAAACGAACAAAGAGGACATCTTCAGAGTAACAGGAACGAATGATGATACTAAGCTTAGACACTTTAATTGCAATTCCAGTTTAATTTATAGAAAACAATAATGTTTACTGCGGAAATTGTCACTTTCGGTTAAAATAACGACAGAAGCACGGTCGAGACAAAGCCATAACAATGTGCAACATTTTTTCAGATCTTTCGCGCCTAACTGTGGTGCAGGCGATAAAAATGAAACGAGTTGGCAAGAGAGAAAAGGGAATCTGGAAGGAGCGTGCAGCGTAACGAAAATCCATCATAATGAGTAGGACGAGGAAGGCGGGGAAGATGGAGTGTAAAGGGAGGCATAAGGGGTTACACCGTGACGCTGAATAATGACCTCTTCTTCTGTCTGACACCATGAGTAAGGCGCGTTTAACCAGGAAATACTTTTAAATCTATTTTTAGCGCTATAATTATCCGTTTTCCTCTGTATGTCTTCTCACTTCAAATTTAGTTCACTTCTGTTGGCTGGATGGCGTCCTATACTTGAAAGAACTACACAAAGAGACCCATAACCAAGAAAAAGCGTTCCACAGTAGGTCGAATAAATTTTTCTTTTACTGACTTTTAAAATTGCGTTAAAAATTGAAAACGATCTTTAAAAAACCGAGTACTTGTGCTTTGAAGAACTTTGCATTTAATTCTAAAGATATTTAAGGAAGTATTTTAAGAAATATTTTTAATCAATTTTTTTTAAATTCACCGATAATGATATGATTTTCAACACCCAGTGGAACCATTATATTAACTGATATCCTTTCATTAAAACATCCTCCTTTGTCTCTACCAAAGGGATCATATAGATTAAAATATCTCCCTTAATGTAATTTTATTTTATAGTCACCACAATCGCAACTACGTTGGACCTCTTAATAATACTCAAGTGCTCTCCACTCACTTATTATAAAAAAGTGAGCTTTTCACAACCTAACCAAACCTTCCTCCGTGTAATCACTTAAATTCCATCTCCTCTTCCTATAAACCAACATCGCTTGCTCTGATCGTTGACAAAACCTTAACCTAACCACAACATTAAGAATCAGTCTAAGCTTACCTCCGACCTCCAACAAAATCCTTCCATTCCCTTCGCCCACGTTCTCACACACACACTCTCGCACGCTCTATTTCACCCACCCCTTTCCATCCAACAACCCACACGACGCGCACCATCCCCCAGCTCTAGATTACTCCCCGCTTCCGAAGCAACCACGCGCCTTCCACGCAAAAAAAAACAGTTTTCCATATCCTTTCAAAATCCCGCCACAGCTTCCATACGGAATTTCCATCCAATACACACCCTTTTCCCCCATCCTATCTCACTCCCCTCCGGCGGCATAAAGTTCTCTCGCACCCCATGGTCTTCGTCCGCGACTCCCCATTACCAACTCCCTTTCTTTACCACTTTCTTCCCACGCTCTCCCCCCCCCCCTCTCTCTCTTTGTGAAGCTCCCAACGCTTTCGTGAGAACCGCGGGAAGCAAATGCAGCCAACAGTCTTCCCTCGGTTGCGAAACGATCTCTCGAAACGCGTACATGAAGACGGTCCACCCGCTATCCAGACTTCCCTTGGCAGAGTCGGTGTGGTTCAACGCCTTCATCAAGTTCCTGCGGCTTCGCGAGTTTCAGGCATTGCTCTACTACCGAGGAGGGGAGGAGGAGGGGGAGTAGGAGGAGTTAGAGAGGAAAGATCTACTTTTGTCGAAATAGGGAGTGAAACGCTGGCGGGAAGGTTATTGGAGTGAGACAGAGCGACACAGCTAAAGTCAACGTCAATGCTGCAGTGGGGGGTGGAGAGATTCGGAGGAGGGGAATGGGGGGGGGGTGGGGGGGAGGAGAAGGAATCGAGGGGGTGCGGCGATGGCGAAGGGGACCGCGTGGTTTGGAAGGGGGCGAGCGAACGAGCGAGTGGTGAGGGTGACGGAGTGGAAATGGCGTGCGGAAGATAGAAGGAGGTCGTTGGGGGGTTTTAGGGAGATTTCCAGCATGTGGAAGAACAATCAAACAATGGGTTAGGAGAATGTCAAGGTTATAGCTTATTTATGACTTCTGCATTACGGTTATGCCCGGACGCCTATCTGAAATACGCAATAACTTGGGAGTCTGAATTTATCTTTTACACGGACGTTCATTGGGCGTTATCGCGACGCGTATATTAGGCGGATGAGGGCGAGATGGAACATAAGTTATATCTTCCTATTCTTTAGCTGAAATTTGAAAAAAAATCCCAATCCAAATACACACATTTTACGTTTTACTCGAGCTATAAGAATTTTTCGGTTCAATCCCTTTTTTTAACCTCTTGTTTGCCCTTGCCTATCTATCCCATCCGACGACACTCTCTTCGTACTCCAACTATCTCCCTCTTTATAGCATCCAAAATCTCATTTCTCTTTCAACAGCATATTCTATCAAAATAAACCTCCACATTCATCTATAAATCTATAGATATTGCCTATAATACATAGCATTCAGGACACCGATAATTTTTAAGTGTATGGAGGGCCCTTTATAGCAAAAATGTGCTTAAGCATTATGTATCTCAATACTCTGAGAATGGAAAATGTTTAAACAAACAAAATATTTCAAGAATACTTTTATATTAACGCACTAAAAAGGAAAAAGATCAGTTGTGGATACTTCGATTATGGATTCCTACAAATTTTCTAATAGTAGGAGTTTCAATTTTGCGATCCACTAGTGATCACAAGTTCATATCAAAGTTTTATGGCAATTCTTCACTTAATTTTCTCTATTTGTTTCAAGTGCGCCATAAAAACTTTTATATTAACTTTTGATCACTAGCGAATCCCAAAATTGAAACGACAACGATCAGAATTTTTTCAGAATAGAAAACTCGAAGTACTTGTACTGACATTTTTCTCAAATTTTCTTTCATAGCGCGTTAATATAAAAGCCGTTAATGTTTAATTTTAATTTTTTAATCTTTGACCTTCAAATGTTATCATTAAATTATACGTTAATAATTATATGTATATGTTAATATCACTTAAAGATGACCTTTAAAGTCGATGAATTTGAGCGCGTGGTTATTTGGATGGATTATTTGATTAGTTTAACAAGCAAAAAAATATTCATTCATGTGCTTCATCCCAAAAAAGAAAATTCCGGAAAAAATCGAATAGGAAAGTTCTGTGTCAATCCCAAAGTTTTCGTAGGCGTGGCACCCATTAAAAAAAACAGCTCTTCACGGCACTCCCAATTTAAAACAACGTTTTATATTTATATATAAGGTTATCACAACATTTGGACGCATAATACATCAATTGATCAGAGCAGAAGTTATTTCCAATTAGTTGATTTATTTAAAGTTTTTAGCGGCACCCTTAAAAATCAACTGCTGCACCCCAGCGCGCCACGGAACAAGTCTGGAAAGAACTGATGTAGGGCAACGGGTGAAGGGGAAGTAATAGAGAATTTATATCCGGGCGAACTGAACAAATAAAGAAGAAAGGATCGACGTTGGCGCGTGGGAGAGAAGGAACGTAGAGGAGGGAGAGAGAGAGAAAGGGGAAGGGGGAGAAAAAGAGGAGACAAGAGAGAGTCTTTCGCGATGTTGGGAAGGCGAAAGTGTTTGGAAGGAAACTCGGTTGATCTGCACTCCCCAGGGAGGGCGTCTAAGTAAACACAATCAATCCATTAGAAGACCATTGACTGCAGATAATCGATCTTCCGAGTCGAAAACCTTCGTTGTGCGCGAGACCTCCTCCTGCCTCCAAAACACCCTTACTCCTTACTCACCCCTGCCTCCTCACTCACTCTCCGGCAAAAAAAGAAGAAACTCACCTCTAACCCCCTCTCCCCCACTCTCTTCTGAAACCGTTTCACCTCTTAGCCTTTCCACCTCTCTCCCCCCCCCCCCCGATTCCTCTCCCTTTCCTTGGACGAACCTGGTGGTGAGGATCCCCCCCAAACAGGATAGGGGTAGAAAGACATACGTCTCATTCTGCTTCACGTAGGTCCTTCCCTCCTACCACCGACACCCTCCCTACCTCCTCCCAACAAAGCGCGAGAACCGACGCTGAGACCCTTCCCAAAATAAAAACAACGCCTCGGAGAACTCTTCGTCTTTCTCCCCCAAAAGGAGAGAAACTTTCGGACGCGGCGCTGGGAAACAAAAGAGTCTGTTCAGCGCATCCATTCAGAGTTCTCCGTGAAAGAGAGACGTCTTGTACCATCTCTTTGATTGTGTCCCTGCCAAACTTCCTCTCTTCCTTATCCCACGCCCTCCTTCCAACAACTCCCACCCTCCTCCCCCATATACACAAACACGCCCTCCTCCTATTCCCTCCATCTCTACAGTGCCACACTTTTCAGCGTTGTATATCGTGAAACCAAACGCCCTTCGTTCCCCCTGCGGGGCCCCTTTTCCGTGCGATCTACGATTCTACGAGAGGGGGATGATCTACGACATATGGGGAAAGTCACGGAACAACCTGCCTAAGCCCTTTTCTCCCGTACGCCGCCCTTGTCGTCGGCCGTTTTAACTCGGCGCATGATGCACGCCCCATATATACAGGGGAGGGGAAGGATGGAGGGATACAGTGACGAGGGAGAGGGATATGTGCGAATGCATTTGTAGTCCCTTTGAAGTCGGAACTCGGGGACGGGGAAAGGAGGTTTTGAAATGCACGAAGATGATCAGACCGTTGCGAGTTTTCTCTCAAGTGCAGCGGAGAGAGGAGTTCGTTTATGTTTTTGGAATGGTGTAACCGAAGATGAACACAATAGAGGAATGTAGGATACGAGAAGTAAATGCAATAGAGAAAGTTTTTTTAACTGAATAAAGTGGCGCGAATGTTTGTGTCCAAAAAGGTTATCTCGTAAACCAATTTTTCAAGATTTATTGACTGGCGAAAAACAATAATTGGTTTTAGTAAGTTAACTTACAGCTTAGCAGTGCAAAAAGACTAATAATTCCCTTTTAGTACATACAAAAAAAATAAATACACTTTTTCCGGAAAACGCCGAAGCCGTTTAAAACATCTAGCATTAAAAAAATTTGGTAAATTCAAACATACGGAAACAAAAATCGAGTTTCAAGAAAAGTGCTATAATGCTTTTCAATGTATTTCATCTTGAAAATAAACTAATTAAAATTATAAACGCAAACACATCATGCATTAGCTTATGCAAGAATATAGAGCGAATAATAGACTATGCCCCACTTGGAAGTTGCAATTACACCTAACTTTGAGTTTTATGAGGTTGGATGCAACCCGGGTGCACCTACAATAAACACGACTGTAACTCTATATTACGAGGTATAAGTACCCTAAGCAATGTACAATCTAAACTTCCACGATGAGAGGTAAAAATAAAACAAAATGTGGTAATTACCGTAAATTCCCGTATATAGGAGGTTTCTGGTGTATAATTCTAGGAAAATTCAACGTATTATAGAATGCGTTTGTATTATAACAACCTATGAAATCCTCATGCAGGAGTAGATTTACTAACTAGGCTCACAATACGCTCGCCAAGGACCCTAACGAAGAATTTCAATTTCTTTTTAAATGTTTCCCTCATATACGTACTTATAGACTGTTGGCGTTAAAATTTTAATATCCCTCTTATTAAAATTCTTTACAGTTCGTCCCGCATATTATTTTGGGTTTTATGACAAAAGTTATTCGTAACTTTATCGATTTTCATTACGCTAAAATTAATTTCATTACATTTATACAACTGAGTTCATTCGATTTTGGGAAGAATTTTGTACTCTTCTATAGGACGCAACCCATTTTGAGTCAAACATTTTTGGAAAAATCTCTTCGATTCAGGGGTATTTAATTTTGGGGCAAAACAGAAAAATGCGTTCTTGAAGAAACAAAACACCTCTTCCAACAGGTAAAAATGTAAGAAATTCAATTTATATTGGCGGGAAAAAGACAAATGAAGTATCGAGAAAGTTGTATTGTTAACGCGAAAAAATTCGACCTCGAGATTTTTAAGGAAATATATGTTTAAGTGTCGTTGAATCCGAAAAAGTGATTTTTGCAATGCCGCTGTCTGTCTGCCTGTTACTGGCTCTGGAACCTAAACGGTAGAGCGAAAATGAATGAAATCTCGTACTTAGGCATTTTATCACACTGATCAGAGTATAAGTAGAAATGTTTGCCATTGCTCAATAATTAATAGTAGTTCATTCTACGCATATTTAACAACAATTCGATTTTCTCAAAAACGGCTCTAACGATTTTTCGTACAGTTACTTGTGTTTACGTCTTCAATAATATTGTATAGTTTACATTTCTCAAAAACTGAATATAAGGATAGTTTATTCTAGGCAACTATAACAATAATTCAATTTCCCAAAAACGGCTATAACGATTTTGATTAAATTTCGTACAGTTACTTAAGTTTACGTCTTCAATAATACTGTATAGTTCATATTTCTCAAAAAATGAATATAAGGCTAATTTATTCTAGGCAACTTTAACAACAATTCGATTTTCTCAAAAACGGCTCTAACGATTTTGATCAAATTTCTTACAGTTACTTGAGTATACATCTACAATAATACTACGTATTTCATTTTTCTCAATGACTGAATATAAGGCTAGTTTATTCTTGGGCAACTTTAACAAAAATTGGATTTTCTAAAAACAGGCTCATATTATATTCATTTTCTAAAGATAACTAAACGACGCATTAGTACGAGTATATGAGAAAGTTTGTACAATGTATGTTGTACCGATTTTTTATATCGAGTAGACCTCGACAGGATATACTACCCTCTAGGCAGGATAATTTGAATTTTTATACTGAACTAGCTTAGTTGTATTGGGGTAGGTCGGGTTGGATAGGGGTGTTTTTCTTCTTCCAGGACTTATTTTTCTGTAATTCCCCTAAAGTAAATTATAACCCAAAATGTCTACGATACATGGACTGTGTGCCCTAGAGAGGCAGAGGGTTGGGGAGTTAAGGAGAGAAGTGGAAATAGTTGCAGAGAAACATAGAGACAGTAGTCAAAGTTAGAAGTCTAAACGGCTATATGCAGGATTTCCTAGAAGTTGCACAAGCATAAAGGCAGTAACGAAGTTCGTCATTTTACTTCTAGAGGTATACTAATGATGGAATATATCTGAAAAATGAGGCAATTATTTCTATGCCAAATTTTAATAGAAATGCATTAATCAAAAAACGCAACACATTCGAGACATTTTTACACTTAAAAGTTAGCTCACTATGTCTTGATACATCTGTTTTCGTGTTGTTAATATTACTCTACCCTGAGCTATAACTTGAGAGCTATTAATAATTAAATTTGCTAATTGATAAATTGAGTAGCTATAATGACAAATTAAGATAAATCAAATTAAAGATACACGTGTCAAACACGATAGAACACGTAACAATATAACGCGACACAGAAATAAACGCATCATTTGAAGAATTTTACAATATTCTCTTTGATCAGATCCGATGAAAAAATTACTATTCATTTTAAATCACCTTTATAATTAACCAAGAGAAAATTGGTAATAAGACAGACGACTTTTATTATATTTATTTAGAAGACGTAATTAAATTCTCCCTACAGAGTTGTTACTTTCGACCCGACAGCAATTCGGCGGTGCAATTGCAAAGTCCTATGATTGAACCTCGGCGGACTTCCACGTTAGCCGCGTCGATATGTCGTTGCGGTGAGTGGTGCGTGAGGTTTCTAGAGTGCGGGCGAGTGCTTGTCGCGACGGTGTGAATGCGTGCGGGAAGGGCGAGGGGTTTCGGAAGTGGCTTTCCGGGTGGCGCCCGTGCAAGTGGCACGGAAGGCGAGCGTATGTGGCCACCGAAGGTTTGGGAAGGGGTGAAGAGGGAGACAAGGGGGGAGGGAATATAGGGAAACGGAAAGCTAGGACATGAGATGAAGCGGAAAAAATCGGTACAACATACGTTGTACAAACTTTCTCATATACTGGTACTAATGCGTAGATAACTAAACGACGCATTAGTACGTATATGAGAAAGTTTGTACAATGTATGTTGTACCGATTTTTTCTCCATAGCTGCATCTTAGTGTTATGTCCGAAAACAAGTCTTTTTATTATGTATATGCTAAACGGAGCTCTCCATAATATCCTATTCTCCGAACACTTATATTCTTGGTAACCGTGTTTCCTTTTCAAGCTGTTTAAAATAAACGTCATCCTTCCTCTTTGCTTCCAAGTTTTCCTTCAATCTCACCTTTAGTCATGGAGGCCCTTCACAGAAAATGCCCGATCTAGTTCACATCTCTCTTTCCAATAATTTTTATCATCGATCTTCTCTCTCCTATTCTTCTTAATAAACACTTCGCCATTTTTCACTCATTTTGTTCGCAGCATTCATATTCATATATTCATTACGAGGCTTTCCAAGTTTCTATATCATTTTTTCTGATCGTGCATGTTTCCTTATCACGCAAGGTATTAACATGTAATTAACCTTTTTCTTTAGCTCTTAGTTAGTTTGCTGGTATAGTTGCTTACAACTTCAAAAATAGCTGCAGCATAGTTATAAAAATACACCAGTGTTAAAGTTTTTTGCTATTTAGCAAGAAATTAAAAGTTTTATTAAAATGAAAAATATCCGAACCAAGGAAACTACATTCTTACCAACCAATACAAGAGCTGGATGAAATGAACAATATAAGCAATTATTCATAGGTAGTATGTAATTTATAGAATTTGATTTCTAATTTAGAATATTTTGCATGTGCCTCATATCATGTTGACTTATTTGTAAACAAAACGATGGTTAAACATTAACCGTTGTCGGAATGAAAAACTATCCGCTTCCGATTTAAAAACATGTGGCCGCCATGAGCGCCAATGCATCATTCCAGGAGGAACGTGACCCATCCTCCGATTTGATTCGCAATGCTTTTTTTTCGATTAAATTGAATGGAAAGCAGAAACTTCCACAAATCCGTATATCCGTTACAATCTATCACAAAAATTGGAGTGTCATACAATGTAAGCAGGCCCTCTTTGTCAATTTGTTTCCCTCGCAAATGGTAACAGATACGCGCATTATGAGCACAACAACACACTGCCTTGTGGTTATTTACTGCAGACGCGTTCACTCGCGCTATCATCTTCCGAAATTAAGAAAATATAGCGGTAATTGGATGCTATACCGCTCGCAGCAAACCAATACGAGCGATGTGTTCCCCTTTTATCGATGTTGCACTTTGAGTGACCAACCAAAAACTTCGATCGTTATTTTTCGCACGACTACGACTCGAATGCGAAACCATTAATATTCACAACTTTTGCATACATGAGAAACATTTTTAAAATGTACGAGGATTTCGAGGCAGATCGAATTTTATGATTTTTATCCTACGAGAATTTTTAAAAATATATAGGATCGGGGAAATCTAAATAATGTAACTGGGTCAGGAGTAAACGTTGGAGGAAAACTTTGGATGATTTAAATGCGGCTAATTATTTTACCAATATGCCCCTTTCATCTTTGAAAAGAAATCCCCATGTCATGTTTCCTGATCGGTCGGCCTTTATTCAAAGCCTTTTTAAATGAAAAATTTCTCCGGCATCATCAATTAACTATTCGCGCAGTACAGGATCAATCGCGTTGCATCGAAAAAAAAACAAAATAAAAGCGATTTAGAGGATAGACCTAATATAGTAACTTCATAATGTGCAATGAGACAACTTAGATTAGCACCATAGAACATTTTTTAAAGATCAAACTCGAGTATATGTTGCCAAGAATCTCTCTGAACCGTAAATATTTTTTTCTAGAAAATTGAACCAGTGGCGCGAAAAGGCTACTCGGCAATTCTAATTTCCCTGTCCTTTTTATTTTTAGAACGTTGCTTGTGTAGAGGAATATTCTCTCTTTTCCTTTTTTGATATGACTCGTTGAGTTATCTCGTGATTCACCGTCAGGAGAATAATATGAATATTTAATATTTTAATTACTTCTCTACCATATTTTCTTACAAAAATCTCTCATGCGGACGATTTAAATTAACCCTTTTCAAAATCCAATAGAATTCTAGAAAGATAGGCAGTCTATGCAAGGGATTTATATATAGTTAAAAATTAGTTTTTTTATTAATTCGCTACACTTTGGATTATTGATAAAGTGCTCAGAAAATTTTCTCTCGTCAATACAACTGAAAATCATTCCATCTCATATTTTTATATCTCGAAATATTACATGGCATATCATTCTGTTTATTATCTAATTCAAATTTTTTTTTCACCGTTAATTCAGGCAACATAATATTAACTCCCAAATTATATAAAACGGATATCCTAAAAATTTAATTAGTAAATTATAACTAATTATGAAATGTGCATTTATACTCACGAGAAGCTTTCAATTTTTCAATTGTTCATACTTAAGCGCTTATTCTTGAATTTTTTCAACCATTAGCCGAACTTAATAATTATATAATGAATCATGATAAGTTAGCCAATCCACATATGCCAGAATAAATGGCATTTTTCTAAGTTTCTGGCATTTAGATATATTGTCCTTATGAGAAACCAAATTTATGATAAAATTAAACTACTTATATACAATCTCAAGTTAACACTTTAAAGTATGGCCCAATAATTTTATCATAAATTCTATCTTACAAAATGTCTTTCTTTTCTGCGACTGATTTTCGGCTTAACTAATGGATTACGGGACATATCCACAAACTTTTACATAGTTATGTTAAAAATGGAACTGTTTTGCAATAAGTTGCACTTATAATAATAGAAATTGCAGCACCTTGGGGAAAAACACGAATAAAAGAATATTTTGAAAAGGTTTCAAATCAACCAAATCCACACACAGTGTGGCATAGTAAATTAATACAAAATTTCTAAAGAGTCACAATTATTGATATCGCGAATGCAAGTAGACAGAATGCGGGAGGAGACTAATATCTTTCTCTCAAAGAGAGTAATTTCCGGCCAACATATGAAATTAAACTCAAAGCAACTGAGGACAATAAATCCATACGAACAAAAGTGTGCTCCGGTTCGTAGTGCGTCAGTAATATAGCTCTTTCCGCTAGAGATGCTTCATAAAGAGGGAATTAATTCAATCGCTGCGTTCATTACAATGCCCTATGAGTTAAGGGCCAGTTCAGAATATCGCGGTAAACTGAATGATACTTCACTAGAAGGGACATCAAAGAATTAATAGGCTTTATCACCGAAACTAGAGCTTAATTTATTCTAATTTCGTTAAATACCTAAACGCAAACGCTTGATGTACATTCAAATTCTACCTGGGTATTACAATAATGGATCTAGGAAGAGGATTTGATTGTATCCCGTGGATCATTGAGATATTGAGGTTTGGAATTTCATACGCTCATACGGGTATTGCTTCATAGAGGAAAGTAAGACCCCAAAAGCAAAGGCCTAGAATTTTAAGACCCCGCTAAAAATCTTCATCAAGCAAAATCAAAAATATCTATAGAAACAAAATCTTAATGACACTTTTATTGCCTCCACTTGAATGTTGTTGGAGTTACCCAACATATTTTAATATTGCTTATAAATGATAAGGTTCATCAAATATTCTAACACCGGAATTACGACATGTGACTATAAATATTTTCAAAGGCATCTCGATGTTGTTGATAATTATAAGGATCCATTTGACGCTTACATTTTGCGTCATGTGGAAGGAAAATCGCGCGTAAACGGAATTCATTATTATTGCTGTTGTGATCATCACAAGGATGCGTAAATAGATTACGGAATTCTTTCTTGAATTAATCGACAATAGGTAGATAAAGCGAGATTTACTTTCTATCCTTAATAAAACCAACCAAACGTAGGAAATTGTTTTGATAATTAAAATCAGAAAAATCCATGCCCTTCATTACCAACACATCCTGTAGTCAATATATTTATGATCGACCTCCTCTCAAAGCAGAGCTAGCATGTTATGACCAGTCCGACTATTTCTTCAACAATAACCCCTTTCGTTATCATCAAGGCAATATATAACGCCAATAATCAATTCATCGGATGAATAGGATACGGAGAAAAAGAATCCGTGGTATTTTATCAACGAAATATCGGCGCACTGAAGCATCGGTTTCCAATAATTCGTTCAATATATTTACGCGAAAAGCTCTCAGGGAATCCAATAATTACACCGCGCGACAACGGGGTTTGCATCCATCTTGCTAACCCACCCAAAAAAAAAATCTCCCGCCCTCCCACACACACTCTCTGGCGCCACTATCCAATCACACGCACTCTGCTAATTCCGCGCGAGGACAGGGACGCGATCATCCGAACCAAAGCGCACGTATCGGCGAGGTATCACGCCAGCTCGGCGTTGCAATAGATGGGGCTAGCGAAAAGCACGCGGATCAAAGCACAATGGGGGATGGAGAGAGGAGGGAGGAGGAGGAGGAGGAAAATGAGGAATGATGAAGGGGAAAGAGGGAGGGAGCGAAAAGGAAAGGATCAAAGGTGAGTCGACGCTAATGAAGAGGAGGGCTCCTCTCGCACACCAACATGCGTAACCCACCGAGGCAAAACGCCCACCTCCTTTTCAAACACCACGGGAAACTCCGACAGAGAGAGAGAGAGAGAGAAGCAGAAAGGTTTTCGTCGTGTGGAGGGGAGGAGGAGGAAGAGGTAAAAGGGTGGAGGCAAAGAGAGAGCGAGAGAGAGAGAGAGACGGGCGAGGTAATCAACGCAGGAAGGTGGAGGTGGAGAGATTCCAAAATTCCAAAATCAGGTACACTTATAAGGTTGGTTCCAGGGAATCTTGGAGGAAGTTTAGGTTCCCCGCGTGATTTGCATCGTATTTGTTGATGGAGGTAGCGGTAGGTATATGCTCGAGGAACAACGCCTTGAGCTCTCCAAATTTACGAAACTTAAAAGTTCTTTTAAAAATGTTTCTGGGGTTATTTTTAGACCAAGATCTTTTGGTATACATGGAAAGGGTGGATATTTTGTAATCATAAGCATGTTCTTCTTCATTGAGCATTATCTTTTTTTATGTATTTTGGACCTTTGTGGTAGGTATACGATGTATATATAGACTAAAAAGTATTCTAAAACACACACTTTAGAATACTTTTTGAAGTCTCTAAGACTCTTTCTCTCTCTATATCTATCTCTCTCTCTCTCTCTCTCTCTCTCTCTCTCTCTCTCTCTCTCTCTCTATATATATATATATATATATATATATCCTCAAAATTAGTTGTTTGAGATTAGCATTAAAACGTAAAAATTTCATCCCACAAATATAGATCATATATAGCGATAAAAATACGGTAAAATTGAAGCAAAATATGCATTACATCGGCGACTCTATAAGCAATCCATTCTCGCGAAAATTGCTATAATTCTGTGGAAGCATTTAATAATTCAAGACGGACAAAAAACTCGACTGTGAAATGCTTTCTTACGGAGCTGGCGAACTGTACAAAACAATACCTTATAAACTCTAAAGCAATAACTGTCCAAGAATATATTACTAAATATTCTATTGTTCCCTAACGCCGCTCCCAAAATGACATCCAATTTCGCTCAAATAAATTATTCAGCCGAAACCACTCAAGAGATGGTTATTCGTCGCGCGTAGAAGGTGGAGAAAGGAGGAAGGAAGGAAGGAAGGAAGGAGGAAGAAAGAAAACGGAAGTGAGAGAGGGAGAAAAGAAGGAAGAGAAAGAGAGAGAAAACTCTTCGTTTCATCCAGCGGGAGATTGTTTTGTCGCAAACTAAAAGCGACTTCTCCTTAAATCTTAATCCAGCGAGAGTGAGGAGGAAGAGAGAGAGAGAGAGATTGAGGGAGGGTGAGGCAGACAGAGAGAGGGAAGGGAATTCTCACTTCTCAGCCTCAGAGAGGAAATAATGAGAAAGGAGGAGTTTTGAAGGACGCGAGCTGAGAGAAGCAAGAAAAACAGAGAGAGAGAGAGTGTAAGGAAGGGAGAGTTCGGAAAATAGAGAAACTCGAGTCACGGGAGAAAGATAAGAGAATGCGAGCGAGAGAAAGAGAGAGGGATGTGGAAGAAGAGAAGAAAGAGTGAGAGAGAGAGTATGGGAAGGAGAGAAAGAGAGGTGAAGAGAACCCTTGAAAGCTCTGGAAATAATCGCGAGAGCTGCTCTCGTCTCCTCTCTTCGAATCTCTGGTGTCGGCACCCTACTCCTTTCATCTCCCACGGAAGCGTAATTCTCCACACGCTCCACCAGTCAACAACAGCACAAGCCCCTCCCTCCCCCTTTCTCCATACCTCCTCCCCTCCCACACCTCCATCTCTCGGAGTTCTCCGCACGCCTGCCTCGTTCCCTCCCACGATCTCCTCCTCCTCCTCTTCCTCCTCCCTCTCTTCCCTTTTCTGCATTCCTCGAAACTCGCGGCGGAAGGGAGAAAGAGCATCCCACTCCACTCTCTCTCCCTCTCTCTCCGCAGGTTGGGGTAGGAGGTGTGTCGTGGGATGGAAATGTAGTGTGTGTGTGTGGAGGAAGGGGAGGAGAGGGTTTGTGAGCCTGGGTATCCAGCAACGCGTCTCGGAAGCATACGCTTCGCATGGTGTCGACAAAAGTGGAAGTATGGAAAGGTGGAGAAGAGATTGAATGTGCGAGGAAGAAGCCATGGGGAGGTTGGAGCGGGGCAAGGGAACCTGGAGGGGTGCACGCCAGGTATGTAGAGGAGAGCAGACGCACGCGGGAAACAAGCTACGCGGAACACGGTAAGAGGCGGTGTAATAGTAAAAGATTATAAGGCGCATCCTGAATGGGTAGAACGCGAGTGAAGTAACGGATGGATGGATCTGTAAAGATAATGGCCGGTAGATGACACGCGCTGATACAATGCGCACAAAGGGGCAAAAAGGACCGAATGCGGTGTACGCCGAGCGCAAACGATAAGAGAACCCAGATAAGAGCGGATGAGGCAGACTCGTGTGCAAGGGACCTTCGATGGGGTGAGGTGGGACTACGCGAAATATACGCAAAAGAAACGGGGGAGGGCGAAGGGTACGAGTCCCCGAAAGGGATGCTACTGTGCGGGTAAAAAGGGCTTCTGATGGAAGGGAATGATGAGGTCGTGAGAGGGAGGAGGGGAGGGGGGGAAGGTTCGGAGCGTGTGATGGAGATGTATAAAAAAAGAGAGAGAGAGAGGCGGTTGTTGGACGGCGGAAGATGAGGGAGGCACGCGGCCCTGCGTGTGTCGCGCGTATTGGGTGGCCGTCAAAGACCTCTCGCTAACAGACACCGTCGGCGCTGTTCCATTCACTAGGACGAGGAAGGGGAAAAATACAACGCGGGGGTTGCCGTGAGGAAAGGGGAAGGCTGAAAGAAGGAAGGGAGAAAGGCGTGAGGGAAGGGCGGCGGATGAAAAGGGGGGAGAGGGAAGAGGAACGCAGGGCCCCCGCATCACACGGTTCACGACCATGTCCCTGGCAATGAGCAACCGCTCGTCTCAAACAGTTTTGCCTCCTCTTCATCTTCTTCCCACGGCCCTCTTCTCCCCCTTCCCACCGTTCCTCTGATTACTGTCCCTTACCCTTCGCCTCGTTCGCCTTTCTCTGGAACACTAACCACATCTTTTCCCCTCAAGTTTTCTCAGAGGTCTAGTGACTAAGGTAATATGGAAGCCGAAGGCATCCACATAATTAACACTGCTATGAGGTTCCTCGAGCCATGGAGGTACGACGCCCCTCTAAAAGGGAAATCTTACTAATTACGCGACTAATAATCCTCCACCTTAATGAAATTAATTTTTGCGAGTAATTGCGCCATTATTCGTTTTAAAGCAATTGGCTGTGTTACTTTTGGGAACGCTTGTTAACACCGCGATGCGTTCAGTAAAATTAAAACGCAGGTAAAAGAAACCTCTCAAATATAATTCTCCAGAGCGAATCTATTGAAATAATCGTTCGCGTTGCAAAATTTAAAAATCCTGCGCCCGAATGTGCTGGCAAAATTCGATGGAGGCCCAGAATTTTTCTCCGGAACTGCGAACTCCCACGAAAACCGCCCTTAAACAGCCCTCAAAATCCGTTAAAATTACCATCTCCGCGAACTGATTATGATTATTACGCAAAAAATAGCTCGCAAATCCTCCTTTCGCTCCTTCGTAAAAATCCCTCCTCTTCTCTCCATATTCATTCCGTCGCCGTCTCGACCTGTCTCAGTTTTCCGCACTCTCTCCGCCTCACTCCACGCCTCACCACGCATCCTCCCTGCCTCCCTCTCTCTCTTCCACTTCCTTTCTCTCTCTCTCTCTTTCCACTCCATCCACTTCCTCTCGGATTCGCTGCCTCCCCTCAAAAAAAAAAAAGAAGAAGAGCGAGCATTAGGTGGCAAAACTGGGTGGGGAGAGGCTGAGGGAGACAGGATAAAGGGAAAAAAGAGAGAGGAAGAGGGGGGACGGAGACGGAGGGTGGAATTGGATGAGCCAGACGCGTGGTTGCAACCTTTTAGCTCTGAAAAATGTGTTTTGGTAGGAGTGGAAAGCGGGAATCTAATTTGTATTAGGCTTACTAAAGAGCAGAGATTTTAGGGTGCGAGGGTTCTGATTTAAGACCCTGTGTCATCTTCAAATAAATATATGTGTAGCTTCTCAAAGTAAAAACTGGTATTCTGATTGTGCTTATGCTCGCATAACCAAGATATATGTATATGTGAACCTCTGATACAACGTTATGTAGCGCAATGAACGCAGTTGACTGTATAATTTCTCGAACTTTTGCGTGTAAAACATTTCTGTTATATTTGATGATCTTTTGCTTAAGATGTTTATATTGAAGATAGTAAAAATTTGTCTTCGTTATAAAATCAATTTTGAAACAAATTATCAAACAATTAAATTTAAATGAAATATCAGTTGTAACAAGAAAATTAAAAGGAAGGAACACTGGAACTGAACAGAGACTGAATAATTGCGTGTTTTATTTAGGGTAAATGTTCCTTCCTATTATGGAGTTCCTCAAAATATCGTCCAGTTCAACGAGGAAAGCTATATTTCAAGCATATTATTAAGTGAATAGCATTTACATTTGAATTAACATCGGCCAATATACAAAATCCTTTTAATTATAATTTTATAACTTTTTAAAAGTTTATAAAGTTCACGACACAGCTGCTCTTCCTAATTTTACTGACAGTTCGGATTATTTCAAACTCCTTAATTTTAGGGTTTACTTGCACAGCATCAGATAAGGTACGTAACTTAATAGAATAATTATGGTACTTTTGGCTATCCCAACCGCTCGTAAATTTCTATCGATCTGACAAAATGGTCCCAAGGGCCCGCCAAAATTAAAACAGGCATATATTAGAGAAATAAGCAACTCAACAGGCCTTTAAGGTTATGTATCTAGCTCGTCGGTCTGGATATCTACTAAATGAGGCAATTTAGAATCAATTTTCCCCGCCGTTCAAAACGAGGCAATGAACGGTGTCCTAGCACGAAACAGAATTTTATCGCCTGCTCTGGCGCCGGGTCGAGGATTTTTGAACGCGTGCAAGTGTGCAAAGAAACTGCCGTTTCGCGGCTTTCTCCCGAGTCGAGACAGTGCATAAGAACGAGCGGGAGAAAGGGGGGGGGGGGGAGAAACATTCCGCAGCCACAAAAGGGAGTTAAAAGAAGAAAATGGAACGGAAGGGTCGAAAAGGGTTACTTGTCGGAGAATGACGGGTAAAGAAAGAGGAAGTCAGAGGGGTAAGAAGCAAGAGAGACAGAGGGAGGGAGAGAGAGAGAGGAGAGAGATAGAGAGGGAGGGGGAGAGAGAGAGGGAGGGGGAGAGAGAGAGAGGGAGGGGGAGAGAGAGAGAGGGGGGGGAGAGAGAGAGGGAGGGGGGGAGAGAGAGAGGGAGGGGGGGAGAGAGAGAGGGAGGGGGGGAGAGGGAGAAGGGTTGAAGACTTGTTCTTTGGACGGGCAGCGTGGCGTATAGGTGGACAAAAGGGAGAGAGCTCTATTCATCTCCTTAAAGCTTTAGCGTCTTTGGAAGCCGACTGTAGAGTCTGGGTCGGAGGCATTATTAGGAGTTCTAAGTCGTGTCCTGGGGTCTGGTGAGCGTTGAATTTTGATGAAACGATAAAGACGCCAAGAAGGAAGAGGGCCGTTAAGGGAGGTAGGGAATGGCGGGATGACAGCGAGGAAGGAATAACGCGTTGAAGAAAGAGAGAAGGAAGAGGAAGAGTGAGATGGAAAAAGAGAGAGAGAGTTACGGCGAGAGATAGATTGAGGATTTGCTTTCACTCTCCTACTCTTGCGGATATTGGACTCTCAGGTGTCGATAAATCACGAAGAGTGGCTCACAAAAACCCAATTTCCCAGTAATTACGGTTCCACGATTTCCTGACGTCACTTTCCTACATATATCGACAAGAGACATGTCGGTAGAACATGGAAACTCGGGTCGAAAATAATTTTATATCTTCAAATCCCAATTTATTCTTTCTCCCACACCGGCCTAAGTTGATAATAAGAGAGACCATAAGAAACAGAAATTAAATTTTTTATTAGACATAAAAATTCTACAAATTCATAATTACAGTTTTAGATGACAACATTTTGATATTTAATCATGTATATATTAGAGATCATCACGAGGATTCTTAATAAAAGACTACAGAAAAAGGCCGTAGAAATGCTAGGGGAAGATCAATTCGGTTTCAGAAAAGGACGAGGAACCAGAGATGCTATCGGTGTAGTGAGAATCATATCAGAAAGTGCAATAGAGTACAGCCAAGATCGCTGAGTATGTTTCGTCGACTGGCAGAAGGCCTTTGATAGAGTAAATTGGGTACTGCTGATGAGGATATTAAAGGATATAGGTGTAGACTGGAAAGACAGGAGACTGATCAGGAAGCTATATGTGAATCAAGTTGTAAAGGTCAGGTTGGAGAATGCGAACAACAGCGGACTACATATCAGTAGAGGAATAAGAGAGGGCTGCTGTCTATCGCCGATTCTATTCAATATATATGGAGAGAGGCTAATGCAGGAAGAGTTAGAACGCACGGGGGATTTCAAAATCGGAGGAAGGATTATAAGAACAGTGAAATACGCGGATGATCAAGTACTTCTGGCAAGAAGGGAAAAGGAACTCTAGAAAATGATAAATAGACTAGGTAGTGATAACAGGTAGAAAATATGGTATGGAAATTAATACAGAAAAATCCAAGGTTATGCGAATATCAAGTAAAGAAGAAGAAAATTTGAACATAAGTATTGGAGGAAAGCCATTAGAACAAGTTTCAGATTATAAATACCTTGGAAGCATTATAACGAGAGAAGCAAAATGTATCGAGGAAATCAGGACTAGAATAACAAAAGCAAAAGCCGTTTTCAGAAGAAAGAAACTCCTACTAACGGGAAATATAAAGCAGGAAATCCGCAAGAGGTTGATAAAATGCTATGTATGGAGTATAGCTTTGTATGAGGCAGAAACATGGACGCTAAAGAAAAATGATATAAAATACTTGGAAAGCTTCGAAATGTGGACATGGAGAAGAATGCTGAAGATAAAATGGACAGATAGGGTGAAAAATGAGGAGGTACATACTACGAAGAATAGGAGAGAAGCGAACGATTATACAGACTATCAGAAAGAGGAAGGCGAACTGGATTGGGTATTACCTGAGGAGAGAGTGCATGATTAAAGAAGTGCTAGAAGGAAAACTGGATGGAAAAAGAGAAAGAGGTAGGAAAATGTTTCAGCTGGTAGACGACTTGAAATGGAAAGAGAGCTATCAAGACATGAAGAAAACTGCGGAAAATAGGATTATATATGGATAACCAAGTTTAACCATGAATAATCACGGAAAAACAAGTTAGGAAAATGTACAACGTATCTCAAATGGGCGCGTTTCGTGCAATGGAGTGTTAGAAAGAAATTATATACTTGTACGTAAGGGAAATAGCGTTTTAAATTATTTTCTTTATCATAAATAATCCATTTTCTTCCTATTTAAAAATAATACATGCACACATAAGTAAATTAAACGTTTGTTTGTGAGATTGTTTACGTTAGCAACAGTGAAGAAGTAACCATGCAAGAAATTTTCTAATGTAAGTTCAACTCGAATTAAGACATTTTTGTTTGATTTTATCGATAACGGATACTCCTACGATAAAAATGTATAGGAAAAGGAATACTCTTCTTTACTAGTTCTATATGTTTTATTTGAAAAATATTTTGATACGAGCAATACTTTACGAGATATGACGAAAATTTAATTTCTTGTCACCAGTAAAGTGGTCTCCCTGATTGGCGTACGTGATTCATTTATGCGATTTTATTATTATATTTGATAGTAAGTACTTTATATAAAATTTCATGAAAATCCGTTCGGTAGAAGTCGAAAACGAACATGCGGACGGACGGACGGACGGACGATAATAGGCGCTCACGCTGGAAGCGAAACGCGCCTAAAAAAACCACAATTTCTAAACTTTCCGGCAGTTCAAGTCCTTAGTTCGAATCTTGATGGGAAATAATTTAAAAAAGCAAATATATAAACATCATCACCGATTTACGTTCTTTCCTTATGGGGCAAAATTAACCCCCAGCAGCTTCAAATTCTTGCCACGTATAGCGTGTGGTCACGTATCATGAAAATTTGATTTCTCTAGGTTGAACCGTTTAAGAGATATCGTCTGCACAATCGGAGGGGAAGACAGACAGACAAAGTGAATACATAGGCGTTTTGTAGAAAAAAATCGCTAAAAATCTAAAAATTTCAAGATGGTCTAAAATTCCAAAAATACTACGAATCTAAAAAATGCAAACATAAAATCTCAAAACTCAATATTTTCAAAAGTTTAAACAATTCCAAAATTTAAAAAAAAATCAGTAGATTCAAAAGTGCTAGATATTCTTTAAAAAATTTCAAAAACCCCATACATTTAAAGATACGATATACAAGTATATAGCCATTTTACATCGTCTTCTACGCGTATTGGATGTTCGCAGATGTAGCAGCGCATTGTAATTAATACTACACTTAACTATAAGTACATAATTAATTTTCAATTGAACATTTAGTAGCAATTTTACCGCAATGCGTCTAATTTAACAAAAGAGACACGTCTAATTAAATTTTCTATAATGCTTCCCTAAATCACGTCAATACTATAAAGTACGCGAAAAGTAATATTTTACGTGTTTATGTTTTTTATGTACGCTTTTTTATTTTAATATTGACGTTTGTTTATATATATATATATATATATTAAACAGAATTAATTTAAGCTGTTCTTAAAAGATGTAGTTGACCTGAAAATAGCGCCTGTAAGTATATGGCCAAATATTTAAATATATAATCGGCGGAATTAAGAAATCTCGCGTGAAACGATGTTTTACGAGACGTGACTAAAAATTAAAATATTTTTTAAACTCAAATTAATTAGATTTAAATATGTAATCAGCGGAATTAAGAAATCTCGCGTGAAACGACGTTTTACGAGACGTGACCAGAAAGTAAAATATTTTTTTAAACATAAATTAACCGGATTTTTTTTACGGATTAAACAGCTCAGAACAGAATGAGCAACCAATGCCAGGGGAAAAAATATTTTTTGCAGCAAAAGAAAAAATTTGATTCATTCCTCGCCACAGAAACCGCAAACTCCTTTTTTTTTTCAACCGTCTATCCTCTTCCTGAACACGCATAGCATACGCGCGCTTACGCGGACACGATATAAAAAAAAATAAATAAAACAGGCAAGCAAAAATAAACCGCCGAGAGCTGACGTCTGCGTTCATTTTTTCCACATCCATTCCGGTCGAGGAAGTCATTCCCTCCACCGGAGTCATTATTCCGGGAGAGAATCTGCCTCGCGACCCACCATGCCAACGAGCGAACAGGTGAGAGGAAAAAGAGACTGGGAGAGAGAGAGAGAAAGGATGAAGAAAGAAAGGAGGGAGAGAGAGAGAGAGCACGCCGAGAGGAGGAGAGAGAAAACGCGAACGCCATCTCAGCTGCAAATGGATTACCCCGTGGAGGAGGAGAGGCGACGAGGGAGAAGCGGCGTGGGCTCCATTACGTGACGTACGCGGGGGTGGCAGGTTGTTCACGTTTAACGTGAGAAAGAAGAGATAGAGAGAGAGAGAGAGAAGGAAAGGAAAAGAGAAAGGAAGACTCGTCCCTCCCCACCCTCCCGCCATCATACTCTCTCACCCTCTCTCCCAAACACTAAACCATGTCCCTTATTTACCGTTCCCAACCATCAACCACCACCACCTCCTACTCACTCTCCCTTTTCCTACACGAACCCTCTTTCAACCCCTCCCCCTCCTCCCCCCCCCGTACCCCACTACTACTCCTTCCGTCTTTCCCTCCGACGCTACGTCAGGAACAGCTACACTCTCCGAAGACTCACGTCTTCTCCATTAAAGTAAAACCCCTTTCCCCACCTTTTCCCATCCCTCTCCCCTTTCATTCCCTACCTCCCTTCCCCTTAAAGCTTCATTCTTCACCGGAGTGACACGGATGGGCCAACACGTGCCGCAGGAATAATGGCCGTTGCCTGCGGGGATAGGGAAAGAAGGAGGAGGAGCGGAAGGGATTGGCGGGGGATGGCCCGGGTTCGGGAGTGGGATGACGGAGGGAGTGTGATTCATGTTCGGGGTTGGAGGGCGGAAAGGGATGAGTGCAAAAGGACCGGTAAACAAATGAAGGGATGATCCGAGAAAGGTCAACGTAACGAGTGAAGAAGAGGCGGAGAAAAAAATAAACCCAACAGAGAGGCAGGCTCGGAAAGCGAATTGTGTCAAAATCAGGGTGAAAAAGGATCTCTCGCCGCGAAGAGCTCTTACGGAGGAAATAAAATTACTAGATTTACTGCTCGCCTTAAGGGTTTAAAACAAGGGAATTCGATAAAACACACGCGGAAGGATTCAAGAGAAATTGATGCCTTTCAATGATCTACCGCTCCAAGTTTAATTTGTTAAGATTTATCGAAATGCAACGATCGATCGAAATTGTGTATCGAAGTGTTTTTCAAAATAAACATTTATACAGCTCGCAGTTTTTTAGATTTCGAAAACTTCGAAGCGAACTGTAATTTTTAATCTTTGAATCTTAACAGGGAAAACTAGCGCAAATGCTGAAGGTCGTGTCATGCTCAAAATATCAGTATTCCCGTCATTTTAATTTATATTTCGGAGTACGCTTAGGCACACATTACTTGAAATAAAATGAAAGGCAGCACAAAGCGCTGTAGGCAGATGTTTAGTAATTTGTTGTACACGAAGAATACGTACTAATGTTACATTGAGAAGGAAACTACAACGTGCAGGCTCTCATAAAATGTTCTTACAGAAGGAAAAAGATGAAAAACAAGAAAGAGGAGTATGTCTACCAACGTTGAAAAACATCGAGACGCATGCTCTGACAAAGGAAGTAAGTAACGTGCGTCGAGAATCCGTGTAATCGAGATTCATGCAGTTGTGTAGATTTTTTTGGGAAGATCTTGATGCGTATTGCAGTCATACCCTGCAGGAGGAGAAAATTTCAGTAAAGCACGTAAAAATCGATCTAAAAAATCTATATTAAAGCCCTTTCATAAGCGACGCGATGCAAATTTTCTCACTATACAAAATTAGATAGGAAAATTACATTAATAGCAAATGGGTATTCTGTATAAAAGACAAAAATAGGAGAAGAAATTGGAAAACATTAAATGAAAAGAAACGTTGGTGACAAGATTATATTCTGTTCCACCTTCTCCTTGATAAGAAGATTGTCGATCAACCGTTTTCATGCAACTCTGTTTTGTGAGGTTCTCATGATTTCTATCCTACCTGTCACTCGATGATATCATCTGACAGGATAAAAAAATTAAACTAGTCAGAATCTGCTCGAAACGATACTTATATTTTCTGAGATGACGAATTTTTGTAAACTGTCATCTGTGCAAAAATTATCCCTTAACGTGACAATACTTGATCCCGTAATTCACCTTTATAGGCATGAAAAATTCCAAGTGATACGCTCATTTCCTCAGAATAAATATTTTTTGAGAATAATTATGTTGCATTCGTCTAAAATTGCAAGGAAATGACAATTTAGTTTGAATAACGTTGACATTCTGAAAGTTTAGTTCACAAAGACGAGAACGAATAAAACGACTAATTATTCTCACTAGACCAAGGGTAGGCAACCTTTTACTTAAGTAGAACCCCTTTTTCAAATTATGTATAACACGCAACATAAGCATAGCCGCAGTAATTGACGAATCTACGGGAGGCCGTCCCCATTTAACCTTACCGTTTTACTTTTTGCTATTATCTCTGTAAAACAAACGTTGATTCTATCTAATGCATCCATACCTTTTAAGTTTCATGCAATTCTATTAAAATAATTTATTAAGCCAATTTCTTTTTTGGAGGTTTCATCAGGGAGAGTTTCTGTCGGGAGCCGCAGGTTGCCGACACCTGCACTAGACGGACAGAAAGCGGAACTTAAAAATTTAACCTGATGTATGGGTCTATGGATAGTGGGCAACGAAGGTTATGAATGCCATCACACGAGATGAAGACTGAAAGGGTGGGCCGTCACGGATGGAGGATGCTCGTATGGGAAAGAAATGTCCATGACAAGAGGAGACAGGAAAGGAAGATACAGGTCACTCGAAAGAGGAAAAGGAGCAGGTCACATCCAACAGTGAGTTCGGGAAAGATAAAAGTGTGTGCCCGGGTCAAATAGCTTTCAAGCAGTGAGGGAATCCAAAAAATGACCCGAATATATTTGAGGCATATCAAAAATAAAGTGGAAGGAAAAATATTCTATTGCGCATGAAACTTCCTCTAATATTTCCCTGAATTCGAAAAAAAACGAATTTTAAGCTTCGTTTCAAACCACTAGTTATTTCTCTTATGCATTAGATGTTTGTCAAAACATCTAAAGAGAATAAAAAAGATTTTCTAGAACGATAAAAAATGCCCAATAAATTATACATAAGTTAGAATTTGAAGTATATTTTACGTGGAAAATTGAAGTTTCCATTTCATCGCTGCAATAATAATATTTTATTCATATCGATCATTAAAGAGAGACCTAGTCTCTAGCCACATTCTGACGATTTCGACCAAATATAACCTACAACCATATTTTAAACTTTGAAAACTCTTTAGAGACCAAACTCACGAAATACAAATTGCGAAAGCGAGACTAATTAAAGTCGTAGATGGACGTTGACCTTTGATGTTCTTAATGTATCCGTCGTAAAATACCAGCAGTCTTCCTACACGAGTACGCGGTCGCTTCGCATAAACACGGTTTTTTTTACGTGGCTTCGTAGGAAGCGTAGGAAAAGAGAAAGGCCAGGCGGACGTGGGCGACGCAGAAATGGCCCTACTCAACTGATTTGCTCTCCTGGGAAACAAGAGATTCAGCATATCTTGAGCCACACTGTTAAGAGTGGTGCACAGAGAGATAAACCTTGTTTTTGCTGAGAAAATCCCTACGATGTAAACACGTAAGGTGGTTTGGGATTTGATAATTTACGAAATGAAAAAAAAAAACTTTAAAACACCGCTGAAATTACCCATAAACTCGCAGGGGGCTTGCCATTCTTATGTGTCTTAATTATCACATTTCATCCCGTCGAAACCATTCCGAGTATCACGGTTTCCTTGCAGTAAAATGTTAATGTAAATGGCGTAGAATATCGCGCATGAAAGTAATTTCTTCGAATTTAATGTTTCCTTCTGGACGAACGAGCCTATATTTTATTCTAAATGTGCAATTTTAACAAGATTCCTTTTTTTTATAGCCGAGAGCGAATATATACTACGGATCAGTTGAGGTTTAACGATCGGCCTTTCGTGGAGCAGTACAAATCAGAGTGATGACGTGTTGATAGCACCCGGTGATGAATGATCTCCAAAAACGAAAGGCCCCCTTCTCCATGGAAAGTGAGGAATTTGGAGGCGAGCACGCTAACCATTCAGCTGATAAGTCGAAACACCGCGGAATTCATAAGGTCCAGTGATAGCAAATGAAATATTGTTAAATAGAAACCATGACAACCTAAAATCATCTAACGTGCTTTAGTTTTATCTTTACAGAACGGCGAATGTCCGGAAGTGATATAAAAGGACGGGATTGGATTTTTAAGTGGGGAAGTCCAAAGGCATAAATCTTTCCGATGACTTTCAAAAACGTTTTTCTTATATGCCTTTAACGGATTCGATTTCATTTATATTTTATAAATATCCTACTGGTCGCGTGTACATTATAATTTTTCCCCATTTCTTAAAATTAATGAAATATTACTCAAGTTAGCTGTCGTTCTGGGTAGCATACACAGATTTAAGCGATTTGTCACAGGTCAGTTTAATTCCACACAAGTAGTAGACATTATTCTTATAGCATTAAAAGTTTTTTGAACACATACCATTGCAAATAGTTTCCTTAAATGGAGGTATTACTGAGTACTGCCTAAGAATCCGCAAAGATTTATCACGAATAAATAATAAAACATGATGATAATTTTGATCAGACCAATACGCAATACGATAAGGGGCCGAACCAAAAAAAAACAATATTCATGCAACCGAGTAGATTCAAGTAAAATACCAAATTCTCTCATCTCGGAAAAGGAAGGAAATTAATTAATTAATTACGCCTATACCGTGAAAAGGCAGAGAACGAAATTGTTTAACGCGACGGCAAAAAAATCAATATTTAATCTGACCGAACCCTTAGCAAGAAAAAAACCCTCCCTCCAAAAAAAAAATCCTCTACTGATTAGCTGGCGACTACTACGTCCCTCTAAATTGGATAGGCAAGCCTACCACTCGGTCGATACTACGTTCCACCCCTCCTTCCCCCACCCCGAAAAGCACACAAGACAATCTCATTAGGTTAATCTACGGGAGATTGTCTTAAATCAGGAGCGATACGAAGAGGCGAAGCTCCCGAGTGTTCCCTTGGAGTAAACCTCTCTCTCACACACACTCTATTTCGCTCTCTCACTCGCAAAGTGCGGGGAAAAAATTGGCGAAGGGCCGCGGGCCAGGGCGAAAGCTTTTTTGCGCGGTCTCACGCACATCCCACACGCAAATACCGAGTTCATATTCAAGGTATACGGGAGGGTATGGAGGGAAGAGACGAAAGGGGAGGGGGGGGGGAGAAAGGGAAGTAAATTGTGTCGAGGGCTGCAAGGGACTGGAGTGCGGAAAACCCAATTGCCTCTCTCCGAAATCCAAACCTAAGGGTAAGAGTTTAATCTCACGCATCGTTGCCCGAGTGGCTTGCTTCCTCGACCGTTGTTTTTCTCTAAAACTGAAACTCCGCCGAGTCTCCCTAACTTTTTACCCCAATCATGTCGTTTTTGACGCTTTTCGAATGAAATTTGAATACTTTTGTTGCTCTCTCACTTTTTTTTGTTGGTGACCTCTCCGAGAGAGAGACAGAGAGAGAAGGAGTAAGCGAGAGAGAGAGCCTTTTTTCGGGGGCATCACAGCAGCTCGCGCGAAAATCATTTAATTTCGTCGAAATTCCGGTCAATGCGTTCGAATTTTTCCTCATCCCGATAAAATTGGCAACGTTGCGACCTAATCTTGAACGAAAACTTGGTGGAATACGGCTACACTCTCATACGCGTGATCCCCTAATCGTTTAAACCGCAGATTTTCCCTCAAATAAAATATTACGACATCTCAACCTTTACTTTTTCATTAAATATCGCGAATTTAAACTCAATTAAAATTGTTTAATTCAGTACAACTAATGTTGAATATGTCTGCTGATAAATTTATTTCACAGTGTGTTATGGGTAAAATACATGTAAAGGTATAGAATATAATTATAGCAATGACATCTCTTTAAGTCTCATAAAATATGGAATTACGCTAGCATAACAAAATTTCAAAGGTTAAATGCAACATAACGTTCATTAATGAGTGCCGAGTAACCCTAAAAAAGATAATCGATATTCTTCATCAGAAATGTAACAAAAATCACTATAATATGTGGAAAAATTCCGATTTGATTTCATTTAAAATTATTTCATGTCTCAAGATTTGATCAAAAATGGTTTATTATCTTATTCGAGGATGGAAACATAAGGAATGGATCTTACAGAAGATGCCACAGTTTTAAAGAAAACAATCCAAATAATATAAATTTATTCTCAAATAGGGAAACTGTCTTATTTTGTCGCAAATATTCGTACAACGACAGTGCGGTTTTAAAGTTTTTCTTTGTAATTTTAGAACGAGACTCTCCAAAGGTAGTGATTTAGTAGAGAGCAAGGAGCGAGTCGTGCCGAATGAACTGCGATGGCCTGTTAAGATATGAATATTTCGTGATATTTCTGTACGATGTTAAACTCCATACAGCACCAGATTTTCGGACAAATTTAATTTTCCTCGGAAGATAAGAGATTTAACGATCTTCGGTAGCGCAAAACAGTTCTGATTACAGCCCAATTTCCGACAGTCGTATATATATGAAAAACCTTTCTTTTTGAGGGGCATGCATTCCGTAATCCCTCCTCCGATCGGTGCCCCAGTCAGCGAAAAGAGTAGGCTACGCAGACGATGTCAGAATAAAAAAACAACTGCGCCTATGATGCCAAAGAGGATCACTAGTTGCGTGCAGGCTATTCCCGCTTTAATAGACAAAAGTTTTTCTTCTGTTTTCCCTCGACGCAGAAAGCCGCGGCTACCCGATGAGAGATAAACTAAGCTTTATCTCTCTCTCCCACTACCCCTCCACTCTCTCTCAACCTCTTCCGTTTCGCCTACGTCACCCCTTTCGGAGAATGGCGAGATTTACATTTCGCGGAATTAAAGTTACCGCTTCGGCCGCTTATCGGCGCTAGCACTCTGCACGCCGCAGCGGCTTTCGCGAGAGAGAGAGAGGCGTGCTGTAAATACGCTCTTAATGGCGACGCCATCCTTCAACCCCAGCTAAAGCAACCAGTCGTCGAGGCGACAGCTTCTTAAAGACTCGACTGAGGCGGCGAGATAAATCACGCCTTTAAAGTCTCGTTTCTTTTTCGTTTGTTTTTAATGAAATTCATCATTCGACGCCTGTTGTTACGCCTTGTTTCGTAATGCGTTCCCTTTCGCTCCATATAGAGAAGAATGAGTGCAGCATAAGAAGTCCCAAGTTTTCGAGGCACAATGGACGAAGGGTAGATTGGAATTCAAGACCAAAGAGCCGGTAATGGCGTCTGCGTGACGCTCAAATCCTATTCGATGCCGTTTAGCGATATCTTTCGACATGCCTCTTAAAGTTCTTTTTAACATATTTATTTTTTTGTTTCGGAAATTTTTTTTTACAAAATGTCGAAAAAATGTTAGAGCTTAATATTCTTAGAGTGAGTTCCGGCCAGTGTTTTTACGCGATAAGTGTGAGACATTAGGGTAAAGAATAGGTGGATTAAACATCATAACTAATTTGCGGTCAGAATCGCTTGTTGTAACCGGTGCTAAAATTCAGAGTATTAAGCCGAGGAGATTATTCCCTTTATTTCAGCGAAATAAAAAAAGTTTAGAAACTGAAAGAGAACTTTTTGTAAGACCTATAGAAAAATAAAACCTAAAGAAAACTCCGAATATTTGGCATAATATGTCAGAACTAGGAATTTAAAGCAAATTTTACTGCAAAAACGCGTGAAAAACAGTTTGCAGAAAGGAGACGTTTTAATATAATACATAAGATACCTACTGCTTATTTTATATGACGCATATTTAAATTTTATTAATACTTACCTATGTGCTAGCGCAAAGATACACTAATTCATACATATGCAACAATTACTGTTTATAATAGCGTCATGTAATTACATATATATATATACACACACACACACACATATATACAGGGTGTTTCTGAAACATGCGGAAATATTTCAGGGGCGATATCTATGAACAAAAATAAAGCAAAGAAGTCCTATAAACATGGATCCTTGGAAGCTTGGTTTCTGAGTTACGATATATTTAATTCTCAGATTCTGGAAAGAAAGGTTCCTGAAGAGATACCTCCCGAATTACACACATCTCTTCATTAGACCCACTTTTTGAATGCGTTAGTGTTGTATAGCCCATGTGATAGTTGAAACCTCCCTTCACTAGACCCAAACCTTGAATGCGTGGTTTGGACCAGTAGGGAATGTGATGTGACGGCGTTTACATTGATACTGTAATACTTTAAGCGATGATTGGTGAATACACGTACTCCGAGTTAACGGATATGCACATCCTGTTTAGTCGTGCTTCCGGCAATACGCTGGAGGGACGTCGTCTGTACCAGGATGCATTTCCTGGTCGCCGAGTTCTGGATAGGAAAACGTTAGCTAGCATCGATCAGCACCTCAGGGAGAGAGGGACATTTGCACTCGCGACAATAGACCGAGGTCGAAAAAGGACGGTCCGAACACTACATCTATATTTTATTGCCGTAAACACGACTAAACATGATGTTCATATCCGTTAACTCGGAGTACGTGTATTCACCAATCATCGCTTAAAGTAATACATACAGTATCAATGTAAACGCCGTCACATCACATTCCCTATTGATCCAAACCACAGCAGATAACACACTATCTACGCATTCAAGGTTTGGGTCTAGTGAAGGGAGGTTTCAACTATCACATGGGCTATACAACACTAACGCATTCAAAGAGTGGGTCTAATGAAGGAATGTGTGTAATGCGGGAGGTATCTCTTCAGGAGCCTTTCTTTCCAGAATCTGAGAATTAAATATATCGTAACTCAGAAACCAAGCTTCCAAGGATCCATGTTTATAGGACTTCTTTTCTTTATTTTTGTTCATAGATATCGCCCCTGAAATATTGCCACATATTTCAGAAACATCCTGTATATATATGTGTGTGTGTGTGCGCGCGCGGACGGTGTAACGCTTGGTTGCTATATGGTGTTAGATGGGAGAAAACGAAAAACCGCTCATAACTAAAAAGATTTTCATCGTTTTTCGATCAAACTTTCAGGAATCACTTGACCATTCAACTTTTCAATTTGAAACTGCTCGCCATGTACATAGTAGTCCTGGGTTTCATTCCAGGAGCATATCTTTTCTCCATTTGAATAACATGGACAGAGCAGAAACGAAGCGGGAAAGCCTTTTTTTCTTTAGCATTTTAAAATGTCTTAAAAATGATATATCGATGCGGGATTTTCACAGTTAGGCCTAGAAAAATAATGGAAATGAATTTCACTATCGTAGAAATTCAATTGTCATTCGAAAAAAGCCGAAAATTAGGTTTAATGCCTATTTTAACGTGATTTTTACGCATTTATTAAATTCATCGCCATGGCAACTGCAATTGTTAAAGTCTATTCTTGGCTCGATTCTAATGCGTAAGAAATGTACAAAAATTGTTAAAAATCGTGTTAAAACATCATTTTATATGTCCATGACTCTTTGTACTTTCTGGAACATTCGATTATGTGGATTTTATATTATTTTTTTACGTTTTAGTGCACATAAATGTTGGTGTCATTAATTTTTATTTTATTTTAATGTAATACTTAATTTCTCGCTTACCCGTCATATTTGACGGGCAATCATGCCAATATTCCTTATATTTAAAGAAGTCGATTAAATATTCCTGCAACAAGAATATAACGTACAACGAACATTTTCACACGAATAACGTTGGCTCAGGCATGCTTCATCTTTAATCTCATAAACTGTTACAACAGGTCGAGAATTATTGAGCTATCACCAACCCCCCTTACGCTTCGTTTTCTATCACCATGAAAGTGAGTTCAAGCTTAATCGCCTATTAATAGGGTAAAATTCCTTATCTTTCCCGTCCATGTAAACATCTGAAACGTTACTGAGCTGTCAACCAAGAAGGTCTTTGATTGTTAAAAGTGATTTTACGCCAGATTACCTCAATTTTCCCCTAATCAGTTTCGATTACGAGTCGAGTTTTTCAAACGGGAGCAAAGGGGAAGAAAAAGGCTCTTTTGCTTCTGTTACTGAAACAGAGCCGAATAAAAGAATATGAAGCACCGTCGTTCCATTCTGACACTGTCTTTCAGCAGGGATATAGTGAATTATATACATGCACATAAGGGCACATACACAGTTTCAATTTATAAAGTTCATTTTTAATGTATATTATAGACCAGCGATTCCCAAACCTTTGAGCTCCGCGGACCACTACAGCAACCCTCCAGGCCCTGCGGACCACCTCATTTCTGACACAGACGTGTACTTACTGTAACCACATTAATGAAAAGGGGTTAATTTGACTGCAGAGAGGTGAAATATGGAAATCTGAAGGAGTAGAAAAATCTTTAAGCTAAATAGGTACATTACTAAAGTATTGAATACCTGTGATAGTGTAAGAATTGATTAACTTTTCCCAAAAAAAATCATCTAAATACGCGGTTCATTCTAAAAAATTACATTTTGGAAACCTTCGCGGACCACCAACGAAAACTCCACGGACCATAGTTTGGGAATCACTGTTACAGATGGCTGTTTGACCACAATGCTGTTATTTTATATTAGCACTGCCACTTGCCTTCAGATAAAGCTGTCGTGATTTTACTTTCTCCAAACCAATTCTTATTATTCACTGTTTTAATTTTTAGTTTCCAATTCCATCAAAACTTATTAAGAAAGAGCGCAATAACTAAATAAGATTTTATGATGAGAAAGAAAATGCTTATGGGTTAGTAAGAATAAGCGGTTTGAAATTTCTAAAGGAAGCTCTCACAGACTTTAAATTCATAAGAATAGCGCAAAAATGAGAATAAATTGAAACCATTTGTGACGAAAAATGATCAGGACAGATTGCAATTGGTAAAAGTTCGAGAAGTTTCAACATGTCATTTGAACAAGATGTTGCTGCAGAATTTCGAACCAATAAAGGCAGGGATGGCAAATACGTGGCACGCTAGGGATTTTATTTGGCACTGATAAGCTTGTATTTTCCGTATAAAATGTGAAGTTTCTTAGAGGGGTAAACTACAGGAACTCGAATAAAAATTCTGACGGTTCTCATTACATTCTTGGCACGCGACTCGGAAATCATTTGCCATCCCTGAATTAAGGTCTGGTGATCGGCGTGGCATAAAGCTTATCACCGAGCTGTTTTAAATTGAAATAAAAGCTGCTGCATTACTTTTGAAATACCTTGTACATATATATGTATTATTTATTAAATGTATTTATGTCTGCAGAATAAAGAGAGGGAATATAATCTGAAACTTCGCTTTACCTTCTGCTAACATGCATAGTGATATGTCGAATGGAATATATCTAATAAAATGAAATACACGATGCACTTTACAATAATTCTTAAAGCTTGAAAATATATATATATAAATATATATAATAGACAAACACACGTCTAAGATGCTTTACTTTCGCTGTGCCATTTAATATAAACATTCGCAGTAAAACTGAGACAGTGGTATTGAGATACAGAGGAAGAATGGACAATAGCTAAGGAACGGGAAGCAATAAATACCGTTCCTGCGCAAGGAATAGAGCAGCGAATTGAATCGTCTTTACGCCTTCTTTAATCATGTAATTGGTGCCACGGTCCCACTCCCAAACAGCACATCCCCCTCTTACACACACCCCCGCACCCCAACCCTTTCAAACACCCTCCTCTTCCCCACACCACATCCTTTCCAAACTACCTCCCCCTCCTGCTATGCTCTCTCACTCCACGTCAACTCCCCGGTCTCAAGCATTACGAGGGCAAGCCAAGAGGAGGTGTGAGGCGCGTGGGAGGAAGGAGCGAGGAAATGGACGGAGTAGAAAGAAAGTGGTATTCCCTTCCCCCACCTCCTCCCTCCCAGGGCAACTCACCGTTCGCAAGGCATCTCTTCGGAACGGAGCGAGGGGGAGAGAAGCAGAGAAATAGGGAGAGAGAGAGAGAGAAGGGAGGATAGAGAATGGCTCAGAATACTTTTCCAACGTGAACCTAGAGCTTCTTATTTTAATTCCCCATCTCTCTACCCTTCCCCTCCCTACAACTCCGACCGACCACCCTCTTTCCCCGTTCTCTTCTCTCTCCTCTCCCTCGTAAGGCTCCTCCTGGGGAGCGGAGAAGACTCCTAAGATTGGCAGAGGGAGGAGGAATGGCGTCTGAGAGACAGAGGGAGAGAGAGAGAAAGAGTCGGGACAGAGAAAAGGAAAGGTTATGGCGAAAGAATAAGAGGAAAAAGGAGGTGGTCTCGAGGTATCGGGAGGTAGGTTCTATGTTTAGGGTTGGGTTGGGTTGCAGAGCGCGTGAAAAAAATCCTCTAGGCAAGAGAGAGAGAGAGAGAATAGGAATGAAAAATAAAGGGGGGAGGCGCTGTAAAGTCGGGAGGGTATTGAGGGGGTGTAAAAGGGATCGGAGAAAGCGTTGCGGAGTAGAAAGGGGCGCCGGGTAGAGTTTTACAGCGCCAGGGTTATTGCGTAACGAAATAAATTGCAGGATTTGTGGAAAATCGGAATAATTGCAAATGCAGAGCATGTAGGCGGTAAGTAGCGATGCGGGGGATTTTATGTAAGGTTAGAGACAGAGAAATGTGCTTGTTAAATAGGGGAAGAAGGAATGGAAATGGAAGAAGAAAACAGGGGGAACGAGAAAAGGATGGAAAGAGCGGGAATAAAAGATAGAGGAATATGGAAATGTAGGGCGATAAGAAAAAAGATGAGGAGATAGAGGGGGAAAGAGATAAGTACGTTTATATGTGCGAAAGAACCGAAGCGGGAAAGAGAGAATTAGGACGATATACGAGGCGGGAGAGAGTAGCAAAAAGGGAGGAAAGAGGAAAAAACAGGTAAAAGTGGTAGAGAGAGACGGGAGAAGTGGTAAAGAGGAATACGACGAAAAGGGGAAAAAATTAGAGGAAGAGGTAGGAGGAGAGTGGAGATGAGGTGGTTAAGGGGGGGGGAGAGGGAGAGAGAATATCTTCCTGAAGGAGGGTGAAGTGGGGAAAGAAGAGGTTATAGAGAAAGATGAGCGGGATCGGAGGGGTGGAGTGGTGGTGTAGGGGGGGGGGGGGGGGGGGGTGGAGGGGGGTGGAGGGGGGTGGCGTTGGGTCGGGGTGTTCGTGCCAGGCCACGCAGCCCAACAGCAGTCTCAGCAGAAGAGTATAATCGAGCGGAACATCTCTTCGGATTTTGTATTGCTGACTGGTTTTTCCTCTTTCCATTTTGAATCGCGCGATAAAAGCAAAAGCCTCGATTTCAATTTGTTTGATATGCGGTTTTTTAGCATTTCATACGAGAGATAAGTTCCAAAAAAGAGGCTTTCGGTCCCACATTATTTTATCTCAAAAATTTCCAATGCAAAAATTTGTTTTGGAAGAATAACATAATAGCGGTATAAACACGGTCTATAGATCATAAGATTTTTAGCCTTTCAATGGCTACGCGATTTCACATTGGATACGTTTATTTTTACTCGTCCAAACGGAAATGTTATTTTGGGAATTTAATCTCTATAAGAAATAACTTAATGTATATAATTACGTGTTTGTGTTAATGTATGTATTTACATGTGTGTGTGTATTATATATATATATATATATATATATATAAATCGAATCCTCCACTTAACTTAGAATCGAAAGAATACCTCACTTACAGGTGCCTAGTTACCACCCTCAGAAAAGTGATTGATTGAAATATATAGATATAGGGATTGCTAATGGAGACGTCACCATCCGAATTGGAGCTGGCGCGGCGAAGGCGTTTGTCATCTAACTGCTACGAAAGCCGACAGCCTTTCACTCAAACGAAAAATAAAGACCGATATCAGTCGCTTAAGAGATAAATGTCGATATATCTTTAACCATTCAATCGAAAATTTGTTGCCTTCTCCGTAAAAGCGAATACTGAGTGAAATAATATCGGGCTAATGTTAGGTAGGGGTGTTATTTTAGGATTTAAAATTTCATATTATTTATTTTATTCGAATTACTTATCACTCGAAAGTTATATGTTTTCATCATTTCATAACATGAAATTAATATAATATTTATTAAGAGTTGATTGCTTTTGTAAATATCTTAATACATGAATGGGCTAACCATTACCATGTTGGAGGTATATAACATATTTGAAACTCTTAATGTCCCAATTTCATAAATGAACCATATTCCCTTCATCAGTGACACGTTTGACCGTTTTAAACAAAATATATACTTTAAAAATAACCCAACGTTTTGTTAATTAGGACTATAGTTGCTCCGAAATTTATACTGAATGATGTCTTTCAAAGAGCATATCTTAAGGTCCCCATCAACAGATTATTCAACCGAATTTAATTCGCTTTTTCGGAACAAACACATGGTAAAGATGCGTTCTTACTCATGACAGATCAAACGCTCAATTTTACGCTAAACTTGGAATCAATCAGCGCAACACCGTCTTACAATTAGTTTCGTTAAAATTTTTCCGAAACCTCTTTTGCTCTCTGAAAGCTAAAAACGCAACAGTTTCACATTTTCCGGCCCAGAGAGAGAGCGTAGAGAAAAAAGAAAAAATCCGAAGAAAAAACGCATTAAAGCGCGATTCCAAGCGCGTTTTGTGAATACGTAATAACCTCCACAGAAATAAAGAAAGAAAGAGAACGAGAAGAGAAGAAATTTTTAATAAATACTCATTAACCGACAAAAATTCCTAAAAATCTGAAAATTAAAAAAAAAAAAATACGCGACGCGCGATATCTCCTACATTACTCCTCTCTTTTCGCTCTCGTCCTCCTCTCTTCTAAACTTCATCATCATCGAGAGAAAGAGTGAGAGAGAGAGAGGGAAGGAAAAAAACGCGTAGGAAAAGGGAAAAAAATACTCTTTCCCTCCTCTCATTTCATTAAGGGGTGAGGCTCTCATTAAGCTCCACAGGGCCCATCGGCTCCTTTCATTTGCGAAACTCGCATTTTTCTCCTCCTTCCAACGTCGACCTTTGACGACGCCGGGGAGCGCGGAGGGATAGAGAGAGAGAGAGAAAAGCGCGCGGAGGAGGATGAATAGGGAGGGAGAGGGAGAGAGAGAGAGGAAGTGCGGGGGATGGAGTCTGCAGGGCGAGAGAACTGCGACAGCGACCACGTTGTCCTGGAGAGTTTAATGAGGCGACCCCGAAAAGGAAAGTACCTTTAAACACATGTCGGGCGTACGATGATCTTTCCGGAGCATGACAACGCTTCTCTCCTCTATCTCTCTCTCTCTCTCTCTCTCTCTCTCTCTCTCTCTCTCTCTCTCTCTCCTCTCTCTCTCCCTCCTTCCTTCTACCGCGCTCCACCACTTAAGCGAACCGAAAACAGCCAACCAACACCGCGACTCACCCTTCCTCTCACCCACGTCGCTACCTAAAGTCTCGGCTTATGCTATGACGGCGTCCCTATGACAACGCAAGCGAGATGAGGGAGGAACTCTTGTCTCGCTCTCACAGAGAGGACGGCGGAGGGAGAGAGAGGAAGAGAAAGAGGAAGCGGGAGAATAATAGGAGAAAGGAGGGTGCAGGATCGGAGGGGAATAGAGATGAGAAAATGAAAAAAAAAGGAAGATGGAGACGATGGTTAATGTAGGAAGATGAGAGGGGTTAAGGAGGAAGTCAGAAGGAGAAGTTAGGATGAGAAAGGGCAAGGAAAAGAAGGGAGAAGAATATAAGAATGGAGAAGGAGACGGTGAGAAGGATGGGGGGAAGGACTGCGAAGGAGGAGGAGATCGAAGAGGAGAGAAAATAACGGGGGGTTTTAGTGGGGGGAGGGAAGGGGGGGGCTTGGGAAGAAGTCGGCGGAAGTAAGGGGGTGGAATTGGGTGCCTAGGTCCTCCAAATTGGCGAAGAAAGCTACGCCCTCTCCTCTCTCATCCCCTTCAACTCCCTCCCTTGCATGAAACTTATGCTTTACTTCTCCCACCCCCAAAAACCGTCTACCTACTCCCTCACTCCCCGCTGCCCATAGCCAAACCCCACCCGAAAACTCCCTTCTGATCCACTCGCCGCCTTGTTATCCAGTGGGAGTCCAACTCAGTTGGTATATAAGGGACGCCCTTTCTGTCCTCTGCCCTTAGGGGTCGAGAGATGGGCTTTCATTTCTCGGGATAAAGGGAATGTATGTGGCTGTACCGTGTCTTCCTTTCTCCCCCTATCTCTCTCCCCTATTCCCTCTATGCCTGGACCTAAGGGAGAAGAGATGCGGAACAGATTTCGGATACATAAAAAGACACGGGTGCTATTCAGTGGCCTCGTGTGCGATAAGTTATCCTTTCTTTTTTCTTGTTAAATATTTGATGTTACTCATCTGATCTTTTTAAAAAATAAAAAAATCATCGATGTTATCCACTGATAATATTATTTTGTTTGTAGGAAAATAAGAAAAATTTAATGTGGTTAATGCGTATTTATGATGATTTACGCTAACATCAAATCCGCAAATATGTATTCTTGTTTTATTTTTAAAAGGAAAATTCAAGTATTTTGCTTTATCCAACGAGAGACGTTCTTCATAGAACGTACGTTTATTGATCTCATCCTGAATCTACAGAACGACAGTTTCGTTATAAATCGTGAACGCTGTTGAAGAGACGAGACGCATTGGGAAGGCTCAAGAGGAAAGACGTAAATTATGTCGTGAAAAGCTATGCGTCCATTTCATACAATTTTTTCGGGGAATAGAGGTTCTAAAAATCTGACTTTATGTTTGAAACTTTTCTTGAAGCGAATGATTTAAAAAATTTAACGAATTCATAGAAGACTTTATCTTTATGGAAATCCGGAATACCATACGGAAGATATGATATCACTAAGTTGGTCGAATAAAAATTTTGTCTTTTATCCTTGGATTTTATATGATAAATATTTGCATCATAAAAGTTATATCTATAGAATAATGTATCATAAAGGCATGGAGATGAAAAATGACATGTAAAATGTATGTGCATTTTTAGAGAAAGCAATTTAACCAGGTAGTAAAATAATTCATAAATTCGTTTGTAATATTATATGGAATTTTCGGACGATAACGTAGCATCTACTCCATTATTTAAGTAAAGTATTTCGTACCATCACAATAAATTCATTTTCAACTACAAGCGTTACAAGTAAAATACCCGTATAATTATTAGGATTTTAAAATGTTAATCTTGCTTTTGAGATCTAAACTCCATGAACGTTAAAGTAAATAAATAATCATAAATACGTTAACTTTCCGTAAAATCTTAGAACGTACGGTTCTATCTTTTAACAATGAGCTCAGAACAGTGAAATGATTAATTAGATCCCAAAAATCTTATTATTTAATAAAGACGAACAATTCAATAATGGAGAATATTATTCACGATAATCAATTGAGATTATCACATTTTGTGATTCGCAAAACCTCACCATGGAAGTGAAAAACTTACAGTATACATTACATGAGAAAGAATATAGAGAGAACATAACGTATCGATATTTCTCAAAGGCTAAGCGTGGAAGAGGTCGGAGAGCTAATAAAGGTTACACGAGATTACCAAACGGACGTGTTTCTTAGCACTTGGCGTTCTGACTACTTAAAACTCGACAGCACACCACACCTCTTTCACTTTATGCGGTAGGGAAGAAGCATTATCGAACCAAAGAGGGTACGCCGATTCATACAGGCACGAAAAAGGAGAAGAAAGGGAGATAGATGAAGGAGAGACAGAAAGAGATAGAGAGAGAGTTGTAAGGTGACAGAGCGTCGGGGTAGAAAATTTCCCCAGTGGGCTGGTTGAAATAATATGGGAGTGGGTGTAACTCCGACAAACCACTCTCTCTCACTCCTCCTACACACCGTCTCTTTCTCCCTCTCTCTCTCTCTCTCTCGGCGTATTCTCCCTTCTGGCATCACGCGATCCTCCGAACAGACCCTCTATGTATATCCACCTCTACGGCGAACTCCCGCATGGCCAGCAGCCATTAGGGAGGCCAAAGGGAGACCCCTCCTGCCCCTCTCTCGCTCTCTCTTCTCCTCCTGCACCTCCCGCGACTCTCCCTACCTCTCTCTCTCTCTCTCTCTCTCACCGTCGTCCTTACTTGTCCCTACCTCCCTCCTTTCCTTGCGGAAGAATTGCCTACAGTCCGATAAGGGCTGGGAAATGGCCCGCTCGATACCCTACACTCCCTTTTTCCCTTTAACCCCCCTCTCACTCTCTCCCTCTCCTTCCCGTACATTTCCCTCCACTCTCTTTCTCTCCTTGCTCGGACCGGACCGCTTCATCGCCCCGCTCATTACCACTAGACGACACCGAAAACTGAAGCAAAAGGTATATAGCCGGGAAAGAGACGTAGTATTACCGCCGAGGAAAAAAGAGACGACGTTCACCTGAGTGAAGCCATTGGTCTTTTAAGTGCCGCCTTTAGGGAGAGTATTCCCATGGAGAGGAGGAAAGAAAGAGCGAGAAAGGGGGGGAGGCAGGAATGTCGCGAAATTAGTCGAATCGACTCGAAGTAATCGAATCGGAAATATTCGCGCGAGCGTGAACGACGGAGCGGCTGGATACTACGTACCAGGCGTTATGCTTTAATGGAGGAGCCATTTGCGAGAGGGAGAGAGAGAGAGAGAGAGATAAAGAGAGAGGCTTTCCTAATTGAGTGATCAATCACGCGCTTGGTGTACGTGTGTGTGTGTGTGGATAAAACGTACTCGGGCGCACATACGAGAAGCGGATAGAGATAGAGGAAATTTAATTATATTAATCGCGTGCTGAGATGGATTTATGTGACGGTTCTGTGCTCTGTTTGAAGATGGCTTATCACTTTTTTATGACGACCAAATTAGTCCTACAAAGTCATTCGGTGAATGACTTTTAAAAAAGAGAGGCGGAAAATTTGAGATAAAAAAATCTGAAATTTTCACTCTCCTTCGCTATCTCACCCCTTTCTTACTCTTATCATTAATGTAAATTAACTTATCAACAAACGTTTTCGTTGAGAATGTGCTTAAAACGTCGTTAAATTCCTATCTTTTTGAGCATAAATGATAAATATAATAGACTTAAAGTTTTCGAGCATGGCGTTTAGAGGGACGAAAAAATCTAAAGTTCTAAACGAAACAGTCGCTAAGTGAAATCTTTAATGAAGGGAACAATTTAAGATAAAAACTCGCAAAAAGGTAATGACGGCGAAGGCTTCGCGGGGGGGGGGGGGGGGGGCGAATATACCCTATCGAAAAAGGCATATTCCACTAACACGGTGAACCAGTTAACCAACTTCGCCTAAATGAAAAATATTCCTTCAAATAAAAGAAAAATTCGATTAAAAAAAGATACACCCGAGAGAATCCGTTCTTTCCCATAATCAAAAGGGGAGCGCGTAATTGAAGGAAGTGAGATACCTAAATACATAAGATAAGAACGAGGGATGTGGGAAGAGAAAGGATATTGAGAGAATCAGGGAATCGGAGGGACGTTGGAGAGAGAGAGTAGGGGGAGGAGGAAGAGCCCTTTTTTTGCCGTTAAGGTGGCGTTCGACGAAATTGGTCGGCGTGTATGAGGGGGAGGGAAATGAATGAGAGGGGATCGATAAATCTCTCCCACTGCCGCTCTTTTCGAAATGGGTGCCCCGAGCCGCGTCTAGACTTCCGTACCTAACCCCCCCCCCCCCCCATCGTAGGCATTTTCGGGAGGTGGTGGTGGTTGGTGGTGGGAAGGGTGAAAAAAGGGTATTTTCGCGGGAGAGGTAGGAGGAGGAAGGGAGAATGAGAGGAGATGAGGGCAGCGAAATGAGTGAGGGGAGAGGATGGGGCAGGTGCGGGTCGGGTCGGGGAGGCCCTTTTGAGAGGTTGAGAGTAAGGTGGAAGAGGGTGGAAGAGGGGGGAGGAGGCGAGGACTTTACGTAATGCGGAGCCGGTGAAGTGAGGCCCCAGAGCTTTGTTACACGGAGAGCTGGGACGGATAGAGAAAGAGAGAGAGAGGTTGGGTATGGAGAGAAAGGTGGAAGAATGTGTGGGATTATGTTGGGGTGGAGGAGAGCGTGGGAAGAGCGGGAGAGGAAAAGAAAGAGTGGAAAATGGATGGAGATAAAAGGGAGGGAAGACGAAGGGGGGAGAGAGAGAGAGGACTTATTAAAAGAGTTGGAGTGAATGGGAGGAGTTATATGTGGTGAGAAAGGGAAAGGGAGTAAAAGGAGATAGGACGAGAGAGGGGGATGGGCGAGTTCCCTAGGAGAGGCTAACAATATGGCAGAATAATGGTTTTTATCCCTTTCCGTTCTCCCTTTCGAATATGTTGGCGGAGAAAAGCCTCTTCCAGTCTCTCTTAATGGGGTGCGCGGGAAATAATCCCCTCTCGGAACATGCTAAGTGCTCCGTGGAGGGTACAGAGTTGTGCATGACTACTTTTGCCGGAGCCGCGAGGATTATTCTATTTGCTGTGTAGAATTTCCGGAATTCCATAAGAAATTTACAGTCGCCCCCGACCAGATAATGTATGCGGCGAAATTTTCCAACATGGCACGCATTATAGGTTATTTATTTTATCCCTCGTAATAGGCAAATTAAAGCTCAGGATATTAAGGTGCGGTTTTAAAGGTAAGCCATGCAACTCGGTGGGGAGTCAAATTCACGGAGAAGAATGTAACGCTACGCATTCGTCCATCTCCTTGTTTTAGAGTTGGACCCGTAATTACAAATAAAAATTTATCATCATTTATTAAATTATTTGCGCAGCATAATAACAAGGTACCTACGTTTGACTTTTATTTTAAGTTCCAACGCAGTCTTACATTTTTCATATTTTACTCAAGAGTACTAACTTTTTCCGGAAATTAATTACAAATTGATTCGTAATCACATCACTCAGTAAAAAACGCAACATATTAGTGATTTAATCTCTTCGTAAATACGATTTGATATATTTTCATTTAAGTATGACTCTCTTTCTGATGTGATTAGAAAAATTCTTGAGACAGCTTAAATAAACTACAAAACTCGAGCGCGAATCAACGAATATGAAATTCCCGAAGTTAACTTCAAGTTCCATAAAAAGGATATTAAGCGCCTCCATAAAAAAACGAAGTCAATTTAAATTCCGAAAATCCTACCGTCGCAAAAAATATTTATTCCTCCGAATCCTCGAAACAGGAGCGTTTTAAAAATAATAACGCGGAGAATTTGTTTTTCCTCAAAAATTCCTCCCGTTTTCCGCGAAACGGAAGATTAAAACTAATAGCGAAACTTGAAAAATCGAACCTTAAAAACTTTTATGGCGCAATCAAGGACCTAGAGTGGCAAAAACAAATATTCTCGTCGAGGAAACGTAAACACTTTCAACAAAGTCACGGGAACATTCGATTCGAAAACACATTTCTTCCGATTTCTCCCTCTTTTCCTCTCTCTCTCTCTCTTCCATCCTCCAACGCCTAAAAAATCTCGGAGAACGAGAGAAATAAAAATATATCTACTCCCGGAAAAGGAAAAAAAATTATTTTCACTTTCACTTTTTTCTCGTTCTGAAATAGGAAATAAAGGCGACCTTTACGGATTAATTTTTGTAGTAAACGTAATTGTTTCAACCTCCGGAGAGAGAGAGAGAGATAAAAAGAGATGATGGCAAGAAAATTCCTACTCAACATCACTAGGAATAGGTACGACGAAAATTCGACCAATCGTTGTCTAAAACGGAAGAGGTAGTTGGGGGGTGGGGCGGTTGGAATGAAAAGGAGACCACTCGATTCTATCCTTCGGCCCCGAGAAACGGGCCCTGAGATGATAGGAATGGACCAACCCGAACGTTTAAAAGGATCCTAGAACTGTACATTCCTCCCCACTTCTCCATCTTCTCACCCCCTCCCCAATCTCTCCTAATTCCCCGCGGAAACGTTCTTCTTTTATTTTTACCCACCCTCTTATTTCCCACCCTCCATTCCAATTTCCACTCCACTCAAATCTTCCGCATTCCCCCCCTCTACTCCTCGAGAAAAGGAAGACGGGGATGTAACAAGCCCTATCGCGGTAACGATTTAATTCGACTTCCCCCCTCCCTCCTCCCCCCCACCCTCTCCCCCCCTCCACCAGTCTACGATCGCTCCTCTAAGAATCTCTGACGGTGTCATTATTACACTCACTACCGTTTTCCTCATTTTTCAGTTTTTTTTTGTTCTCCCACATAAGAAGAAAACGTATTTTCTTCATATTTTTCTTCCGGCTTTTCTTTCTTTCCTCTCTTTTTTTTTCATCGCCGCCCTCCCCAATGAGTAAGTTTGGCGAAGAACTTTGACACTTTGTCAAAATGGCCCCACAGGCGGAACGTAGGGGCCCCGTAAAAGCAAGAAGAGAGGGGTTGGGTAAAGGAGAAAGGGAGAGGAGGAGGTGGGAGTGGGTGACGTAGCCTTGTATCCGGATAGGGATGGGGAAGAGGAGGTAGAGGGAGTAGTAGTAGGTTGTCGGAGAAGGTTGGGATTCCTGAGAAACGAATTTAATTCCGAATGTTGGCTGAAAACTACAGTAAGGCTGGTGGGGCGGAGAAGGGGACGGGCTGAGGGTGGAAGAGGGGGTTGAAAGCGTGGTGCAGTAAAGAGAAAAGGTGGGATAAGGGTGTGAGTTTTTCGCCTTGGGAGAAGGGAGGGAGGGGGGAAAAAAACCTCGATACTCTTGCCGTGAGTTACGACCAAATGAGGTTTCCATTCAAGACCCGACCCACTACCTATCTGCCTTTCACCCACACCCTGAGCCTTTTTCCTTACCCTTCATGCATCAAATCCCATAACTCTCAAGTCTACGCAAACGACTTCTTATATAAGTTCAACATTCCTTTTCTTTTTTTCGCGTCTCTCTCCCTTTCTCTTCCGCTCCTTCCCGCAGGGGGAGAGAATTTTTGGGCCAATCCTCACGCGATCCCCTTCCCCACCCCCCTTCCCTACTCTCCCTAGTTTTCTATAATATCGAACATCTTGCTTTTTTTGCGTTTCCTTTGTTCCCCGGGAAGTTATATTGACTTCCGCAGATTATTTGTTCGACCAAAGCCTTATTCCTCTCCGTTATATCCCTTGTACCTAATGAAGGGAGTTCTCCGGGAAGGGGGAGAGAGAGAGAGAGAGAGGTTTGAGGCGATTTCCCGGAGGGAAGGAGCGTAGCAGAGGGGGAGTGAGGAGGTTGAGAAGGGGATGGAAGAGTACATCTCTCGTCTCCGACGTTCTGAGAGGAAGGGAGGTCGTATGGTAGGGTGCCGGAGGCGGACCAACGGGGTAGGCATCCTCCGGTGTCGACCGGAAATTAAACCCTCGTAGCCGCCTCACGCTCATCCTACCCATCCCATCTCTTCCGGCGTCCGCCCTCTTTTAAAAACCCCCAACCCTGCGAGGATTGCTGGTTATCCCTCTCCCTCTCTCTCCCCCTTTGAATCCTTCCCGGCGTACTTGCTCTCATTTCTCGCGAGGGATGATGGAGATAGGCGGCCGTATTGAGATGGACTCATCACTGCGGCCCCTTTGGCCTTTCTCTCTCTCTCTCTCTCTCTCTCTTTAGTAAGAGGGGTCAAAGGTTTTTGTCACGGCCACCTCGAAAGCTAGGTGGAGGTACAGACCTTGACCACTCCCTTTTTCTCTCTCACTCCGCCGCTTCATTAGGACCGACATGAGACCCCCTCAGCATTTGCGAGGAAATTACTCGACGGGTAATTAGGGGCGGCCTGACGTCGTCGTATTCTTAGATGGTTGGTTTGGTTGCGAGGGAAAGGGCTACTTCCTGTGTGCGTGGCTCCAGAGTAAAATTTGCATAATTGAAATGATAATTACCTCCATGCAACGGAGGAGAAATTTTCACGTGTGTCAAATTAATTCGCTAATGTTGCTGGAAACTATAAATGTGGAAAGGTTTTGACTTGCTGCCAAGAGTCCAGCGTTTAATTAAGCCAAAACGCGAAAGGTCTTATTAAAAAGTGTTATTTTTGCTCCAATATATAATATATGTTTTCATACTTTGACCTTCACACCATTTTATTATTTTTTCGAAGAATTCATCAATGAATCTTTGAAAATTAAAACGCTTATAATAAAACTGTGGATAAAACAAAGTATATAGTTATTAATAATTATTTTTAGAGGCAGGTGTCTCTAGTACAAAATTTCCGTCCAACTGGAATATTTTTTAAATTAGAAAAATCAATTAGTCTCCGGTGGTTTACGACACATTACAAACCTGACTTTTTTAGATCGGCTATGGACCCAAATTCTCATAAATTCTTAACATTACTGCAATTAATAACGTTATCGTTATATCCTATATAACTTGAATAAATTCTCATTGCAGAAACGTTACAATCAATAATTAATAACCCGAAGCTATCGCAACGTACCGCGAAAAAGTATTTTTTATCGCAACTGGAATAGTTTCATTCTTAAAACAGTAACTTCAAATGGAAACGCGCCACTTCATCGCAGAGTTTAGAGAGCATTACATCGCATCCATTCTCATCTCGCGAAAATTTAGTAATCACGATAAAAATAACAAAACAGAAAAACGCGTCGCTTAAGCGGGCAAAAAACTACCCCGCAGCGACGTGGAATTACACGCGTTTGAGAACACGCAGAGAGTTACGCCAAAACACCATCATCACTCATCTCCTGAATGTCTCTCCCAATACCCCGCGTGAATAGCTTTCCGTGTCCTTTGAATGACCACCGCTGCAGCGAGAGCCGGAGGTAAAACCGGGACATTTGTTTCCATTGTCGGTGAGCAAACTGTCCGAGGCAAAATGTTTTCCACGGCGTGTCGGACACCGTCCTAGAGGCCGCCGCACGAAAAGGGGAGATGGAGGAAGAATGAGAGGAGAACAGAGCGAGCGGAAGTTGGAGAGAGAGACATAAAGATAGGAGGACAGAGATCTCATGAGCTTAAAAGAGACGAGAAGAAAGAGGGATGTGGAAAAGTGGAGGAGAGAGAGGTTGAAGGTTAGCGCCCTCGTCTCCCCTCTCTCTTTTACCCTCCTTCCAGAAGAGCTTCCACCAAAAAGAGGTACGATACGGACGTCGCTGGCGATTGCTTAGGGAAGAGGTCCAAGCGATTCGGACGGGTTTTGTGGAAGGTAGTATTGAGGGGGTGGACAGGAGCATCCGAACCTTTATCGATGTCGACGGTGGGAAGGTATAAAGGGGGGATTTTTTTTTATTCCTAGGGTAAGAGAGGGAATGGTTTTGGAAGCAAAAGGGGAAACCCAGTGAGAAAGAGAAAGAGAGAGAGAGAGAAAGAGAGAAGAAGGTTCCCGTTGCCTGTCTGCCTCCGTTATGAAAAGCCTCCTAGACACGCGATCTCCATCCACAAGCCAGAAAATGTTTCTCTCTCCTCCCCTTCTCCCTTCCTAATACGGGTCTCTTGACTCCACGGTTGTACGACGATGCAGATGTCTGACCTCCCACGCAATGGGGCCGTTCCGGGTGTACTTCATTGTGATGGTGAGGCAGGGAGAATTAAATTAGATATATTACTTCGGAAAATCGAAGTGGATGCTGGTGGTTTTGCGTGGGCGTGTTGGGGAATATACTCGAATCTGCTTCTAATGTTTACTTCTGAAAGCCGGGGACATTTTTTTAAATTATCAAAATCACTGTGGTATTGCATAAGAAGTCACGCTTTTATATTTTTGGTGAAAAAATAATTCCGTAATATCCTTACCCGGTATAATACGCATACAATCTTATTTATGTATAAATTAATCCTACCGATGGAATGTTTATTTTCGCTAATTGTTATTTTTCGTGTAATCTGCCAAACTCTCGAGTCTAACAGAAACTTCAAGATATATTATTTTATGGAATTATAGTAACTATTAAAGGTTATTAAAGTTAGCTAATACGCTTAAAATGCCATTTAAAAAGTATAAATTTCACATTTTTACTTTCTCCATATACGTAGTATAGAGAAAGTATTGTTTTCATGAAAAAATCGAATTCGAGATTTCAACGGAAATACACGTTTTGAGGTTACCTGAACACGTTTTCTCGATGATGTCTGCGTGTATGTGAGACCGTATGTGTGCGACAGAAATTTTGTGTGCGATCTAACCCAAAAGCTATTCATCAGATCAGCATGAAATTCTATATTTGTGATTTTATATATATTCCTAAGATTTGAAAAGCCTATGATAGCAATCGTTCAGCCGGAAGTAGCGGTTTACTCCTGTCAAATGTTAGTTTTCCTTAAATATTTCCCTTAAAACAGAATTTTTGTTTATATATATATACCTATATATATATATATATATATATATATATATATATATATATATATATATATAAGTTGTAGATTTTTTTTACAACTCGTTTAAAATAAATTTTCATGTGAGGAATATTTCAAGAGATATTCAATTTTCATCGAAATTGACGGTTAGTGGGCAGCTCGAGCACGTGGAAGTGAAAACAGTTGAATCGCTAGCGCTGAAACATGTAAGTTGAACTGTTACTATCGCCATATTTATTTGACTTTAGTTGGCAACTTACGTATGGAGAAAGTCATGTGTTGGACACAATTTATTTAATTTTTAGCTCCATCACCACCCCCCCCAAAAAAGGGATATTAATTCAATCTGTACACGGGTTGTTGTTAATAAGTAACTACCGGCAGAAACCGTCAGACGTGCATATAACTAAAACGTGTTTCATATTGCATATGCATGTAAAATACTTTCCTATAAAATGTTTTGAGAGATCAGGGTCACCGACAGCAAAGTTTCGCAAGTTCTGTCCTCGGTGTCTCACTCCCATTTCTCTCTCCTTATCCTTCTCGTCCTTCCTCTTCCTCTCCTTCTACCGCCCGTCTCCGGAGCAACGGCCCTAGTATTGGAGCTGTCGTGGCTTGGAACCTCGATCGTAGTGAAAGGGTAGAAAACGAGCCCTTTCCCCCTATCTCCGGGCTATTTCAAACGCTTAATGCGAACCACGGAATGACAAAATAGAAAGCGAGAGAGAGATTCTCTTTCCTTCTCTCTCTCTCTCTCCCCTAATCCATAGAAATGGGCGTAAAAGGGGTTTAAGAAATTCTCGAGAACTTTTAACCCTGCTCATTTTCTCTCTCACTCATTCACTCACTCTTACCCTTCGTCGCTCCCTTTAGAAAGCAGCTAAACGTGAATACGTTTCTTCGAAAAAGAAATCATTTAAAATACGTTCAGTTCGGGATCAAATGCGAAAAGCCACGAAAAGCTCTCGAATTAGATTTTAACGAGGACGGAACTTTTGAAAGAGTTCCATTTCGATTGAACACCGAATGATTTTTTTGTTAGACAAACGCAGGGTCGGCCGCGATCTTATTTTTCTTCTTATTTCTTCGAAAGAGAGGAAGGGAGAGAGAGAGCCTCCTGTTTACGTTTTAAATGATGTTCTATCGGAAATACCTCCTTGGTTTTCTTTTTTCGACGTTTCATCAAAAAGCGGCTCTTATTGAGACTCCAAAATTCCGCTCTTGAGGTTTGGAGAAAAGAGGGGATCTTTCCAAAGAGAGTAGTGAATCAGAAACAAAAGTGAAGCGATTATCGCTCGAGTCTCTCTCTTTCTCTCTCTTTTCCTTTTGAGTGTAGCGCTATCGTCTGAATCAAAATCCTCCCTTAGGGACTCAATATCCGACGACGGTACACACAAGTTGATGAGTAAAAAGACTCCTCTCATTATTCCTCGTCATTATCGGGAGAGAATAATAAAGAGCGATCTATAGATGAATCTTCCCCCTTTTCTTCCTTCTATTTCTCACCCTACTCCAACTCTAAAGAGACTTCTTACGTGGGCCAGGGGCTATAATGCGCCACCATGCGAAGGATAGAAAGGGGGCGGATCAAGAGGACCTGGGAGGAAGGGGTGGTCAAGGGCGGGGAGGAGATTTCTATGACTCTTTGCTATCCTCTACGCTTCTCTAGAGTAGGGTTTCGGCGATGAGGGAGAGCCTCCGGCGGTGTAGAAAGGGGTTTTCGGAGTGATTGGGGTGAGGTTGATAGACGTCACGAGTCGGCATCCAATAATCGCTTGCGGAGGGACCGGAACGGAGATGACGGTGCAGATAGGGGAGTGATATGAGGGCAGCCGGAAAGTCTTTCTGGAGGTTTTTCCCTAAAGGAGATGCTCGTTGAGGAACGGGTATGCGGCGCATGATGGAGCGCGAGTGAAACATTTGTCATAGATGATATACCTACCTAAAAAAATAACATGGACGTTCCATATTTCGTGCATCGCCTCAGAACATGGAAGGATAATACAGCTCTCTTATCTATTAATGAAAGGATCTTGCTGTACATAAAACGCATCCACTATTATTTAAATTTTATATTATTTACACTATTAGTTTCAACGATTTACCGCCACCATAAATGATTGAAGCTGCCAGAGAGGCTATTTTTCTGCAGAAATAAGTACAAATTTCAAATAATTCAGATTTTCTTTTTTATAGACCGCATGTGTCTTTAACTAATACGGAGTTCAACAGTATCTGCCAATTCAGAGAAGTAGGTAAACTTTTTTCAAAATGCAGTGATTTAATTTGGTCTTGATTGATGCTAGTCTATAGTAATAACAAACAAATGCACAAACAGGAAAATTCCACGTGAAGACTCGAGATATAAAACGGAAATCTGGTAAATATATATCTATTATTTATGTAGAAATATTGTATTTGTGATATTTTTGTGTTAAAAATATATAACTACATAATCCATTGTTTCAACTCTGCTTTATTTCATCAAACTAATAAATAACATAACATTTACGAAAATTTATAGCTGTCACTCTTCAATGCCTAGAATGATAAGTATTTCCAAAGAGAATTTAACTTTTGATTGTAAGCAAAAACTACTATAGCATTATCACATTATAGGTATTATGTACCTAGATAAAGATACCTAGATAACGAATAAAAAATTAACGATATAAAACTTGCATGGAAGTATATTCAAAACCATAAGTAAACTCATGAAATTTGAAATTTTTTTGAAAGAAACAAGCTGGATTTAGAAATATTTAAACCGCTGAAATACATTCCTATTCGGAAGCGAACTCATTTAAAACAGTTTAAGTAACGAATCTCTTATCATCTGATAAGTATAAATATTATTAACCTTATTCAATCACTTACGTATTTTAAAAGAGCTTCGTTAGGAAACGATTTACTATATTCGATATTCAACCGCCTTTACAAGAATCATAATCATTAATGCAGTAATTTCAATCATTAGAAGGCGAAACTTTGGCTCATCATTCAGCGATCAGGGAAGCATAAAATATTGCTTTTTTAATGATCCGCAGATGTTGGTGTAATTGAAATTTCCTGATTCGTGAGTTGGAAGCGAAACTTTATCGATCAAATTTTAAAAACTTTCAATCGGGGATTTCAAAGTTTTATTAGCTGAAGTTTTAAAAAACAAGGGTATGAGCAGCAAATCTAAAATCTTTTCGAGATAAAACGACTCTAACTAGCTCAAAATTCCCAATCTGATATCCATCGCCTTAATTATCAATATCGGAAAACAGTCAAAGAAAATTATGTTAATTTTTAAAGAGTAATCTGAAGATGAAATTGTTCTGAAAATGAATAACATAAAAACTAATAAATTTCCTTTCGGGGAATTCGGATTTATCAGCTTCATCTTGGCCATAATACGAGCTTGATAGTTCTTTGAATAGATATAAAGGTCTATGAAGAAAAACAAGAAAATAACCGAAATAGAAGGAGATGTGGCCCGAATTTACAAAAGTATACGCAAGTATACATAATAAAAGAAAACCGACGAAAAAAATAGCGGCGATAAAAATACACCGACGCTAAAAAAAAAAGAGACGGTGATTCGGACCGAAAAGGAAAAACCGTAAATAATGGCGAAGGAAGACCAGACAAAAAATATTTGCGGGAAGGAAGACGTAATCTAGGCTAGTACGAAAGGAAAAAAATCGACAATCGTTGGGGGAGGGAAAAAAAGAAAAAAGGAGAGAAAGAGAGAGGGAAAGAGAGAAATGAGTCGAGCGGAAAGTGGAGCAGTCCAAAAGAGGATGGTTGAGAGAGGAGCGAGCGAGAGTCCTTTTGTAGAATCAGCCGAGGATTCCAATTCTCTGAATCTCAAACTACGTGAATAAGTAAGTTAACTCTCTCGTTACGTCGAGCACGAGAAGGGATTCCGATTTCTGCGCTCTTTTTTTTTTTTAACCCTCACTCTTTGCCTACCTAACCCTCTCTCACTCCTGCTTCGTAACGACGCTTTTTATTTCGCTCCCTTCCCGCCCTCTAATCTCCGCGCGTCGGGAAACGAAGAATATTCTGTCGCGCCGCGGGCAGAAAAAACTGTCGGAAAACAAAATAAAAAAAATGGACGGAAGATGTGAATGCATAAGAAAGCACGGTATGTTCCTCGTCCGGAAATATGTTGTTCGGTAATTGGTTTTTTCCGCGGGAACTAAAACGATGAGCCCGAAATGCTATACCGCACATCTGAGCGAAGTTATGGTCGTCTTGTTACAAATGCGAGATCTTGTTAATGAAGAATGCTGCTTATGTCAGAGATTCCGAGAATTTCACCACAAGGAGTGAGCGACTAATAAAACTGAATGACTATTACGAACATTATAACTAAAATGGACGTGTAATTTGGCTGTGATGCGCACTTGCATTATTAATTGCTATCAAAATTAACAATTTTGGTAAGGAATGTTTAAAAGGATTCGAATCAAAGAAATTGTATGTATTAGTAGTATAAAACGCCTTGATGTGACAAGTGGAATTTTTGTTTGACTGGTAAACTGAACCAACATTTGCTCATCCTGTTTATATATAGTGCAGTATAGCATGTACTGGCTGCACGAGCACTCTAATTGAAAAATAGAAAAATACATTTTTAATGAATTAGCAATATGTGAGAAAATGTCAATTATAATTTTTTTGCTGAATTTGCGATAGGTGCGTATGCTCCATTAAGTGATATCCGAATCCGAGATTTTTGAGTTAATAAAAAATCGCTTCAAGAATAAGCACTTCAATATAAAAAAACTGAAAACTGTACTCAACTCAGTTATCTCCAATAGTCACAGCAAAGGTAATGATAAACCAATCATAACATTTTTGTGGCAATTGAAGATGCCTGGAATAAGTATTTTCTATTTTTATATATTTGTGCTTATTCTTGCAAATGTTTTCAGTCAAAATACGAGCTCAGTTGCGCTAAAACGAATAAAAAACACTTCTCCTTATGTAACAAATTCATCGGTAACTTTAAGATCCTTTACCTTAAACTTCGACACGATATGATAATAACGTCCACGTCGTTAGTTCAAATGCTTTTAATTCATTCGAAAATGATGCTATACACTGTATAGTATGCAGTATGAAGAGGACTTTTTCGATCCAATATATTAAACAGAATTTTTCATTCCATCTTAAAATCCACTTCGAATTCGGCGCGCATAATCGAAAAAAGCGAACATTCCAATGAGGATAAGCCTTTCATCCTCATTCTTGCCTTCGATCCATAAAATTTCTGATGGCTGCTTTACATTTCACCAAACTACTTTAAGCGTTATGGAAGAGGCTCCCGAAATGCCATTATAAATTACAAATTCCCACTTGGAACTAAAATTTCACCACTTAAAACGTAATTCCGACGGAAGAAATGGTTTGTTATCCATGGGTTTTTTATACATCCGAAAGGCATCCCGAACCATTGTCACCAGTTCGAATCCTTTTCAGAGTTTCGTGAAGGAATTCGAGGGAACGTGTGTTTAGAAGATCCGCAGTACGAGCGGGTTTATTTTGACGAGGGGCCAAAGAGTGCAACACAACATTTGCTCTTCAAAGTTAATCCCATTTGCGGTTTTCTTAGACCTTGCACGGTGCACGATTCCGCTAAGAGTATTAGAGAGAACATCTCGTCTTTCAGAGTTTCTCGAAAAATTTCCTCCCTCCCTTATACGTCAGTCTGTCTCCCCCTCCATCTCCGCTCCTTCCTCTGCCTTCCTTCCTTCTTCCTTCGTTTCTCCTCTTTAATCCCTTACCCTCTTTCCTTTATTATTCCCCAGTGTGTCCTCCACCTATCTCTCTCTCCGTCTTCACATCCTCTCCTTTACACTCTACTCCGTCCCTCTCCTTTACGTCTCCTTCTCTCCATTCCATCCTCGCATTTCCCCTACCTCCTCTTTCACCCCTATCGTTGCATCTTTTCGAGAGCTTCCCCTCGAAACACTGTGGGATGGGTTGAAGATTTGTCGGGGTTCTCCTTACATCCCTCTCTCACTGCCTTGCCTTTTAATCATCCCATTCTCGCTCCACGTCCCTTTTCTTGCCGTGTGCCATACTGCCGCCAAGAGGAGTTAAGAGATTCATCCCCTTGCCTCCTTCTAACCCCCCCTCCCCATCCCCTCCCCAACCTTTCCACTCCGCCCCCTTCCTGCCCTACTCTCCTCCCTACCTCGACTCCTCTCTCTCCCTCCGCCTCGTTCGTACTACTGCCTGCGTCGCCATTAAAATCCCAGTTGGTTGTGTGGCCTCTCTCTCTTTCTCCGCCTCTTCCGTCCACTGCACTCACGGCGAAGACGGAATGAAGGCGAGTATACTCTCGATTAAGTGCCATTAGAGCAAAAACCCCTCACGTGATTGGTGTGAGGTTGAGGGAAGTTGCATTTATTTTCTCTCGGTTTGTACGAAACGACGCCGCTCTTCCCCCCCACACTCCTCTTTTTTCGTTCAGTTTTATTTCATTTTTAACTCTTAAAAAGGATCTTTGGGCGTTAATTTTGAAGGCATTTTCTTAAAAGTTATCTTTCGCGTTCTGTTCCCTCGAGAGTAATTGCGCGTCGTACATAAATAATAAATATGACGCTCTAATGGCTTCTACCATAAAACTTTAGACATAAAAAAAAGATAACCATTCAAGCCGAGTATAAATTAAGGTAAGTGATACCTGGGAAACTAGTTATAATGCTACATTTCGTTACGAATTCCGTCATTAACATTAGTGTAACTAACTGTAACTTTCCTAGAATACATTCATAATGGGCACGGGGGATGCATGTTTAAATATTCAAGAGAAAAAGGACGCCTAATCTAAACGCTTCTAATATATTCGTGTTACAAGCTTGATATTGATTTTATGGCATGTTTATTGCCTTAGAAATAAAAGAAATAACGCAAATGTCACGCGAAGCAGACGACGCGTTACTAATTCGCTTTTATTATACATTTACGACAAAGATTAGACATTGCGGCAACAAAACGCACGCTAATATCCTGATAAACGTCACAGCCTAATATGTCCGTGATTAAAAAGAAATACTTGGCGATACAATTTTATTTTGCAGCATCTGGATAGGTTTTTTTAATACTAAGTACTAATTGGTTGAATAAAAGTATATTTCCCTATTTTTTATTTAAAAATTATAGCCATAAAATAAACATTCCAAAATTACTTTTCACCCAGATTTCTAGACCAACATACCTGCAGCCATTATTCCCGCAAAATTAATTCTTCTCCGCCAGAATGCTAATTTACAATACATTATTCATTCCACACCAGGAAACAACGTTTGCAGTACGCCGTTAATTTTTTTCACCCACCTTGTATCAACCCTATACTTATTCTATTCTATGAATTTTAATGAAATTTTCGCCAGAAAGGCACCCTTTAGGCTATATCAGGAATGCGCTTCGAAATTTTTTTCGGATATTACGACGACGCAATTTTACAAAGAAAGCGTTTCGTCAGTAGATAATTATTCCAAAAGCCTCAGACGAATGAGATATTAAAAACCCGACAGGGTTAAAAAAAAATAATAAAAAAAACATGCACCCGAAGCTTTCTTGCACAAAATTCACGCTTGTGAAGGATAAAAGAAGCACTGACCTTATATAGAACTTTGGCTCCCTCACCATGGGGGGAGATATGCGAATCAAGATGAATTAAAAAAAAACACTCCGCCATTAAAAAAATGAAATCACCGATTTAAAAGAGAGGAAAATAAACGACGTGGTCCGATCCCCAGCGCGTGTACGCCTATGTGCGAGAGCGAAATAAAACATCCGTTCCGCTTTGAAGTAATGAAGATTGGACCCTTGAGGACTAGAAGATCGGGGGGGGGGGGGGGGGGGATAGAGGCGTCCATCGTCACTTACCTCTCTTCCTTTTTTTTGAGATGGGGGCGACCGAGTAAGTGTATGGAGATATTGCGAAGAAGCAAGAGAGGGGAAGGGGAAGGAAGATGGGAGGGGGAGAGGAAGAATAATAGGGCGATGAGGAGGAGTGAATATATACGTACAAAGGATGGGGGGGGGGTAGTGGCGGGAGGACTTCGGAAGAGGGGGAGGAGGGAGAGGGAGGAAAATAAAACTCGCAGTCCTACGTTATGCAAAAGAGAAGTAATCAAAGTGTGAATAGCATCGAAGGGCGAGTTGAGAGGGAGGAGGTGGAGGAAATGAGGAAGAGACAGGGCGTGGTACATGAGCGAGCGCAGTGGTGAAAAGCAGAGGTGGAAGGGCACAGGGGTCGGGAAGAGGAAGGGGGGGGGGGGGAGAGGGCGAGGGGGTTTCGGATACTTCATTAAGGCAAAAGGCTTCGTAGGAGTGTGGGAGGGAGAAATGGGTGTGAGAGGAGGAATGAAATGGAATAGCAGTTGGGGGAATCAGGGCGAGGGAATGTATGAAAAATGCGTTGAACAGTGAATTGGGTTTGAAGCAGGAAGCTTAGAGAGGTGCGATGTTCCGTGATAATATGCAATATAACGGACGTAAAATCGGCGTACCGTAGATAGTTCAATATAAATTTCGGGAGCCGGAAAGACTGATAAATGTTCATGTTAGAAGAGTGGAGAATTGGTTTGCCACGGCGATCACGGATATTTGTTGTAATTCATACAATGTCGTTTCTTAGCTATAAAAAAGAAACACATTTGTTTGGTCAAGAAAGAAGTAATAACGGTATACCGGAAAGTTAGGAAGAAATAAAATGTATAAAGGTGGCGGACATGAGTGCAGAGAAAAATGGTTATTGCAAATGGAGGAGAATGCGCAAATGGGGAGGTCAGAAATATAAGAGAAAATTAAGAAGGAATGGAAAGTTAAAAAATAAATAAAATTATTAAAATAATAGAGAATATTGGTGATAAGAAAATCGTTTAGAAGTACTGCTCGAGGAAATGTTAAGAGTAGTGACAACGCAATGTATGTGTGGGCTTAAGGAAAGATTTGCAGTTTGTTTAGTAGGAGGAGGGAAGGAGGTTAGTGGAGGCTGAGGACTGGGGTGGCGCAAGAGTGCGGCGGTCGATACTTAAGATAGAAAGGAAAGGGGGGATATTTGAGTTTGTTCAGCAAGAAAAGAGATGGGGGGGGGTTTCGGAATATAAAGGCGAGTAAGAAGCGTTAAAGGAGAGGCGTGAAACAGAAGAAATCGTGCGAAATTTGGCTACACCTTGTTCACATAGCAACGTAAAACAAATTTATGCAGACCATATAAATTATTAGTTTCCGTTGATGTTGATAAAATATAAACGGAAATCATACTCTTAGTAATGACGCATGAGTCTCGCCACAGTAGTTCAGTGCGTCAAGCGAATAATGTCGACATTTTAACCGCTAATATAAAAAAAAATACATTCACGCTAATGTTTCACATTCCTACCATCTGGCGGTAAGACCTAAAACTACGTACATTCAAAATGTGAGGCGTTGAGAATTCTAGATTCTATATACTAAGATAACACCTAGTTCATACTTTGAATTGCAAATCAGTACAGTTTTCCAGGCATTGGATCCAAATGCGTAATTTTATATTACGTTAAAGATAAAATTTAATATTTCTCCCGTTACGCTTCTGTATGTAATTCTCTCACTCTCTATTTGTATCTATAATACAGAACACTACCATATGACAATTAACGGTTGAGACATTAATACAGTTCTAAGATCGAAATGTAACTTTCAATTTATTCTCGAGTATTTACGCCAGAAGGTGCAATCTTTGGACGACGTCCGGACCTTTGAAGAGGGAGTTAAAAAGGGCGCCATTGGGTGTGTTGTAATAGGAACAGCGAGAAGTTGGCACATGCTAGTCGTAATGCACCGACCTAGGAGGTGGGAAGAGGAAGAGAGCAATATATTACGAGGGAAAGAGCACTAAAAGGTGCTACAAGGAAAGGAGAACACGAGAATTTGTATGCGTAGTCAGGCGTAAATTTGTAACAATATTGAGGTAAGAACGCTAGACAGTTGAAAGTTGAGGAAAAGATTTAATGAGAGGTGGGAAAAAGACTTGGATGCTGAAACGAAGGAAGAAGCGTTCGGAGTACCAAATAAACTTGTGGCAACCCAAGGAAAATGCGTTTATTAGCTTGACAACGGAGGACTAGAGTCACTTGCTCAGTTACAAAGCAACAGGCTATATTAATTTCCTTCATTTTACTTGTTGCAATGAGTAATATCGCGAGTAGAATTTTTCGAGGTGAACATAATATAATTGCATCTTTAATATAGTCACAAGATGTAACCTCATTATAATATTTTTAATAAAAGGCAATATTCAAACTAGAAAAAATTGTTGCGCGCAAGAGCCGAATCCTTTAACGTTTATTTTAATAAAAATTTAAAATAAATGTCGGTATGTATTAACAGTTAATTATAAATGGTGAATAAATTCAGGTTATAGAAACATTTTGAACGTTCCCAGCAGTTGATGAGAAATCAATTCAAATTCTATTTACCTACAACAGGCATAATATTAATAAAATGTTTTCACAATCACTTCACTAGTAATGACATAATAAAAAAAGCACATTAAACGCGCGACCAATTACTGACCTCCGCAGAGAGAAGAAGAAACAAAGAAATAAAAAAGCGGCGCAACAGAACTGCAGAGCGATTGGAACGGAGGGAGAGATAGGAAACGTTTTCAAAAGGATGCTGCGCGCGAAAGGAAGGAGAAACAAAGAGAAATGGAGCAGAAGGGGGGGGATATGTTTCATAGAGAGGACGCGGAAAATGGCACTAGAGAATCTCTGTGACGAGGAAGACATCCTCATGCGACTTTCAAATGAACGCCCGCCGCCGGGAATAGAGAGAAGGCATCAGTCGTAGAAAGGACCAGCAGAGAGAGTAGTTGGTTGGGGCTCGCGGAGAGAGGCGTCATAATAGGGAATTCAAGACGGAGAAAAAAAATGATGAAGTGCTATGGGATAAGAGCAAGAGAGAGATATAAATATAATGGAAGGATACAATCGGGCTAGGATCAAAAGAGATATAACCGGCTGTGTGGGATGTAGTGAAAAATCAAGCGAGAATGAGGACGAGGAGGAATCATACCGTGGTGATGTTTAAATGCGGACGTTTTTGAAAAGTAGGCGTAAATATTCGACAATTCATTTTTAAAATAATGTTATTCCATTGCGAAGTTAATGTTAGTTCATACTCTTGATTGATCAAGTCCAGATTTAAATTACAAAATAAATTTCCTATACAAAATTTTCATTTTAACGCAATTTATGGATATTTATACAGGTAATTTTACACATGTATAACGCAGTCGATTCCCCTTGTCATTATCACTGATTCTTGTTATCAATCGAATACTGTAATTGATGCGGAATTACAAACCTAAATCTAATTTAAAGAATTCTGCTGTTTGTTAAAAGCTGCTACAAGTTATCAATTAAATTGAACCCATTAAGTAGTATCTAATTGGCGTATATGCGTATACACACACCATTGTTATATATGACAGCTGAAATAGATTAAGGGGAAACGTAACTGTTACAGCGTTGCAATGAAACTCTATAGGATCAGGGGAACCGGCAATTTTTTGAAACGCTAGATTCCATTGAATGTGGAGTTCTCTTATTTTTGAGGAAAAACATCAAAATCGTTTCAGCGTCAAGGGTTTCCGCTACCGGAAGTCTTACTTAGCTACGTGCGTTTGGAAAAATAGGGATTTTCTGTTGCGTAAGTCTATTCGGAGCCAATCTGACGTTCAAGGGTAACCGAAATGAAAAATTCGCAGTCGTCTGATTGAGTTTGCTTGAATGAATGCGCGGACAAATATCTGGGAATAAAATCTGAACTAACGTCTCCAGGAAAAAAATGTTTTCGCTTTCTATGGGAGATAAAGTTGAAGCATAACAATTTTAATTTTGCTGAAGATGATAAAAAACGTTCGTTAAGATAGCCGATTAAATTATGATTCAGAAAATATTTTTAGTGTATTTAGGAACCTCGATCGATAAATTTTGTTATTTTTGATTTTGAAAAATTTTGAGCTAATATTTAGGAAAAATATTTAACTTCTTCACTTTGTTTATAACAAAATCGCTTATTTAATGGACACTGAAAACGAAAATTATAAGATACTATTAAACGGTATATAACCTTTATAGCTACTGCTAACAAAGGCATAATGTACGCAAATATAACTTTGTGGTTACTCAAGCAACATTTATTCCCTTACATAACCAATAAAGGCGACGAATTCTCAAAAACGAAATTAACTTTAACATCTTCGCTGAATATAAATCAGAGTTTAGCGCGCCAAGAAACTTATAACTCAAGTAAATTAATCCCTGATAATCATCCCTCCTGCATGATGGAAGACCTCATTCAAAATTAATCCTTTATGGTCCCGTTTCAACTAGTGAGTTTATGGAGGACGTCAGACCCAACCATTATTGCCAACCCAAAGCCCTATTCATGGCCAACACGAGAGCGGGGAATGGACCGTGCAGTGTACCACCAGTGTAGCTAGAGGTGGTCAGATGTTTACGATTTGGAGCCAATCTTCTCCCTGAATGAAGCGAGTCGGAGGACGCCTGGGCCTCAGCTGGAAAGACGGGAGTAATTACTAGAAGGGACCTCTCCTGGAAAGGACTAAAATCCCTCTCACCCCAAATCCTATCACGTTCTTCTCCTCCAAACTCTCTCTCTCTCTCTCTCTCTACCTGCACAACCCCTCTTAATTCCGTCACTAGAGTAATCCCTAGAACTATCACTGTGTACATATATACGGTTGAAAAAATATTACTTCGCCCAGATTTATCTGGATATATTGGACTTGGATTGTTTTTTATTAACTTTGCTTACAGTATTAGAAAATCTTTACAAATACCTATTTCTCCTAAACTTATTTAGTTCGATCGAATATTACTAAAGCTGGCAATATTTTATTTAAAAAGTAAAGGCAATATATCATTTATCTTTTGTAGTTTGTTATTGCTTTCATATGAATGAAAATATGACATTCATCAGAAATTTATACGCTAAATTTAAAGAAATCAAGGTTAAAATTACTGAACCCTAAATGAATAAAATGAGAAAAAAATCACTTGGTATAAGTTCCACTTTCTCATTTTATTCATGATGGAGTTCCACCAAGTAAAGGCTTCTTCCGTTGATTTTACTGACCTTATATGAAAATATAGTTTAGTCAGTTAAAAAAATATTTCATACACTTGTTTTACGAGATATGTTTCTCAATAAAACCAATTTAACTCCAAGAATGTACTCTTTTCGAAAGGAAAAACGTTTCCGTGGTTATATCGTCCTTGTTGTTTCCTTTTTAGCTCTCATAATTCCTTCTTCAATATTTTGAATACATTTATAATATATTTTATAAGTTCTTTTCAAAGGAAAATGTATCTAGCGGAACTGGGTTCTTTAGTTTTATCTGGAAACATAAGAGCTCAAACATTCTGGACATACTGAATAAAATGCCTTTAAAAGCATACTATTCAAGCAGAGAAACTCTTATTTTCTGTTGTGCAACATTGGTTATCAAATAAAACGCCTCAGTTTAAAAATATTTTTAATAGATACATTAAAAATCGTCAATCTGATATTTCACATATAAGATTTTAAATCACTGCGTGTTTTAGTTTCTTAAAAACGAGGATTTTTTTATTACGATCAAAATTTTAACCTAAGTTATTTAAATTCTTGGAAAAGAGGTAAAAATATTTGCTGGCCACTGAGTGGATCATTTGATAATTTCATAAAATGCACGAAGCTTCCAAATTTTGCGTTATCGAAACTAAAACAATCAACTCAAAACACATCCATAGCTTACCTTCAAATGGCACTATTACAATATGTATTTCACCCAAGTGCTTCCTCCCCAACTCTCAACCACATTCTGTCTTTCCCCAAACATCCTTCCAAACCCTGATCCCTCTATTTTCCATGCCTTTTCCTCTCAGATATTTCTGCATTATCGGGACAAAGTGTTCTGCTGGCAGCGATAGCAATAAATGGGGTACGCGTGGGGATACGGCAATGGAAGAAAACGAATGAAAGGAATCGAACAATATCCTTCAACGTTGAAGGTGAAACCTGAGAAACTATCCCTCTTTCCCTTTCCTTCCTCTTCCATCCACTCCTACCCTCTCTTACCCACTTCACTCTCCGCTACATGTGTGCGGAATTGGGAAAGGAGAGGAAGGGAAGTTATCGGGCAGGAGGGTTGTCATGGCAACGAAAGACAAACAGCTCCAACCCGTCTAAAGGGGAAAAAGCACGTGCGCCACTCTCCTCGCAAACGAAAACCCATCCACCAAACTGCCCAACCCAAAAACCCTCTCTAGAGCCCGCAAATCTCATTCGCGCTCTCATTCTCCCATGCGTATAAGGCCCTCAATCTATCCATTCTATCTCGCGAACATTGATCCATTCCTATCTTCGGTTCTTCCCTAAATTATGCCTCACACCCGACCATACATTCGTCGGAGAATCCATATCCAATTTCATTCCCCAATACGTGTATTTTCACGTTCATTACAGCGTTAATATCCAAACAATGATTTATGTTCTCAAATTCTTTAATACGTTTTACATAATTTTCCGCATACATTCTCGCATTAACGATAAAATGGCGTTTGTTTGTTAATTCCCTTCTCCTGCAAAGATCCGCCACAATTTTCGTCCTCGTCTACTCCACCTCCCGCATATTTCCTTTCATTTCCTTCCAGAATCGTTCACTCCTCTTCATTCCCCTAAACCTAACAAACTCCTTTTTTTATTCCAGACCACAATATCACCAGGTGTGTTCCGTGGGTTTCGGAGGGGGTGGAAGGGAGGGAGGGAGGTTTTGTTTGCCGGCTTAGATGAGCGTATGGCGACGGCCAATATGTGTGCGTGTGTGTGTGTGTGTGTCTCCGACGCCGCGTGACGTGGTAGATCTGTTTGGTGACGAACGTGCGGTGGGTGGGCACCCGCTATGAAATCGAACGCCTCTTTCCCTCGTCTCAGGAAGGATTTTCCAACTTTTTTGTTCCTCTTTACACTCGTCTGGCGAAAGTCTGATCCCATGGGATCCCCGCACGTTCTCTTTGTGAGCACTGAGCGTTTCGACTCGTTCACAAATAAATAAATAACGACAGTACCAGGGGAAAGTTAGGGTTAAACAATGCGGATGTTATTTATTTCGGTTTACGCTTTTCAATGCCTTGTATTTGCGTCGTGATATTTCGAACTGTGCTACTAAGGTATTTGTTGCATTTCTGACGAAGTTAGATATGCTTTTACGTGAGGTAAATCATGTTGCAACATGAAAACGCAGATTGGCACTGATGCCGAATACGTTGATTCTAAAAGCCTGAATTCTTCCTAAAAGTGCCATTTTAAATTAGTATAATGAGATTATTAAAAAGCCAATGTGTATTAATCCACTAACTAAATTTCAATGTTAGAAAATTATTTAGAATAAAATTACTACATCAACAATTTACGAATTTTTCATTCGTTACACGAATTTTAATTTGTATCGCCCTTACCGTATGTGTCATAAATTATAAATTGGTATATGCTGCATGACTGAAACGCGATGGAGATATAACAATGAATCACAAACGAAAAATTCGAAGAAATACCTGTTGAAAGACAAAAAGAAACATGATACCGAATTGAATCGTTTATATTTTTCTTTACGTAAAAGACCGATAATTTTAAAATAAAAATATGTAAGTGCATAATGATTTTCAGAGGTTTACGGGAGACAACATTTTAAAATATTTTAATACCCTTGCAAATCTGTGTCGTAACGAGTAGAATGAGGTTGCAGGATAATATAAAATATTTACGGGAGATAATTATGAAATTAAATATAATTTGAATGCACAGTTTCACGTGTTACGTCATCTATATTACTTTGAATAGACATATACCTAATTAATATTCAATTTTTATATGCAAATATGTGATATAAACTCTTCAAATGTACGGCTTTACTCATTTATTTAAAAACTTGGCATTATCAAATATTGGTTAAATACTAAATACTGCGATATTGATGATGAGCGCATTCGTCAACGAATTTATATCAATTGAAATCTCTAATAATTATTCTGTATATAAATGAGAAACACTAATTCAGGTTGGAGGGGGATAAAATGAATTATTCACTGAAATATCCACCGAAATATTAAGATACGTAATAAACGAATGAAGCAAAATATAGGTTTAAATTCTCATTTATTCACCCACCATCAAAAAACGCTGTTTCAGTTTTTATCTAGAAAAGTATAGATATTGATTTCGATGTTAAGACACTTATAACGTAAGAAGAGTTCATAGTGTGACGCGTCATGTAGCAATGTATGGCATCCATATAATAATATACAGGGAAACCTCGATATAGCAAGAACTTATAAGATTAATAAAAATAGTCCTTCTGACGAGCATTCGTAATACCCGAAAATTAAATGCTTTTGCTCGCTATAATGAAGTTCTCGTTCAATCGTGGTTACACTGTATTTTAAAATAGCTGTCTATCCATGCTTTCCATGCCAATTCCTTTTCAACCGTATGTTAATAATAACAAGATAGTTCAGGAGTATACTTTTGAATTATTCTTTGTGAAGATATGCTATTCGTGACATAGAGAGCGTCGTTTTGAGAAAGATTTTCGGGTAATATTTGTGAAATATGAAGCTTGGAAAAAAACAGAATCTTGGTGATATAACTGTTCAAGAGAAATGGAATGAGAGGGAAGTCGGGATACAACGAGAATTGGAAGGAGCGGGAAAGAAGGAGATAGAGATTTGAGGAATAAGAGAAGTGAGAGAAAGAGGAAGGGAGGGGAGAACAACAGAGAGAGAGAGGAATGAGAATTGCAGAGAGAGGTAAAGAGAGAAAGGGAGGGGTCGAACGTGCGGGTGGAATGGAATGCGTAAGGGACGTAGACCATGGTTCCGGAACGAAGGAGAGGTAAACTGTGATTTGTCTACGAGTGGTCGCGACCCTAACCCGTTATTCTCTTGTTTCCCGAGGTTTCCTAACAGCGACGCTGGGAGGCGGAGCCATTTTCACCGTAACCGAACTGCAATCCGTTCTCCTAAAAATTTCACAGCCAAAAAAAAAAGGCAAGTAGTAGATTTAATTTTGATCGCCGTTATAGGAGCGACGAGAAGGACGAGTGTGTTCAATTTCTGCGGGAGTGTAAACACATGTCCGATGTCCACTCGCGGTCATTACTTCCGGTGATTGTTTGATGAGTTGCAGACCAAACGTAAAGCTAATAATGGATGCTGCCGGGGTTGATTAAAATGAAACGGTGCCTTATTACTCAAAGTTATTTGGGACAGACCTTTCGGCATTGAGGCTACATAACGCAACCATAATCCCGGGAATCGATTCGGTTCCGTCGTCCCGCTGATATGATTTATCTTGTGCCTAGCTTGGCTTCGCTTGTGTGCTGAGTTAGGTTACACCCATTCAAAACGCTTTGATGCATTACGGTTCCTAATATCTTCTTTAGTCTTGGTGATATCATTATTACTGGAAGGTTAACTTGAACCCTGTCACGTAATTCCATTGCGACCGGGATCTGAGATCAATTTTTATTTCAGGGGGAAAGAATTATGAGTCAGAGGAGGAAAAATTGTTACCATTTCTCATCTTGCGAAAAAATACCAGCATCGTTCTCCTCGCAGAGAAAAAATACTGGTCGGATTTATGAAAATAAGTTATTCAACGATTTTTTAAAAAAGTTTCGATCGCTTCGATATCTCAAAATGATTGTTGGCACCAATATAAAGTGATCAAATCCTACAATCCTTGATCTTTTATTTTTACAGTGATATGGTCTCAGTATGTATAATTCAACCTTCCGTGAAATTTATATAATGAGGCGCAAAAAAATCCCCCTTCAGTCCTGTGCTCATAAAAGAGCCGCCATAAGTCACAACCACGCGTGATAAACCTCCGGCGGAGAGTAAAAAAACGGCGATAATAAAAGGCGACTCGAAGAATTGTCAGTATTTTTACCTCACTTTCCTCACAAACAAAACAGATTCGTAATAATTCACGGCGGCAAAAACTGTAAATATATCAAGAGGCGAGTTCCTCCCCCCACTCCCTCGAGTCCAACTCCACACCCCTACCGCTCGAATATGTCTGCAGTATTTTTTCCTTCCTCCTCGTCCCATTTTACAAAATCTTCGCAGGCGAGGGTCAACGAATGCGGCCAGCCTCACGGCCGGCCCTGGTCAACCCAAAATAGCGTGGAGAAACGGGGGCGAAGAGGAAAAGGGAGAGAAAGAAGGTGGAAAGAAGTGGAGGATGAGAAATAGGAGCGCCGGCTATCAGCAATACGGATCTCTTCCCAGCTTCCCTTCTTCTCCCTCCCTCTTCATCCTCCTCCTGTTGACGTCACCTGCGCTGCTCAAATCTCAAAAATGCACCGAGTCCTGGGATACCTCGATTCATTATCGGGGATCGCCATCGCGGTAAGGACAAGCACACACACACACACACAGACTCATGCGCGCACACACACGGCGACCGTGTTCGGAAACCGTTGCACAAAACCACGAGCGACATTCCCAGCGAGATTGCTACCCTGCGGAGTGCGATGCATTGGTAAAATCTCCCAGGATACCTTTGACCTGCAACTTCTCACACCAACTACGATCTTTATCTCCCACCCCCAACTCCTTTCCTATTTCTCCATAGCTCTCTCTCCCTCCCTATCGTCCACTATCTCATTCTCACATAATTTTACTCCAACTCTCCCCAAATTTATCTTACCCCTTTCCCCTCTTACATATCTCTTCCATTTTGCTTCTGTCTCCCTCTCCACACCTCTCTCTCTCCCTATTTTTCATACTTAACCTTCCCCATTTTTCATTTCATCTCTCCCTCTCTCTTCCTATCCCTTTCTCCCACTATATTTATTCGCCCTTTCATTGCAATCCTCTTCCCTATTCACCAGTATCTCCTTTACTTCTCTCTTCCTCACTCTTTTCTCTACCTCCCTCTTGCTCTTTCATTCTCATACAGATTTCACTCTTTTCACTGGTGCACAGAAACTCCCAGCTATGTAACTCATCAACCTGCCCATCCCCGCAACACCGCCTCCACTACAGCCTCTCTTCCGACCTCTCACGCCTTCTTCTCCTGATTTTCGCCTCTAAACCTCCATCCTCCTCTCCAAAAAACCTCTTCCTGTTAATTTTTTCTCTCCTCTGTCGCAAAGCCGCCTTGGTTTCTGGCGTCCCTATCTCCCTTGTCATCTAATTCGGCCAACGAGCTTAGAATATATCAGATGTCGAGGTGAGAATAAAAAATAACGAACCGTTTCATGCGGAGAGTGCTTATCCGTGTGGGAAAAAGAAAGGTCTCTCTTCTACGGCATTGTCACGAAGGACAAAAGCGGGATGAAGGTGCTTATGGTATTGACGTAATGGGTCAACTATGGCACCGTGTTGAGAGATTACTGTCTACTTCCTTAATGCGTCAAATTATTTTAAAATGGACAACATTTTGTCAGAAGTACGGCATAGTCAATATTACATACATTATGGCAGCCATAGCGAGAGAGAGCAATACTTGATCAAAAATATACACTGATAATAATTTGTTTTCAAATTACCGTGGATATATTATGCATTAATCCTCATTTCTTAAATTTCCGTAATATATATTCTGAGACATTGTTGTCAAGAATTAATAACCTTTTCTTAGATAATTAGTTCTTTAATTAATTATTAACAAGTGTATTAAATTACGCTGCAACAAACACAGTACACGCAGCAGCGCGGAAATAAAAACTGTTAAAATATGAAACATCTTCTAAAATTCTCCCCGACGCTTAAAATCACTCCTATTTCACACAAAACTGAATCACTTGGCTTGATGTGAAAGAGGCACATTTTAACAGATGAACGTCTGAAACAATACGCAAGCAAGTTACGTTGTCGTATTAAAATAATTTACAACGAGTTCCCGAGACACCAAGGAAACGAGATGGCACTTCATAAAGAACCAAAAGTTATTTTTCATAAAGATTCCATTGCCATGAAAAGTGCCCTGCGTTCGAGTTAATTAAACGTTAAGGCCTTTCATCTCTTGAAATGCAAGAGAAACTCCCAACTCCTCCTTGTTCTAACATTTCTCACACGCTGAGGCAGATTGCGATCCGACGTCCTCTCGGGGAATGATTCCGAAACAAGAGGGAATGAGGGAGAAAGAGACATATAGAGGAAGAAAAAGGAAGAGACAAAATGGAGAAAGAGATAAAGAGAGAGAGAGAGAGGGGGTGGAAAAACCATAAGGACCTCCCCCATACCCTATCACGCGTGTGTGCATATCCCAATCCCATTACGAGCAACGGCTACGTAAAAAGATGAACGTCATACGCCGCCAGCAGACAGGACCCGAGCTTTTTGCACCAGTCCCGACACTCCAAGCCACCAGGCGGCTCTGCCAACAAGACACGCGTCAAACCCTCCCTCCGCCACCTCCGTCTAACCCATACTGCTCGGCAACGTAGGAATAAGGCTTGTCGGGAGTTTGAGGAGAGAGGGAGGAGAGAGAGGGAGGGTGGGAGGAGGAGGGAGAATGAGGAGAGAAGTGAAAAGCCTCGTTATCTTCGTCCTAATTACGAGTGCCAGCCAAACGTACTTAATTAAAGAGCCGGAGGAGGAAGAGAAGAATGCTATGAGATGGAGCGCCGGTTATGCTCCCTCAAACGAAGAAAGACTCGAGCAGAAGGATAAGTGTCAAGGGTTTTGAAAAGATGGATGTGAGAAAGGGAGATCTGGGAGTTACAGACGGGGAGACAGGTAAACTGTATAGGGCGTAGGCGAGGATTGAACGCCGCTTTGCACGGAAGTAAGTATAGATACGCTTGAGTGAAAGCTTGCTCTCAGACGCGTCTCCCAGTAAACTGGCATGAATGCCTGCGTAGATTTGGTGTTAGCGACTCATGATGTGCAAACTGACGAAAAAATTGAAATTTTGTTGTTGATAGAAAGTAACTTGTTACTGAAAGGAGATATTATAACGTAGGCTGCGCATTTAGTGCACCCGATTGTTTTACCGTTGCAGGTGTTGTCAAGAAATATATTTTGCTTGAGGCGTAGAAATTTTAAGAAAAATACATTTCAATCGAGTTCTTTGTTATACTGTATGGCGGTCGACTGAAGACTGATTGAATTTTATAAAATATATATATATAAAACCATATCATGTAAAACGTTTGCACCAGACTCACGTTTCAATAACGTCGACATCAATAAAACGAAAATGATATCTGGCCATCGACTTCGTCTAAAAGGAATAACAAAAAAAAGTTCTGCAAACTAATTATAAATTTTAATTCCTTCGAGTTTTAACGCCCATATTTTTCGATTCTGGATTCACCCTTTTAAAAAAAATACTCCCATTGCTTCCTTTAGTCATTAAATTTACATACCGCTCCGTGTTCCAGTTATGGTTGACAAAATCCCATAATTAATATGAAATCTCACCTAAGCTGAGAAACCCATTGCTCCGTGACCTTATGCTCTCTCGATTTCCCTTGCACACTAATTAATGAGTCTTTGCACGTCCATTGGAGGATGAGGAGGAGGAGGTGAGAGAGAGAGAGAGAGAAGAGCAGACACAGGCTGAGTGTTAGGGAGGTTCGTTATCGTCCGGATAAACCGAAGCGCAGCAGAGAGCACGGAGAGAAAGAGAGAAAGACGGAAGAGAGAGAGAGGGAGAATTCCACTCTCGCGGTGTTATGAAGTGCGCAGGGGGGGAAGTGTCGGCTCGAATTACAGGGGCGTGGCCCGAGTGAAATCGACGAATTTCAGTAAAGCGATGAAGAGACGGAGAGGATAACAGGGAAGAGAAGAGATAGGGATCTAAAAGGGAGAGATAAATGATTAAACGGGGATTGGAAAGCAGATAAAAGAGAGAGAGAGATATGACGGTTAGAGATAAAATGTTAACAAGAGAAAGAGAAGGAAAAAACATGGAGATTTTGAGAAAGAAAAAATATCTCGCGCTGTTTAGATCCACCTTTTTCCCAAACATACCTACTTCTCGGGGAGGAACAATTTTAAAACCTAAGCGTTTGAAAATTATTGGTTCTAAGGTAAATGAGGTACGAAGTGGAGACTTGGATGGGCTTAGGTAGTAAACATCTTCTTACTTGGCTGAGAAAACCGTCTAGACCAGTGGTTCTCAACCTTTTTTTGTCTGCGTCACCCTAAATTCAGTACATTCAGTTACGCGTCACCCCGTTTAGTTCCATTAACTTCAAGTCACCTTTAAAGATAAATTGGACTTTTCCTACCACACAGAGATTTAATTGTGGCATTTAAATAAGCGCGAGGGTTTATTCTCATAATTTTATTTATGTTTATAAGCAGAATATAATAAAATATTCGCGTCAATCCTCAATAACCGTCGCGTCACCCTGGGGTTTCATGTCACCACGGTTGAAAACCACTGTTCTAGACGTTTGTACCACGTGACGCGTGGATGGAAAAAAGAAGAAAGCGTTGAAAGGCGAAAGCGAGGTACAAAAACATACATTAAAAGAGAGAAAGGGAGGAACAGAGAGGAAAGGTGTAGTGAGACGAAAGCGAAGAGGGGATGGGTTGAAAAGGAAAGTTTCTCCTCGAGCAGTAGAGTGAGGATGGGGACGACAGACAGACGAAAGCGGCGAGAGAAAGAGAATGGAAATTAAGGATTAGACGAAAGAAAGTGGTTTCAAATGAGAGAGAGAGATGATGAGTGGGTTGTATGTGGCTCTGAAAAACAAAACTTTTCCACCCGTTCCACGGTGCCGCAATTAGATTACAATCTCGCTATATCGGAAAGAAATCTTTGCGATTAATGAATATGGCCCTTTTGTCGACAAATTGTTTTATCCCTGATCTATACAACAGTCGTAAACCAGTTTCAAAGCGAATAAGATTACAAGAACGAGCCTAAAATTAAGCCTGCTTTATAATTACAAACACCGGCGGATTTTCGTGCCAGATAAACAGGGCCGACGCGATCCTCTTCTTATCTCCCAAGAAATCCTTCCTTTCTCCTCCTATTTGACAGGTTAATAGCCTCGCGCGATCTTGCGTGGATATAGGTTGACCGCGAGTGAGGAGGGCGTGCTCTGAGGAGCGTTCATTAAACTGTATGTTTTACGAGGAAGCGAGTGCGACCAACATGCTGCGGCTCTTGGGGGATATAAAGCGGGTCAGGATAAACGGAAGTAAAAGTGGGAAAGGAGAGGTTAGGGAGGGGGGGGAGGTAGGCATCCAAGACCCCCAGACACGAGAGAGAGAGAGAGGCGAGAAACCGAATGACCACCTCGGCGGAGAAAACTCCAGCACAGAGGCATCGGGGGGGGATTGAGAGGGGAAGGAGGGCAGATGGGATAAAATATGGGACTTAGGATCTCGATAGGAGAACGAGAGTGGGAAACTGAGGAGGACCGGGTGGAATAAAATGAGGGGAGATGGACGAGAAAGTTTCTGTAGAGAGCGGACTGGGAGATGGGGGGGGGGGGGGGGAGGAGGCGAAGGGACGATGTGTAAGAGTACGGAGGTGGAAGAAGGGTGCCGGAATGAAGTCCCATTGGGCAGATAAGCAGTCTCGCACACCCCATCCCCGAAACCTCCTGCCCGTCCTCCCTTTCGACCCCGAGAGATGGGGCCAGAGAGGGAGAGGACCCTTGCCGACCGCGACGGTCTTCCCCCTCTCGCCCCACTCATGGGGCCCGGGCGCTAATTTATGGGCGGGTCAAAGTTCCGCTCCCGACCCCTTCTGGACTCGGCGACGCCTCCATCGGATCGGGCCCTCGGCGCGGCAAGAGATAAGGAGGGGAAGAAGCAAAGGAAGAGAGGATAGGAAAGGGTAAGCGATGGTAAGGGGGAGGGATATGGAGGTGGCAGCGTGTAAGAGGTAAACAGGCAAATTAATAGTCCAATTTAAGGAGACGGCAAGTTTCGCGAGAGGAGGTAAGTTCCTCCTCTTTGCTCCCCTACCACTCTCTTCCCCCTAAAAGCCTTTCACCCCGACTCGTGGAGACAGTAGCAATCCCCATGTGGTAGGTAACGGGAGCTTAGCGGCATTTGTTTCGTACAAACCTGGAAGGAAAGAGGAATGGAAGGGGGGAGGGATAAAGAATAGGTTTTTGCGAGGATAGGTGGGGCTGTAGAAGTTTTGGCCGGGATCACGCGGTGAACGCTTATAAGACTTAAAACCCGACGATTTAGGGTTTTTGAACTCTTTGGATCGTAAACGATAACGACCCCGAAGTCAAATAGACAGATTTGTGAGACTCATAAGTGAGAATTTTTATTCTTGGCAGAAAATTGTTTTCTGCGCACGCGTGTAACGTACGGTTAGCGTTTTCTGGGGTGTTTTATGAGCAAATCTTCAGGAAAAATAATTTAATTAGTAATTTGAGGACTATTCTGAGAGTTAAAAACAATGCTTCTAGAAGAGGATTATATAAAACAAACATAATTTAATTGATAACATGAGGATTTTTCACTTACATATGTCATTTGCCATTCCGAGTTAAAACAATAACGTCATTAGCCAATGTAACTCTTCAATGATGAGGCTTATATAAAATATCTACTTATAATTAGTAATAGTTAAAAACAATCGTTATAATATAGTCTAAAAAGATTCTGCTCGCCTGCTAGTATTCGCTTATCATTTCCGCGACCATACCATAGTATTTTATTTTTATATCGCTTTAAGTCGTATTTGAGAGATATTGAATTTCTGTAAATTTTATGGAAAAGACAGCGAAGAAAACCGCCGGTTTGGGTTGAATACCTTCTAAGACAATTTCACACCTCTGAAAACTGGAAATCTCCCGCCAACAGTAGCATTTTACGCTGACGTAAAAACGGGCGTAAAAACGGCCACACTTCCTAATAAAATTTTCTTCCGTATGAAAAAATATAATACTCCGGACTACTCGCCAAGTCGGTTCCCCAGACGTCCAACTCCTAGAGATATCTCGAGAGCTGAAGGGCCGCGAGGTAACATCTTCAAGAGCGGAATTGATTTCCGGGTTACCTCTCCCTTCCTTTCCTCTTCCTCTTCCCCCTTCATCCTCGACCTAACTCTGCCCCCCTCCGAAATAGGAGTGCTTAAAAAGGCGGCCATGAACGAAACTCTCCTTCATCGAAGCGGTTCCAGAAAAGCTGCCCCGAGCGCGTACAAAAAACAACCGTTTCGGGCGAAAATAGAAACGCGTAAAATTGAAAAGGATTGGTGGGTTTTTGGACGAGTGAAGGTTCTAAGGACGGAGGCAGGAGAGGATGATCGGAGGAAAGGGAAAAAGGGAGGAGGTGGAGAGAGAGAGAGGGAAGAGTTCGCTTCCCCCTAAACCTTTCAACCTCGCCCGCGGCAGACGCCAGAAATGCCCCGAAAAGCCCTTCAATATCTCCTCCTCACGGACGAGTCTAAAGCCGTAAAGCGACACTGGAACTGCAATTGGCCGCGAGAGGGCCAAAACGGAAGCATTGTGCGCCATTGTGTGCGGATATGTGGCAGACACCGAGGCGGCCTCCGACTGTTAGGGTTTCGCCTCCAATCATTCCCATTACGCCCCCGCCCGTTATTTTTGCCCCACACATTACCGCGAACTCTTCTCTTCGGGAGCGCAAGCCACTCAGTGGACGCCGTACAAAAAAAGGACAAAACCGCTGAATAAGGTCAAGTGTTTTCGTTAGTACCTAGTGGAATTGCGGGGAGAAAGAGTAAAAAGAAAAGGATACGATGAATCCATCTTCGCTTAGATATTTATGTGCCGCTGGACTCAAGATCGATGGTGATGCATAAAGTGCTGTTATGGAACGACTGCGTTTTCTGATTGTTTAAAATGTTCCAACTGGAGCTAAAATGTAACTGATTAATACGTTACCTAATGCATTCGAGCGAGATTTCTGGATTTCCATTTTCAAAAAATATAATAATAATAAATAAATAAATATTATACAACTACGCCTAAATTCTACAATTTGAAAATATTAGCTATGCCTAATCAGGTCATACCAAGGATATAGTTGCTTTTTGTACAAATGTATAAAATATATGTTAAAGATGTGCATTAAAGATTTTGGCACTATTCGATATTTAGAGGCGTAATTTTGGAAACTTAAATATTTATACTCCAAACATGTAATTTAACTTCTAAAATTAATATTAGCAAACTGTGTAGCGCATTAATAATGAACGTTTTTAAGATTTTGATAAACTTTTTCTGTATTGTAAATTAAAAACCTCTAAAGAAATAACTATTTGATATTATCTTGATTATTATTATTATGTTTTCATGATTAACTTACTGGAGAATAGTAATGTAAATACATATAAAAGATTATTGAGATGAGTGTATTTTTCAAATCAAAAGAAATCCTATATATTTGACGATTTATACAGCTGTTTCAAAAACTTCATATCCTAACCATCCAAAAAAATCGTCGGTTGACTAAAAAAACACTTTGGCCAAACCCAAGATCTCTAAATGATGCGTAAAACATTCTAGGCATCTTTTCATGTAACGCTCATAGCCATAAACATAGAATTGATAATAAAAAGAGATCGACCTTCGATCGTCAAACCTTTTCACTTTCTCCATACGAAGTAATGGGAAAGTATTGTGATGACGAAAAAAATTGACTTCGAGATTTCAACGGAAATACACGTTTTGAGGTCCATAGAACACGTTTAGACTATTTTCGGAATGATGTCTGTGTTTGCGCGTGTGTGTGATTGTGGGCGCTCTAACTCAGAAAGTACTTGCCATATCGTTACCAAACTTCAAATATAACACTTTAGCATGAGCACAAAGAATTAATTAGTTTTTGAAAAATAACGGTTAACCGGAAGTCGAGGTTTATTCGAAACCCGATCCGGTTTTTGCGATGTTTCTCCGTTAAAACTTCATTATTGTACATACAATTCTATATAAATGTTATAGAGAATGTAAATTTTCTACAACTATCATTTGAAACAATTTTCCATAGCAGTTATTGTTAAGGAATTATTTATAAATAATCGGTTTTTTTCGGTTTCCGTCAAATATATCCTTAAAAACGTCGTTATTGGTAATCTCCGTAAGGAGCAAAGTTGTAGAGAATAATATTTCTTCCAGGTTTTGTTTGAAACAAATTTTCGTAGAAATATCGATTTCGGAGATATTCAACTTTTTTCGTAATATCCTGTTTACAGCGCCAAAACCACGTAGCGGTTAATCCTGGAAACATAATCAAAATATAATTTACGACAATAAGGACGACTGTATTCTTTTACGATACGAAATAATAATTTTGCCTCATAATGCTATTCATAATAATTTAAATATCTATACCCCAAATATGGAGAAAGTCATGTATTGGCCACATCAGATTTTTTTAACGATTACATTTATTCAGAATCTGGAAAAAAAAATCCGCGAGCACGGAAAAAAATATCTCTCAATCGAGTAAAAGATGGAAGGAAAAAAATCTCTCACTTGTACTCGTATAAACACTCCCTTTCACTTGCCTCGCTTGGCCCTTATAACTACATCTCCACTCAACCCTCAACGCTGGCCTCCCTTAAGACTCACGCAATTTGTTCCCCATACCATTCTCAAACCCTCACTCCCCCTCTTCTCTCTCTTTCTCTCTCGCTTCCCACGATCCCTCACTCGCTCCCTTTCACTCGACCGAAAACACTCCACCCACAACATCTCCCTGACCAACACTACTCAACCCTTATTCCCTTTTCTTCCTACCCTCTCAGCATCTCCCCAGCACTACCAACTCCCACCCCCATCTCTATACCTTACTTTCCACCCTCTATCCTTTTGGAAGGGAAAAGGGGAGGTAATAGTAGAGAGGTATGGAGAGGACGAGGGGGGTAGGCCGAGAGGCAAAAGGGAAAGAGTGAGGGGGGAGGGGGGGAGGGTATACTCGTCGGAATTGGGAGTGGCAAAACGTAAGCACTCCCAAGACAATTTCTTCTCTCCCTCCCCCTACTTATGGTGGGAAACCTCGTCCCCTCCCAACTACCTACCGCCATCTCCTCTGCAACCCCTCTCTCTAATAAATTGCCTAAATGACTGAGAGTAATAATTTTCGGGAGGGACCTAGGTAGGGAACGAGACTCGAGACAAGTATGGCTGGAGCAGAGGAGAAGAGGTGGGACGAGTGAGGGAGGGAGGAGGGAAAGAGGTAGATTGGGCGAAGGCCTAAGAGAGAGAGAGAGTTTTGGGAGAGCGGGGAAAGTTGCGAGGGATAAAATAAGGAGGTACCACTGCTTACTACTACCTCAGCCTCCCCCACCTCCTCCCATTCTTCTCGCTACGTTCCGCACCTCCGTCCTCGCGAATACGTTTCTCCCCCCTCCACTATGAGGAACCCTCATCTGCGCCTCGCCTCGTGTGCCTGCTACATGCCAAAAACATGATGTATGGAGAGAATAATAATGATCCTTGTAATTGAATTTAGGTCGGATTCGAAATTTCTCCACGAGTTGGAACTAAAAGCATTTATCAACTACACCCGACAAAAAAAAACGCCTAAATTTCTCGTGTTTTCTTTGAAAAGGCTTAATGCTGCTGTGCGAGTTTCCTTGAGAAAATAAATTCAATTACGGAGCTTAAACATTAAGTTAAACATTTATTACCCTTGAAAATACCTGTCATTTACGCTGATAAATTACTATTTCCAGCAAATATAAGGTAATTAATAAGAATTTAATGAGGTATCATACATTTAACTCAAAACCATTGCGTGTGGTTTACTCGGATAATTTTGCGCATACATTCAACTCATTATTGTCGTTGAAAGCATGTATTTGCAGCGCTTAACTCATAAATTCTTGACACGAATGAGGAAAAAAAAGTTACTCTTACTTTTGTGAGGGAGATAAGATTTGACAAAAGGAAAAATACAGGTCACTCTTTGTGAGCCGAGCGTATAATTCCATCAATCATGAAATATCTGAAAAACAAACTATAAATTACTTCCTTGATGGCTGCGACGAGGCGAAATTTAAGACCTAATCTTGCCTTCAAAACAAATCCCCTTATTTGGCGAATTACCTCATTCTGCCGCTAGAACGTAGGAATCCTCCGAGCACGTACGTTTTACGTCCCTTCCAAATGACAAGAGTGCGTTTTTATCCTTAATAATTCATTTTGGCATCCACTCCGCGAGGCGGGCACGCGATTGGGCGGGACCGGTAAATTTTATCTCGAGCCTTAGAAAGATCTCGCGATTAGGTTGTGAAAATAGATATTCCTCGTAAATGACGAGACATTAAAAAATCTTCCAGGGTGATTTTTATGCCTTAATACAGTCCTTCGTGAGAGACCATCGAGGAACCTAAAAATAGGAGATGTATCAGCTAGAAAAATACAATGGGTTCCGCTTATTAGAATCAAGTCGAGAATCCGTTATTTGATTCAATTAAACGGCTTATTCAATAATCGGGAGTCAGCGTATTTTAGTTATGGCAAATTAGAAAATGTTATAATAAAGTCCATATCTCTTACGTATATAAAAATTTCATGGTTATGTTAATTTTTGAGAGATATAAGAAAGTTTATAACAAATAAAATTTTAAACAAGAATTTCACTTTTCGTGTTATTTTAAAAATAGTTATCTAAAATAGTTTGAATTGTGACCTCCTTAAGACGAGGAATCGAGTCATCTTCCATCGGTGTACGTATATTAAGCGGCTGAAATTTTTCGCCCGTCCTCGTCTCAATTCTAGGTTTTTTGTCCCTAAGGACAGCTAAAACACGTCCGACTTCTTAAGCTGTAAACAGCGTACTTCATGGTAATCTTCCTCCATTTCTTCATCAACACTTGAACTGTAATTTCCAATGTCAACTACAATGTCATCTTCTATCAATAGGAGCTACAACAATGTCGTCATCTATCGAATTCAATCTACCGAACTCTTCCTCAACTTCGTCCTCTTCGGTTTTCATTTCTGCTCGATGTGATGAAAATTCGCTTTTCTGTAGCATTTAGCAACTTTAGGAATACAACCCTGCATTCATTCGTTGTCGCGCGATTCAATAAACCGAAATAAGTGATTACAATAAAGGGAGATTTTTTTAAAACGTTAGATACAAAATGGTTTTGGTTTTCTGGTTTTGATTCAATAAAGCGGCTGATTCAATTAACCACTGATTCTAATAAGCGGAACCCACTGTACCATAAAAATCTATTAAAATTGGCACCATCGATTAATAAAAGTATACTTCTGTATATACTAACGGTGGGTCTTGTGTGATTTAAAATAAATGCTGAAAATATTGTAGAATGACTAATCCTATATTATAGATAAAAACAGACATGCACAATTACATAAATATTACCGTTTGTTTGGAAATGTTGCAAAAACATTTTCCAATTTACCTCCAGGCCTATTTTGAAGTGTAACATTTTCCCTAAATAAAATAACATACCGAAAAGAATAACAAACGCACACCTTAATTAAATATCATTATTTTAGGATAGTCTACGGGAACTCAATCAGCATACAAATACTGTACATGGCCCTAATTAATTATGAACCCATATTTTACGAGTCTGATCTCAGACTTGCATTTTTTTCACGACTTCATTCCCCGTAAATACTGCACTGTAGTGCATAGCTCTACGAATTGTGGCCGAGTATTTTTCATTCCCCGTTGCACCAGCGACGTCTCTTTGGGAGAGAGGAGGAATGGGAAGAGGAGGAATGGGAAGAGGAGAGATAGAGTAGGGGCGATCCAAGCCATGGTCCCAGGGCCGGCATTAACTACACCGGTCCGACCGCCGTCGAGGTGTGTCCTAGGTCCCTATTATTAGAGCGAGTGTGGAGAAAGCGGAAGGGATAGGAGTGGAAGAGAGAGAGACAGAGGGGGGAGAAGACGTGGAGGAGTAGAAGCAGACTAGGAGGTGAAGAAATTCGCTGTAAAGGGGTTCTGGAGAGAGGAGGGGGAGGGAGGTGGGGACGTAGCTGAGCCTCGGCGCGGATGGATACCCCGGGCACAGTGTCGGTGACGCTGTTGTTATGTTTTGCCCCTTAGAACAAAGGGCGCGGCTAAGCACTATAATAGATGCCATAGGGCATCGTAGTTGGTAATGACGGGATATTATACAGGGAAGGAGGAGAAGAGTGGTATAAGAATAATAGGGGAAGGAGAGAATCTTCGAGGGAAGAAAAGAATGGGAAACAGGGATCGTAAAGAAAAAAGGAAAAAGAAAAAAGGATTAGGAAATGGAATGAAAAATGAGGTACAGGAATACATGGCGAGGGAAAAGGAAAAAAGATAAAAAATGAAAAGGGATAAAAGGGAGGGGATATGGAGAGAAAAGGGATAGGAGAAAGCTGGATGACGATTGGAATAATAACACTAGAAGAATCATGAGCAATGAGAGGAAAATGGATAAGAGAAAGAAAATAATAAATAATTTATATAAAAATGACAAAAGGGAAAAACTGCATAAGGGTTAATTGTATGTCCTTGTATTAAAAAAACGAATCACAATTAAAAATTATTATATTTCTTTACTATATGAGTGATAATCTTCTTTCTCTCTGTATTTACGCAATGTAATTAGTCTTAAATAATCAACTAATGTATCTAAACTATATAAAAGACTGTCACTTTGTCGGTACTGCTTTTGGAAGCTTAATATCTCGCAAACGACTGAACCGAATTTGATTAAATTTTCAGGATAGCATTATGATATAATAACAAAACGTTTTAAAGTATCGAACTCGAGATTTCTCTCTGTATTCACGCAATGTAATTAGTCTTAAATAATAAACTAATATATATATATAAACTATAATAAAGACAGTGTCACTTTGTCAGTAATGCTCTTTGAAGCTTAATATCTCGCAAACGACTGAACCGAATGTGATGAAATTTTCAGGATAGCATTATGATATAATAACAAAACGTTTTAATGTATCTAACTCGAGTTCAAAGACCCGGGTTCGACTCCAGGGGATAATTTCCATTTCCAATAAGATAACACGTAATTTCACGTAAAAATGAACTTTTCGACGCGCAGGCTTTCATTTTTTTTATATTAAAATGAGATAGAATTGACCTACGAACTTCGGATGTGAACCAACCATTTTTAAGAAAACATTATAAAGGTTCTTATTCTGTTCGTATTTTTACGCCTACAGTTCCAAATCGCTCAATTTAAACGTTTAATTCACACAGTTTGAGGAAATCTAGCCATTTTAAGGGGATGTTGCCTTGCCTACCAATTCCATTGTTAGATCTCGATATCATATTGTTATTTCAATCCTTATGGGTGTAAACTTGCTTTGATTGCTTTTAATACGAGAGAGGGGGAAGGAGGGGACAAAGGGAGGAGGGAGGGAGGGAGGATGAGAGAGGGAGGGAGGATGAGAGGGAGGGAGGATGAGAGAGGGAAGGAGAGGGAGGTAGAGGAAGGGAGAGGGAAAGGCGAGTGGGAAAAAGAGTGGGAGAGGGGGAATGAAGGAGAGGGAAATGACTTTCAATACAATTTATGTTTCTGATTTGATCTCCATAAATAGCTTGAACGATCGAATCTTTACTCCCGTCATTTTTGACAGGCTATACACTAGTATAGCAATAATTGATAATAATTCATTACTGGTCAATTAATACATTTTTCTGGAATATTTTATCTCCGCGTAATCAATTTCCTTAACAATAAAGCCAAAGTTAACAAATATGAAAATTATTGATTACAATAATTTACCAAATACTCGTTAAATTAATTCAATGAACTCATAAACATGTAAAATTATACAATACATGCAATAATTTTATAAAAGTTACGACTTTAGAAGGCAAATTTCAAAACAAGATTTGACATACGTGGTTAATTTATAATTTCTGTAAGTATCTGCGCTAATTAAAATTTCCGCACAGCGAAAAAACGTAAAAATACGAAAAAATATGCGGGGACGTCGAAAAACTTGCAAAATGATTCCATTACAAATTTCACGGGATAAATCTAATTGCGTAACGTTCATTTTTCGCTCAGAACCCTGAGATGTAATACTGGTCATTTTGTAAAGAGAAAACCTTTTAGCTTAATCAATAATGTTTAGTCGAAACGAAGCCGCCGATAAAGTTCTCTTCCCGCACAGCGAACGATTCGCGTTTCGCACATTCCCAATTAAGACGACAGTTCAAGTTCAGTCGACTAACCACCCATTACAGTTTGACCGTCATAATTGCTCAACACCCTTAGCGGCACGAAGGGGGAGTATGACTTCCTCACTACACTCCGCCTTCCATTCCCGCTCGCTACTTCTCTCTCTCTCTCTCTCTGTCTCTCCCTCCCTCTCGAAACTTTCCAAAGGAGTCAACCAACCAACTCACTCATTCACTCTTGCTAAGTTTCTCTTCTATCTCCCTCTCTCTCGGAAGAAGTCCCTCTTCTGCATCTTCGCCTCTCCTCCACCACTAACCACATCCCCTCGGCCAACGCCTTCACTTTTCGTCCCAATTCCCCCACCCCGCCGCCGCCTTCTCATTTCTTCCCATTCCCCGCCCTTTCTCTCTGTCCTTCGTTCTCGGGAGAGAGGAGGAGGATGTCTCTCTCTCTCTTCGCTACCGACGCCTCGGGGGACCTGTGTGTCACTCGGGCCGAGTCCCGGATTAGGCCACGAGCGAACACAGTAAAAGCGACGGGGAGAAAAGACAGCAGGGCGAAGAGAAAGGGGAAGGAGATGAGAGAGAGAGAGAGAGGGGATAAAGAAAGAGGGTTCAAAACTTAGTTTTCCTCCCATCGAGGGTAAAGGTAGAGAAGAAAATTGGGAAAGAGGACGAGGATGAGGAGGAGAGGGAGAGAACTGGAAGGAGGTGAAGGGTTGTAAATGAAGACCGATGAACTCGACTAAATAAGTGGGAAATGGGGAGCGAGGAAGGGGGTAGGGAAGAGCGGTAAGGGATGCCAAGAGGCGTGGAAAGAGATCAGCAGGATACGGGATAGGTTCGGTTGGAAATGAAGCCGGTCGCTTTGCTTTTGTTTTCGCAAGACTAGGAAAGACACCTTTCGGAAAAAGTCCAATGGAAAGGCGTTTAGGGCCAGGGATGGTTTATCGTACCACATTTCGTCCTTTAAAAATCCATTCCCTAATTCAGATCCATTGTGTCTCTTTCTTCACCTCCATACTCTGTTCTCACGAGACCATTTCACCCACCCACTCGCTCCTTTTCCAATAGTGCACATTTCCAGACAAATAAACGGAGAAATAAAATTTTCTTTTTCTGCATCGGCTCTCGCTGAGAATATTCTTCCTACTGCGTTTCCCTCTATTCCTTTAAATTATGCGCTCCTGCTCAATCCCAATACTTTCCTCAACATCTACTACACTTCTGAGTTTCCCGCAACTTATGTATGCATTATTTACATCACGTAGATTCCAATTTTTTAAATTTGAAATGAGAATTTAACTTTATTTTTAATGAAGATTCAACGTTTTTTCGATACACATGAAAGTAAATTTCCGAGATGTGATATCACAATGAAAATAAGAGTATCTAATTTCCAAACGAATAATATTTTTTTAGCTTACGTTATTATTATTTTCATTGATCTGAAACTTTCAGCATATTTAAGCATTTATTCACAATTGTTAATAATAAAATATAATATGTCCTTTAGTGTTGATAGAGAACAGAACTAGAGAAATTTTACAGTCCTAAGATATACATTAGACTCTTAGGCGATTGTCACCCTATCGTATTCACTTTTTAAAATCTTATTTCCTTTAGCAATATTTAGTTTTAAACATTTCATATTATTTATTCACACAGTGGAATTAAAAGTAGTGGCGACATTATTAACAAATTTAAATCAAATTATTATAGCTCTACATTAAATTATCGTCGCTTCCCACTGCATTGAAGGCTTTGGATATCTGACAGATTAGCGATAAGGACACATTTTTGCAGTAAACATGTTTATTAGTAAAACTTTTAATGTTTAGCTGTTCTTGGGCGATTACCTTCCAAATATTGGTGTCTACACGGAACAAAGTATGCGCTAAACATCGGTTCCCACGAATTCATAATCTCTGGAGTTTAGGTAATGTGTCCCTCTTTCCATTCTCTTGTCCCTCGGACTCCCAACCCTTTTATTCCTTTCTCTTCCAAGTGTCCATTCCATTCCATCCTCTCCCTATTTTACCGTCCTTACTCTTTTTCTTCCTTGCCACTTACATCGGATACAGCATCCGATACCAAGTAAGTACTTATTCCGTTGGTTATCTCGAATTGGAAGTGAGAATGCCCCCTAAGGGGGGAGAGTGGAATTTACAACCAACGCAACCTAAAAAATAAAATAAAATCCTTCGCGCCCTTTATCTCCTCTCAAAAACTTTTTATGTTCCATTCCAATCCTCATCAATGATTTATAACTATATCTGAAAGCGGTAAAGCTTTCCCAAGGAGACTAGGTGATGGGTTTTGACAATCCTCCTACCCGTTATGACGTGGGTTCGTATCCCTTCTTCTTCTCCTCGAAGGACCGCGATGAATTTTTCATTGCTCGAACCGAGGTACTGAATAGCTTCTTGTATCGTCACGCCTGTCTATAAGGTGGGATGGTGTCATCTCCGGTGACGTAAAGCTTTAGCACGACGTCTTTATTGCGGGAGGAGTTTTTATTGCAGAAATATGAAAAATAGTTTTACTTTATATCACCACAATCTAAGGAGACGTGTAAAATTTCTTATCGTTTTCGGGTATTTTTTTGTACCTTCATTCAAAAAAATATACTTAAGTTTCATCGATATTGCTGCGCTTCACGTCTACTCATATAAGGTTCCATCAAATTTACAAACTTATGAAAAGGCCAAATTTATCGTACTATCTAATTTATGCGTTATTTTTTCCTATAACGTTTATTCGTCACTTTCTTTAAGTGGTCGTATAAAAAGACCCGTATACCTGGTTAAATTGGTGAACGTATCCCTGGATGTAGTCAAATCTGCAATACATAATGCACGACGGGTTGCGGAAATAGAGGCAAAAATCTTAACTACTACTGGAAAGATTTCAACAAGCGATGCTGCAACACAATCTTTCAGTTTTTAATATACAGTGCGTTCCGCTTATTAGAATCAAGTCGAGAACCCGTTATTTGATTCAATTAAACGGCTGATTCAATAATCCGGAGTCTGCGTATTTTAGTTATGGCAAATAAGAAAATGTTAGGATATAGTTCATATCTCTTTCATATATAAAAATTTCATGGTTATGTTAATTTTTGAGGGATATAAGAAAGTTTATAACAAATAAAATTTTAAACAAGAATTTCACTTTTCGTGTTATTTTAAAAATAGTTATCTAAAATAGTTTGAATTGTGACCTCCTTAAGACGAGGAATCGAGTCATCTTCCATCGGTGTACGTATATTAAGCGGCCGAACTTTCCGCCCGTCCTCCTCTCAATTCTAGGTATTTTTTTCCTAAGGACAGCTAAAACACGTCCGACTTCTTAAGCTGTAAACAGCGTACTTCATGGTAATCTTCCTCCACTTCTTCATCAAAACTTGAACAGTAATTTCCAATGTCAACTACAATGTCATCTACTGTCAATAGGAGCTACAACAATGTCGTCATCTATCGAATTCAATCTACCCAACTCTTCTTCAACTTCCTCCTCTTCGGTTTTCATTTCTGCTCGATGTGATGAAAATTCGCTTTTCTGTAGCATTTAGCAACTTTAGGTATACAACCCTGCATTCATTCGTTGTCGCGCGATTCAATAAACCGAAATAAGCGATTCCAATAAGGGGAGGTTTTTTAAAACTTTAGATTCAAAATGGTTTTGGTTTTCTGGTTTTGATTCAATAAAGCGACTGATTCAATTAACCACTGATTCAAATAAGCGGAACCCACAGTATTTATCATTTTTTTTAAAGCTTAAGCGATTTCACACATATATGTATGATGTTGCTTAACAGGAATATAGAAAGTTAGGTTGGATATCAACCATTAATAATATGAGAAGGCTTTATAATAAAAAATTAATATTAACGTCCCTATTGGCTGCCAATGGAATTTGACAGAAAATTGAGAAGAACATACGTACTATTGATATTTGGGATAAATTCTTTCCTATTTGAATGAAAAACGTGAGAGATACCTAATAGCTTAGTTTTATCTCTATTAACTTTCTGACGTGATGGAAAAGACTCCTATTGCCCGCTAGGCTAGAATGACACTGGTTAAATCGCATAACATACAACGATCTTTTTGTGGACATCTACGCAAAAAAGTATTTGATTAAAAAGTATCACATATGCTTGAGTAAAATAATCGAATGATTAAATATAACCTCCTAGTAAATTTCCTAACTGAGAAGCATACAAAATGTGAAGTGTGGTAAATTTCATATTTTAGCGAATAAGCAGAAGCATTAACGTTATCCGGACGTTTCCTCCAAAGCACTTCAATCCAATCCAACTCTAATTTAATCCAAATAATATTTCACCTTATTTAATTTTTAAATTAAAATTACAACAGGTCATTTGGTTTAATACATTTTTTATTTAAAGGTTTTAAGATAGGTATGTAATTTAAATTAAAATATTTACATATGCATTTAAATATTGAAATTGAGTCCACAAACACGAAGATAATCAGTTATGCGATTACACCGCTTGTATTCTTCACACTCTAGTGTAATTGACTGTAACTTCTACGTAACTTTTTTATACTTCATCCTACTTGGTACTCTTACCATTCTTCCAAATTCTACTTCAACCATCATTTTTTCATTATCTGCTTGCTCTTTTATAATTTCCCTCAGCAAACGGAAAAAAGACGGATGGCATGAATAAAATAAAAAATAAAACTTATTATTTAATAATTAATTCTCCCATAATATTATTATTATTATTTAAATTTTTATTACGTTTCATGCGCTATCTGAATCATGTGTGAGACATCTGTGGGTGAAAGTTCTTTGGATGAAACTTTATATGGGTGAAGTGACTTGTGGGCGAAAAAACTATGGGTGAAAGAGAATGGATGAAACGTCTGTGGGTGAAACGTCTCAAGGGCGAAATGTCTTTGGGTGAAACTTCTCGTGGGAGAAGTGCTTTGGGGGAAACGTCATGGAAGCACCTTAACTTATACGACAAGAGTTTAGTAAACATTCTGCGCATCACTGAACTCCAAAAATATGCAGTGACCCTTGAAATTTGAACAAAAAATTTTCAACTATTAATTCATCATGATATTAAGCGACCATAGAAATAACAATATTTACCTTTATTATTATGAATCCATATGTCCCATGTAAATTCATTTACTTATTTGGTTTGAAAGCGTTATCGCGTTCAAGACAACTTATGATTACTTATATCTGACACTTTCAAATTATAGTGACAAAAACGTTATATTTCACAATCCTTACCCAACTATAATAGGAGGTAAGGGAAAAGCTCTCAGGCCCGATGAGGCGTCTGGGGACACACTAAGGAAAGTGGATAGAAGTGGAGCGTCACAAAGAGAAAAAAGGAGACAGGAACATTTTTTTTGGCCGAAAATGGCAGAAATAGAAGTCGAGGATCGGAGAGAGAGAGAGAAAAGAAAGAGTGCGAGGGAGAGAGTTAAGAGAATGATGGATCAGAAAAGAGAGTTCGGTTTGAGCGTAGGCGCGAGGCGACAATGGATGTTTCCTGGGTGTGTCCCTTCTTCTGACGGTCCCAAGAGGTGTATGAGGAAGATAAAGGAAGAGATTTTTACGAGGGAGAGTCTTAGAGATAGATAGTGTGTGAGAGAGAAAGGGAGGAATAGAGCGGGATAGAAAAGGACCTAGAGACCGGAAAAAAGAGGAAAATCTCGTTTTATTTTTCTCTCTTCCCGAGAGCTAGGCAGATTCGCGAAAAAAAAGGGGCTCGCGGGATTTTGCCGCCCTCCTCCTCCTCCTCCGAGACAGCGACGAATAAATGCACGGTATATGGATGAGGGAGAGAAGTAGGATCGGGAAGGCTAAGGGAGAAAGAAGAGGAGGATGTCGGGTAAAAGGAGTGAATCGGTAATGGACTCACGTACTCGCCATTACGTGGAAAGGCGACGCTCGTCGGAGGCCGATTTTGGTGCGAAACTCGGCGATTGGAGGGGATTCCCGAGTGAGAAAAGGGAGGGGGGTGGGGGGGGGGTGAGAGGTCGGTGGAGAGAAAGGAAGGAGGAGGAATAAAGGGAGGGAGGGAAGGGATGTGGTCTTAGGAGATGGGAGCATAAAATGGCGGCTGGAGTGGGGGAGGGAAACGGTTGACGGAGGGAAAGAGGAAAAGTTGGAAAGTAAAGGGATTGAAGTATATTGTGAGTGTAGAGAGAGAGAGACAGGAGAGAGAGAGAGAGAGAGGAGTGTGAGGTAAAGTGGGTTTTTACGAGAAATGATGGAGAGGCGTTCAACGTTGGGTGGTGCAGGAGGCTTTGAACGGTATCGGGGAACCCTGAAGGGTCCCTTGCGTACCCATTTTGAGGGTTTCCGCTTCCTGAGGGAAGTAAGCCGTTCCGCTTACGCTCAAGCGAAAGGGAACAACATCCCCCCTTTTTTTTTCGCAGTTCCGCAAATTCCGAAGAACCGATCGATGATGACGGGTGGACCCATTCGCGAGTTCCTCCTGCATCCACCTTTTTTTAAGCCGAATATTTGCGGAAGGACGCGAGTGAAAAATGATAAGATTAATTTTTCATCATGCTCTGAGGCGGAGTTTAGGCTTAACGGTGGCGGCGGGTGAGCTTACAGCTCGCAACCAGAAGTTATCACCGTGACTCGCGAAATGCTTTTTTCTTTCCTTCCACCGCAACACAGGAACAAAAAAGAATTCGGGCGAGATAGGGTTTAAAAATCCCCGGAGACAGTATCTGCAGGGAAAGCCCGCACCGAATACATCCTATCTTCCCCGTCTCTCCCGTCGTCTCTCCCACCGTCTGCAGCTAATCGAGGTTCTAACCATCCGAAACAACACCAACCCAACCATCCCCCCCTCCCTCGTACTCTCCCGAACTCTCCTCCTTTATAAGTACTACTTCTCTCCTCCTCTCCTCTCTTCCCTCACACTTCCCCACCCAATCGCCCCTCTGTGTCTTCCGCCGTGTGCATCCAGCGCCGTTTGCGCGGTACCATTGGGACGCCGGGGCAATTCATTTGCGTTTCCGGTAACAGAAGGGTCAGAGCGGTTACCGATCCAGGTGCGGGTTCTAGGAGAGACGGGAAAAGCGGAAGGGAGGAGGATAGGATGAGTTAATCCTTCACGGTCATGTCCGAAGGTTAAAGGAGGGGGGATAGGAGCGGGCGAGAGAGAAGTTGCTAGGGGGACAAAAGCGTGCGGAAACAGTGGGAATAAAGAGAAAGACAGAGAAGTAGGGGGAGATAATAAATGAATGAATTACGGGGAATGAAAGGAAAGGTTTTTAAAAGTAGAAGGAATAGCGAGGGACAAAGGGAATTGGTGAGAAGAACTAGGGGAATGGGAGGGTGGAGATAATTAATGAGAGGGAGTGTTGAGGAAGGCGAAGGATAGCAGGGGATGGAAGAATCGAAAGGGGAAGATAGGTCGGAAGACAGGAGAGAAAGGGAAAGAATAAGATGGAATGAGAGGGCGAGAGAGAGAGAGAGAGAGAAAAGTGAGGGGAAGGATAAGAGAGAGACGGAAGGTTGATGTGATAAATTGATGGAATTAAAAGGGAGAAGCAGAGGACGATAATGGGTAGAGAGAGAGCTTTGGCAAAGGGGGGAGGCGTAAGACTGAACGCATGGGACACTAATGAAATGGAGTGGGACATATTTACAAGGCAATTCCGTTTGTGTGTATAGCACATCGATTACAGAAGGATTTTCGGTGCCGATTGCATCTGTAGGCGGTAGTAGTAAACGTGTGGATAACTTTTAAAGTTGTTACTTTTTTCTGTTTTTGATCAACGTAAATTTCTGTAAATAAAAAAAAATATCGCTGCCAAAAACCCTGGAAATTAATGTAAATTCGCAAATATTGAAGTTGCGATGAAATAGACGTGTAGTGTTTAAGCATATTTTCCGAAGTTTTAAATATGAATTCAAACCCGTATAGGTATATTTAAATTTAAAACTTAAATTTTGAGATATTCAGCGTAATTTGTAAATTAGTTACATTTTCGTAGAGTTCATAGATGAAAATAAGGTCTTTTAATAACTATGTGGATCGCCGCTGTCGTTTTAAATCGAATTTACGCATTCTCTGAATACTGAAAACCTATCTGAAGCTTTTAAGTTAATTAATTTACCCCGTTACCCCATTCATGAAATACATCAAAGCAAAATCTCTTGGATAAGAGCAAGAAAAAACACCTTTCAGTCCTGTTCGCTATTTCGTATAATTAATCGCGAGAAACATTTCCAACAACACTCGATTCGAACAAATTAATCGTTTTTAGTCCTCCAAATTGGGCACCGTATTATAAGATTCCTTCTTATTCTGTCGGCGAGAAACCTTTTTATCATCCATCTCCGATCTTGATAAAATTAAACTCGTTCGCGGAAATGTTCTGAATGTTTACCATGAACTGTAATTTCCATTCAATTTACAGCTATTGATTTTGCAAATGACTCCGAAACATGAATTTGGGAATCATGGAAAACAATCGTTCACAAGAATAACTCCCGAATTCAACAAACATTTTCCGCCCCTTCGAGCTCATAACATTTCCTAAACGCTACGGGGACGTGAAAATATTAGTTCAGGAACCGCAGTTTGCAAGCATGATAAGATAAATTAGGATTCTAGACTGAAACGTTGTGATATGCAGAAAAATACTGAATTACGAAAGCTTGATGAAAAATGGATGAAAACAAGGAATGCGCTATTAAAACAGAGTATTAAAACGCAGTAACATGAATTTGTTTAAAATTGGTTAAATATAGGAAAGGGCTTCTACATATGGAATGAAATTTAAATTTCAAATTACGATTATATATTACACCAATACGGTTCTAATACTCTCTTTAATAACGTAGAACGCCAAGTATATCGCTACATATTGGGGAGGAACTAAAGTCCTGGTGAACTACGAAGAGTTTATGATCATTAACTTATTAGAGAGAGTGAATTCTCTATCAGATATATGTAATTATTTTACATTACTTAGGACTAAAGTAGTCAATTGACTTCAAAGAGCCAATAAAAGAAATATTGACGGTGATTATGTTTGGTATAGGAAGAGAGCTAAAATATTTAATTTGATTGTTTGCTATGAAAAATTAACTCTTATTTCATCATTAGAAATCTGATATTTATTTTACTAATCTAACTATATAACAAATTACAGGTCACAAATCCTTACACACGAGGCATAAAACGTGCCGGGTTTAATACTACTCAAAGAAGTTATAATTTATGACGAATTTTCGATTGAAATGTATATTTGATGGTGTTAGTTTAATATAAAAATTTTTATTTTATTTCTTAAATTAAGTCAATAAATAACTCAGGCTGTTTATAACGAACATAAGCATACTATCTTATCTCTACATGATAATATACAAATGAATTATATAAAAAATCTGATTAATCCAGTTTATATAGTAATGCAAATCTAAATTTTTATACCTCAAATTGATTAACGACGTAATGCATTAATACCTACGATAAGTGCGATATATTCATATGTAAAAAGGCGTTCACTAGAACAGCGAAATTAAATCGCAACTCAGGAAATTTCGGCGCATGTTACAATATACTAAATGGGACAATATTCCACCATATTTTGCCAAAAGTAAACCTCGTATTCATTCTACAAAATATTATAATTCACGCAACTTTTGAAACAAAATATGCTTGGCCTCACCTAGCTAAATGTCCACACATACGCACGTAAACGACATATTCAACAGCGGGTTAAGACTTCTCCAAAAGCATAAATAGCGAACTGAGGCGAAGCGACAGTTCGCTTGAATAAAAGGATACACAACGGAATCGAGAGTGAGAGAGACAGAGAGAGAGGAAGAGAGAGATAGGAAGTGGGAGAGGAAGAGAGTGAAAGTTCGTTTGTCGGGGAGTCCGCACGTTAAAAAGGGAATGAGAAGAGCACGTTCAGAGTGAAATTGAACGAGAGTCAGCGGGAATGACGGAAGTGACACAAGAGGAAGAGATGAGGGGGAGGGATAGAGAGGAAGAGATGAAGGAGGGACAGAGATGAAAGAGAGGAGCAGACATATCGGAAGGGACAGAACATAAAGGAGTGAAAGTTATGTCGCATTCGGAAGAGATGTAAAGAGAGAGGGAGGGAGAGAGAGAGAGAGAGAGAGAGAGACAAGAGGACAGGGCAAGGGGTTGCGTGGGGGGAGGTAGAGAGGAGGGAACCAATGGGCTGAATAGGATTTGCGACGAGAGGGACGGGCTGAGCGACGGGGGATGAAAACATAAAGCACTGATCCGTGGGTTCCCCTTTTCCGCGACTGGTTTCCGGCCTAATGCCCCTGCATCAGAAACCATAGCGACGCCGGGAGAAAAGTTCGCGGTGGCGATTTTGAAAACGATGAGGGGGAGGGAGGGGGGGATGAGGAAGAGGGGGAGACGATTTGGTCCCGGATAGCTTGACCACTATGGGAAGGAGAGGCATGAGAGGGTGACAGAAAAAGAGAGAGAGATTGGGAGAAATGAAGCGGGTTTTGGTAGGGGGTGAGGGACACAGATGCGCTCAGGCGATTCCCTTTCGATATTGCGTCCCAAAAGAGAGGGAGAGAGAAAGAGAGATGTCGCAAGACATTGCGGAATGGTCTCCAATTTCTCGAGGACAGAGAGACGATTTTCTATCCCAAAGATGTTAGGTTAAAAGGAAAGAATTCCATGTTTTACAAATATTGCCGGGTGCTATATAAAGTGGAGGGGTTTACGTCGCGCTGAAAGGCATTGGGACGTGACAGAAAAGTAACTGCGGTTCGCGCAGTATTTTTCATTCTACGGGGAGTTCTTCAAATTGCATTTCTCAAACCTTTGTTTCTTTCGCAAAATGCGGTATAGAGATGCTTCTCATACAAAATGAATAGCTATTTGTTTCTTGAAAGGAATAAAAGTTAGATATATACTTTACATTAATAAATATGGCATAATTTAAGGGAGTTATATTCACTGTTAATGTAAAATATTATTACAAGCCATACAAATATTTTAATAACAGAATATGCGAAACTACCTTAACAGAAATACAGTAGAACTCGGTTATAACGGCCTCGGTTAATACAACTCGGATATAACGACATATTCTTCAGGTCCCACCCCCGTTTCTACCATGTTGTAATATGTTCACCTCCGTTATAACGTATTAACGCACTCAGTTATAGCGACAATGTAAGTTAGTAAGTAACAAATATTTGTATGCTACACATTTTTGTATGTGCGGGTGAGAAGAAGAGAACGAATATCATATAAATGTCATAAAATGATTCAGGTTTTATTATTAATTTTTGCTGATCGCCAATGCATTGAAGTAGGGTGGGGAAGGATCCAACAGCGGAAACGCTTTACTCAGTGTGGATCGCACGAGCCGTTTTCAAAAACCAAGTCAGTAGACGTCAATTTTAATGAAACAACACTAACAGAATGGTTAGCTGAGATGAATGCACAAAGTTTTAAAACTAATGAAGATAACAATTAATATGCAGAAATCGACCATGATGTTATAACAACAGAAGCTCAAACGGACCTAGACATCGTGAAGAAGGGCAGCATGGAAAGTGTAGCGAAGAAGAAGATAAAAGAAATGGTAGAGGATAAAGGCGAACCAGTTCCATAAAAGCCATAAAAGTGATATCACGGTTTTATGAATCAAAGGAGACTTATAAAAAGACATTTAGTATTATTCACTGCATTGAGGAGTACATCGAAAAGCATTTTATTTTGGCACATACGACAAAAAAAAGAATACCAGATTATTTTACTAATCATTAAAAATATTTTTATAATGGTTAATGTACATATTATAACAATATAATGTACTTTGTATTATGTCATAATATAATATAATGTTTAAGGTACTTATTAGGTCATAATATAAAATTTAGAATTTGGAAGCTAGTTGGGTATATGTTCCCATGCACCTCGGTTATAACGACACTCGCTTATAACGAGAATACATTTCCAGTCCCTTGGATGCCGTTATAACCGAGGTCAACTGTATTTAAAATATGCGGATTCCAATTCACTCAGCACCTCAGTATTTCAATGAATCACAATAAATATTAGAACTATATTACCGAGAATCACCCTAACAGAATATACGCTTACATCCTTAATAATATTAATGGAACAAAAATAAAATCGAAAATTAAAACATTAATATATCAGTGATGGAGCTATGATTCAATGCTCACTGTAATCCTTTGTTGTGGTCAAGGACAGTAGATCTGGACGGGATTTCTATGGTGATGAATCGCATCACAAAGGCTTCCAGTTGTTTCTAGGTCGAAACATTGTTTAATCGAATAAATTACCGTGCGAAATAATCTATCACGCGTCGCGATCTGATTCGTACTAGAAATGCACCGTTCTATATTCATCGCTCTGCGGCCATTCACTTCGTACCGCTACGCGCGTTGTTACAAACCGCTCATACGTATTCCCTTTGTCTCGTAGTTGCATTTTTATTCGCAGCATCGTCCGAGGGAGCCACTCCTTCCCTCCGGCCCATTCGGCTCTACATGGTTTTCATCTCCAAGAGTCATACACGCATTTAGACACCCGTGAACTGGTTATGTCAAGGGAGAATTTTAAACAGCGAAGTAATCTGCGTCCCGGGACGTAGGATAATGGTCAGGATTACGATTTCAAAGAGTAAACATCAGAAGAGAAAGGTCTCCACCATAATATATTCCGGCAAGTCATGAAATGGGGCGAGGGAAGGGAGAGATATGGAATGAGAGTAAACAGAGGAATTTTATAAAAGTATAGTTTAAATAGGATCTCTTAACTAAATATAACTGCCAGAAAATGCGACAATCATACGTTATTAAACTTTAATACGGCAGAGTGACTTGATAAATAAAATAGATTGTCCCAAACTTTTCAGAGTTAAAAAAAGGTAAATGACTATGTGGAAAGTTAATTGCTAAAAATAAAAATGGAGAAATTTTAAGTAAACAAAACCTGTTAATTTACTAGAGCAAAGTTTTTCATTATTTGGCGACGATAAATAATTGTTATCCCCCTTTTTACTTAATGTGTATTTGTGTTAAATATTTTTATACTAATTTTATTAAAGGCAGTGATGATTTAGTATGTACGTATACACATATGCATGTGTGTGTATATGCAGGCGCGGATTTAGAGGGTGCCAGGCCCATGGGCAATTATGGTTTCCGAGGCCTCTATACGATAGTCGTTTGCGGGGCCCCCGACTTGCGAATTTTGAAAACGTGGTTAAATGTTATGGAGGGTAAACAGGCTATCAAATTTTAACAATTTATTTGCATATTTCCCATAGATGGAGTGTGCTTCTGAGGTCGATGCTGATCGCATCTGTAAGTGTTCGAGTAAAAACCTTAGAAATATTTTTTTCATTTATACCCACCAGTTTAGACAGGTTTTTTAATCGTTTACATTGAAATTTAGGATACATGACAGCTTCCTTAAGTTGGGAATTCTCACACTCTATTATTTATTTTTCCTCTCGGAATAAGGTACTGACATTATTACACTAACCCACTCGCGGCTCTAGACGCGAGACCCTAGGCCAGTGTTTCCCAACCGGTGTGTCGCGAACATGTGTCGCCAAAATTTCTAGGAAATTTTAAAACTATTATACTGACTATAAAGTGTCAAATGGTGTATTGATATTAGTTTTGATATCTTTGCGCACGTTTATTTTTGGTAACAAAACTGTTTTTTTATTATTTTACCTGCTCTAAATGTGTCGGCCATATTTGATTTAAATCTTATTTGTGTCTACAAAATCCTGCTCACAAAAAAGTGTGCCGCGAGGCCAAAAAGATTGGGAAACACTGCCCTAGGTAGTCGCCTAGACCGTCTGGCCCTATATCCGCCACTATGTATATGTATTTATAGTAAAGTGTAAAAATCATATATTCATGTATAATAGAATTTATACTTAAAACGTGCCTCTTATATAAAATATAAATTAAGGCCATTTACGTAATTAGTGAAAAAGAAGTTGTTAATTTTTAGTTCCAAAAGCCTTTAATCTCTCGACTTTATCTCACAAGGTTACACTGCACGTTTCAGCTGACCCTCGCACGAGTTGATAATCTAGATAGCATCCGCGAATTCTTTAATAAAACACGGAAACATATCCAAAGCTCTACGACCGACGTAAAAGTGGTCCAACGCGGCCCGTATAATCCTGCGGGATGAAGTCTTACGTAAGCAGGTAGTACTTCAAAGGCAAATCCGCGAAGAGACCCAAGTACTCCGAGCAATTCAATAGCTTTCGGCCTTCTTCGCTCTAAACCTTGGGAGACCATTTCTCCGATTTATTGTTCACTTCAATTCATTTCGTGCAGAGCAAATGGATAGCGTTAAAGCCCGTGCCTCTGAGATACTAGTCTCCCCCCCCCTCCCCCACACCTCCTCTCCCTACCTCAACCGCTTCCTTCTCCCACTCGTAACTTGGGAGAATAGAGAGAGACTGAGGGTTTTCAATATATCTCCTAGGAGAAGAGAAAGAGAGAGGAAGTAGACAGCGAGTGAGAGAAATGGTATTGACCAAAGCAGTCGGTAACAAAAAATTCAGCACTGGAGCCAAAGAAAATGTTTTCTCCATCTTTAAGATAGGGGCAATAAAAAAAGGTTAAAAAAATGGTGAGAGAAGATGCTGAAATATACAGTCTTCACCCTTTTTAAAAAAAAATCTCGAAAGAATTACGGAATCGATAGTAATATGTTGCCAAGAACGTTCTTGGTAGCTATTTTTTAACCGTCAGCGGATAAAAAAGTGATATTCTACCTCTATATCAGTCTTTTTTTCAGTGTTTCAGCCACCATCATATCGACAAATCTTTCGTGTTTATCGATTTAGCTTCTACGCTAATATTTACGTAGAGAGCAATTACTCCTTTTGAACTAGAGTAATGACTTCATTTATCGCATCCTTATCCGCTATATAGGTACGCAGTAAAATACAGACCTACTCACTTAAAGTTTATTGAAGTTACTAAGGTTAGCGTGGTTGGTTTACTTTGTGAAATACTGGCAAATTAAATATAAAAGTAATGAGAAATATTATAATAATTAATGTAAAAAGATTCTCGCTACAAAACATTTAAAAACTAACATTTATTGAAAATTGAAACAATTTGGTCAATTAACTGTTTAAATATGGTTGTTTTTACATAATTATAAATTTAAATCACCAATATTTGATGAAAATTAAAATTTAGCTTTATTTGAATTATTCGGTACGCCTCCCATTAAAATGATGAATATATATTAACGATTCAAACATGAAATAAATTTAAATGTTTTGATCATACCTAAGCTCGAATCCTTTTCAATAAATCGTGCTACAACATATTTTTATTCGCTGATTTACTAACTGAAACTTCCAATTAATATGGATAATCACAGTATTTAAATGCAGTATAAAACTGAATAGACTATTTCAATTGATACATAATTTGAATTTTTCGTTGCGATATTTGATTATATTTATTTAATGATGTACTATATGTAACATTTAAAAGCTCTTCCAAAACAGATATCTTTTTGTTTGATTAAGGTTACACTTCGGAGTGACGGTGAAACAATCAAATATTAACAACAAAACAAATAATAAATACTAATGCCTATTATTATTACACTAGTGTCATTAACCGTCAAAAATGTCGGTTATACCGGGATGAAATATTAAATGAATATAAATTAATATTAAGACTTCCCATTCTCTCTCTCTCTCATACTCCCTCTTTTCCTCCCATTCTTCTTCTCGCTCTCTCTCCTTCTCACTCGCCTTTCAACAATGTAAGTACATATATATTTCTCTGAGCGCGATATGCATAAATTACCGTATTTGCCGTCATAAAGAACGGGTATGCGGGAATGAACTATTGCGTTAAAATAAAATTTGAGTAAAAAATTAATGAAAGCAATTTTACATGCACTAAAAAGTAAACAATAAATAGATAATTGAATTAAAAGTTCCAGAGAGTAGGTAAAACTAGTTTTGTGTACATAAAAGTTATATAACAGAAATATTAATGAAGACATTCGTTCAACATTAAGTTAAACAACTTTAATATGCCCAAAACTAATATTACTTTACGGAACATTCAACAGTGTAAATTTTAGATTTTTTACGTTTCAGTGCATAGAACACGTGATTTAATTAAAATAAATTTATATAAATATAATTTTTGTTTTAGTCAAAGAGTAAAAAACTTTGCATTCGCAGAACACGTACCCAAAAGACCTTTAAAAATCATCAGTTTTAATCTCTTTATCTGAATTCATTAACAAATTTCGCGAATATGTGAATTTACAATTCCAGACCACCATACGAAATTACACGAAAACGACAACAATGCAAATCACCTTGACGATAGATTTTCAAGTAAAAATACGTCAAATTTTCGCCGTAAAATCTAATTTTTTAACCGATTCGACCTGTATTGAAGAATCGCCAGCACAAAAATGACATTTCGTTCTTTGTTTCAAGTCCCGAATTAGTATAATAATTCTAAGTAATTTTAGTATGTAAATGACTAATAAGCTACCCTAATAAATATAATAGAGAAAATAAACCGGAATCGAACTATTGGTGATGACGAGGGCTTGCTTAAAGGTAGTAGATCCAAGTACATAGCGAAAAAATCTTCGAAATCTTTCTTTCCATTCTCGAGTTATTCCATTATAGATCACGCCAAATCCTTCCCAGACACGGAAGCGTTCCAGAAAAACACACGAAGAGACAGATCAAGGCTACTGTTGTAACAGAAAAAATTTTCAATATGGAAGTTTCTCTATATGTGCATATTTGTCGATTGTCTGTATGTATTATTAAAAATTGCTCTTTTTTAAAACGAAAGCCAAAAATACTGACCACGCGTTCAAATAATATTGGATTGAGCAAACACTAAACTCTTCTCGAACAATTAAAGCTCTAAATCGTAATTTGATACTGTGTAGCTTTGAAATGAGCAGATGAGCTGTCATTAATTTTGCAACTTGAATTATGATCGATCATACTAGTATAATGTTTTCATCTTTAATCATCCGAGCAGCATATATGTCTCACAGTCGGATAACATTTTCATGGATATTAGCAGAGCTATTAAAAAACGTATCCGACAAAAGAAGTGTTTAAATATCGTCCTACTTATTTAATTAGAAGATGTAACAGCTAGGTTTACAAACGGACTTCAACCTCTCGGTAGAAAAAAACCAAATGATCGCGTACGTTGCTTATTTAATTTCGTCCGCCGGACAGAGAAACATACAATTACTCTTTTCCCTCTTCGGATCCAGCTTGCGAAATAAAGAGACTCCAAACGGAAAAAAGGCGCTTTCGCAAGTGTCCCGAGTGTCGGAATTAGTTCAAGGACTCGTGGTTCAAAGAGTTTACGCGGCCAGAAAGTGGAGCTGTCGATCTGTTTGCTGTCTGCATCAGTTCGAGCCACTTTTCAGCAGAATACCGTCCTTCCGCCCGGTTCCCCTTCCTTTAGCACTTCCCTGTCCTCATTTCCAGCAACAAAAAAAGATCACTTTAAGAAAGAGGAGCTGAAAATGTGTCACGGTCTTAAGAGTCCGAATTCGATATTTTTTATCAGTGTACGATTTTGTAATAACGGCAAATTTCAAGAGAAAATACTGCTTATTACGGTAAATGATAGCGGAGCCTATTTAAATTAAGATTTATAAATAAACTTTAAAGTGCAAAAATGAAATATAGCAATTTTGTGCGCATAACTACGGGTAAAACACGTAATTCAGGCAATGAAAATGGCATGACACCAAGTCGTAGCCAAAAACTACAACACATCTAGAGAAAAATAAAATGGAATAATTTAAATTAACTATTACACTGATAATATAATTAAAAAGAAAGAATGGCATAAAAATCCAGTATTGTTTGTTGAAATTGATTTGACTGCTGAGACTAAGAGACACTGAACTAATACCTATGGTGAACCGGCATGTAAAAAAAAATACGATAAATCTTTATGCTTGTTTTCTAAAAATCCTTCATTGAATTTTAAAATGGAAATATTTTATTTTTCTTCGACTCTTTATCGAATCACCATTCAGGGCGACATTTCGATCCGAAACGACGTGGTGACGAAATATATGTACAAATAAAACTCCTTATGGACAAACAAATGACCGAATAACCCCTTTAAAAAAACATCTTATCTTTTCACAATCGCGATTGATGGCATAGATTGTTCTTCAAGATGGAGAGGGATTTCGAGCGGTGTCAATGCGGTTCTTCTGGTAAAGGTTTGCGGAGGTTAGAGGCTGGAGCGGAGGATAAATCGGCGAATATCTCTTAACCTACTCCGGGTGCTATTTCTCAGCGAGAGGTCTGCCGGAGTGAAGACATGAGAGAGGAGAGGAATCGAGGGACTAAGGAAGGGAAGAGAGGAGGAGATAGCGGAGGAAAGAGGAGGAGATGGCGGCGGAGAAATATGGGTGGGAATGGTACGAGGCGTCCTCGTAGTGTCTTAGGAAGCCTCAATCAATCCGCCACCCACACATCCCTCACTCGCCCCACTCCGGATCTATCAGGGACACTTCCCTAAGTCCCTCCCACGGGATTGATGCCATTTCCTCTTGATCGTTAAGGAATTCAGCGAGTCTTAGGAAAACCCCTCGAGGGATTGCCGGAATCGAATTTAATTAAAGAAGGCGGTCGGGGAATGAAAGGAAACACGGAGTGGTTGGAAAAGGGTCAAGAGTCAGACATAAACGCGGCTCAAGTCGGAAAAAGGAGAGAGAGAGAGAGACAGAGAGAGAATGGTTAGAAGTGACTAACGTGGTTGAAACGCAATTGGAAAACAGGTTTTCGATTGGACTCTAAACATTTACATTGCCTTTAATTGGATATCTTATGGGTGAGCCTTTTTGCTAAAAAAATATTAGTTTACTTGGAAATACTGTGCACGTTTACGGTTCGGGTATAAAAAATTCCATTCCAGGCTTCAAATGCAATAAGGATTAACAGAAAAGTAAGTATGATAGATATTTTCGTTCAATGTCTTTAATATAACAGTTTTTTCTGTGACAATATCATTTACCCCCTGTTTGAGGATATGGACGATTAATTAATAACATATTTTCTGACTGTAGTTAAGTAAACATATAGGACGAAAAATTATCGATATTTTGAAATGCTTATTACACCTGTTCTCAAGAATACGGATACAGTGTACGATATGAAAATAAAATATCAATTAAATAGTGAATTTTAAAACTAGCTTTAAAATCGCATTATTGATATTTTAACAAATTTCATTTATGAAGTAGGGCAAAATGACAAATGGTGTTAAAAATACACGTTTGCTTGATACAATAAAATACAAAGGCCGAAAATTATCATAACCGCGTGATTTCAAGTGAAAATAAAAACAGCATAAATACACAAGTCCGCTGTACATACGACATGAAAGAGAGTATAGGTAGGGATTTTAATGCACACAAAGACGGAAAAAACACTACATTCGAGGAATGAACGTAAACTAAAGCAATACGCTTTTATTCCATTCCTATATGATTGGATGAGATGCAATTTTGATGAAGATAAACTCGAGAGCTTTGATATCGTGATGGAAAAATTCTTGGTCACGAAAGCTACACGGAAATAGAATTATTGGTTTTGGAGTGGGGAAAGGAAATGGGATTACCCAAGGACTCTCTGATACGGAAAAACTGAAGATCTAAAAAAGATAAAAGAAACGATTTTTCACAAGTAGGTTTTTCCAGTCAATCTATTATTTTTCCTTTTGATCGGATTTCATGAATAAATGGTGTTATAATGCTCTTTCATTCGAATCGCAAATTGTGACAAACGAGCATAGCAATGTGCTGTCGAACGTATTGCTTAGAATAACAAAGAAAGGAATTAATATAAAATAAAAAAGTACTCAGAAGATTATTTTGGTATGCAACTAAATCTATCCCAAGGACATCCCAAACCGTTCGAAAGCCAAACAGTGAATTCTTAACATTAGTTGAAGAAGCATTCCATAGACTTGGGGACGCGACGGATGTTCCATTGATAAAACTCTGCAAAAACCTGTTTCTCAAAAATGTAGACCGTGTAATTACGATGACTGAGATGTGTTACTCAAAGAGATGCTTCAATATTTCTGAACTAAAGAAAATTATAAAACTGTAGCATAATTTAAAGCATTATAGTTCCAATCATATTTTCTATCTTCTTTTAAAAATTTGCTGATAAATAACATTTATATGCCTGATCCATGCTGCTATAAAGTTTATTCGAAGGTGCAGGACTGTGAATCTATTTATTAATTACAGTGCAATATAGGGTCGTTAGGTATCACCATTAGTTCAGAACAGGATTCTTTACGGATAAATGCTATGACATAAGCATCGCTTCTCCATAGACTGTACGTAATTAATCTTAGAATCGCCTATTCCAAAAGAATTACTTCAATAAAGAGCCGAATGAGGTTGGATGAAAAATTAAATACGCAAAAATGAATCAATCATCCAATCCTACGGCGAGAAGCTAGTGGTTAAGTTAACCTCCCTTCCGACAATTCTGAAAGGAAGTTCAAAGATGAATGAACTGCTACTCAGGACGAATACATTATTGCGAAAATGCCCATCTGCTTTACTCTAGCTTTTAACGTCTACAAAAGTTCATCAAATGGATTAATAGTTGGAGATCTAAAGCTATATGTAAATGTGACCAGAAACATTGTAAACTCTCGGCGGCTACCAAGAATTTGAAAAAATATTGTATAAATTTTTTTAAAAAACACTCAATGAAAAAAGTTACGAGTCTATTACGCTTTTACATTTATCGCAAGCAGTGACCGATAAAAGAATAAAATAAAGCCCGAGGAAATTATATTTTAAAAGAAACAGCCATATGAAGAACGGTGATATTCCAAGGCGGACGCAAATGAAGAGATAGTCACCACCACATCAAAGACTACTGAAAAAGGGTTATATCGCGTAGCTGGGATAGAGGACTATACAATGTCAAAGACTGCTCATAAATGTAACTCAATCGTGGAAAGAGATGAAAGCAGACCATATAAAAGGTAGAATGAGAGCGAAAAAGGCCAGCATTGGATTAGCATAGATTGCGAGAGTATACAGGAAAATTACCTCTAATTGTATTTGGTCCACCGTAAGTATTATAAATTTCACCAATAACTGATATCGATATAATTATTAGATTTTATCTCGTAGTGATAATTTGGATGATTTATTTAAAAAAGTAAGAGAGCGAAATCGTTTATCGCCAGTACATTATAAAGTTGGCTACTTTATCTAATTATATATTAATTTTACGTTGACGACTTTAGACATTTGTTTAGAAATTATATCGGCGTATTTCTCGAGAACCGTTCGTCGTAAAGATATTCGGTAAACGGTGTTCTACTACTGTCTATGAGGTCCCTGGAAAAATATTTTCGTTTTATAAAGTGTCTCAGGTTCGAATCCAGGAGACAATTATATTTTCCCATAAGTTTACACGGGATTTTCGATTTTTCAGAGTGCAAGGTTTTCTTCCTTCGTTCGTTAAAATACGTAAATATAGACCGATTTTCTTCTTTTTTGCTTTATTCGACGGCTAAAGCTCTATACTATATTATTATTGCGGTGTTTACACGTTACACGGTCGAAGCTTTCGGAAAGACGCATCTTTTTTGAAATTTTTAGGAATTTTCGTACTCATTCTGGGCGTTGTCAAGGAGACTCTCATTGTTGCCTCCAATTCATTTAATGCCAATTAATCCTTCAAATTCACGAAAGAAAAAGATTATTCACTTCGAACTGTTGTTTGAGTATCGAAATTAATGAAGCATAGCAACGTAAATATTTACGGATAATTATTCTGTTGACTGCGTATGGGAAGCGTTTCTGTGTCAATAACAGTCAATAACATGTGGATAACAAACAGTGCATTGAGTTTTATTTTAAATTTTGCAATTAATTTGTTTTTTATTTTGTTTCATCGTTTGAATGCTGAAATCTTACCTTTTTGTAAGTTACACATCCGTAATCCTTATTAACGCAAATAGGCTCTCACACATCAATTAAAAATTAGATGAGAATAGGGCCGCACGTTACTTTGTAAACACATTATATGGTTACCTTCTCTTCATTGATAATCTAAATAAACGGTTGCATTGATGTCGCCTTTATAGTAGGGTCTGTAAGAAGTTAAAAGCAGTCGTTGATAGACACGAAGTAAAGCAGTTGTTTGTGAGTTCGTCTATAAGGGTGCAACGATAATCAATGGAACCAAGGTAAGGTAGAGCTATTAGCCCAGCTACAGCTGCCAGAGAAAGGAAGAGGAGCCAGAGAACAAACGAAGAATATTGTAGGAAAGAGAGAGAAAGAGATGCGGAAACTCATAGGATTTTCCGTGAAGATGAGGAGCGGAAAGTACAAGAAATACAAAGAAATAGGGAAACAGGTCAAATGAATAGGGAATAAAGAAGATCTAACCTAGGGCCGAGCTATTTAGATTATTTGCATTTCATTTATTTCATTAATTAAAATTAATTAATTAAAAAAGAGAATATCACATCGAAGAAAGTGGTTAAACTTTATGATAATATTAAATATCCTTCACAATACTTTGTTTAAATAATACGTACGTATATATGAGAATTATTGAAATATTTTGTTGCAATCTGCCGCCTATCATTTTACTTAAATCAGTCATAAAAGGAATAGTATATTTTGACAAATTAAAACTGCAATTATGGAACAAAGACTGATTAACACAAAACTTATACATAAGAAATTCCACATTAATGAAAAGATTTACGCGTTCACACACACAAACATACTAAGCCAACGAAAATAAAATCTCCACACTCAAAGTAATGACGTACCTCCCTGAAAAGTCGAAATAAAAAACCTCGAAATTCTTTTGATATCGCACGGATTGCCTCCCTATTTATTTTTAATGAAAAAAAAATACGCGAGAAAAATGCCGGTAAGGGAATAATTTCGGAATGAAAAGCGCCACCCTCCCCTTTATCCGCCACCTCAACTCGCGCCATCTCCGGAATCCGGCAAGACTTCGAGATAAAGTTGCGAGAGTGTCGAGGAAGGAGGGACGTAATCTCTGTTCGCGCAACGTATCCACGGAATGAGTTTGAAGGAGTTTGTGATGTGGGGAGGGGGCGAAAAGGAAGCGGGTAGGGGAATGGGGGGGGGGGGAGAGGGCGAAGGCGGGGAGGTGGAAGAAAAGGGAGATAGGAGTAAAAGGGGGGGGGGGGGGCAGAAAACCGAGGGGAAGAGTATACGGTGTCAGGGAGTAGGGTGAATTGCCGTGGTTGGGATGGAGTCGGGAGAAGGGGGAGTACGAGATGAACGAAGGGGGGGAGAGGAGGCGGAGGAGGTAAGAGGTGCAGTTTAGGAAGGAGGAGGAGACGAAACGGAGTAAGAAGGAGCATTCTAGTCTTCTCAGCACGTGGTGCCCGAAGGATGGGGGGAGGGGACGAGGAGAGAAACGAAGCGAGATCTCGTGGGATGGGAAGGAGGAGGAACGGGCGTGAAGGAGTAGGGGGTTTTCGTGAAGGGAAGAGCATTAGGAGCAAATGACTTCATTGCCTGACTCGTTAGTGGTGTGTGTGAGAGAGAGAGAGGGAGAGAGTGAGCGAGAGAGAGAGGAGGGTAAGGAGAGAGGCAGTTGGTGGCGGATGATGGGTACAGGACAGAGAGAGGAAGTCATGAGAAAGGGGAGGGGGTTGCGCACTCATAGCATGGTGGGCCGTTTGAGATGGAGCCGAGCCAAAGGTTTTGTAACAGAAGTGAGGGGAAATGCTCTAAACTTTGTTTTTCCGCTCATATGAGATAGCGGGAATGCAGAAATAGTGAAGGAGAGAGAAAGAGGGGGTGGGGAAGATAGCGGAGGAGAAGGGCTTGGGGTAAGCGGAATGGGTTCTTTCCCTTAAGGAATAGAGCTATTACTCTCACGGTAAGCGAATGGTTAAAGTTACGGTGTTTGAAGTTAAGAAAATAGTTATTATATTTAAGCGAGCGCATTTACGTAGTGCACAATATAGCACTTAATATAGATTAGAAAAGTTGCAATTTCAGATGCCCTAAATTTAATGATGGAGACGGCAATAACGCGAAAATGAAAATTAAGTAAATTTGTAACTGACTAGGTTTTCTTTAAACGATTTTACACAATAATTCGAAAAAGTAAAAAAAATAAGCTGAAATATAATGATATTATGGATTTTAAAGACGTTGATATAAATTAATTTAGGTCATACTTTTGAGAAAACGAGCGGAAGATATCTGTGTATCTTTTAAATAAACGTATCGCGATGACACAGAGTTATCACGCTTCATAAACGGACTGAAATCGAACTCCGTAATTCGACGGGACTAGGGCGCGCTTCTCCAACGCGTGGCACAAACGCTGCGAAAAGAGGGCTACTCGCCTGACGCGGCAGCCTCTTGTAAGCGTGGATAGCGAAAGGAAATGACCCTCTCCGAGGGTGAGAAGAGAGGAATGAGCAAATACGAGTGGAGAGACGGAGGCGGGACGAGAAAGCTGGATTGCATTAGAGGATGCGAGTGATACTGCACAGAGGGCGTGAGTGAGCAACAGAGAGAGAGAGAGAGAGGGAGGGAGGGAAGGTGAGATGGAGGATGATGGTTTCGAGGTAGGAGGAATATCCAGGAGGGAGAGAGAGAGGTGATATTAATCACGAAAGACAGGCGATAATTTTATCGTTCTACCTCCTTAATGGAAAGCTGATGCAAATATAATGCATGCGCGTTACGAATTAACGTTTCAAGAGTTACGTGATAAGTGATCAGATTTATGAGACTCTGGTAGTTATGGTATGATTTTGCGGCGGAAGTGTGAACTACGGGTACTTAATTTACGCGCTCGCGCAAGCCGTAATTTTATTTCGTCGGTGAAGGAAAAGTCTGAAATTTTTACCTATGCGCCGCTTAACGGTTAATGAGGAATTGCGTTTATTTTGACGTTGACCTTGGAAGTAATTTAATTGGGAATTAACATCCACAAAATAATTTTTACCTTCAAATATATCATTAAAGTTTCGAAATTATAGACAAAATAATTTGAATTTTAAAATTAACCGCGCATGTTTCTCAAAATATTTTTTATTCAATAGGATAAAATAGCTATTAATTTCTAATACGCGTAAAATAAACCGAAAAAGATTTTTAAATAATTTGTTATATAACATCTTTCTGAAAACCGAAGTCAACTCGCTGCATTTCCACAAAATAAAGAATAGGCGCTAATTATCAGATTTAATATTCTTTCGAGTAAAGTAAAGTAATGAGATAGGATGGCGTGCAAACGAAGACGTGTTAGAGAAGATGAAACAGCGGACGAAATGAGGAAATGGAAAACGAAACTGAGATAAGGAGGCGCTTCGAGGTACTGACGTGGCGCTCAAGATTTGCATTACCTTGGAAATTGAATTTTCGCTTCAGCCCGCGGTTAGAAAAAGAATTAAAAATAGCCGCGAGTGCACCGTAGACGGTTTTTTGTCGTCGTAACTACAGACCACCGTTTCATTTCATTTAACTTTGAACAAAATTAAAAACGTTTTTTTGCCTTTTAGTACGTGGCATATCATTCCGATACATGCGCATTACAGCTACATTTGCTCCAAAACCGCGACTCGAGTTAATGGCTCGAAAAATATATCCCTCTCCTCTCCTTTTTTTAGCGAAATAATTTTAATCAGGTTAATGACGAGAGCGAAAATTTTCCCTCGCATACCTCGGTTAGGCCTTCACCGACGGACAATCAATTGTTATTTTCGGAGTGCCTTTTCGAAGAAGCGGAGTTTTAAAAAAACATGCGGAGCATCCTGCGAAGCTAGAATTTTCAACTGAAAAAATAATTCGCGCGCCGATGGTTTCCAAAAAATACCGACTAGGGTACAGGAAATGTTTCTCCTGAACGTCGATATAGAAGTGTATAGGACGGAATGGAGATTGGAGCGAAAATTTTGCGTGCTTCATTCATTCCATTTGGGGAATAAAAATGAGTCGAGTGCGACGCTTGTTCCGAGAAAGAGCGGCAAAAAAATGGAACAGAATAAGCAAGAAAGGGAGGGAGGAGATGTGAAGCGGAGGGAGAGAGAAAAAAAATAGAGAGAGAGAGAGAGCAAGAGGAAGCCGCTGAAGATGTCCGATGATGGAAATTTCGAGTCGGATACAGGGATGCATTGAGAGTGACACCCCTAACTCGATTACGGCCAATGACGTTACGGCAGGAGGGCGACGAGAGGTTTTTAAGGGTGGGAGGGGGGGGGGCGCGGGGGGGAGAGACCATGTCCGCCCCACCATGAGCGTGGGCGGACGGGGCGAAGTTGGGGAAAAAACCACTTCGGCCACGCTACATTTCACCCACCTCCGACCCGACGAGGCCGCGGACGGTAGGGGGGGGGGGGGGGGGGTGTGTGTCACGGAGGAATTTTTACGCTCGCCGGAGCTGGGGTGATGGAGAGGTCGGGGAGAGAGAGCGAGAGGGGAGGTGAGAGAGAGAGAACGACATGAGATGGCGGGACAGAGCGAGAGAAGAGGGAAACTCGACATTATAATGTTTTCCGAGCGGGGATAAAAAATTACGTGAAAAACGCATAACGAAATACGACGCGTGCGTGTGTGCGAGCGCTTGCGTGCCTGCGCGCGCGTGCTACAGGAAAATGAAAACGACCGCGGTAACTCCGTGTGCTTCCCGGAATTTTGAGAGGGATGAAAGGGGGCTTGTGTTTGACTGGTGTATAGGTTTTTCGGGCGGCCTCTGTGCCGGTACTTCATCTGGGGAATGAAGAGGGAGAGAGATGATGGTGGAGGAGGAGGAGGAGGAGGGAGGGAGGGAGAGAGAGAAAAGGAGGATGGAGAAATGGAAAGAGGACCCGGAAGAGGCGGACGCAGTTGAAGTCGCTGCAGCAGAACCCCAATCAATTACCATTTCTCACGAAGTCAGCCTCTCTCTCTCTCTTTGCTTCTCTCCCCTTCACTCCTCTCGGTCTCTTTCTATTCCTCACCAAAGTCTGCCATTTCCTCCCTCCCTAGCTCTTACTTCGAGAGACTTCAATTGGTCGAGATTCGGGGTTTGAGGATATATAAAGAGAGAGAGAGAGACTCTTGGAAAAAAAAAGCCTTCCTACCTCTCATTCCCTCATCTCCCCTCTCTCACCATCCCTCCTCTCTCACTCTTTTTCTTCCGCATTGTGTGACGTCGAATGAAGAGAGAGAGAGATAAAAATACGACGAGAGAGTGAGAGGGGGTCGAACAAAACCAGCGTTTCCATGTATTCGATGCCTTTTGTCTTCATTTTTATTTTATTCGTTCCCCGGCAACGATACGAGTACAAAAAGAGAAGGGGAACGAATAAGAGCCAAAAATGGCGGAATCGTATTGAATCGTGTTCTTCCTAATGATGTCGCTTTGATTCTATTCGAGAGAAGAGGATTTTTATCGAATATAGAGAGCCCGCGGACGATGGATTTCTTTATCCTGCGGGAAAATAGTCGGACGCGTTCGTAACTTTGGTTAATTTTGGGGCACGGAAGTAAGTGGCATCGGCGAGAGAACAATGGCGCTACGTTAAATAACTGATGAAAATTACAATCTAACAAGAGTGACTATAACAAAGAATAAGTCTATCTTTCAATGGGTAAGAAATATGAAAAGAGATACAGTGATGCCAATTTTATAACGTTCGAAATTTATCTGATGTGAATATACACCGTCGTCGAAATCTATGAAGACGTATTCTCTACTAATTACTGTATTTTTATGATAGCATATGTTTGTGGACACATTATGTTATTAGAGTTGTTTTATTCTAAAAAAATCTCAGCTGAACTCGTATCACTGACCGCCAAATTATCTAGTAATTGGTATAATATTGCTCATTTGTTTAAACTAAGGGTAACATCATCGATTTCTAAATTAAATATGTATAATGATCTTCAATAACGTGAAGAAGTGCAGTCACGAATATTTTTCCTCTTTCGGTGAATCAAAATAACTTGTATTTCAACATAAATATGTACTTGTGAGCTTGATAAAAACACCTCCAATAAAAGGCAACGACCCCACGAGCACACGCTCTCCTCCAAGCCAATTGCGACACGTGCGATGAACCAACAGCCGAGTTTAAACTCCAACTAACGCAGCACATGTCCCCGTAAACGTCATATCGAAGGCCGCCGCTCAACAAAGCCGCTAGAGGCCACCAAAAAGAAAAACAACAGAGAACGGTCCACCCAAACAATCAAAACACATCCGTATATCATCGAATCCTACAGAGAAACGAACGGCAAAATCCAAGCCGGAACTATTTCAAATATGTATATATAGAAAAAAAGCCATAAAATCTCCCTTGTTTATTTAATCTACTCCATTTTCCCCCGAAGTATAAGGCAGCCACGGTCTGCATTACCGGCCAGACGCGCAGTGTCTGCTTGGCTCACCTCCCAAGCATTTTGAAGGGATCTGGAGCCCGGCACTGGCCTTTTCTCTCGAAATAACTGCCTTAGCGGTAGACAGAGTAAAAAGCGTAGGGGAGACGCGAGGTTGTGGGTGTGTGTGGGTGGGGGGATGGTATGGGAACGGCTTTTCTCGTGACGAAGGGGAGAGAGAGAGAGAGAGAGCAAAGGAGTGGGGGGAAAGAATGAGAACGGAGGATAAGAGAAAAACAGTGGAGATGCGAGGGCGCGGGATGGAGATCAAGGGAGAATTGTTTCTTAGAGGGGGAGAGGTCGCTTCCCCCCTCCTTCTCGCGTCTTGTTATTGTAGAGCCACAGAAAAGAAAATCTGGACGCAGGGGGAAGAGTTCGACAAGCGTTATAAGGACCCGAGTGTCAGAGTTCGCTGCCAAAACGTTATATATAGTTATACATAAGGAGGACCGTAAACTCTGGCGAAGTTTATTTTTTTCACCCTCTCCTTTTCTCTCTCTCTCTCCTTCTCTCGAGGCAAGAGATTTCTTTTATTTTGAAACGAGCGCCGGGCAGCCCGTGATAGCGTCATGGACCGCACGAGCAAATTCTCTGGGAATGGAAGCGTCATTCGGTTAAAAAAAAACACAAAGCTTTTACGCTTCGTGGATGCGAGGAGAAATTTGCGACGAAAATAAGATTAAATAAGCGCTCTTTCGCGTGGGAACGTTACGACTTCGGCAATTAAGGCAGAAGAATTCCGAAGCGAATAGTATCCATTACGGAGGCCTTGAGGAGAATTTTCGGGCTAATTACCTAGACGCTGCATGAATGCATCCTAGTGATAAATGAATATTGGAGGAAAGTAAACCTGTAAGGTTTAATTCATCACCAAAGTTACGATGAAACATTCACGTTGATTCAACCTTTCATTCAGGATTCTTAATTATAATTGCATTGATTTCGAATAAACTTATAGAGTGTTTGCGCGTATCCTATTGTATTACTAATGATAATGAATGTGCAGTGTATGAAAAATAAACACGCAGGCATTGTGTTAGAAAAATTTCATGAAATAGCCGAAAAATTCATGTGTACTTTATTTACTTTTCCGACGCCTATAGTTTAAAATACTTTCCAGATGTAATCCAAAAATTAAGGTCTCTCTTCGTAGAAGTGTCAAGTGTCCAATAAATAGTATAGGTTTAACATTCTTAGTGTCTAAAGGTATTTATAGTTGTCACTTTTGTTTAAACCACATTTTAAAATTGAGAATATGCCAACATTAACCGCCTCTACCAATAAAATTAGGATCTATATACAAATTCAAATTCGTGGAATTAAATTTTCAAAGTAAACTTCTAAGGAAGCGCTTCCAGAGATATAGCTACTACCAAGGACACAATCGGAAATAACACAAGGCAGACGGTCTGAAACTTAGGATAACTGAATTCTAACACATCAGCAATCCTTTGATGAATGCTAGTTTTGAACATCATAAATAGCAATTACGAGCATAAAACTGAATACATTTCTTTTCATCTGCAATTCAATTAAATCAATTTAATTGTATTTAGCGTTTATAGGCAGTGTCTTAGAGAGTAACTAATTCAAGTATTACAAGAATTAATTAGGATTACAAAATATTTCCCTAAAAAAACTGAGCAACAGCCTTTGCCACACGTCAGAACCTCATCTCCGCCTCCGTGCTCCCTTGCCAAGACGTCCGATAATGCTTAAGTTTTTCCCCCCTCCATTAATAAATCTTTCACTTTACTTATTCGAGCAACTCCTTCAGAAAACATCATAATGAGAACACCCGCCAACCTTTCTTTTGATAATAACAACGTTCCAATAATGAAAAGGTTCCTCCTCCTAGCCACGAATAAAAAGCGGAAATGGTACCCGCAAATGATTACGATGGAGATGGGAGGTAAAAATAAATGTTTTGGTGGTTGAAAGTGAAAAAATATAAAAAAATCCGACTGAGAAATCGGAGGAAGAGGGAAAAAGGGAAGACAGAGAGAAAATGGGAAGAGGGAGAGGAAGGAGGAGGCGGAGAAAAAAACGTTGAACGGCAAAAAATTGCAACAAAAGAGCAAAAGGTCGTTTTGTCCAGGCGAGGAGATGAGGTGATGAGAAAAAAGGAGAGGGCGAGGAGATAGAGAGGGAGAGGGGGGGTTAGAAGATGAGGGACTAAGGGGAGTAAGACGATGCCTTGAGGAGGTAACGGAAGAGAGGGATCTGAAGGGACGGGGGTGGTGGCATTACAAGGGACAGCGTATTCATCAGAAGTGAAGGAAGGGTAAGGAGGAGAAGGGCTAAGGAGTGAGAAACGTAGATGCTGAGGGAAGAAGGGAGGATGAGGAAGCAGAAAGATGGAGATGGTAGGAAGGAGAGATGGGGGGAGAGGCAGGAGAATATCTTCGTGAGCAGAAGTGGAGGCACATCCAAGAGCATTTCTCAACACTAAGAAACCACGCAAAGGGGATGAGGGTGGGTGAAAGGGAGGAAATAAAAGAACCCCGAGGGTTGTAAGGAGGCAAGACGACTGCCAGGAAAAGAATTCCAAACGCTTTCCTACCCACTTCCTCCTCTTTCCCATCCCTATGCTACTCCCTGCTTCTCCCTCCTTTCCTGTTCCTTAATCTTCCACTCTCCAACTTTCTTTCCTATCCCGCTTCACCTCCAATTACGCAATGAAATGTGGTACTAATAAGAGCCACTGGATGACTCGTATTTTCATCCGTCCAAGTATTAGTTTTTATTTAGAAAAGGTGTAGTTCATGTTTTACGAATTCTGAAAGTTTCTCATTGGGCCAAAAAATCTTAGGTCGAAGAATTAATAATAAAAGTACAACATATTGACTTCTAAATCAAAATTTGATGCAATTTATGAGGCAATAACTATATGAATAATCCACTCAGCAAGTTATGAATACCACCTGTACCACTCTGGAACGAATAAACTTTGCATTTTCCAACTTTTTCAAAAATAACTAGTAACACGTTCTTGTCATGCATCTACTTTCTATGTGCTTACTGTATCAAGTTAGAGAAAACTCCGATTTTGCCTTTTAGAATCCCATCTTAATCGTATCTCTCAAAGGTATAATCAGGTGTGACTTCCAATATGTCCACCGTTTTATTGAAACTGTTATGTTAACCGTCTCCGTAAACCAAGTAGATTTACACAATTCTTTTAGTGAACTTAAAATTAAATATAATTTAATCACAGAATGGATAGAAAGAAATCTCAGTCCAAACGTTACATCCTGAATGCATATATAATAATATTTTTAGAACTTCACTTTTTTTCATTCGCAAAAAAACGTCTTGAATTTCTTCTAGTAGCAAACACTCTCCTGCAACAGCGGTTGTCTAGCGCAATTTCAATATTATTCCTTGCGCGATCAAGTTCTACAGCTAAGATCCTTTCCATTTACTCAGCCTACATACCCTATCTACCTTCCGACGCCTTTAATCCTCACTCTGCCCTTCTAATCATGTTACCGTTCTTCTTATCCCTTCCAATCTCATATACTATGTCTTCACACTACCCGCTTTATCCCTTCCCACCTCATTCCCACTCCTCACCCTTTCCCTCCGTCTCTTCAACCCTCCATGCCCCGAGCTAGGCTAATCCAAACTTCCTCTGGAGGGGCTTCACTGCCTGTCTACTCCGTTCTACCTTACCTTTCACGCTGCAAAACTTCCGGGGAGCAATGTTGGACAGCCGGTGCGAGATTGAGACCGAAGTGTGGGGAAGAGTTGCAAAAGGGGAGAGAAAGAGAGAGAAAAAAGAGAGAAAAAGAGAAAAAAAACAGGGAAGCTCGTGCAGTAATACCGTGGGGATAAAAAAAAGAAAGGTAACGAGATATTTTTGGGAAAGTTTTTTGTTCCTTTTTTTTTTAAGGAAGGGACGCGTTTGGAAGATTGAATCTCGTGCGTCTTACCTCGAAGAGGGCGTGCCTTTTCTTCCGTTGCAGCCGGTATAATTTTTCAGGTCCGAGACAATTAAGTTTTTGGTACTTCGGAAGAAAATAAACAGGGCTCGAACACCGTAAACGTCTCGGGTGACGGCGTTTTGGGATAAGTTGGCGGGTGAGGAGCGTGGCGTGGTTTAGAGAAGAAGGGACGGTTGTCGAGGGATTGAGTTTTGGGAGAAAGATAGGAGGGGAAAGTAGAGAGGGAACGGATTCGAAAGGTAAAGAGAGGGGAAGGGGGGGCTGAATTCCAGAATCCCGAGAGAATTTGCTCGGAGAAGGTGAACGCGCGAGCTCTATACTATTTAAAGTCGCGGTATTTTTTCGCTCTCTCCAGCCTTCCGATCTTCGGTTTTTTTTTATCGCTCCGCCACGGGAGCACCGGGAGTTGGATAAGGAAAGGCTTTTCTGTTCCCGTGCTCAGCCACAAAAGACGACATCTCCTCCACCACCACTTTTAACCCATCTCGCTCATCCCACCGATCCGCCGCCGTTTCCGTATGACGATCCCCTACGAGCTCAGCATTTTAAAATGGAAGGCCATTAACATTATTTTAATGGGAGTTTCTTTCCATCCGACCGTACAAATTTTTACCTTCCGGTGCGTGAACGCCGTCTGTTCTTTCTTCGGATGGCGAGGATTCACGGTTGGTGACTGAAAAGGGTTGACTATTGACGGAAAGTGAGTGAGTGAGAGAGAGAGAATAGGGACAAAGGAGATGCTATTGTGAGTTGGAAAGAAAGGGAAGGGAAGATGACTAACTTACTAACACAAGTTACTCTACACCCAAGCCGAGAAATGTTAGTTTTTATTGAAAGTTATGACCGTCCATTTTATCAAAATTAAATCACACCAGTGCCTTGTTTTTTTAAACTTGAGTATTAAGAACAGAAAGCTGCTGACTGAACAAAGATCATTTAAAAAAATATATTTTGAGTTGCCACGAAATTATAAATAACTCTCAATTCCAAAAGTAAAACGTAACCTTTTGGAATGAATCGAAAAAAAGAGTCCGGAAATTCGTATAAGAGTTGCAGTACAATTTTACAAAATAGAGTTTCAAGAGACGGATGTACGGTAACCGGTCTATATTGAATATTTATGCTTTGGGAATACGGATACTTATTAATATTAAATCAAGCACTCTCTGATAAAAAACTATCAATAATTCACAAGTTTTTTACCGTTAACTTATCAATAATTATCACATCCTAACCATAAAATTGACAATTATATTTACACTACTTTGCATTCTATGCCATATATTATTTTTATCGCAGTATAAAAAGCATGAAATTGCTAGGAGAAATAAAATGTTGTTGTTTGTTCTGAGGGAAATAGTAAGTATGTAATATAATTTGTCATAGAATTATTTAGATTAGATTAGCAAGTTCTTTTAGGGAAGAGATTATAGCGATGGTTCCCTATGATGCTTCTCGAATTTGTGAATAAACAATGCAAGGATGATCGGTTTTCCGTAAGATGTAACTGATCATGAAACGTATTCACTTCCATAACAGCGTTGCTGTAATCTTCTCCAAGTTCATAGGACCAAAACGACAATTATAAAAAAGTCGAGATTTCCTCCGTTGGTGCTGCATTCGAGAAGTTGGAAGTATTCGACGCGGAAGGGTTGGTTACTACTTATGGTTAAAGAAGCAGGAACAAGTTACGCGGACGGGGCCGAAGGTCACCTTTTGAGCTCATAAACATAATCAGATGCTCTTGTGTACCAAGAAGTCCCAAAATAAAACATGACAGGTCATGATGAAACTCAAGAGGGTTCAAATTCAGACAACCTCCACCGTAAGTTTACCGTGAAACTGGAGAGGAGAAGATTAAAGCAAGCTAAGGGAATTGGGCAATTGGCCGGGGAATGGAGCGGGTGGGAAAATGCAAAGGTAAGTAGCTACAGGAGATAGATGGAAAGTGAGAGGAAAGGGGCCAGGAGAGAAAGTGATATACGAGAAATATTAAAGATAGTAGTAACATAATTGGGCGGTGATATAAATTGATACGAATATGAATATGAGCGTAATCTCACGTGAGGGAAATTTTGAACACTCAACACAGATATTATTAACTAATTTCGCACCTCATCAAACTCATTATTCGCTGGCCTGGTTTATAATTTATTTAAATTTGAAATGAAAGTTAGTATTTGCTCTGGAAAAGATTAAAAATAAATAGCGGAATCATGAATATTAATTTAACGCAACTCTGCGTCAGAGCTGTTGATGTCAAAGGATGCAATAAGAAAATAAAGAATTTAGTAGGATATTTTAAAAATTATTTGCTTACATATAACGGTAAAAATAAAACATAAAATACAGTCCTTATGGTAATATATACAGATCTAATCAAGCCGTATGCAAAATAACTAAAATGTTATCATAAACCCAGAGCAGTTATAATCAATTATCATACAACTACGCCACAGAGTTACGAAATGTGTAATAAATTATGAGTGAAATAAACGATGATGTCTTAAGTAAAAGGTTAACAAAAGACTCTGGAATTGGTAATGAATCCGTTTTAAAACGTCTTATTTCGCAATTTATAAAAAAAATACTTTTCAATCCCTTAATAAAAGACGCCTGGATCCGGTATGCAAAAAAACTGCCACCGTCGTAGATTTAGGAATCGGTACGTAATAAGGGGTAACAAAATTCACTCGCACCATCCTAAAGGAACCGCATTATTCCTCTCGCACGAAACCTGAGACTGATAGGCCCCCCGGAATGAGGGAGAATTCATCAGTTGACCGAATATTTTCCACCCTGATTTTCAGACGACAAAAGATATGCGGAAATAAGATGCAAAAATTGGAGGAGTAAGATGGGAATAAGGTGGAAGCTGAGAAGCAAATGGGAAGGAGGGGAAAGGAAAAGAGAGATAGGAAGATAGCGGATGGATATAGGAGTCTGGGGGTATAGAGTGAAAGAAAAAGAGCATCTCTATGCGCCGGGACAAATTGCCACGTCAGCGGTGGGACTCGAGGGGGGAGGGGAATAACGGTGGGGCTTGAATCTCGAGGAGAGAGGTTCACTTTGGAAGAAGGGAGCAGGATGAAAGGAGAGTTGAAGGGGAATGCTGAGAGAGGATGAGGGAAGAGCGGAGAAGGAGAAGAGATGGATGGAGGGAGGAAATGAGCAAGGGTGGCAAGGGTCTGTCTGTCCGGAAGATGTGTTGAGTTGAAAGGCGCATGATGGCCACTACGAAAAAAATAAAAAGGCGTGAAATAAAAGTTTTTATACGTATATGTGTGCGTGCGTGCGTGTATACATACACACATATAAAGGATGAAAAGAATACTTGGCTAGAAATATGGTGCGAAGGAGGGCGAGGGAGCGACAATCTTGCCGCTGAAGTGGGTTATTAGACTTCTTACGATATTTTTTTCGTAATTAAATTAAAGCTCAACGATATAAAATATGAGGCCTTCGTCTCAGAAAAGATCCATGTATTTTCCTTCTTAAAATGCCTCCCAGAGAAATGTTATAATATTAAAAAAACGTTTTAATTTTTTAAAAACATAGAAACATTTTTTAAGCGAACAATGGTTTTAAAACGGGGATAGAGAAAATTCGATTATAAATAAAATTTGTGCTTAATAATTTCGTTTACTATTTAAAAAAGAGTAGGGGTGTTTCAATTCCGAAAAAGGATTTTGTATGATAGATTTCCATCAATAACTCCAAGGCAAGCCACCTGAATATAGACGTTTATCACATCCATTTCACGCGTCCACCTAAAATTACAATGGGAGGGTTCGAATAACGTTTTTGAAAACACGCAGAATACAAAAATCCCCAAGAATAGATTCAAATTCCACGGTTTATTATTTTTTCTACAACGGGGATATATAATATTCCCGTTGTAATGGCGGAAAAGTAACCATACGCCAATAACTATGCTTTAATAGTTTTTCTATTGACATTTTCTTGCGACGGAAAACGAAACCCCCAGTATTATAAAAAAAAAACCGAACACACACGAAATATAAAGAAAGCACTGCCTCGCTAAAGGGACGAGGATCCACCAATAGGGAACAACAAAAAAGTAATACATTGTAACTTGACAAAAAAGGCGAACCAAAGGGGATGGGGGAGGGGGAAGGGGATTTAGGTAGGAGAAGGGGAAGAGGATTGAAAGAGAGGCAAAGGTTGCTAGAGTTAGAGGGAAGAAAGGAAAGAGACGTCCCTTTTCGGCATGGTTAGAGGGAGTGATTGATTACACGAAAGAAAATTGAAAAGGATGCGTCGACGGAAGCGCGGGGAAGACTCCCCAGACTCAATGAAATGAAAGGAAGCGAAAGGCTGAAAAAAGTCACAAAAGGACGAGTTAGAGAGAGATAGAGGCAGGGTGGAGTTAGGGTGGGGGGGAGAAAATGGGGAGGTGGGGGGGGGGGGGAGGAAAACGGTGCTGCTTTCGGAGACGAGCGGAAGAATCGCGAGATTTCTGAGAGAAATCGACTCTGGAAAGAGAGAAATGGATGGGGTGGGGTGGTGGGAGGGAAATGGGGAAAGAAAGGAGCGGGTAAGGGGTGAGGAATGATAGAACAAAGGAGGAATAGGATAGAGGGGAAAACAATTGAGAAATGGAAGAATAGATGGACGGGGAGCGGAACAGGAAGGACGAGAAAAACAGAAAGGATAAGAATAGGAAAGAATGAAGTAATAAGGTCGAACGGAAGGAGAAAAAGAACGGTGGAGAAGGGAAGGGAAGGAAAAGATGAACGGAGAAGGAAAGGAAGAAAAACGAGGAAGGAACGGAAAAAGACCGAGGAAGGAACGGAGTAAGAACGGAAGGTAACGATAGGGAACGGCGTAAGTACACGAGGAGCGGAGAATGAACGACGGAAAAAAAAAGGACGGGGAAAACGGAAAGGGAAATAGCGGTATCGAGGAGGAAGGGAGAGGATAAAGAGACTGATGGACGGATCAGGATGAAGACATCACAAGAAAGATTCCGGAAACGTAGAAGAGGAATTGAGGGGTCTGGGAGTAAAGGTGGGCGTGACACGGGCACATTTATGTCAGGATGGAAGGTCATCCGGAAAAAGGGAGAGAGAGAGAGAGAGTATGGAGGAAGTCTGGAGGGAAGGACAGGGAGGTCGAGCGAGAATGAAGGAGAATTACCGGCCAAAGTATAGAAATAAAACAATCCGGTGCGGCCTGCGCTGAATGCCCCCTATATCTCTCTCTCTTTCTCTCTTACACGGAGAAGAGAAGTCGTCAAAAATCTCGTCGTGGGCGGAAGAGTCTGGAATCAAGAGCGTGGTCTGGCTATATAGCAGATTTCTGTAAGCCACGCACACACTAAAGGGAACGAATGGAGGGTCTGCGGGCGAGAGATGTGGCGATGAGGGATGGATCGGACGGAAGATAGACTTTTAAAGGTACAGTCCGGCTTCCTAAGGCAGGAATGAAAGGGTCCCTCCGAGCGTATGCAATATCTAGGCCCTACGCGCTATCCCGTCCCCTATCTCTTTCTCCCGCCCTTAATAGCAAACGCTGAGGGGAGGAAAGCTAGCTTAGTAAAAAAAGTGAAAAGTGGGAGACGGACCAGGTTGAAAGTCGTTTGTCTGCGGTCCCAAAGGGAAGGAAATGGAGGACACGAGAATGGAAAGGAAAGAGAGGAATAAAGAGAAAAGTGACTCGTGGGGTCGTAAAGTCTTCCCGAGTTATGCACTGGACTTGCGAAAGGAGAGAGGGAAAGAGAAAGGGGGTTGTAAGGTCCAAACGCGCTTTTCGGCATATCCTTCCTCTAGGCTGGAAGATTAAAGCAAATTTGCGGAGAGGATTCTCCAAGACTTAAGTAGGGAAGGGGCGCAGAAAGCACTTGGGGATGGGAGTGGGAGGGAAAGGCGGGATGTTAAGTGCGCGGGAGGAAAGACAGGAGTAGGAAAATGACGGAGCCTTCTTGATGCGTCCCATAAAGCCATTCGCGATTCTGTAGGGAATAAACGCATGAAGCCCCTCGCGAGAATTGCGTTCCCGGAGAGGAAAAAAAAAAGTTTAGCAGTCCTCGTACCGCTTTAAATCATCATCAACGCTAGGGATTGTTAAGAAAAGATGAGGTCTGCTTACTGCAGACGGAGGAAGGATGATTCGCTTTTTAAAAGGAACGGTAGGGCTGGAGTAATTATCTCTGTAAGATATTCGTGCGAGAGTTGTAAGAGATTTATTTGGCGTGTCGGAGTTTAGCTCCTCAAAAGACATTTTCCACCTAAAACATTTAACTGAAGAAGAGGGTGAGAAGGGTTTTTTTTTTAAAGAGAAGGGCGAAGGGGGATGAGGTGGATAATAACCCTTATGGACGAAATTAGCGTAATCTCACATGAGAAGAGTGAGTCAAAGGAATTTCTACCAGCAGAGGGATTCGAGTGATGAAGGTGGGAGAGCGTTTTAAGGAAAGGCAAACAAAATGCGGCTGGCTGAATAAACGAAGTCGAGTTAAAGAAAACTAGCCGAGACTAAAAGGAATCGTGTGGCCGAAATTAATTGGAAAACGTTGTTTGGTGGACATGAGAAAAATAACAATTTACAAAGCCGCACTCTGTTTGTTACGCACTTTCGTTTAATAAATAAAACGTATTTTTTTAAGAGGTTGGTGTAATAACTGCCTATTGATATAATGGTAATATTACGGTAAATTATATTTTGGTGGAGAGATAATACTTGAAAAATCGATGATTGGATACAAACAATAAAACAAATAATTACATAAATAAATGACTGGCTGATAAATAGGATATAATAAGAAAGAGTTCGTCAATATAAAGAGAAATCTGGTTTTTTAATAGTAACAAGTGTTATCGACGAAAACAAAGGATGGGAGAAAGATAATTGGATCATTATTAGTATAAGGTTACATGCTTATCAGAACGGAATTAGGATAAACTTCCACTTAGTGTGATGCACGCATAATTACGACAGCCTATAACACTCCGTTAGAAAAGCTAATTAAAGAGGCGATTAATTTATATAGCAGGAATTACATCTTCTATACAACTAATATTCATTAAAAGCAGGAATTACGAGTCAAAGGTCGTAAAAATAACGAAGATATACCTTCATTAAAAATACAGACGCTCTTATAACATGCTCCGATGGTAGGGGGCTGGGATATTCTTATGTTTTAATGAAACGACGTATTCAAATTCAGGCTGCATCAAGTCTCGAAATATGGATAAAAATACGCTTCAATCCAGAAAACCATTCTTCGAAGAAACATTCGCCAGAGTGTGCCACTGCATTCGAGAAATTCGTCCGGGAAAGCGTGAAAAGCGCAAAATATGAGGTGAAGGAGGGGGAAAAATTGTGTCGTTAAAGGATGTGAGAGCCAGAGGGCGCCGATAAGAGAGATGAAAAAATAGAAATATCTTGCAAGAAAAAAGGATTTATCGTGGAAAGCATAACATCTTTTGAGCTTCGTAAATCGCAGGATTAAACCCGCTTTCTTACAAGTTTTGTCGCGTTTTCCGAAAAGAGAAGATTCGGATCGCCGTGATGGCCTTTCACGAGTACACGACATAATTCGCAATGGCAATGGTGTCTCTGTTTTTTTTAAAAAGAACATCACCAATCGAAGTTAACAGTCCGTCATTTAGGAGTAAAATCAAATCAATTATCTGTAATGAATTTTACCAGTTGACTGGCAGCATTAAATTTTTTTACATTAATAGCGTTTTTTTAAAATTCACTAATTACTACTCACTTCGACACGTTTTTTTGAAGCGGTTATGGTTTCACTTCGTTCATCCGTTCATTGTTCACTTATTAAAACTGAAATTGTGGTTGCATCAAAGGTCTGGAACCATTCAATTTTCGGATCACATAGCTTTGGCGATGTCAATTATTAATATGTGCATTCGGATCTATCATTATGCCCTCCCGTCTGTCCGTCCATCGTCCACTTAATAAAATTGAAATTGTGGCTTAACTAGAACGTCTACCATAGTGGTCGAAATTTATGGAGCATTGCCTTCAATGAATTGTTCGCTTGGTTTAAATATTTTTAAATCTCGTATAGAGTCCAATTGCATTACAAAATTACGTATTTTTTTAAATAAGTAAAAACAGTTTAAATCAGTCATATTTGCGAATGAATGGCTTTTGTATTTGAACTTGGAGCTGTGGTAATACCTGGAGATATTGAGTTTCACATTATGGTTATGTACAACTTAGTTCAAAAGGGTGGAAATATCCATTTATTTATGTTAAGAATCGCACGCTTAGTGTAAATCAAAATATGTATGTACTTAGATTCGGCTCAGAGTATTGATAAAATATTGTGCTGAATTTTGCGGAAGTTGTAAAGAATTACGGCCTGGATTAATAATTATTTTCCTTAAGAGAGTAACTATAATTTTTTTCTTCAATTGAAAAGGCAAGTAGTGATAACGACAAATGATACGTGGACGACAATAATTTGACGCTTATACCGAGCTAACTGACTACTATTTTCATCTCTAAAATGACGCTAAACCCTAAAATGTAGAAAATATTTTTTTTACTATTTCCGAAAAAGAAGCTGAAAACACAAAACGAAATTGTACGAAGCACTCCCTACTTTTAAAATTTCGAATACCAAGGAACATTTGAATGGAATAAACATTTTCTACTCACCAGCCCGGTCGCTCAGTTCAGGAAGACTGCGTCAGGCTACGTAGAAACAACGGCGTGGGCACGGGACAGAACTGGAACAAAGAAAAGAAAGGAGTTTAATTAAACAAAATAAAAGCTTCACAATTCACCTAGCTACACCGAAGTTGCGGACCCGAGATCGTCTTAGGAGGGTTGGATAGTGCGAGAAAGAAAAACGATGGGGAACTGTTAGATAGGAGAGGGGAAGGATGGGAATTTGGAGCGAAATGAGGAAATAAATCGAAGTTTCATAGAATCCGGACCAAACTTTTCGAGACACAACATAAAGACAGATAAGGAGGAAGGGAAAAAAATAAATCTGTGGGATGAGGAAGAAGAGGTGGATTGGGATAGATAGAGGGAGAGGGAACTTCCAATCAAGTCGGGATCTTGTACAGTTCCGAAATACTTCTCCTCCGGTTATTCTTCTTATCCCTTCCTCTTGGTTCCACCTCTCCCTCCCCCCCCCCCCCTCCCCTCCCACATCCGTCGCGGTCACCCATTCCCCCGACGACATTCCCTACCCTTCCAACTCCTAGCGGCATCCCCTCTCCCTTCCTCTCGGTCACGGAAAATCCAATTACCCTCGACCTCTAGAGCAGGCAAACCCGCGCTCCCGACCACAAGCAGAGCCTCCCCAGGTCCACTTTCTCCTCACGGGACCCATCCGGCTACCATCGTCCCCCTTTCCCATTTCGCCGCCCGTCCACACAAGGAGAAACACTAACACATACACACGACCGACTACCGTTGTCGCCTCCCTGAGCTCCCATCCGGCGACCCATTGAGATTAACAGAAAGGCATCGAGGTGTACGGAAAACAGGGAGACGAGGAAAAAAGAGGAATATGGGCAGAGAGCAGAGGTCATTTGTGGATTGGAACGTTGGATAGATAAGGGTAGTTTTTAAATTAATCAAAATTAAAATCGATACGATTCAACTCAAAAATGAAATTAACTTTGAGTAACTAGAATTTTCGTTTGGTGTTTCAACAAGTAGGCTTAAATGCCTCTAAAAATAGAATAGAATAAAATAAGAACTAAATTAAAACACCATTGCAAGCAGTTCCTTTAGGAAAATATGCATATTAAATATTCGTTTATTATCTACATGAATTAGAGATGATGATACTATACAACCAGATTTTAAAACGTATCGTAGATGTATAGGGAAATAATAATTGGCAATTAATTTATTTTTAGTAAAATAACAAAACGTTCTATTAATTTTAGTGACGTACATTTCAAGCGCAGTGTTGTAATTTTAATAGTATAGTATGTAGTAGTCACCCAAAGTGCATTACTTAATTTTTTAAAATTAGGATGAAATAGAGCAATTACATAAATATTTTTATTTCCCAATTTTTTTGGCCTTTGTATCGTAATACAAAAGATAGTTTGATGAGATGATGGAAAACGCGTTCATGATTAAATTACTAACGTAAACATTAACACATACCTTTGGAGAAGTTTTCACTTAATCCTTGACATATCAAAGCCTTAAATTTTGATACAACAACAACACACACAAAAACAGAAAAATACTACGGGGAATAGCCCCAATTTTGTACAAGTCTTTCCATTAAACAACCGAAAAAATACACAAATTAAAAAAACGTAAATATTGACTTGGTAACAATGACGCTTCAGCGGTTGGCATGTTATTTATCGAAAAGAGATAAATAAACTCGTTGGATCGTTTATTAATGTAAAAGATAACTCTTTATAAAGTAATTGAGAAAATGTAAGTATAGGGAAGGGCCAGTGAACAAAATTAAACTCCACATCGGAATTAGAAAATTGTATAAATTGACTAACCTACAATTGATGTTCAGCTTTAACTGAAAGCTACGTTGTTGAAGTTAATGTTCCTGCAAATTTCCTAAGAGATTCAAATTTTTTTCCCTACATAAGTTTTACACCCAATTTGAAATAGTCTGTACATAAGTAATAGGAAAATTTCATTTCTAAAAAGAGTGGATTCTGTATCTTTCTGCAAAGATATTTGGAAATATTGCGTACCTACATAGATCAAGCATTCTTAATGAAATTACTTCTTAAGAATATGAGTCTATCGTAAGCAACTCATTTATTTCTGTACCAAATAAACCTATTTATTTTCAAATACTTTGTTCAGTTCAGGCTTAAATACAACGCCCTCATCGCATCTATGGTTTAATATTTAAAATCTCACTCGGGATTACTTTGTAGAATGAAATCATGGTTTCAGCATATTTTTATCTTATGGATAGAATATGTCGTGATGTATGATTAAAAATAGTTAATGACTTCCCTCGCCAGCCTTATTTTTTTTAACGAACGTCCACAAATGGACGATATCCTAGGTAGAATATAGTATACAAGTATTAATTGTGCCTACCATCTTGCGGTGGTAACGACAACTAGATGCTCACAAAGTTTGGATAGCAACGCTGTGAAAGAGGAGAATACTAAATAGCACGACAATAAAAATGGGATGGGATTCTGTCACTACGCGCCACTGTAAACCTGAACGATGTTTTGACAAAATTCCCTCAACAGAAAGCGACTTAATCGAACTAACAATAAGAATCATCCGACACAATGCTTTCATCTCACTCAACTCATAAACCGTCCTATTCCATCAGGCGTTTTTCCCCTTCTAACTTCCCATCCGTCTCCTTCACTTTTACTTCTTTCCTGAAGGGAAGTTTATCTTGGAACCCTTAGTATAGTCCTTTTAAGGGTCCCTCTCTTATGTAAACCAACGGGCCGAATCATCCAGATGGTGGCTCTTGACGTATTCCCGATCCTTTATATTGCTATATGTATCGATTGGGATAAGGTTGCTAAAAACGTTCGCTAACTTCTAGCACAGTAAACCGAATGTAAACTGTCTCTCTCTCTTTTGCTTCTCTCTTTAATCTTCGCCTGTTACTTTTCGCCCTCTTGAGGGGGAGTGGTCTATTGAAATGAGAGCTAGGCGAGATAACCAAAACTGACCAAAAGCAACTTGAGGCGTTACGCCAATGCTGTATTATTGGGTAACTTAAACATGTCTGTGTGAAGCATAATACATAAATTAATACAATTTAAGAAGCCGAATGTTGGGTGTGTCGCAATCGTGAAGTAAAAAATTTCTACAGCTAATTTAATCAAATTGCTAAAAAATTTTAATCCGTGTCAAAATAAACCGGTTTTGCTATATAAATATTTGTATAGATATTTTCTCATGGCCATATACAAAACTACAACAGAACAAAGTGCCCCAAATGGTACTTGCGTGCAACGTAAAAATGTAAGAGAAACGTCAGATCAAAGTACCTAAAATTATTAATCCTCCTTAGAATTGAAAACTATCAACTTTCATCGATACAGCGTAATTAACATCATTTTCCTTCCTCCAGTTCCGCAAATTAGAAAGCAACAGTATAGGTCCAGAAAACAATGAAGCGTCTTCGCGTCATATTCCAGCCCTCAAGATTCACAAATTGCGGAATCATGAAAACCGATTTTTTTTTTTTTTTAGCATTTTCATTCTAAATTCGAAAACCCCACGACCGATTGAAACACGGCATCCCTTGATACAGCCAATTTGCAGGACGCGAAACAAGAAATGAAAGATAAAAAAACGCAAGAAAGCTTCGGAATAAGACCTAGGGTAGAGAGAGAGAGAGATTTTTTTTATTGCTCTTTCTTTTTACGCGAGGTCGTGCTGGGGCTTGCAAGGAAGAAAATAGCTCGTCTCGGAAAAACTCGTTGTTACTCCGCCAGCTACGAGGGTTGGGGAGGGGGAGGAGAAAGATGGAAGGGGTGGGGGAATGAGGGAGGTTGGGAAAGAAAACGAGAGATTACTTGCGGAATGGATAGCTTTTGGTCTCGGAGGTGAGAGTTTTTGGGCTTCCTGGCACATCGGCGTTTCAGCTTCAACGTCGTAGATGAGGTGGCCAAAAGAGTAAGGGAGGGGGCAGAATGAGTGGGAGGGAGAGAGAGAGAGAGAGAAAGAGGAACGGCTAAGTACTAAAACAAGAAAGCCGCAAAAGAGAAGCGGAGACGCAGGGGAAATAGAGGGAGAATTAGTGGAAGGGAAGAAGAGAAAGGAAATAAAAGGGAGAGAAAGATATAAAGGAAAAGAGAGGACTATAATGTGAAAAAGAGAGGAGAAAAGCGGGAGGAATATAAAAATAACGTTGAGGAAAACGGAAAAAGGGCGAGAAATCGAGAGAAAGAAAGAAAGAAGGTAATAATTACATATGAAGAAAAAGAGAGAAACAGAAGGGGAGGAAAGCGAGAGAGAGAGAGAGAGAGAGAGAAATGAACGAAAAAGAGAAAGTACATGCGATATAAAGAAAGAATAATATTGTAAACGAGACTTTAGGTCATTCTTCTCTCCCGACCGTACGGTCTCTCCCTCTGTCCGCGGCAGAAGAGAATGGAGATAAAAACGTGGAATCCAAGATGGAAGGAGAGAGAGAGAAAGAGAGGGATAAGGTCAACGAGAAAGAACAGGGGATGAGATAAAAAATAGTAACTTTACGGGGAGGGGTTGGGTGGGTACGGTAGGGGGAGGTATAATGGATCGAGAGGGAGGCAGTAGGAGGGAGGTCAGGCATGAGCAAGGGAGGCAGAAAAGGAGGTTGTAGGGTGGTGGGGGGGGGGTGATGCCGGGATTTTGGTCGCCATTATGTGGAACGTGCCTGGATCATCCGAGGCACGACGACAGATGGCGTGGCAGGAAAACCGTGAAAAAAATACATATAGAATCATGTGCGGTGAGGGAAGGGGAGGATAACGGAGGGTTTGAGGGAGGGGAGAGGGAGGGGGGGTGTCGTGGGAAGGGGGTGAGAAATGAGGTGGGATCTCCGGTGGTGTGGGAAGATGGACGGAGTAAGGGGGGCAAGAAGCCCTCGAGGAGGGGGAGCTTTGGTTTTGATTGGAGCGGCTTGATGGGAGAGGAGAGAGTCAGGAAGGGGATGGCGAGGTAGGCGGAGGAGCGAGGGGGGGATGGGAGGGAGATTGCGAAGAGGGAGGTGTCTTGATGCTTTGACCTTTATGAGACTGCTGTGACACCTTCTGCATCGGGATGTCGGCGGTAACCTTAGCGGGAGAGAGGGCAGAAAATGAGACTGCCCACCTCCCTCTCTCTCTCCCCTCATTTTGCGTGGATTAGGGCAAAGGTTGCTTAATTTGACGGAGATGACTCTCTCCTATATGGAAAGACCCTTGCTCGAAGAATAAGGGGAGTATGAGCATTCACGGCGCTTTTTTTTTCACCGAATCTCTCGTCCGGGTAATTTCCTATAATCGATCTGGACTCTTTTACGTTCGCTTACGCTTAAAACTTGGGTTTTCTTTTTTGATAAACAAAACTGAAAAGATTTTTAATTTAAAAAAATTTTTGAAGGAGACTATTAAAACCTGAAATTACCTCAATCGACCTCAACTTCTACGGTTTTGGTGTAAAACTTATCCACACAGAAAAATCCGTGCGTAATACAATCGGTTACAATTATTATATCTGAGAGGTTTAAACAAATCAACTGAAAAATACCTCACTGTTTGATTCAAAAGAAAAATGGCAAAATAATATCTACTAATATCCCTCACAGTTAGATGGTCACCTTTCGCTCAGGAACGATTTCCATCTTAATTTGTTCATTTCAATATAGCAAAAGCCAGGGATATTCTCTTTTTTGATTGATCGAAGCTCTCGCTTTTTACAAATGCGAAGCGAAAAAGAAATTATCTGCGATAAATTTTCACGCTAATTAACCAATTAATGTCGATCCCTTTCGCTCTTTTTTCCACTCGAAAATTTGAATTTTGACAGGGCAGAAAACATATTACGCTATCAGCAATTACCGATTCTTCGTATTCAAATTTCGCTATTATTCCGTATTAAACGTCTAACGAACTCGGTATCTCGGAAGTCTGGAGCCGAGTTAATCACCGACCATTAAGGAATTCTTCAGAGGAAATTTCGGAGCGAGAGGGGGAGATACGTTCCCGGAAATTTCGTTCCATTTTAATTTTTACGCCGTCCCCTTCTCCCATCCCCCTCCTTTCCTCTCAGCCCTGACTCCATAACTTTTCCTCTTCCACCTGCCTGCAGTTCCATAGCCGTCTCTTTTCGTCACGGCATCTTACGCCGTGTCGTTTGTGCGGAGCCAATTAGCATTGGCCCTCTTGATGAAGGACTGCGAAGAGAGACAGAGTATAGAAGAATTGAAAGAGGGGTAGGAGGGCAGAAGAAAAAACGAGGGAGATTTTGGTTTCTAAGCCAACTAAACGTGACTCAAGGGTTACTCTAAAAAAAATGTGCCGCGAAAATGTTTTTAGTCCAAATTTTTTTCACGCGAAGGTTTCCCAAGCCATCAGAAATTTTCAAGATCAAGAAGTCCTTGTGAGTAAAGAATGTAAAGTCTTGAATATTTAAAAGCCTTTCTACCTTGCCTTTTAAAATTAATAGTCTATTGGGAAGATATTTTAATATGTTAAAACAATACAAAACTTTAAAATTACTGATTTCGATAAAATATTAAGGAAGTTATAAATTCAAAAAATTCATTTTAAAATGACATACATTTCCAATGTATTAAGCTATTATTTAAAAAATTTGGGCGTTTTAGTGGGTTAACTAAGAAAAGTTTTTTTTTACAAATAATATTTCGCTGATTGTAAGCCTAAGCTTATATGAGATGCGTATGAGTCAAAATTATCCAAGATAGCTTCTTTTCTCTGATTACTCGACTGGATTGATCAAATGAGATGTTTCCATCGCCTTAAATAATCTAGTCGAATATTTCATAATAATTATCAGATATAACATTAGAATACTTTTTAATAGCGACACTGATGATCTTGTTTCTATTTAGAATAGCAATTCTCTGTAAATTATTAAAAATACCAAAAAATGTACCATATTCACTTAATAAAGAAAATCCACTACTGCAATAAAATCCTATAGATAATTTCTGAAGTGTCCGTCCGTCCGTCCGTCCCCCCCTCTATCTCGAAAACCGTTTGACGTAGAGATTTGCAGTAAACGGCGTTTTGTTTCTACAGGCCAGGAGGTCCCTAGAAAACTATTCTCAATTTCCTAAAGTCTCGGGTTCGATTCCAGGAGATAATTATATGTTCTCATAAGTTTACACGGGATTTTCGAGTTTTCAGAGTGCAAGGTTTTTTTCCTTCATCCGTTAAAATACGTAAATATGGACCGATTTTCTCCGTTTTTGATTTATTCGACGGCTAAAACTCTAAATTATCTTATTCTTTCAATGTTTACACCCTACGCGGTCGAAATGTTCGGAAATACACAATTGTTTTAGAAATTTTGCCGATTTTTTGTTCTCCTTCGGGACGCTGCCAAGTCGACCTTAATTGTTGCCTCTGATTCAATTACCATCGATTAAACGTTCATATTGACGGGAAAATGGAATCCTTAAGTTAGTAAGATCATTATACTCTACATTTTTGCTTTAATTAAAGTTTTATTGTTATAAATATAACAATGGATGAATTCATTAAGATAATGATTTAACTCGAGAACATTCAGTAAGATTATTTTCTGTGACTAGGACGCGTTTATCGTAGATTGTGGTAGAAAAGCATATTTATTTTTTTAAATACTGTATCTGAGTATTCAATCTTTTGGAAATACCAAATGTTTTTGTTTTCGTGACTGAAGCGACCAAGAATCACCCTGTCAGTGGAAATACGCGTAAGACTCTGCCATTTCATTACGAAGGCTTTGGTGTGGATATTCCTAAACCCCGGTAAGTTTATACTCCGCATTATTCTACAATCAATTGTTTCAGCGCTTACTTTTTTAATACTTTCGCCTGGCTTAAGTGGATAAATAATTATTTTTTGTGGCGTCGCTTTTACAAGAGTTATGTTTTGTGATTGATTAAGTGGATGACATTTCCTGTAAATTACAGAAAGCTCACATCTTTCTTTTCCCAATATTTGCTTTCTTTGAGGTGTTTTGACTCGCGGTCTTAGCAGTTCTATTCTTCTGTTTCCTCATTTCACATCACTACAGTTTATGCCTGCCGCGTAAGAATCTTCCGATCACTAATCATTTCAATTTAATTACTGTGCCGCATCAATTTACTCTCTACCATAACTTATAAAATACAGATTTCTGATTACCTACGGATAATATTTTTTTTAATATGCGCACACTGCCTTTCCCTCAGTGAGATTCTAACACGCAAACCTTACATTGGGAGTCAAATATCTAAGTATCCTATACTGTGTAAATTCATTGCTACAGTAAAATATGAATTATTAACATCAACTTATTTTACAAACTTATTATTTTTTTATGAATCAAATTAAAATTAAACGCGCAAATTTTGCGCGGGCTCAGCTAGTTTAAGTTATTAAAGCTTGAAAAGTACGTTCCACTTTTATCGATACAACAAACCAAATCAACTACATGCAATAAAATGTATGCTGTAAAACCCTGAAAAGTACCTTCCACTAATACCGAGTATATACCAGTTATTTATTCGTTCGCTGTAATGGGTTAGTTCTTCATCGCGGACCATCGATTTACTTCAACAAATGAAGGAAGGGGGAAGAGAGATGGCTCCGTAATCGCGCGGGTTTAAATCCATAACAGCGTAAAAAAACCCTCAGAAAAGAGAAAACATCATTGCGGAAATCCTTATCTATTTTCGGAGTCGGCGAGCAGGCTTTTTAGCTGTTGACGACGGCATTTTCCGCGTGCGAGCTAAAACCCTGCTTTCAACTGGCGTTGTAAATTTCCGAGAGGATAAAATATCGAAAAAGATAATAATCCCTCTATTTTTTGACAAGTTCAACAGAAAAGGTTGAAACACATTTCGTTAATGAGAGATTCTGACGAAGCCACAAAAGGATCAGTCCATCATCGCTAATGAATTTACCTGAAAAAGGGATCCGAAAAAGGCGCCTTATTATTCGCGCATTTTGAGGGTGGAAATTTTTATTTAAAAAAAACAAGGAAAACGGAATTCATTTTAAAACTTTAAAAAATGTCGTGCGCAATTAATAAAAATAATCGGAGAGCCGCTCGTAATTCTGGAGAAAAGAAAATTTCAAGCTCTTCCGCGGAAATGCTTAACGAAATGTTCAAATAGAAAAAAAAAAATTATAACGGGGACGATTTTTTCGTCCTTCACGGGATAACGCGATATATTTTTTTTAGCAGTCGATGATGAATAAGAGCTAAGAGCTCGTACAATTTTACGAATAAAATTCTCAATGAAAATGTAATCATTAAAAAAGATTCTCATGTCATAAGTGATAAATTGTTTAGAAATTCTTGTTAGATAATAGAGCAAAATATTGGTAATAATATTGCCCTGAATTTGTTTATCAAAAAGGATATATATATATATATATATATATATATATATATATATATATATATATATATATATATATATATATATATATATATATATATATACATACACACACCACAAACGCGCGCACGCACACCCATCTGGGGATAAACCAAAAAGAGCCATGGGTTTAAATCTCCACGTAACAAACTGCATTACAAGCCATGAAACCTGCAAATGCCTAATTACTTTCCATATAATTAATGGCGGAGAGATAAAACGGATTAGTAAACCGAGTCCTGTGATGATCATTTTGTCTGGAGTGTCATTTCCATTCGTTAATATTTTCAGATTTTGATATCATTCGTTTTATTTAAGCTGTGCTTTTTATGATGAACATATAGTATTTTGTTCTGGTGATTACCTGAGCCATGATTCTTTTATTACGTTTTGTTTGTTTTAAAGAGCTACAGTGAGTCCCTTTATTATTGGGCCAACGTAAAAATAATTTTCAAAACATATATTTTTAAAATAAATTATAGTAGTTTTTTCGAAACCTATTCACCTCTTTATTGTTGATTTCCTTACAAAAATATGAGGATAATTGGTAGCATTCGACTACTATGGCAACATATATAAACATGTTTATTCAAATAAACAAAAATATGACAACAAAATTATTGGGCCAAACCTTCATTAGATACCATCGATATCCAATTCATTATCGATTAGTGTATACTGTCAGTGCAGTATCGTGCGTTGGTCAATACGTGCTTCTTGAACATTTGTGCGCAATTCACAATTTTTTACTAAAGAAAGAGCTGAAATAATCTACGTGCAAAAAAATGGAATGTAAAAGTGCAAAACACTTCTTTTAATCAACGTCAACTGGTTATTTTCCATCATGCCAAGGGCAAAACAGAACGTGAAATTGCTGCAATGCTACAAATACCTAGAAGTACTTACTAGACGTTTTATAAATGAGAATCGTATAGATTCCAAGCCAAATCCCGGAAGACCAGCATTACTGAATGATCTCGACAAGCGTTGGATTATGCGAAAAATAAAAGTAAATCCTCGTTTAAGCGCTCCGAAAATTGTAAATGAATTGTCAACCTATTGCGACAAACATGTACATCCAGAAACCATTCGGCGTTGCATAAGGGAAAATGGTTACAATGGTCGAGTAGCTAGAAAGGAGCCATTCATTAGTGACGCCAATAAAAAAATCAGAATAGCATTTGCAGAAGAACATGTGGATAAGGGCGGAGATTTCTGGAATCAGGTAATAATTTATTGCTGATGAAAGTAAGTTCAATGTTTTTGGGTACGACTGTCGCGCCATGGCGTGGAGAAAGCCGAATGAGGAACTAAATAAAGAGAACCTTCGACCGACAGTAAAACACGGTGCAGGATCTGTCATGGTACGGGGCTGTATGTCCACTTTAGGAGTCGGAAATTTGGTCTTCATAGATGGTATTATGGATAAAATGGTCTACCTGAACATTTTAAAGAATAATTTAAAACAGTCGGCTGAAAAAATGGGGATTTTGCAGACCTTTCAGTATTACCAGGACAACGACCCCAAGCATAAAGCTCGCATTGTGCGCGAATGGCTGCTTTATAACTGCCCAAAAGTAATTGGCACTCCACCGCAATCCCCTGATATAAATCCCAATGAAAATTTGTGGGATGAGCTCGACCGAAGAGTCAGGAGTCACGCAATCAACAACAGAGAAGAATTGAAAAAACTGTTGCAGGAAGAATGGACCAATATTCCTGGAACAATCACCAAGAAATTAGTAGAGTCAATTCCAAATAGGCTCAAATGTGTTCTGAAAAATAATGGGTACCCAACAAAGTACTAACGGTAAGTCTGTTAGTCTATTAGTAGTAAAAACAATTTATTTTCCATTTGTGGCCCAATAATTTTGTGATGTCATATTTTTGTTTATTTGAATAAACATGTTTATATATGTTGCCATAGTAGTCGAATGCCACTAATTACCTTCCTATTTTTGTAAGGAAATCAACAATAAAGACGTGAATAGGTGTAAAAAAAAACTATAATTTATTTTTAAAATATATGTTTTGAAAATTATTTTAATGTTGGCCCAATAATAATTGGACTCACTGTGTATGTTCATAATTGTTATTATTATTCCTCAATTTTAGGCGCGTTTCGCTTCCAGAATGAGGGTTTATTACCTTCGGTCTGTCCGTTGTTGTAGGTTTGTCCATCCGTCCGCATGTTCGTTCTCGACTTCTACCGAACGGATTTTCATGAAATTTGATGTTAAGGACACAGTCAAATATAATAACTAAATTACATAATGAATCACGTAGGCCAATCAGGGGTGCCACTTTACTGGTGACGAAAAATGAACTTTCCGTCATATCTCGTAAAGTATTGGTCATATCAAAATAGTTTTCAAATAAAAGTTGTAGAATTAGTAGAGAATTTCTTTCTTTATACATTTTTATAGTAGGAGTAGCCGTTATCAGTAAAATCAAATAAGAATGTCTTATTTCGAGTTGAACTTTTCTTGCATGGTTACTTCGTCATTGTCACTAACATAAACAATTTCACAAAAATACGTTTAATTTCCTTACGTGTGCATGCAATATTTTTAAGTAGGAAGAGATGGATAATTTATGACGAAGAGAAGAACTCTAAAACGCTTTTTTCCTTAAGAACACACACAGAAACAAGGACTCATCAAACACAGTAGGTAAAAGTGACGAAAAAGTCAAGGAGGCATGTTACTTCTCGTTAGTAAGACCGCTATTACAGTACGCGTCGAGCATATGGGATCCGTACGAGAAAGGATTAATCTCCGAGTTAGAATGCAGCAAAAAGCCGCTAGATTCGTCAAAAATTGTTACGATAGAAACAAAAGTGTTACAGACTTGATACAGGACTTAGGATGGGAATCATTAACTGAGCGCCGATCACGCTCTAGGTTAAAACTTCTTGAAAGATTTAGAACGCAATATTCTCCAGCGATGTCGAAGAAATAATAAGAGCGCCAACTTATATTGGTAGAATGGACCATCCTCGTAAAATAAGAGAGATAGCCTGTAGGACTGAGAGGTACAAAGGCTCGTTTTTCCCTAGAACGATAGCTGAGCAGAACAGAAGTTACGATAAGAAATCAGCTGACGTACAGTGATACAATTCATTATTATGCGCTTTCCCTTGGTGTTATTGCACCCCCTGCCACACACCATTGCGGTAGCTTGCAGGGTGAACTGTAGATATAGATATATCATTTCATACAAATACTCAATTGCACGAAACCCGTCCATTTGTGATACGCTGTACACTTTCCTAACTTGTTTATGCATTTCATGTTAGTCCGTTGAATTGAAGAGACGTTCGATTTAAACGATAATAAGCGTCTTTTGTTGATGTTTTCGGTATAAAACAAAAATGATGTACATGAACATCTAAGAATGTTCATGATAACAGGCTTATCAAAGGATCAAAGGGTTAACCGTATAGCTACTAGCGAATGTTTCCGGGCCATAAGACCATATATTTGAAGAGACCTGAAGATACAGTGGAATCATTTAAGTGAAAATCGACTTTAAACATTTCTTAGCGTTAAAGTTTCAACATTCAAGCTTTCATGACCATTGTTTCTATTAAAAATTATGAAATTTTACGGATCGCTTTTTCATCATAGCTACGCGAGCCTCAAATAGAGCACTTGGGGGCATAGTTCGACAACCACTGCACTACGTGATGATAAATATCTAAGAACGAAATGAAATTGAATTTTGACTGTGAGAAGAATTCCAATTTAAATCGGTTCCAGAATTCGTTTAACTCTAGAAGTTTATACTATATCGGAAGCTCCACGAAAACATAGATAAGGCAAGCTTCCTAAAACGAACACTATTCATTTCATCGCTATTTTAAAGGCAGAGAGAGACTTTATTTCAACCGGACTGGATGCAGATGATAATAAACGACACTCTGACATCGCGAAAAACGTGTACCTTAACCACCATCCCTTACCCTATTCAAAAGTAAAACTCGTGCAATAGTGAACTAAAACGAGCCGTGAACTGAGCAATTGTCGTGAAGCGAGGGAAAGCTCAACCGATGAGGCGAGGCAAAAAAAAAAAGAAAACCTTTCTCCACTTCAATGATATAGAAAATGCATCGCGGAATCGCATTAATGAAAAAAAAAACACCTCTCCCCACCCCTCCACCGGAGGAGGAAGGGAGAGGGGAAAAATCCCTCATAATATAAAATAAAAAAACTTCGTTTTAATCACGAAATAGCTGACATGCTTTAAAAAAACGCACACCCGCTCTCAACACGTCTCTTCAAGAACGAGCATTTACTAAAAGTGGATGAAAAGTACAAAAAAAAAAAAAGGAAGCACTGCACCGCATTTCGTTCTTCCATTGTCTAGAGAATGATTCCCCGGAGGTCAAGAGGGAGAGAGAGCTGGGGCTGAGTTAGTGAGGAGGAGGGGAGAAGCGAAGGTTGCGACGGGGGGGATTTCAGCAGTGTGTGTGTGTGGATTGAGGGAGGAGGAGGAATAATAGAGAGTTCTTAAGTGTGCGTTGGAATGGGATAGTCGTGATGTAATCTATGAGAGTTGGAGGGAGAGAAGGAAGAGAGTTGGAAGGGGAGAAGAGAGTTGGGAAAGGGAGGGAGGAGGGGATATGGGACGGATGAGGAGAGAGACTCGCGGTGTTAGGTGCATTGAAGCGAGTTGAGAGGAAGGCGTCGGATTGAAACGCCACATACCGGGTGTTTCGCGTGTTCTCTCCTCGCCAATCCCACTTTATCGTCCCCCTGCCTCCCATTAAGCGCCATCTCTCACACGCCCTGCCTTCCGCGAGCGCGCGCGCACACATACACACACACACGTACACCCGCGCCAAGATAGACGTATAACACGCTCGCCCCCCCTAGAGGCGATGAAGTCAAGCTCATCCCTCTCTCTCTCTCTCCCTCTCTCTCCGAGTAGTCTGCTGCGAGGATTTCCTCAGCTGGAAACTCTTCCTCTGTATTTAATAATCGCCCGCATTTCAGTTCGTGCCTTTGGCGTGGCGCCGTTCCTTCGGGGAGGTTTTGAGGTGTGAAAGCTAACGATGTCCAGGGAGGCGTGGACGTTCGTGTTTTTTTTTTGTATTTTTTTTTTAGATCGACCGTCAACGCTCCTCCGCCGATTTGCAGCAGTCCGAGGAAAAGTGGAAAAAAGCGAACTTGTCTCCCAGTCATCGTACCGTTTGAAAATAATCTCTGCGTTGTGTAGGAAAAAATCTACCGATATGAATTTTCTCGTAGGATAGAATGTGAAATTTTGCTAAAATACGTCAGCCATTCCTTAGTTTAAAATGGACGTAGACGGAAAAATCTTAATTATTTCAATAGTTTACTTACACCAAGAACGTGTATTATTTAGTAAAATTGCTGGTTCTCAAACGGAGAATGTGAAAAGAAAGGAGTATTGCTACAATTCACATAATGTTTTGCGAATCTGATCTCTAATGTTGTCCTTTTATTAAATTTTGCCCTATTGAATCGAGGATTAATCCAATCCTGGCAAAAGCCGCTTCACCGATTAAATAAACCATATTTTCTTTGAAGCAACGGTCTAGGGCTTAACGTCATGGTATTTCATTACAAAAGAACTAATGAAAACGACAAACTTTTACGTACCTACCAGTATTTATTCATTCATTCAACATTTCCCAGGTTTCGACGCTTGGCGTCATCGTCAGAAGAAACCCGACAAGTGTTGTATGAATGAATAAAATACCGGCAAGTAAAGTTTGCCTTTTCATTAGAACATTCCCACGACTTTTCACGAGGCCATTTCCGTTACCCGCTTTAAAACATTAAGGCCGCATTCACGCGGTCGAAGACGAATAAAGTCAAATCGTGCGAAAACAGACACCCGCCGACAAGGATCGCGGTCGCCATGGGAACGATTTTAATATTCTCCGATAAACTTCGGAGGAACTCAACCCGTTGACTGATAAGTTAGCACGCGCGAGTTTCAAAAAAAAAAAAAAAAAACGCACGCGCATTCCATCCGACGTCTCGCGACAACACGTGCAGAGAGGCGTTCGGATTTTCGGGGAGGGTTGAGGAATCCGTTAAGGTATGCGGGACGGAGCGCGAACGCTCCAACGTGACTGAAAGAGAGGGGACCGAGTAAGGTGGGGAGGAAATTAAAAAAGGTTGTTGTAAAAGAAGAGGAGGGGGCGGGGTGTGGTGGAACTGTGCAAGGGGTTGAAAAAGGGCGTGCACGACGGAGTCAGGTTCATCGGATGAGAGCACGGGAGAGGCAAAGATTGGCGAGGTACGCTTTCGCTTTGGATACGGATAGGGGAGGAGGGAAGAAGAAAAATAAAGAATGAGGATAAAATGGAGGAGTTTTATAGCACTAGAAGAAGGGAGGGTAGGAAGTAAACGCGTGGGAGGTTGAGGGTTTAAAGAAAAAAGAGAGGGGAGGGAAATCCAGCGGGTGTGTCGAAAAGGGGGGGGAAAGGTTATGTGGTGAGGGGGAGAGGTTATGTGGTGAGGGAGAGAAGAGACGCGTCAGAAGTGCAGAGTTGTGCGGGAGTGGGATGAGGAAAATGGGTGCGAGAAACAGGTACCCAAGGGAACACTTCCATGGTCTCAGCCGATGAATATACGACGCCCGGTTGTGGGAAAACGCGTGGGCTGGAAGGGAAGGGAAGGGGGTCTGAGGGGGATTAACAAAGTATCGGGGAGAGAGAGCAAAAAGGAACAGAACGCTTTCGTTAATTTCGTCCGGCTATTCATCAACGAACGTGATTCGTTAAACGAGGAGGGAGAGTTGTGCGGGAAGGGAAGGAAGGCGTTTGAAGGGATATCGGGTGAGTGGGTTTTGGTGGGTTTGGCAGTGATATGGAGGGGAGAATTTGAAGATGAGACGCGATGGAGGAGATAGTAACTCCGGGAAAGGACAGTGTGTGAGGGGAGGCGGTGTAACAAGCGAGCGCCCAAGGGGGTGTGAAGGGGAGACCTCAAGGGGGAAGGGAGAGAGGGGAAAAATCTTGTGAGGGGGGAGAGGGGGTGGTGGTAGAGGGAGAAAGGGAGTGTGGAAACGAGAATATGGTCGAATAGGGAAAGGAGAAAGTGGAGATGGAAGGATAGAGAGAGAGAAGAAGAGGGAGAGAGAGGTGAGGACGGATGGAGAAAAGGAGCTGAGGGAGAGGAGGAGAGGGAGAGAAGAAAAGTTGAGGACAGATTGGAAGAAATGAAAGGAGAAATGGGAGGTGATGGTAGGATAAGAGAATGGGAAAGAGGGAAGGAGTGATAGTTCAAGAGGGGAGGGGAGATTAAGAGGAAGTTGAAGAGGTAAGGAGGTTTCGAAACATGAGGAAGGAGAATGTTTTAAGGAAAAGGGGGAAAATCGAGAGCGAGCGTGAGCTGGATTGGTGAATGGGCAAGAAGGGGTATAATTGAGATCCGACTCCATTACGAATTGAAGGAACTTTTATGAAATAGTGACTCTGGTGAGAGCGGGAGATATATGGTTAACAATCGGGCAGAAAGCAAGGGATCGCATTTCACTGAGAAATCACAAAGGATTGTTTCGTGTGTGTGAGAGAGAGAGAGAACGAGTAAAGGCGAAACTTTTAAGTCGCGTGGTTGTGTTTAAGGGGGTTGCTGCGCAGTTGAACGAATCGCATTAAAGTATTCTGAAAGAAAGTTTCCAGCGGATTTGAACAAATCGAAGTTTTAGGGAGAGAGGAGAGAGCGAGGGCATTTGAGAGTTGTATTAAGGCTGAATGCCATAAATGAAGAGTAATGACTGCCTGCTGAGGCATTTTACGCGAAATGAGTTGAATGTCAAAAGCAATAATCCTCACCGAGGAAAAAGTCTACAGGAGTAATAATGTCGTGCAACGTCACTGAAAGGTAATGTTTTCAAATAAAAAAAAATTAATTCGAACAGGCGCTCTTGCGGCGATAAAAAAGTTATGCTTAGAAAGAAATTATTATCGGGGAAAAAATACAAAATTGTTTGTATTAACTTCAATTGATGTAGCATTTAATTTGATGGAAAACGCCAAGTGTGATTCAGTTTAAACAGTTTAAACCAACGCTCCGAGAATTATATGAAGGACTCATATTTTTTTTGAAAAAACAAAAGATAGAAACAAACACCGATAATCGACATCAATTAACTTCGACCTATCGTAAATCACTCGATCCCTAATCTCTTTCAGCCGTAGTCAATACTCGAAATCTTTCTCGCCATCCCTTGTGTCGAGGAGGGAAAAAAAACTTCCCCCTTTATCCCCACGATTACAGAACAAACAAAAGGAGGCGGGAGAAAAAATTGTTTCTCTCTCAAAACGCCAAAAAGAGCCGGAGGAGTCGGTATTGATGGAAAAATTAGAGACGTGAAAAATGTGACAAATAACAGCCGAGGTCGGCGCATCCCTCACAGAAACCTCCCATTTCCAAAGGTTCTTAATTTGATGCATGGTCCTCAGGACGGCGATAAATCCAACCTCGGATGAGGGAAGGAGGGAAACACTACAGAGAGAGAGAGAGGAGGGGGGGTAAGGAGATATGCGGTGGAAGGGGGATGAAGGAGCAGAAAAGGGAAGGAGAGAAGGGCTAGAGGTTGGAGAAAGGGAGAGAGGGTAAGAGGAAATGAGGGGAAGTGCTTCTGAGAACCACTCGCCAGCGTCAAACTTGCTCCATTAGAGAGAGGCTGAGTTATTGGCCTTCTCTGAGATCATCCTTGGGGCGGGATGAAGCATAGGTTGGAGGGAAGGAGTGGGAGGTTTCCTCCTCCCTCTCTCTCTCTCTCCTCAGCCCGAGGGAGTGAACATTGCACCATGCCCTAAGGATGGGTTATCTCTTGTGGAAGGGATCGGTTATCTCGGAAAAGAATGTAGGCTGAAGAAGAATCCTCCTTTCTGAAGAGAGGATGAATCGATGCTAATTTGTTTGCGAAGGAATACAGGCACGGAAAAAACCCGTTCCATCACTTAAGGTGAGTAAAATGCGTTACCATGGGAAAAGTGATACGCGATGCTGTTTTTTTTTAATAATAACAAAGGCGGTTTTTTTCATCGTAAAATTTAATCATTTAAAAAATTCAATAATATTTGTCTTATTCGGTGTATACGTATATAATTTAAAGCGTTTTTAAGGAGAAAATCATTTTAAAAGTATAAACAATTGCTGCAGTTCAAAAGCATAGAAAACGATATATTACCATTCTATGAAGTGCTCAATTGAGATAAAATGAATTTTGTATTTTGAAGCGCGTCATCGATTAAATTGTACTTTTTTACCTTACACTTCCGTCACAATCACAAAAAATAAGTAAATGAAATAAAGGAAAATACATTAAGTCCCTGATTTACATCGTCCAGATTTTTATAGCTTCAACATTAGGCCCTTTTAGCACCTTTTCTTAAGATAAAGTAAAATGTGTCGATGTGGTAAATCTGTCCGTCCGTCTAGTCTATACACAAACTACTTTTTTAAAATTTTTCTAGCATTTAAACACCACATCGGAACAACTCTCTACTAAGCAGCCACCGAAATGACACCAGGCATCTATTATTCTGTGTGACCAGATCGTTTGGCTGGTGGTAGACCTGCGCGCGCCTGGGGATTCTCCGACTGTTTAAGCCCGTGAATCGCCGACAATGGATTAAGGCATTTGCTCATCTTTGTTACTCACTTATTTAGCTAATATTATCAGCATAAGCAATATGTTTTTGGTACTTATCATTACGAAACACTTTTCCTACAAACTAAAGCAAAACATAACGTATCCTTAATGTATATCAAGTCAACAGGAAAATAGATTCCGATCTACGTCGTTTCGTTTAACGTCGTGCCTTCTTAAGACGCATCAAAAATGTAAATCCAGGACTTACTGTGCAGATGTTATCTGGATATTCGTCGCTGCCAATATAAAACAAAGAAAAACCAAATGAAACCTTGTCAACTAAAGTTCATCGCTAATTAATCTAAAAGTAACAACTTACTTTTGTTAGATGCGTGTCGGTGCAATTAATGTTAGAATTCGTCAATTCAGTTACGTCTGGAAATCCAACAATGGATGATTTCACTTATTATTTTAGAGTTACAGAATATGGTTTCTACTACATTCAAAATAGGTACGTATTCTTAAAATAAATAAATTATAAATGGGAAGAACTTTAATAATTGAAGAGATGAGAAGATATGGAAGGAAGTCCGAAATGTATTATACAGGTTATAATATTAAGAATCTCAGGACATCTTTAAAATTTGCATAATTTAATACGTCGCAAACAGATATTCTATCTCAAAGAGTATAACGCTATCGGATGACTAAACTCAGCTTAAGTGAAGGAATTATCAATTGATGACCCTTTTCCATGGACGAAAAACCTTTTATAAAAGAGACTACACTTTAAAAGATGTTCAGTCCCTACTAACAAGAAAAACACTTGGCAAACAATTCTCGTTTCGTAACCGAGACAGAGATTGTACGTATGGACGGATATGAAGTGATGGTTATTTCCATTCACGCGTGCCAAACTCATTGAATTTGTACGAAAATTTTCATTGGTGAGAGAGCTTAAAAAAAAAAAATGAAGGCGCGACGACTGGTTTAACAACAAAGAGGCATATTAACCTCCTGCAATTCCATCCTAGCTGACCTCTTGTATTACATCTGTCTCCATAGCGCCAGATATACGATCCTCCTTCAGTGGCCCTTAACTCTCTTAAACAGTCGGCGTGTAGACGTCCGAATAACTTATGGCCCTTACACGGGGTCTAATTGCGCCCACTATTAAGGGAAAATCACCTCCCAATCATTCACCGGTCCCTCGCACCCTCATAGACCTCTACCATCCCTCTCTCTCTTCCAGGCCATTCTTTCCTATAAAACCATTCCCACCCGAAGGACGTCAGCGAGTGGACGCTGGATTGCCCATCGGAAGTAGAGAACCACAGTGTTCATTGGCGCGCAATTGCCTACATCGGAGGTAGGGAGAACGGAGGAGAGAGAGAAATGGGGGAGATAGAGACTGATGAGGATTGAGGGGAACGGTTAAAGAGAGAGAGAGAGAGAGGTGAAACACAGGGACTGAAGGGAATATTCGAAAGTGAGGAGGGATGGGGCTGCGATGGATGGATGTGATGTGGTGGGGGATGGAGAAGATACAGAGGAGAAAAGGGAAATTATGGCCAGGGAGATGTGTTAGCGCGAATGGTGGGACGGCGAGTTTAGGTTTCCATGGGCTTAATACCCTGTCCGGAGTTGGGCACCCTTCTGTTCCGACCGATTGCTAACATAGCGACTTAGAAAAGTGCCTTAGGACGCATTTCTCTTCGTTCTTCTCCCTTTTTTTTAAATTTCCCATTCCACTCCGACACTCTTCTCTCTTCATCTCTGCACCCGCTCAAATAATCGGTAGACAACGGCTATAGAAACCACGTCGCCAAACTATAAAAATGTTTATAGGACTCAAACTCAAAATTATAAATCTCTCCTCATGGCTTATGAAACAATTAAACAAGCTGCTTCAATGTATTCTAATACGAACGAGAATCAGAACCGTTTATGAATATTATGATGCTGACTTTCTTGTAGTTGAATGCATGCATGGTTTATAAAATCCTTTCTATGACCTTTTTAATCGCAGCATTTTGGAAATATATTTTTTATTTTCGAACGAAAATTATTGAAAATTTAGTTTGAGTGTTAATAATAACATATCAAACTTCATTTTCGTGGGTAGTCAAAGGTGACCAACCTAGATTTATTTTCAACGACAAGGCATGAGTTACCAAACGTTTATCTCCGAAGTTATCACTTTTCTCGTTTCTATTGATTTTTCAGTCATATGAAAACGATTTTCAAGATTTTTTAAAACACTTCACAACTGTTAAAAGTTCTTAGATTTTTACTTATCTTGATGATCGTTTTATATCAATATTATTTGTTGAAATAATTTTAGTTATCGATACCTAATATACGATCTTCCAAATCGCTTTTCTTATCGTAATATATAATTTAGTGTGTTTGTATGTATGTCCGTTTATAACTTAAGAACAAAAAGTTCCACAACTTTCAACGCTTAATATATTAAACCGAATTTAACATCAAAAGTGCTATCCCGCACGTTAAAATAAATCTCTTTGACAGATTAAATGTAGAGAAAATAAAGGTTTTATTATTGTTTTCGAGAATAAAACTTAAGAGGCACATTTTATCTGATCGTGCTGTTGACAGCTTCGCCGTATTTACGGAATATGGTAAAAATCAAGAAATCTATCGCCTCGATCGGACTTTAAGAAGGATATTTAATAACGGGGAGGAAACGCCGTAAAAATAATCTGTTTCGGAGTCGCTGGTTCCCGTAATTAATTATTCCGATGCCCACAAATACAATTTTTCAGAAGGAACACGAGAATGCTTTCATGTCCCTCAGCCCAGTCACAATTCGAAGAATCGATACGCGAGTACGGCGGCTGCTTTTAGTCATTCATTCGCAAATAATATTTTTCCCCGAGTAAAAAAAAAGCACATTATGATAGCGCGTATTCATTTATTTACTCGATTCGGTAGGCGCGGAATATCAATCTGGATCACCAAAACGGAGATCTCTGTTTACGCGAATGATTGTTTACCGCTGTTTGTTTTAATCCACTTCGCCCGCGTTATCTTCCTTCCGGCTAAATGTATGGTCGATAAAATACCTCGCGGGGATTCCTTACGGAGACGCGACGTGTGGCGCTCTTCACTCCAGTCAAAACAGTTTTCGGAATTTATTTGCAACCGTTCGTTTTCGAAGTCGTTAAACGATGTCCGCGTATACTCCCTTAAAATTGATCCACCCCTTCGCATGGGGGAGGGGGGAACTACTAAACCACGCGAACGGTGAAACTCGTCGGCTGGCTCGATGTATCCTATTTTATCAACCGTTAGCATCGAACAAGATGGATGGCCTTCTGCGGTTATAAATCTCATCCAGGCGTTACTAGCCAAAGAGAGGATGGTATGTCCGGTCATCTATCATGACCGGTGCGACTGCGTAGGATACCAACATTTGCATGTCTGCGCGCATACCAGGGATATCGATTTACCCTCTGCTCATAACTAACGATAAATAATCCACCCCCCCCCTATTCGGTGTATTTCGCAGCTTAAAGTCAAACATTTAATTATTTTCAAAAGGATTTTTCATATTCTTCCGAGTTTGTTGACATTTTGTATTTCTTTGTATTCAAATTCAAATGGGAGAAAGTGTCGCGAAGACCGCATGATATTAAGGATACAAAACGGTATGGAAATTTATATATTTAAGAGTAGGAAGAGGAAACACTCACTGTTTTGTATTCTTTTCATATGCAAAATGAAAACCCAACAAATATTTGAAATTATTTCTTGATATCTAGTTCTTCGACATTATTATTATACTATTGTGAGAACAGTCTGAAAATTACAAGAGTGAATGTTTGAATATATCACTATTAATTTTAATATTCATAGCTTTTTTTCTAAATATTCAAGATATCATCCAAATTTCCAGATCTATTGGAATGTTAAAATCAATTATGTGCGAAATTACACAAAATAATTGATTTTGTGAAATAAACAATAAAGTATGACCACATGGAGAACTTAATGGTGTCACATTAATTAATTTTAAATACGCATCATATGTCTGCACTTATATATACGGATTATAGAAAAGTTATCCCATCCTAAATAAATAAAATTACAATACTTGACATTATTTTCTTCAAATTCTCTGATGCACTGAAATCTCAACATTTCGGTTGTAATTTAAAATTAATTTTTTATTTATTAAAATACTTGACATTACTTAATACACTTCTCTGATGCACTGAGATCTCAACATTTCGGTTGTAATTTAGAAATTAATTATTTATTATAAAAATTATTACTGCACGATTTTTCAGTTACATTTTTGAATGTCATTTTCGCACATCGCAAATACTATTACAATGAATAAATAAACGATTGAACTAAAATATAAATTCGCAAAAATGTCTGCGAAAATCAAATGAAATTACATTTAAATCTGAATTTAATCCGCTCATATTTTCTCTTGAATAAGGAAGTTTAAAGTTACCACATGCAGAGATTTTGGCAACCTATCCTGTAATCCATAATGCGATGACACCAAGCGAAACGTTTTTCATAATTTTAAATTTATTTTCCTCGTAAGAACAAGTATCGAGCTCATTTTCTAAAGCCGAGTATCATAGCTAAGCGTAGAATAATTCAGACTCCTGAAAATTATATAAAAAATCTCACGATTTTAAAAATATTAATATTTAGGCAACTTCAAAATCACATTCCTGATTCCAGCCACTGTAAAAAGAAAACTTCTCACCATAGTTTCGCCAAAAACCTACCCATGATACAATGCTCCCTTCGCACCCTTCCCGGAATAAATTATCACCCGAAAGGCTTGTGTCTCCCTAATTTCACCCGCGAGGGTGTTTCCTCCAAAAAGGAGGAGGAGGCGCGTGAGGGACGGACGATGGAATGGGATGAAAAGAGAAAGAGAGAGAGAGAGGGAAAAAACAATAAAGCTGCCGCCTGACTTACGACGATAGCGCTCGACCAATAGAAGGGTTTTATCTCCCGCGCGCGGCATAATCGCCCGTTACGATTGGAAGTCACGTAGCGCGAAAAGAGCGTGCCAACGGCCAATTGGATCTCTCGGCGCCTTCTTTTTTTTTTTTTTTCATCCTCCCTCTTTTTAAAAGAACGACTTCATCGGTAGTTTGAATAATTCCTCCCGAGCAGCTCTCATTCTTTCTCTCAGGACCCTAACGTATAACTTCCTTTAACTCCGCCCTCCAATATCCCTTCCTTTTACGTTCTCGCCCTCTCGCTCTCTCTTCGTTCCTCCGCTTTCGTTATCTCCACATCCAAAAACCCGATCACGGACCTCTCTCTACTCCTTCCTACCTCCTAAAAAAAAACTCTCTGGTTCGTATGAGACTTTTTTCCCACGTAGGTTTTAGTGGAGGATTTGGGGGCGCTCGGGGGTAAAGGGAGAGAGAGAGTGTGTGTGAGTGAGAGAGAGAGAGAGAGAAGTGGGATGGGAGAGTCGGGGAAAAGAGAGGGTGGAAAGAGGAGCGACGAAGAGAGACGGAAGGGTAAGTCCTTCTGGGCCTCTAAATTCCGTCCCTTTACGTCCGAAGGAAGGAGGCAATGCCTGGTGGAGAGATCTGCCCTGCCTTTTTTTCCTCCGTCCCCCTTAAAAAAAAAGGACGGAATGGTAGAGAGAGAGAGAGTGGATGGTGTTTCGGAAGGAAGAATAAGGATCGGAGGGAGATGTGAATACAGACACCCCTACCGGAGAGAAGAAGAAGTTAGTATTAGGGTTAGACAGGTGGTGAGGTGTCTTCGGGATCCGTTGATGGAGGAACTTAAGTTCAATATAAAAAATGAAATACTAGAATTTCCCTTGCTGAAGCAAAGCTGGTAAAATGTACCCTGAGGATTATTCCTGGCATTCTTCCGTTGGAGAACTAATGAATTTTAAAGGCTTAGACATCATTTTCAGTCTTATCTATAGGGGGGAAAAGATGTCAGCAGCATTTCAGACCCAGGATCAGGGAGTGTCGATAAACAGTGCAATTCTAAAGGCTAGGCAAACGATTCAATTATTCATTTATTTTAATTTAAAAAATTCCAGATCCATGTAAGGAATTTACATTGTGAATTCAAAAGATATATTCATCCAAGATTTACCAAAAATTACGAATTATTTTCCGAACAAAACACGTAACATTTAAGCTAGCTAAATAAAATTCAAATTCAGCCATATAACATACTCTGTTTAATTCAGGATTTTTCTCTAAAAACTGGAAGGGGAAAGCGAATTAACGGAAGACGCAGTTGTACATATTTCCATTGGATCTCTTCTTCAATTTATGCCAAGAAATGATACATGCACTCGCAAAAGAGAAGCCATTTGGTTTACGTTCTTGTTTAATTTAGTTTCGAGAGAATTCGAGTTTCCTAGGGCGCATGGAACGGAAGCTAGGTATTCTAAATGGGTCGTCACAGCCTCCGATTTTCAAGTATACCTTTCTCTCTTGCAACTTGGTCATGCTGTTAGACAGATGGTGAGGAATATGCCAGAAAAATAACGTGCTTTCAATTTCAGACATTTTGAGCATAAAAAGTTCAGATAATTATATTTTCAACGAGATGAAAAGTTTCAAACGACACCGTAAGACCAAAAAACTGCCAGAGCTAAAATATTACTAAAAATGACTGGGACACGTTTGACTAATGTACGTATTTTATCGCTAGGAAAAGCCTTTTATAAGATTTCGGCAAGAGAACTTTTTTTTACGTCATACAAGCGCTTTATTTGTAATTGAAGAGTCTGCTAATAAGATGGAGTCAAGTTGCATGTTTAAAAATACCCATTTTCGCATTGTAACTAATGCGAGATAAATAAATAATAACAATAATAAATATGACGTTAACTAAGCCTACAAGTTGTGACTTTTTTCCTCTCTCTCTCTCTCGCCCTCAATAAAGTCGTTTGTTTCTCTCTCTCTCACTCTCGAGGTTCATTTCAGTCAGTTTCGAATTCCTTATGGACAAATGTAGAGTTTTTCATCACCTGAAGAAAGCTGAGATATCCCATACAATATCCTTAAAACCACGCATGCGTGTAGAAGGAAGAGTGAACAAGAGAGAGACGGGTCTGAGGTATGGACTTAAGTCGTTCTCCGGGTGTGGGGCTGTATACAAGTTGCTCTCTTAAGAGAAAAAGAAATAAAACAAGAAGAAAAGGGGAAGAAGGAAAGGAATTGGGTCTATGGCTTTAGAGACACGTTTATACCGAGACTAGCAAAACGTAAAGAAAATTGTCTCCCAAAGTTTAAGAGCAGAGATTTACGAATGATTGAACCATAAGGGTTGACCATAAACATTTTGAAACGCCTAATAGATTTAAAATCGCGTGTCTTTGAATATTAATGTATTATCACGAGAAAATATGCGACCATCAAATAGAAAAACTGTACTCTTTTAAAAATTGTAAATCAATAAATGAGTTCTTTGTCGAGCATACTTTGTCCAATCTAATAGGCAAGCACTGGTGGTGTAGTAGTTAGCGTGTCGGCTTCCAGTTGCAAAGTTCCGGGGTTCTATACCCGCGAATGGAGGTTTTTTCACCAAAAATAAATTACTTAATTAATTAATTTAAAAAACTGTCATCGGTGCCTGTCAGCAGTATTGTCAGTATGGTATAGAGCCTAAAGTAAATTATGTTGACTGGGTCTATATCCAATAGAGCTGTAGGCGTGATCCGGAGGATTTGAACGGCTACAGTACTGCGATGTGGAAAGCGAGACGGAAACTACCACATTACAATTCCCAAGTAATGATTATACATGTATGGTTGGACAATATGAGTTCTCTCGAGGTAAAATATTCCGGAAGTAAAATAGTCGCCCAATCAGATCTTCGGGCGGGGACTGTCTTGAGTAAAACATTTGTCGAAGGTAACTTACGTATAGGTACTTGGAATGTAAAAACGATGAGGAATGCAGGGAAGCTAGAGAACCTGAAATGAGAAGAAATATGATTGACATCAAAGGACTGAGCGAAGCTAGATGGGAGCGGGAAGGTCAGTTCGACTGGGAAGAATTCACGGTAGTTTACTCTGGATGAAATAGTGGGGAAAGGGGAGTAGCTCTGGTACTTAGGAATAACAGCAACGAACGATAGGTTGATGGGAATAAAGCTAAAAAGCAGTCCCAGTGGATATGTTGATAATCCAGGTATATATGCCATCGTCCGCTCATGAAGAAGAAGAAATCGAGGAGATGTATGAACAAATTAACGAGATTTACGAAGAAGACGGAATAGGAAAAGTCAACTGCATAAATATGGGTGATTGGAACAGCAAAGTTGGAGAACGACGAGAAGAAAATGTTGTCGGTCAATGCGGACTTGGGAAAACAAACCGAGGAGAAAAGCTGGTAGAATCTGCATTAATAATGACTAATACATGGTTCAAAAACCACAAACGAAGGCTGTACACATGGAAAAGCCCAGGAGATTTGGATAAAAGCTACATAATACGTAATTAATACTAAAGTATTTAGCCAAAAGTTTCTTTAGTCTAAATGCCGACCCGCAGCTCACACCATTTCATATATATTAGGAAAGATAATCTCCTTTCCACTTATTTTACCATTGTTTAGCAACTGATAAGCAGAAAATACTTTTTTAAACGTTATTACTTTCTCAATATACGTAGTATAGAGAAAGTATTTTCATGAAAAAAATCTACTTCGAGATTTCAACGGAAATACACGTTTTGAGGTCCCTAGAACACGTTTAGACTATTTTCGGAATGATGTCTGTGTGTTTATGTGATTATGGACCCTCTAACTCTAAAAGTACTTGCCATATCCTTACCAAACTTCATATATAACACTTTAGCATGAGCACAAAGAACTGACTAGTTTTGGACAATAACGGTTAACCGGAAGTCGAGGTTTATTCGAAACCCGATTCGGTTTTTGCGATATTTCTCCGTTAAAACATCATTATTGTATATACAATTCTATAAAAGGGTTATAGAGAATGTAATTTCCTACAACTTTCATTTGAAGGAATTTTCCATAGCAGTTATTGTTTAGGAATTATTTATAAATAATCGGTTTTTTCGGTTTCCGTCAAATATCTCCTTAAAAACGTCTTTATTGGTAATCTTCGTGAGGACCAAAGTTGTAGAGAATAACATTTCTTCCAGGTTTTGTTTGAAACAAATTTTCGTAGAACCATCCATTTCGGAGATATTTAACTTATTCGTAATTTCCTGTATACAGCGCCACCACCATGAAGCGGTGAATTCTGTAAACACATTCAAAATATAATTTACAGCAATAAGGACGACTGTATTCTTTTACGATACGAAATAATAATTTTGCCTTATGATGCTATTCATAATAATTTAAATATCTCTGCCCCAAATATGGAGAAAGTCATGTGTTGGCCACATCAGATTTTATTTACGTAATGCGACGATTTCAGTATTTATTTTGGGTGAATCAGAACGAAACTATTACTATCATGAATAAGACTTATAGATTATGAGACAATTCAAAATGTACAGAACGACAGATAAAAAAGTATCGATCGTAAAAATATAGAATGCATGGTATCATGTAATACGTACTATTATTTTCACGAATGATACTTTTTTCCTGAACTTCATGCGTACTTCAAGAAGTAATGCTATCATCAATATCCCGCACTAGACCCCTTATGCTTCATACTGCATATTTATCATAACCGGCTCACTTGATTTGAACCAATATATTTTGTCAAAAATCTCACATCACAAGAGGATTATATTTTTTTCTCATTTTTGAATAGAATACCTCATATGTTCCCATTATGAAAAAAAACACTTTAACTGAAGCGAAAGGCAAGATATTCCCATGCACACGTCAACAACTCTTTTTCCACGGCCCCTCTCCCTCTCTCTCTCTCCCTTCCATTCTATCCCCAGCGACTCTCAAAACAAAACCGAGAAACAAAAGAGACACGAAAACCTGGCGGAGGAGGAGGCACAGAGGAGGGGGGGGGGGGGGAGAAGCGGCGGGAACGTTAAGAATTTCACTACAAACGAGAAAGTAAAAACTAGACGCACGTTTATTTTGTTTTCGCAATTGAAAACCCTCAGCGCAATTTCATGTGTGACAAAGAGTAATGCTCAACCGTAAAACGTCAAGGTATACGAATTGAAATTTACAGCCTCCGGGATGGAGTTCCCGGGGCTGGATGAATGAAGGAAAAAATAAGACGCAGTAGAATATGAAGGAGGCAAAACTGAGAGGGAGGGCGAGAGAAGGGAGGTGGGAGAGAGAGAGTTAGAGTGAGAAGGGGGGGGGAGGAGGGGAGAGAGAGGAAAGATACGTATTCCTCTATCCTCCTCCTCCTGCTCCGCCTGGAAATATGAGCCACTCAGCTGTGATGTAGGGGAAGTTTGGGAAAAGGGAGGAGGGGGGTAAAAGGAGGGGGGGAGGGGAGGAAGAGAGAAAAGGGTGCTGTAAAAAAAAGGTATATAGGGGGTGGAGACTCAGGTGGATATGCTGTTCCATCTCAACAGACGAGGCTCTTTCTCCTTTTCCTCCTCGTAGAACGCGTCTCTCCCTCGGCGAGGAAGAGTGTGACGTGATAAAAACAAATAACGAACGCAAAACGCACAATTTTCGACGAGAATGGTAAATCTCAATTTCGGAAGGTTTCGGTGACTGCGACCTGTATTTTTTTTTTTTTTAACCTTCCTCTCCTTTCCTCTTTCTTTCTCTCTCTCTCTCTCATCTTATGAAAATTGCCGCCTGGAAAACTACTTCAAGGATATTTATATTTGAACTCGTGTCTGAATGGCTGGGTGTACTGCTTCTCAAAACAAATCCGTCTTCTTCATGGATATTAAAAACGGATTTTCAAAGGAGATAAATAAAAAAGGTGCGATTCGTGTCTGTAGCGTATAAAATAAAGGAATGATGCTGAGATCGTTTATACAATACTAGCAGAAGTGCCAGTTGAATTTCAACGGATTTAGTGAATCTTAAACTTCGACCGTGTAACACGTAAACATCGCAAGAATAACATAGTACACAGTTTTAACCGCCCAATAAAACAAAAATGATTTCTTCATTTCTACCGGTCCGCATTTACCTGTTTAGATGAATCTTGCTCCGTGAAAAATCGAAAATTACGTGTAAATTTATGGCAAAATAATTACTGTATTAAGCTCTCCCTCCCTCCAAATTTTTTATCCCCTTATAGCCTATGTTACCCGAAGGGTAAAATTATATACCTATCCAAAGTTTCGTGACGACATCTTCAAAACGAAAACTGTAAGCAAAACCAGCAAGAACAAAATAATCTACAGAAAATGGATGAACAAAGGAACAAACAAAATTAATTAATTTAACGAAAGGCAAAAAAAAAATAGAGTGAATATTAACCTCCTACTATTAGCTCGATTCTCTCGTCTATTAGTTCTGTTACGAGAAAATTGTTTATATCAACAATACTTTGGAAACAATGAAACAATTTATCCAATCATAATTTGTGGAAAATCTACGTCTAATTATTTAAGTTACTTACGTAGTTTTTTTAAAAAGCTTGCTTTGGAGAACTCTACGCCAAACGAAAATATCGTTAAAAACTATTTATTAGTAATATTTCAATTAAAATCAACATATATTTGGTTAAAAGGTAAACAAAGCAAAATCGCGCACAAATTGAAAAACGATATTACGTTGAAATTTTTCCCATATAAATACATAGGACTCGAAACTTCGGCGACAATAGTTGTCATGGTAGCTTATAATTGGTAATGTCATAAAATTGATTAAATCGCGTATTTTTCTGATTCTAAACGTATTTTTATGCTAATTCGATCAGGATTCGGATTCTGTCTTCAATAAAAATAAACTTTTTCTTTCCTGCATAGAACCATCCAAGTCTCAAGTTAGTATCATATTTCTAAGTAATTTTAAAATTCAAATGAAAAATAAGCTGCACTCATTCCTGTGTTATTCAAATGGAGAAAATGAAAAAAGAAAATATTTTTAAATTAGAAAGGTCCATCAAATCGACATAAAAACCTGACTACACCACTTATCTCTTTATTCCGGTTAAAATGATAGCTTCCTTTTGTTTCTACGTGCTGTAGTTGCTGAGCTACAAAGAAATACATATATACATACATACAAGCACTTTTCTTTATAGATATGTATAGATTTGAAGCTGCAAGTTTTACACATAAAATCTAAACCTTCATTTCCGCCAACAGATAAAAAATGCACTAAAAATAAGTGGAATTCTCTGGTACTCCGTCTTCCTTATAGGTGTCTCTACTGTAAAATATTTAGAACGAAGGACTAATATTATTATGGAGGGTGACAGATTAATTTATTATTTTTTATTAAACAAATTTTTATTCTTTGGAATGAGCTCCTTCACTGTGTGAGGCATCCTATATTCCTGTTCCGTGTGAACGAGTTTAACTACTACTTCGGGTAAAAAACAGCAAGAATTTATTAAAATATACGGTAACTTATAATGTCATATTTTTTGCCAAAGTTTACGTCGCCTTCCCAGCTCGTTTATCATTTCCTTGCGATGCGAAATCGTCCCCATGGTAACGGCAGGAATAACCAAGCGACTCCCTCTTTTGACCAAGAAGGGGGAGGGGGGCTGCGTTTTTCGTAAAGGGACAGTTCGGCACGACCGGTTCGGCGACGGGACCATTCGGCGTTGGGATTATTCGGCACCGGACAGTTCGGCGCTAGCCGCGTTCCGCACGGCGCAACTCCAATATATTTTGGAGGGAATGGTTTCATGATAATATTAATATTTCAGCTATTAAGTTACCGAATCTATTACGTAGAAATAAAAATGACTATAGATATTTAAAGGAAAATAGATTTAAATTAACTTTCGTGAGAAAAAGTACACGATACAAATTATAGGACGACTTCATTTCATCGGACCAGTACTGTTTAAATAAAAATGATTATATTTTTGAAGAATTAACTTTCAAATTTACTTTCATGAGAAAACGTTCACAATAACTTAACAGCAACATCTGTATTAAATTAACATTATTATAATTAATTAATTGTGCAAAATCATCATGCATGTCATCCGGTGATTTTTCGTCCTATAATTTCTATCGTGTACTTTTTCTCACGAAAGTTAATTGAAATCTATTTTCCTTTAAATATAGTCATTTTTATTTCAACGTAATAGATTCGGTAACTTAATATTTGCAATATTAATATTATCATGACGCCATTCCCTCCAAAATATATTGGAATTGTGGCGTGCGGAACACGGCTGGCGCCGAACTGTCCGGTGCCGAATAGTCCCATCGCCGAATAGTCCGTCGCCGAATCGGTCGTGCCGAATGAGTTGTGGCGAACTGTCCTAAACTCTGCGTTTTTTTTTGGGTCGAGAGGAAAGGTATGACGACATTCTACTCCTACAGAATTTTTATAATTTTTATAAAGTAGAGAGAAGAAGGACCTCGTGGTGGAAGACGAGTACAGAAGGATAGAGGACGACAGCGAAAGAAGATGTACATATGTAATGGAGAGAGACTTGGTGCGTAGTCGTAAGATCGTGATTACATTTGCAGCTTCATCGAGATCCTATACGTACAGGTAGATTTTTAAAGAATATAAAAAATGGACGCTTCGCAACACGGAATGCATCTAAAGGAAAGAAAACCTTCGATTTCTTCGTGAAGGAGATTTGGTCTCGGATTACGTTTAACGGGAAGTAAACGGTAGAGGAACGGACCATTGAGATAAGTATAATGGTTAGTAAAAAAGAAGTTTTTTCTATTGCTTGAAAAGTGAAAGTTTCTTGCAAGAAATCGTTCATGTTATAGTATTCTCTCTATTCAATCAGGGGCTTCTCGAATTTATGCCTCGAAAGATATTCAACGTTGAATAACTCAGTGATGAATGAGAAAAAGTCTGTCGTGACCAGGTATCTAACCGGGAATTTCCATTTTCTGGGCAGATGCCTATGCATTACTCTTAAAATCTTAAAATGAAACCCTTGTTGTTGTAGCCTGCCTACCTTCCAGTGACTTAGCGGAAAAGATCATCCTACCCCCTCCCCGCCAAAAAAAAAATATGGGTCCCTCTACTATAAAATTCAGAGGGGGTGCCGCCCCCCTCCCTACCTCTGCACTACGGGAGCCTTCACTACCCAACTGATGCTTTCCAAAATAAATGTCTCGGGGTCGAATACCTTCCTTGGCATGTGCGCGTTTTCATTGTCATTAATAAGCACATTATATAAGATACTTCAGTGTTGTGTACTAGTTGTTAAAACAATTGATCTAGAAACATAGCTTTGTAGGCAACGAACTCAATTGAATCTATTTTAAAAGGAGACTGAACGAGATAAAGAAAGACGAAAAATGAACAGTTGAATGAACTGTTGGAACGAGATTCAACTGATAGCTATCGATTTCTTAGGAAGAGTTCCTAGGCCAATTCATTTTTTTATTTAGACTATTTCGCCGAGTAATTCTTTTGCAACTGTGTTTCGGATTTTAACCAGACAGATTTTTTAATACCTATATGCGTTTTTAAATTGATGATTGCGAAAAAGCTCTTAAATAAAATTCAATAAATCATTTACATACCAATAATTTCAGAATTGTGGTTTATGATATAGCGACACATTTTAACGCCATAAGGATTAAGCGGCAATTTCAATCGTGAACATACAAATTATCTAGCACAGTACGAATAAGCTCTTTTGTATTTCTCTTCCAATTTACCCGATGGCATTTCACATAAAAGTTGTGCTCGTGATGAATGGCAATAAATTATTTATAGTATACCGCGAATGCTCTAAATATTTAAGCAGGTATAAGGACTAATATATACGTTTCTCAGATAGATAAAAATCGAAGCGTTGCACGCATAGGCTACAATTATGGCTTATTATTATATTGCTTAATATTTAACGATCTTTCGAGACTTTTTTTGCTACTATGCAAAATCAATGCCATGAAAATCATCCAGGGCATTCTAAACTTGAAGATAGATCCAGACTAGGTAACCTAATCCAACACCCTTAAAGAGATAAAAGCAATAAAAGAAGTATAGGAAAATTACCTCGTAATAAATGCAGCCGGGGAGTCTACATAATCAATCATGCCGCATAATTCGTTACAGATAGTGCTTAAACCATTAATCACGACGGAAAATTACTCCAGAGATTTTCGTAGAGATTTTTTTTATTCCTCTTGCGTCATACTTAGATAAAACGACCGTTGGCTTTCCCTACCTCCTCTGTTCGACTTATCTCACATCTCCCATTCCGTAATCTTTCACTGCAAATGTAACGCGGAACTCGGGTTAAAAACGACCTCTCGTAGCACCTGCTCAATGAACGTCTCGGGCAAAAGTGACGATTACGGTGCCTTTCGCACGTTGCTTATTCGTATCCGTTCCTCCATTTAACTCTCTCCTCCACCCCCCCCCCCTACTCCATTTCCCCCCTAACACCCTGTTCGAAACCGCGTAAAGGTTGAGGGCACGACTCGTGACGCAAATTGAAGAAAAACTCGTCTCTTAGGGGGGGAAAAAAAAGGTCTCTAAAGGGTACCGGAGAAGGAGGTTTGTCGCACTGCTAAGATTGATGGATTTTTGCAGCGGGAGTCCTACGTTGCTGGAGGTGTTTCGACGTAATTTTCTAAATGACGGGAAATTTGGGTTATCGTTAGTTGAAAAAACGACGTGGGGTCTATCGGCACCGCGATCTCGATTGATAAAAACGTCGTGGAAACTTAGGAAATTCAAGTCTTTGCGCAGTCTGTTTTCAATTTAGGTTTTGCTTTTAGCGGTTGAATAATTCAAAGTGAATAAGAGAGAGAGAGACAGAACTTTCGTTATACGTTTCGAAGAATTTAATGGAACGCCTTTCGAAACCTAAATGAAATTTTAATGAAAATCATTTTGCACGGTTAAATTTTAAGGAAATTAAGATTAATAACGCATTACATTGCAATGAATTTTTGAACGTAAATTTATCCTTTGGCAAAGGCGGGCTCCCATAACGCGGATTTCATTATGCACTGTTAAATAACTGCGATACTAATTTACCCAGGTCGTATAAAATTTATTTATAAGCCTTACTGTATTACCGTATTTTTCGTAAGCATGTGATGTGAAATGGTTCGTAGTCTATACGGACACGTGATTGTATTTTATCAAGGAACTTGAGCGGTAAACCTTCTCCGTTTTGTGCAAGAAACTTCCGTATGGATTACGCTGAATTGTGAAAAATCTTCTATTATAATTCTAGGGGCTGATTATTTTTATTTAATTTATTTTTCACAAACTCATAAACAGAACTTTAGGGCGTTTTACAATGAGCATAATAATAGCAACAAAGACGAACACATACGCTCGTACCATAAGCATAAGCGTCCCTAATATTGGGAGCTAAACAAGCTAACCACCCCTCTACCAAGACCGACAAACATTTCATGCTCTTACGCTGCCAAAAAAGTTAATATATACAACTTTTCTACACATATCTCATATAAATTGCTATTCTACATAGTAAGTTATCACATAAAAAGGTTAATCTAACGTACTCAATAATTAACCAATAATGTGTTAACTTTTTCTCGGAAATGACGACGCAGCACACGTTCCGCCAATTAAACCCTCACAAATTTCTTCAAAAAAGTGATATTTATGATTTAAAACGACGCAATATTTTCGGCACGCGTCAGGATCGTTTTAATCCGATCGTTCGTCAAATTAATAATACCTACATGACCTGCAGAGAACATGCAGAAAAGTGAAGAGAACGGAGAAGTAGAATTGGTGATTACCGCAAGAGTCACTCGCGTTTTAAGGGAAACCACCCTCCCCACCGTCTCCGACGTAACTATTCAATTTCCCCTTGGGTAAAAAAAAAAACGAACGCAGCTTTGAGTCGGGACGGAGGTCGGAGGGAACTGCATTTTTTAAATCGGAGAGGCTACACTTTTCGCGCAGGGTTTGCCCTTCCTCAATCCCCTTTTCTCTCCTATCCTCATACCCCTCCGCACTAACTCGGCCCTTTTTCTATCCCCCCCAATTCCTCCTCTTCTCTCCCAACCTCACACTACCGCCATCTTCTGGGTCGGGATATATTTCCGTTATCGTTTCGTTATTTTTTACCTTTTGAGATTTTGAGTAGGTACAGTAAGGTTCCTTCGCTGGAGATGGGATACGTAATTTGATATATGACCTCGCGCTAAAATGCACCGTTTCGTTCATGGAAACTTCAGCATGAATAAAACATATCAACACCCTATTTCAAAGGCCTCATTCGAGCGGATGGACTCCCATATACTCGGGCGTTTTTTGTAGTTTTTTTACAATATTTTTTTCGTATATCTTTTGCGCGGGCCAATGAGCTCTTTCTTTCGGTATCATTCGGTTAGGGGGGGGGGGGGGGGAACCCTCTCCGGCTAGCACTTCATTTTTTTATCCGGTATCTGGAAATCTTTCAAATAGCAGTTATATATATATATATATATATATATATATATATATATATATATATATATATATATATATATATATATATATATATAGAGAGAGAGAGAGGCAATGGGAGAAGTTTTCTCTCACTCCCATTCCGAAAATTTTGAGCAGGGCGATGAAGGATGCGACGACTTTTTCAAGAATGCCAATTTCGTGCAGCTGAGGGTCGCCGTTACGCTGTTAAAGATGCCTCCCTCGGAATATTTCGAAATATGGGCGAGGCGGATGAATGAATCCGAATGAATTTATTTCGTTCCCTCCGCGGAAAAATTAAGGAGACCTCCCCGTCATATTCACTGCCCGCGAAAAGGCATCAAGCTGCATCGCTTTAAAAATGAACGTCAAAATTTGCATAAAGTAGCGCAAGACGCTATGCGGCGGAGATTTACAACTCGCGTTCCGGGGAAAAAATGAAAACGAAGCGCCTTTTTCGCGTACACAGTTTTAATTAGCGGCGCACCTTTGCGCTATAACGCCAGTTCGCGCGATTATTGAGCTGAACATGTTTTTTTCTAATTTAGGAACCGTATTTGTTTCGAGATAACGCGCCATTGTTCGGCTAGTAGGGGGGAGGGCACATTGAAAAATTTTTACCGATATCTTTTTAAATACATAAATTGTTAAACTTCTAACCCACGAAGATACACGTGATCCACAAGTTTGGAAGTAAAGAATTTCCTCCCTCTAGCGCAACAACCGGCATTATGATGGCGTGCCAAAAGCGCGTTAGGCTACAAACTAGCTTTAGAAAGGAGAGCCGAGTCCGGAGAAAGAAGTGGAACTTTGCTGAAATATACTGGCCATAAAAACGGCTAGTAGTGTAGTTTACGCTACCAAGGATACGAAAGAGGAAGAAAATGCACCGAAAGGGTGACTGCGGAATAAATTTCACGACGAGGAAAAAGTTACCTTCCCTGTAAACCTGTGGTAGAAAAATTCTTTCTGTTAGTTAAAGGTTTAACTTTTCCCAGAAAAAATGTCGAAAAAGACTGACTTGTCCGTCGTAAGAACAAATTTTAAAGCTTTGAAGGAGACAATTTCTTGGTAAATATCAATATAAGGAAATTGAAAAAAAAAACAATTTCAAAGCGTATTCCATGTAGTCGATATATCATACTTAGTTACGCTATAAAAATCACTTCGCACTTAATATAAAATTGAACGGCTGTTTGTGAATCGTTGGATAATAAATCACGACTGAGAATAGTTAAGTTATAGCTAGGGTTGCCAGATTTAGGATTTGAAGATACGAGACAGACAACGAAATTTTTCATTAAAATAGGGGACAAATACGGGACACTTAAAAAATCCGAAACGATCTCTATTCTTATGCGTTAAAACAATTTAGCGTCAATCTTCATTGTAATTAATAAAAATTCAAGAAAAACATTACATAAAGTTGTGTGTATAAAGTGTAAAATAAATCTCTGCCTTCAAAACACGGAACATATAATTTTGAAAGATGATGATAAAAAAAAAATAATTATTAATACACGTTTGCTTAACTGTAACCTCGTATGAGGGAGAAGCGCTACGCCTCGTTAATTTGGAACCAAAACTCGAAACAAAATGAATCAAACTGTGACTTTTGTTTCCTCGTGCAACTTTGTAGAAAAACGTTAGGAACCTTATGCTTATCAAGGTCATAATTCACCGAACAATAACATTCTATTTTCAGAGGGGGAGCAAAGCAACGTTTTTCGTACTTTTGGGTAGGTTTTTAATTTTTACTACTGACAATAAGTGTTACAAACAGGAAAAGGGTAAACCGTCAGGCATAATTTGTGATTGACCACATAAACTTACAATTCAATACAAAGTAACATGCCTTTATTACTTTTTTTAAATTCAGTATGTTAGGACGACGTATATATGGGACATTTCATATGTCCCGACAGACCTTTCCGGGACAACGGGACAATGCAATGATATACGGGACAATCCCGTCTGGCAACCCTAGTCATAGCAGACGTGCGCCAAAGACTTGCAACCCCAGATGTATATCTCTATAAATATTATAATGGAGAAGAAATTAGCCTTCAGTAGCATCCAGTGATTAATTTTTGAAGATTGTCTTGATAACTTGGTATGAAATAATTAACTTTTCAAATCCCAAATTCCGCCCTTTCTTGAAAAAATATATTCAAGCATCGGAAAAGTATAGGCAAAAAATGAAAACGGCAGAAAGAGTTACGTAGTCGTTTAGAAGAAAAAACCAAAGGCGTTTAAAATAAAAACAAAACGTCGATAGTTCCAATAAAAGGAGTGAGAGAGGAAGAAAGAGAGAGAGATAGAGAGGGTGGGGGGTGGGGTGGGGGGGGGGGGGGGGAGCAGGAATTTCAAAAATCTAAAACATTCGTCTCGAAGATGGGAAAAAAATAATGAAGATGCTCGCATGAAAGTTGAGGACTTAAATTGGAAAACGAGAGGAGGGAAGAGGAGGAGGAGCAGGGACAGAGAGAGGTCAAGATAGAAACAGATATAAAGAGATCTAGAGATAAGTAGAGAGCCGGCGAGGGAGAAATAATATTTGAGAGAAGGGCATATATATATTTTATCTTTCTAATAATCAGTATATATATATATATATATATACACATACATACATACATACATATATATACACTGATTATTAGAAAGATAAAATCAACGACAGAAAGCAAGAAAGAGAGGGGGAAAAGGACCGGAAGAGATGGAAATGAAGAGAATTCGAGAAATAACAAAAAATAGAAACGTAAGAGAGAACGAGATGTAGACGGAGGAAAAGTGTAGGGAGTGGGACTGAACGAGATTTCTAGAAAGAAGTGGAATAGCGAACGAAAGATAGGCTAAAGGAAAAATACAGGAATAGAGTGAAGCACGAAGGAAAAAGAGGTTCGAGAGCAGATGTTGGGAATTTTTTTTTTTTTTCACGGTCCAACGTTAAGGAGATGAGTTTGAAGAAGAGGAACAGGATAAGAGAATAAGATGGCCACAAGATGGAAGGAGGAGGAATGGGTAAAGAGTGCCCACTCCGCAGGAAGGGGAGGGAGGAGAAGGGGGGGAGAGAGAGAGAGAGGAAAAGGGGAACGATGGGAGAGGGTGAAGAGACGGGGAAGAGTTGTAGCGGCGGAGTCCGCTTATTGAAATTCCAGGGCAGAGAGAGAGAGAGAGACCGGGAGGTGGGGCGGAAGTATTGAGGGTAGGGTGAGGAAAGGAGGGGGGGGGATATATACGAAGAAGAAATGGGGTGGAGGCGACTGACCTGCGTGGATGTTACCGGGGGAGGGGGAGGAAGAGAGGTTTGGAAGTTGAGGGGAAGTGGAAGTCAGTAAAAGGGATAGTGGGAAGAGTTTAAAGGCGGGAAGTTAGGTGGGAAGATCTCGCGGAAAGGATATGGTGTCCGGCTGGCAGAAATATATGTGAGAGAGGACGGATGTGAGCGTTTTGGGAGTGGGGAATATGGAGAGGAAAGGAGAGATGAGGGCAAGATGGAGAGGGAGTGATAAGAGGAGGAGGAGAGGGAGGGAGATCTGAGTCGAGTTTGGAGGGTGAGGTTTAGAAAGTGGCTATGCAAAGTGGAAGTCTTATGAACGGCTGCAGCTCGAGTTCTTCTTCTTCTTCTTCTTCCCGCAAAGTTTTCATCATGACCAAAGCCTTATATATTATTTTTTTTATGCGGAGCAAGGTTAAACGAGTTGGGTTTATTCGCGCGATATCCTAGATATTCGATTAAATATAGCTTAGCGGAGAGAATGGAAAAATTAAAACAAAATATTCGAAAATTGGAGCTACGACGAATAACTGAGCAATCTACCTGAAAAAGTGTCGCGTAGCTTGACGATCATGTGCTGCTTTGTCCGTGCTGAAAATGTCCATGTTGGCTGCATTTATTTATGTACATCAAATTAATAATATGAGTAGCAATTTTGAAACGCTAAATAATAAGAAAATTCAATTTTGGAGGGGAGGAAGCATTCTACGTAAACTCAATAAGAACAACGTATCCATTTGTTAATTGGTTGAAGCTTTCGCGGGTGCTTGTCATGCTGAAATTAGGTTTTTTCGGGTTATCCGGCGTAATTTTTTTTTGCGTTAACCGCCAACGTTTCCTCTCCTTTGCTTGAGACTTCATCTGAAGAAGTCTCCGGCAAAGGAGAGGAAACTTTGGCGGTTAACGCAAAAAAAATTTACGCGGGATAACCCGAAGAAACCTAATTTCAACGTATCCATTATTACATACTTCAGAAATGCTTATAATCTTAATGAAACAAATTTTAGGAAAATCATAATAAGCTGAAAATATTATTCTAGTTACCCTAACATGGCTTTATCAGTTAATTATAAATTTTAAAAATCGCAAGAAAAAACTTCGAACTTTAATTCCTGTAGAATAATGGAATATAAGATGCTTCTTCTTATCGAAAGCTGCAAAAAGTATTTTTTAAACACATCCGTTAATAAGAATTTGATTTGATTCATCTTAGGAGTAGAGAGTATAAAATAACCTCGTATATAGCTGGACCTTAATAACAAACGAAATTTACTCAAATATTTCTTAAAAATTAAACAACTTTGAAATAATCTAGCGACGTTATTACCGTGCATACAACCTCGTTCTGCCTGCGAGGGGATTATTAGCGCTTAAAACATTCAATCAGGTAAAGGCGGGGAAAAAATTCAATTTGTTATTAGAGAAGACTCCCTGTTTAAGCCAGCAAATGAATATGGATGGTGTTATTGCTTATATTAAAAAAAAGAAGAAAGCAATTGCTTGGAGAGATTACTTTTTTGCGAGGGAGATCCACTCGAAATTAAATAAAACATCAAAAACCACTCAAAAAACGCGAGCGAAGAGGAAAGGAGGTGGAAATTGCATTGAGATCTCTCCACTAGCTACCTACTTAATCTCAATCAACACCAAAAGACGCTGACGGGTTATTTGCTAAAGCAGGAAGTCCATCCAGAGGGCGCGTCACTCAGGCGGCGAAGAGTTATGTAGAAAATTACGACTTAGGCGAAAACTCGCCAATTTCAAACAATCCGGTTGGAACTCGTTATTAAATTCTCTTGACCCCGGACGAAAAAAAAATTCGGAGGAGATCTTTATTTCAGGAGGGAGGAGGAAAAAAAGGATTAAATGACTCATTCCTCCCTCCCTCCCTCCCGCTCCTCCGCACCAAAGAACGACTCTTCATTCCTTCCCATTCTACGGCGTTCTCCGACGAAACCGAGAACTCCTGGAATGCAACCTTACCTCCTCCGAAATTAATGTTCATTGCCCTCTCCCGCCTACTCCGCCTCCTTAATTTTTTTCAATTCCCTCTATTCCAAAATGGCCGACCCGTTCCCATGGAGATTTTTTTATCATTAATTTAAAATCATCGCGCCCACCTCTTATATTCCCTCTCTCTCTTCTCTTGCACACCTCTTGCTCTCCTCCCCGACCTCATTCGCTCATTCAATTCCTCCTCTTCCTGAACGTATCTCTCTCCCTATCCCTCCTTCCATCTCTTATCTCTCAATCTACTCCTCATCTCTCTTGCTACCCGAGCAAGATGTCTCTTTTTTCTCCATGCCTTCATTTAAGGGTGGGAGATAATTCTTCTCCTCGTTCTTTCCCTCTCTCTCTCTCTATCCCTTTCTGTGTTCCCTTCCTCCGACGCAATCCATCTCTTTCCACCTCCTCATCCGCTTTGATCCCCTTTTCCATTCGAGAGATATTCCATCTTGATAACATAATTCTGCGATTCAATCGAAATCAACCGTCGTGGCAGATGTCAAAAATCCTTATTCCACGCCGAGAATCTCCTCTTATCTAGTTTCTTTGTCTATGCTCGCGGATGAATGTACGTGTTATGTGCGCACAAATTTATTCCACGACTAAAACCGCCTCTCTCTTACTCTCCGTTTCTTGAAATCTAGAAATTTTCCTAACCGACTATTCGCTGCCCGCTAGATGATTAATACTGAGTTTACATTTATATTTTCGGTTTTCTCCTTTTTTAATAAAGCAGGAGTAATTACAAGCGCTATAATTTACATTCTCTTCTTTGCTATTTCGACTGAGAGAATAATTCCGCCTTATAGTAGCCGCTGAACCAAGCTAATCATCCTTTTAATGAGCCCAAACCTCAAAACGAAACGACTTTATAAAATGTGGAACCATTTTTCGCGTCGAATACAAGCGCTGCTTACTTTCTTCTATTTTATCAAAGAGCAAATATTATGAAGTTAGTTATGTGAATGCTTAAGATAAAATGGACAGATAGGATGAAAAACGAGGCAGTACTAGGAAGAATAGGAGAGAAGCGAATGATTATGCAGATTTTCAGAAATAGGAAGGCGAGGTGGATTGTACATTACCTGAGGAGAGAGAGCATGATTAAGACGTGCTAGAAAGGAAACTGGAACAAGAGAAAGAGATAGGAAAAGGTTCCAGCTGAAAGACGATTTGAAATGGAAAGAGAGCTATCAAGACATGAAGAAAACTGCGGAGGAGTATGTGGAGAACCAGGTTTAACCATGAATAATCACGGACCTGTCTACGGACAGACTACATATGGTGCTGATGAGAATAACCGAGTTATAGAGGACGGAGAAAGTTATTGTGAGATTTTAGGATCTCTTGCAGATAATTTTCAATTTTTTACCAAGAAGGCCGGAAATGTCATGTTGATAATGGACAAATCGGATTAAACAATTTGAACTTGTTAAAATGCAAGAGTACCAAAATATCAGTTCTGTTAACTTCATTTGTCGTCAATATTTGAGTTTTGAAAGTATTCTTTTATACGCAATTTCATGATTATTATTTAATAGTTCGAAGTTTATAAATTACTATAGGGAATTTCGAGTTAAACTTCTTTACACATATGGATATCATCCACCAATAAATAATATTTATCCAGCAAAAAACTAAGGGTTTTCCTATCGGTATGTCCATTGCATTCATAAAACAATGATTTTCGTGAATACCTTTCAATTATTTGTAAAAAATAATATGGCCTTTGTGGATGCATATGCATAGCATAACGTAACGATACCTATCTGTTAATGGTTGTTTAAGCCTTTTTATTAGCAAAAACTATTTCTGCGATGCGTTCGACTTTTTAATGAACCTCAACACTCCAGGACCGTATACGGATCGAAGAAGAAGTACATTCGATATATTTACAATTCCATTTCAGAGTGCCCAGATCGATGAGTGCGCACCAAAAAGGGAAAAAAATACATTTTTAACAAATCATCGCGGTAACGTTCCTGATTGGACGGACGGAAAAGTTTACGAGGGAGGAATATTTTTTGTGCGGGAGAATAAAAAAATAAATTTCCCCCCTCCCCCTGCAAAATTATTTCCAATCCAGACATCCACATCGAAAAAAACAGAAACCCGAATCGTCTTTTTTTTTTCATCCCGACCGCCCCGAAAAACTTCGTATAATAGTAAGCAGACGTAGACACTTTTTCAACGGAAATCTGCACACAGCCCTTCAAGGCAAGCGATGTAAACCGACTAATGAGGTTGGATCACGTTGTAAACGGGGGATGATCTGTTGGGAAGCCATAATGTGCACGCCACGTCAGGGTGGAGTATTAAAAAAAAAATCATCCCACCGCTCGGCCCCGCCCATTTCTACCGAACCCCCCCCCCCCCCCCCCCCCCCGCCTACGTACGCTAACACGCCCTCATCCCTAAGCAAAATCCCACCCACCAAACCTATATCTCCCATACCTTTCCCATCCTCATCTCTCCCTCACCTTCTTCCCCTCTTCCCCACCCCACACGCAGTCTGCCTCCGCAATTCTCCCACCCTCTCTCTAACTCTTCCACTCAGATACAGATAATCTCTTTGCCATCATCTCTCCCTCTTTCTCTCGATTCTCTCATTTCCGTCCTCTGCTCCTCCTTCCCTCCCTATTTCGTCGTCGCGTCTCTGTGCTCCAACCTTTCTCCCTCCCACTCATTCGATTTTTCATCTTATCCACCCACCTCATCAAGCCGAAGAGCTAGGCTTCGGTTACATAATATAAAAGACTCGAGGTGGCGGTAATATCCGACATACGATTTCGATAAAGATTCAATTTAATTCAAACACGCTCACATTAACAGGCTAATATATGTATAAGTATGTATGTGTATATATTATACACACACACATATATATAAATATATATATATATATATATATATATATATAAATGTCTCTCCGACATATATATATATATATATATATATATAAATATAAATGTCTCTCCGACATATATATATATATATATGTCTCTCTTGTGCTGACGAAGGGATCATCCCGAAAGCTCTAACCTCTACAAATGTGTCTCTCCAACACCCCAGCGGCTCTACTTCCGGTAAGTGTTCACTGGGTTTCCTTCAACACCTAGTTGCCCAAAATATATATATATATATATATATATATATATATATATATATATATATATATATATATATATATAAATGCCTCTCCGACATATATATATATATAAATGTCTCTCCGACATATATATATATATGTCGGAGAGACACATTTGTAGACATAGATGACGTACTGACGATTGATAACCACAAAATTTCGTCGTACTTCGTATTGTATATTCCTTACTATTTTGGTTCTCTTTTATTTTCCAAAATACGGCAAAATTATGCTTACTTATCTCCATTTTTTATCATCTCCCTCTTCCTCATCTCATCAAATATTTAAAAATAGCCTTTCCGCTCAGCGACTCCGTCTGCTTTCACGGCATCTTCCTTGTCCATGCGGCAAGGCTTTCAAAACGAAACCTTTCGTGCTTCTCCTCCATTCTTAATTTCCCCTCATTATCATTCAGCATTACACATCCATATCCTTCGAGAGCTTTTTACCTTTCCTTCTTCCTCCTCCTCTTCTTCCCATTAATTCCTACCCGCCATCTTTCTCCTTTCTTTACGTAACTCCTTTGGATGAACTCCGTTTCTTCCTTCTTGCCCTTTTCATCCCAAGTACTCCCTAATTTTCTGCCGCGTGTTCTTTTCACAAACAGCGCCCTTCCAGGTCTTCTTTTATAACGTCCTCTCTTCTGACAAATTTCTTTATCATTTTTCATCTCTCTTACTCCGTCCCGCGTTTCTCTACTCGCCGGTATCTCTGACACTCCGCTTTTTTTCCTCGGTAACATTAGCTCATTCTCCACTCTTTCCTTCTCTCTCTCTCTCTCTCCATTTTCTTCCCCTTTCCTTGTCAGTCTCTGCGCCCATTTCCTTTCATCCCTTCAGCTACATCAATGCTCCTTTCCTCCCTGATCATCTCTAGTCTCTTCTCTCTCTCTCTTTCTGTTCCCCCTTTCCCCGCCTCCAATCGCACGTACGCCCCAGAAAATTCCTTTTATTCCGCGCCAAAGAAGCCGTATTATCTTCTCTTCCGGGAAAGTTTTCAAGAAAATGAGGAGATTCTCATCAAGGAGGTAAATCTGCTGAGGGTTTATGATTTCTAAACGAAATAAGAGAGGTGAGGGATGGTTTTCTCAGAAGGATCCTTCTCCTTCTCCTCCTTCATACCCATCGCTTCCTGTATTTTTTTTTTTTTTTGACGGCGGCTTCCGAGAGCATCATACCTCCGGAGGGGAAACTTTTCTTTATTAAGCAGAAAAAGATGGAGTTTCTCTCGAAACTCTCGTGTATTGGTGTCAGGTGACAACCTTGCTTACAAGTTTGGCTTTTTTTTTGTTCGAACCCCTTGTTCTGCTAACGAAGAGAAACCTCGCGAGTATCGTGCGGAACAGAAGCGGAGGGAAGAAAATAAACTATTTCCGTGTTATAAGCGTTCTCAATCTCCGCTTACTGTGGCAATTCAAAACCTCGGCGTCGTATCGATTTGTGTATTGTTCAACTTTGAAAGATGTTTGGATAAAAAGTTTCGCTCCTTGCAAGATCGAGCTACGTTTCTTTACGGCATGTGTTCAACTGTGGCCTAAGTATTTTAAAACGCGAGTTTAAGAATATTTCGTTCTATAAGCGGGAAATAAATGGCGCATTAAATACACTGTAACTCTGTATGTGCATTAATTTTTAGAAAAATAATTTAACAAGCTTTATTTTTCCAATTAGATTTGAGATGCCCGAGGAAATAAAATTACTCAGATTTAAACGAAATAAAGAATTACATTTTACATACCTAATAGAAAAATACGTAAAGATCAATCCTTATTGTGAAATTAGGTCCTTATTTCAGAAATCGCGGAAAAATAAAGCATTAAGCATTAATTCGATAGACATAAATTATACAATAGTACAAATGGAAGGTGGACAACATTCAGTAAACTCCTAAAATAATTCAGTAGTGAAATAGTTCAAATATTTGGTAAAATATTCAATTAATCTTTCTCTGAAAATGTTATTACAAGTCAAACTTAGAAAGCATATGCGGTCCGTGCCTGTCCAGCTATTTTGAGAGAGCGTCTAAATTTTGATCACACGGAATAACCCTTTGCGAGAGCGTTTAGGAGATAAAACGCATCACTTTGCCACGTAATCTCTCCCGCTGCGTCGTCAACCTCTCTCTATTCCGTCCTCCCCCAACCCATCTATCCCAGAAAACCAACTTCAAGGACGATTTCACACTATGAACTCGGAACTTCCTTTCACCGCCACCACCGACCTCCGACGGTATACGGAAAGTTTTAACAGCTCTCCTTCGGGCGTAGGATTTCGGCACGCTCGTCGCTGCCTTCGAATATGAGGAATAAGAAGTACTCGAGAGGGTTGAGAACACAAAGCATCCATTCCGGAAACCCCTCCTTGGAGGAAAAAAAAAACCGACGAATAGACTTTACTCCCGACAACTCTAGCGCTCCTTTTTCCCCTCCCTTCTGTTTTGCGTATTCCCACGCATAACCCGACAAAACTCCGTCGGCAGAATGCAGATCCCGCTTACACGCTCTATCCCTCTCCCCTCCATCACCCAACCGCCCCTGGATATAGGTAGAGGAAAGAAGGTTTGGGGGGAAGGGGAAGGGGGGGGTTGGTTGCGTCACTGCCTCACGACGCACGGATTGAGTGAAAGAGCTTATCTCTCCACAATTCCCTCACCCACTTCCCCCCCCCCCCCACTCCCCCCCCCACCCACTTCCCCTCCCCACCTGCCATGCACGAGCATCCTCTATTCCTCCTGCCATTCCACCTCATAACCTTCCCAGTTTCCCGTTCCCCAGGGGGGCCAGAGTATGGAGATCAGCAGGGGGTAAAAGTGAAGGAGGGGGAAGGGGGTATAGAGCTATGGTATGGGTAACTTCGGGTTCCTCTCTCGCATAAAGTAGGCAGCGACAAGCTTTCATCTTCCCTGCCACCTCCTCTCTTCCCCTCTCCAGCCTGTCACTCAAAACTCTCCCTCGTGCCCTCTCTCTCTCTTCTCTTCCTCCCCCCCCCCCCCCATTCTACCTCGCCCTCGAGCGTAACTCTTCACCATTCTTCTCAAACTCCCAATCCCACCCCCCACCTACCATTGTCCCGCCGCCAAAAATCTCTCTCTCTCTCTCTACTGTTCGCCATTGTGACACGCACGCAGACACGCGCGCGGAGGAGGCTGCAAAGTGGCGAATTCTTCATTCCGCGCTTTCATACGACGCCAAAGAGGTGGGGAGGGAGGTTGGGAAATTGTATTTTAGCATTGCGAAAAAGAGTGAGAGTTAAGGGGAGAGAAGGAGAGAGAGAGAGAGAGAGAGAGAAGGAAGAGTCGAGAGAAAGGAGAGAACAGAGGTTGTGACGGGGATGAATAAGCCGGGAAGTTCGATATATCGATCTCCCTCCTCCCTCCCTCCCTTCCCTCCACCATTCTATGTATGCTCCTCTCTCCCTTTCTCTCTCTCTCTCTCTCCCCCATCATCATGTCCGTGTCACGCTTCTCTTTTCCTTTCAAATGGTTCCCGCCTTCTCTGTATATTCCTCTATCTCCCTCTCACTCCCCTTTCCAGTTTCCTCCTCCTATATTCCGCCGTACCCCTCCCCCCCCCTCTCTCCCTCCCCCCTTCCCTCTCGCACATACACGCAAGCGACATCCTTCTTCGCCACCTGTCACATTCCCCAGCTCCTAACACATTCAATATTTGATGCGGCCCAACAAAAAAATAAATACAAATAAAAGTTTTCCCCAACCACTCCCATTTGTTTCGGCGATTTTTTTCAAAGCTTACACCGCAATTATATGCGTCAATTCAAAAAGGCGCATGAATAAAAAAGGAGCGACAGCGTGGGAAGTGCGTTAGAATAGAATCTTTCACCGCGAAACGCCGTTTTTCATGAAGTATTCCGTCTCGACGTTTCGAAAAGCCCCATTGGTCGAGTCGCTCTCTGAATGGAAAATTGGAGGCCGCGTGAATTGCATCATATCAGCGAAATGAAATGAAATCGCCCATTCTCTTCCGATGTTCATTTATAAGCGACGTTAATGGTATTATTTCCGAACTTTGAGCTTTTTATGTTTTCATTTCACATAAAGTTCGTGTGCGCATCTTTTGCAGCGTCTAAAGTTGCTTTAAAATATCGTTTTTTGAATATTTTTGTAAACTGTAAAATAATTGACAATTAAAAAAAAAAGTATCCTTCAGTGGTTCGCATCTTTGTTTTTCTACTTACGATGTTGTACATTAACAGGATGAGTAATTAATTTTTTTTAAGCCGAGAGTAAACTACCATATTTCCCTTTACAGATAGTTCAATTAGCAAGTTAATTTTCATTCCCTGCTCACAAAGTCTATGTGAAACAAATTAAGTTCCGAGATTTATCCTTTTGAGAGCTACAAACTTGGATCAACATGCATGACATGAATTAAAGAGCTAATATGGCAAAAATAGACATATGAAGGCTTACTTTTTCCGCGTAAAGAATTTCATTTTAATGAAAACTTTCTTATTTTCCTCTACTCTCATTTATCCTGAAAACAACTGACTGGAAAGCTTAAGAGGGAAGAACTCAGGCAAAAAATTCCGTATGAAAACATTTTAAACTCGAACCTTTAATTTGAATTTTGTATCCGGGCATATCACGCTACGAGAGATTTATTTTTAAAAAGTTTTTTTTATATAATCGTCGCTGACTTAAAGAAACCATCTTTGTGCGAAACGAAAAGGCTGAAACACTTGAAGAGATCCTTCCCGACTCTTTCAGAGATAAGAATTTTCCAAATGACATTTATTCTTTCCTCGTTTTAATGAGTTTCTCAAGAAGTTACAGGAATAAAATAAAATATTAACGGATACCTAAGAGACGAACAAATTGTTCTGCTTGATATTTGTATGGTTATCTTCGAAGAAAAAAAGCACAAAAATTTATCTCATCGTGTTAGTTCAAGATCGCTTTCAGGTGCGCGAAACTGTTTTCATTTATAATGTATAACAGAACGCTACGACAACTGTTTTATTTCATGAACTCTTCAGGAAACCATGTTGGTTATTATTGCATAAGAAATAGTATTTAAAATAAAAAGTTTTTAAGTAAAATAACGTTTCATGAACTGTTTAACAAATATAAGTTCCTACCTCCGTTGTCGCAACTTCTGAACACTTGTGTTAATTTCAATCCAATTCACTAACTGCGAATAGACATTTTAAACACTATAGAAAATTACCTTGATACGTTATTATATCAAGCAACAAAGTGCTCAACGAAATATCTACGGATATTACTCGCCGGCAATTCGTTAAATTCTGATAAAAAATATTTCTTTGATTCATTAATTTTACGCAATTAATTAACACGGATACACAGTGAAATTTTTACACAAAAAGATAAACGACGGATCCTCCAAATGATCATTTTTACTTAACACAGCTTTTAATGAGTCGGGAACGAGAATTGGAAAGTTATATATTTTTCCCCTCCGGAGAAAAATAAAAAAGTCGAAAGGCTTATATTTCACAGCTCTGTCCTTTTGTTTCTATTATTTTCGTCGAAGTGGAGAATACATTACACGCCCGGTTCTTTGCGGAGCAACCCGTTCTATCTTCATTAAAAAGGAAACTTTTCGAGATGAACAAAAGAGATTTTAGAGAGAAATAAAAAAAAAGAAGAGGCGAAGTAATCCCCGTATGATCGATGAACTATAAACGGACAAGCTGGTAGTGATTGATCATTCCGCGGTTAAAGGTTATTTAGTTGGCGGCAAGAAAAAAGCAACCCTGGCCATAAGTGCTCCCCTTTTTTGTTTGGTCATCAGCGTTAACTGAATTAATTTCCGTTATAACTTTCACCGACTTCAAAGAAGGTACAAAAATGAGAAAAATTCGCTCCTGCGACGCATGAGAAATGGTTATTTTTTGTAACGACAATGAAATAAGAAAAAATAAGAAAATGGGAGTGTCGGAGGATATTGACATGGAACTTGCTCGAGTTTATGAGTTGGATTACTTCAGTCAAAGCGACTTCATATGACAATTCGAATGTTTTTCAGCGAAATAAACAGAGAATCGGAGTACTTCCAAAAATACTAAACCGCGAAACTGACTAATTTGACAGTGTATACAGCAGGCAAATAGATATCTCGAAACTGATTGAAATAAAAGAACCGGGAGATCTTGAACAAACGAGTAATAAAAAGCGCGATTAAATTCTTTCATTTTTTTAAACGGAAAAATTCAACTTACTTTCATTATGCTTCTCACACTGATAAGATTTTTCCAGCATAAAAATGAGGGACAAAACATTACAAGTCGACGCATTAGTCATTCACGCGTTATTTTATAATTCCACACCCAACCATCTCTCGCGCTGATCAATAATATGGTTAGCTATCATCTTCCAACCTATATATGTATGTATGTGTATTAATATGAAATAACCTAGAGTTGGGTTCCGTGAAATATTTTTCCTCATTTTTCGGGAACAAAGGTCGCGATAAAAACATTAATCACGTTCCATTAGGAAAGCTCCTTTGGCCTCGAGACGGATAAAACGTCTTCCGCGAAAAAAGTTCGTCCTCGTGGATTACACAATGTGACATATATCATGCGAGGAACCCATTTGTACGGTAAGATAATTGGCAGATATACGAGAAGGTCCCACTAAACATTATACCAGCCGTGCAATAGATAATAGGACGGGATGGAAAAAAGGGAGGGGGAGAGGCTTCAGAAAGAGGGAGGGAAAGGGGGGTGGGGATGAAGGGAGGGGGGAGGGGAAGAAAGGGTAAGAGAAGAGAAAAGAAAAGGGGTTATGGACTGGGTCTATATAAGTCTTAAAGGGAAACCTGTCGACTCCTGGGTGTCGCTCATAAACCCTTTCTCCTCCTGCACTCCCTCTCCCTTCCTTCTAGATGCAAATGATCGATAAGCCGCTTTCCCTCGTTAATTCCTTCCAATGGCACCGGTTGACTCCCGTGGCATTGTCCTCCAAAAACCCTTCTACCTAACCCCCTTTCTCTTCCCCTTAAAACCCTTGCAAGTGACTGCTCCTCTCTCTCTCTCTCTCTCTTCAATCCTCCTCCCCGCCTCTTTCCTCAAAACAACGACGCAAACCCTTTACATCCACCTCCTCCAGACGCATTCGCACAAGAAGCAATTCCGACCTTCATTAAGCCGTACGAAACGACTAAGACTGGCAATACCCCCGGTAAGACCCTAATGACCCTGTTCTTCTTCTGAAAAAAAAATCAAAAAAGAAAACGGCGCGAAGTAATTCACCCTCTGGAGACAAGACACCTCTCTCTCTCTCTCTCTCACTTCCCTCCCCCCTCTCTTTTCCTTTCTTTTTCCTCTCTCTCTCTTTCTTTCTCTCTCTCTCTCGCGACCGCTTTTGCAATTCGACCCACCCGTCAAGTCTCCCATCTCTCTCCCCTCACCCGTCCCTTCTCTTCTCCGCACTTTTCTCTCTCTCTCTCTCTCTCTTTTCTCCACAGAATTCCCCGCCTTCGATATTACCAGTAAATTCGGCTTTTGTTTCGAAATCCCCTTGTTTATTCTGTGCCTCTCTCACCGACGCCTTCCCTCCCCTCTTCCTCCCCTATATATCCCTCCCTCTTAATTAATTAGCTATCCTCTCCTCTCTCTCTTTCTCCCTCTCCTTTCTCTACCCAACCCAGACGCTCTCTACCACCTCCTTCACGGATCTACCCTTCCATACTACACTCTTATAATCTCTAATTCCCCTCCTCCCTCCCCACCCCTCTCTCTCTCTCCTTTCTATCTAAAACTACAACTCTTTGCCTTTCCTCTAACCTTACACCTGCTCTTATTTACTTCTTAGCTTGCCTACTATGTTGACTCCTTACTATTTCTTCCTTAACCCTTCGTATTTTCAATTATATTACTCCTCCCAAGCTCCTCCGTCCCCTGAAACGTTTCTTTCTCTCTCTCTCTCTCATCTTCCCTACTATTCTCTCTTTGCGGCTAATTTCAATCCAACCTATCCTCGATTAATCTCCGGTCCTTAATGCCCTCTCTCTTCCTCCGGAGCTTCTTTCCTCTTTTCCCTTAATTATCCTAAAGATTTCATCTTTTTCTTACCTCTCATTCCATCCATCACACTCACAACGTCGTCCTATATCTATATATATAATATCTCCTTCTTTTACAGTATTTATTTTTATCCCAATCATAAATAACAACGAGCACATCAAATATAAGAAAGACACACGCACACAAAACCACGTTAATATCTTTTGGGAGACGGAGACGCTTAGCCTGAGAGGACTCCCATTTTTCTCATTATATGTATTTGTAATAATTAGCGTGACTTTTATTTCTTAGACATTTTCGTTTTAATAATACGTTTACCGTTAAATTATTATTTGTCTCAACTTCTTGCGGCTTCATTTTCTCCCTAATTGCGCCCACCTATTTTTCTCTCGTCTCGTCTCTCTCTCTCTCTTCGTTATTCTTAATTTACTCACAGAACCTTCATCCTCCTAACCTCCTTCCACCATTTTTCACCTCGACGCTCCTATCGCCAGTGTTGCGTTGTTGCGAAAGCTCTCCACCTAGCACATTCCTTACGCAATTCCGAAATCCATCGCAGCAATTTCCCTCTTGATTCTCTACCTACGCACCATCCTTCTCTCTCTCTCTCTCGCCCTTACCACTGCCCTCCGAAAAGGTTAGCAATACCTCCGGATAGAAATGGAGCGAAGGTATGCTAAAGTTCCCCCAGAAGAGTTGATTTCGTGCTCTGCTCTCTCTCTCTCTCTCTTTCTCTCTTCGCCAAGATACATCTGTCTTCTGCCCCTTCCTCCTTTGCGTCCTCCCTTCGTCTACCCATTCCCATCTGCCTGCGCCTTTTTCTGCTCCTCTCCTCCCTCTTGTCTCCCATCTTCTGGCACTCCCAGCCGACTGTCCTTACCCAACTCCGTCTCTTAAACATCCACTCCCTCTCCTGTCTCCCTCCCTCACTCTACCTTTATCCCTGTCAGCGAGAGCGTCATCCTTCCTCCCACGCCCACACACCTCCGCCTCCCTTCCCCGCGCCCCCTCACTCTCCATTTTACCCATTATCCGCACAATTCTCTCTCTCTCCCCTCTTTCCCTCCCTCTCTCTCCCCCCACCTCTCTCTCCCATATACCTGACGCTTCATTTGGCTTGGCTTGTCGGGAGTCGCTAGCCTTTCATTCCTATCCCTCCCACCTAACTCACTCCACTCTTTTGCATTCTATCCTAGCCCCATCCTTTTTTATTCCCTCCTTCCTCTTGTTTCCCATCCCTCTCCCTACTCCTCTTCTCTCTTCCGCCCTCTCTCTCTCTCATTCGTTCGTTCTCCTCCGGCTTCCACTCTTTCAACTCGCAATATTAGCCGTCCTCCATTCTCTATATCCATCTTCTCCCTCTCTGTCCCTCCCCTGCATCGGCTTTTCCCCTTTAACGTGGGATTAACTCGGGCTTTCATTGTATTCCCTGTTTGCTTACCTCCATTCCGTTCTCGATTCCGTAATTCGTTAAAATTTCTTCATTTTCCCTAGGCTCTCTATCTCTCTGCTTTTACCCTCCACGTCTCCCTCCTCCTACCTCTCTGTTGGCAGAAATCATCGGTTCTCCCTAATGGCGTGATTACATGTTAATTACGCTCCGCGTTCAGTTGTTTTCTTTCACTCCGCTTCGGTCTTGTTGTTTTATACCTTTCATATGCTCGCGTATGTTTTACGTGCGAAGTCTTTTGTTGTTTCTGCGATCAATGTATCGTGTAGTGAAAAATGGACGAGGTGGTTTGAGAGGAGCAAACGTAGTACCTCTCTTCCGTGTAATTCATTAGGACATTCAAACAAAAGATGGAAAAAAATAAATGAGACGTAAATTCATTAAAAATTAATGTAATGCCGAAGAAACCAACTTCGTTTGTTAATGAAACACACAAAGTGACCATCTTGATATCCATTAAAATTGATCATTTAAATGGGGTCTTTTAGCTACACAAAAGTTTGTGATAAAGTTCCAGCATTCAAAACTAATTCCAGAGAGGAAGCATTAACTCGGCGAAATTCCATTTGTACCGTGTTTAGCTATTTATATGTAATGGGCCATATACTATTTATTTCCAGTAAGATAATTTATGAAATATCTGAACAGAATAACTACGATTACTCTCTATAACTGAAATATTTCTTAATTCCACGCTATTAAATCAAAAGTTTAAAAATTTTATTTTTCTGATCATGTGAAAAGGAGTGCAGAAAATTCTGCCAATCCAGTCACTCATATTCTTGGCATTTCTCGAAACTTTCTAATGCCTTTACTTTGTCTTTAAGGGGGTGAATAACTATCGACCTTTTGACTCACACTTTTTGAAGAGACCGAATATGTAGATGGACTACCTTAAACATTGTTAGGAAAGCTGATCTATTATAATACCGAAATAAATTTCCGACCTTTTCCCAGTTACTTTATCCCAAGAATAAAACAATAACTTCAGCTAAATAATGGAAAGGAAAATTTTATCTATCTCCCATATTTAATATAATTTAAATTAAAACATTTACGGAATTACAGAAAGTGGGTTTTGTACGATTAATCCTAACGGAATTTGAACGCGAATTTGCTAAGAAGTGTACTTACAGTGTACGTACACGTGAATTATAAATGTCACAGTTTCCCAGGATTCTCTGAAAATTAAATCAAAGGAACACGGATGAACCAGTTCAACAAAAGTTCAACTTATTAACAATTGAAATAAGCTCTCGAAAGATTAGATATTTACTTCTTCCATAAATTACTAATTTTCGATACGGTGAAAAAGTTTCCGATATACTGTCATCAACAAAAGAAGACATGATATTCGATCACCCTTGAATTATCGCATCTTCGGTTACAGTTTATTTATTTTTTATACACTCCAAAAAATAACCTCCCTCTCTCTCTCCTTTCCTTTCGAGATGATACGACGAAACGCACACACAAAAAAAATAAGTAAGCTTTTCCAAACTTTTGCCCGGTCCGAGGAAAGAAGTATTAGGTTTTCAGTGTCCCGCAGAAGTCTACCAAACTTCGTTACACGTAATGGACTTCTTGGCAAATAACTCGATTTTGATGGATGGCAATTTTCGGGGGGGGATTCATCTTCTAAATATCTCTCGGCCGTTCCTCCCCTTTCCTTGTCCTTCCGCTGTCCTCCATGTCAACTTTCTCCCTTTGCGGTGTCTCTTTCTGCCCCGCCCTCTTTTGTTTTTCTTCTTTCCCTCTCTCTCTCTCTCTCTCTCTTCATTCCCTTCTTCTCTTGTTTCCTCTCAAGGCTAACGAAATTGTTCTTTTTCCCTGTCCACGCGAATACTACAAACCCTTGTCCCTCTCAATTTAACCTCTACTGTCCCCCATATTTCTAACCCATCTCTCGTTCTCCCTCCCACCCCCCCTCTACCCTCTCTCTCAAACTTTCTCAATCCCTTTCTTTTGTTTTTCCTTCCAAACGCCCTTCCCTCCCTTCATGAGCCTTTACCCTCTATGGACAAAACTTCACTTTTTCGTCAACCTCTCACTGTCCCCTTCCCCACCCCTCTCTCTCCCCCCCCCCCTCTCTCTCTCCCCCCTCTCTCTCCCTCCCTCTCCCCCTCTCTCTCCCCCACTCTGAAAGTGGAAAGAAGCCACGCAAAAAAAAAGTTTCTGATTAACTTCAGAGAAGCGGAGGATTCAAATTCCGTCGAAAAAGGCGATACTCGAAACCGCGTTCACGATAAACGGGAAAGAAATTAGCGTGGAACATCCGTTAAATTAGGGTTTGACTCGTAAAGGGTCATTTGCTGGAGATTTTCGTGCGGTCGTTAGAGGTCGCCCTCTTTGTCCCGTCCTTTTGCATTGAAATTATCCCCCGCACGCTGACCTTGAACTTTTGTCGCTCTCATCAACCGCAGGAATCGGCCTTAAATAAATAGTTGTGCCGTCGGAATGCAAATTAATAACGCCGATAAGGTTGTAATCGAGCACCGTAAACCTAAAAAAAAGCACAATTATCGCGGCATTTCCTCTTCCAATAGAATTGCAAATTTTCGGGAGAATAAATTTAGTTTGATCACGTGGTTTAACATATACGTAGATTAAAGGGATCCAAAATAAATCGCCATCTGTAGAAAATAATGTGTTAATTTTTAACAAATTGACAAGTGTGTCACCTTGATATTTTTATTTACTAATATAATCGCCATAAGTACTTTATATTGTCATAATAGGTAATAACGTGTATTGTATTAAGGAGATCGTTATAACAATCTTACTTTTTTGTAGGGTTCTTATAAACGAGTATTTTGAATTAACCTGTATTGTGTTATTGAGTTTTTACTGTACAGAGTTTTTTTAAATTAGTGAATACATTTTAAAGAATTTTTTTAGATTATTCCTTACATATCGTTCCTCTCAATCATTTATAATATCGTTCGATAAAGAAGCTTTCCAAAATATTCCCTCTTTATGAGGTTCCTCCTCTTGTCAAGCATCTCAACTGGCCAATTTCCTTGGCTACTTGAAAAGCCTTTTACCCCTGCCAAATCTATCATCATCGGGAACTTCCATGCCCAATTTAAAATGTCTTTATCTGTCAAATTTAAAAATTTTATTTGATTTTCGAGTGAATCATCAATAACCTCTCCACATAAATACGCGAATTCCTCAAAATAGGGCATGATTGCTTTCTTCACTTTTTCTAGCACGATTTTCGGCTTTCTTACCTTTGAATTTCCTTCCTCCTGCTTCAGTACCAGACATGTTTTCACTTCCTCTATTCTAGCTCGAATTTCCGGAAATATTCAATCTTCCCAACAACCATTTCCGACAAAAATTCCATATTTTTAATCATTGCCGCTTGAAATAATAATAACTTCCACCCATCCATAGAACACACAACGCCCTGAAATTATGCTAAACTTCTTTCTCCTAACTATTTCCATACCGTATTCACCATGAATTTTTCACCCCCCCCCCCCCCCCCCCTTCATCCTCTCTTCTACCCTTATCAATTTTTCACCCGTTTTCTTTCTCCAACTCCGTATCTCAAGAACCATGACACTTTTTCCGAACCTTCTTCACCAACGCCGTCTCCTCCCACACGCCACCTCCCCGATTTCCCTTTTCTCCGGCCGTATCATTTGACGAGCCTCCTTCAGTCTAAAAAAAAAAAAAAATCTCCCCTTCCAAACTCCTCCTAACTCCTAACTCTCACTTTTTCTCCGTTCTGAATTTAATAACGAATAAAAAAACCCAATAAAACAACTTCGTGGAAATCAACTTGGAGACTTTTTTTTGTCCCTCCTCTCCGACCCCACAAACTCCCGAGACTCAAACTGAGTCAATTTATTTCTCTCTACCTCTCTCTTGTTATTCTTCGCAAGTATTTTGCCTGTATTTACACCTCTTTTTTCTCTTTTTGTCTCTTTACTTTCGCTAGCTTCCGGCTTTCTCTCTCTACTACTCTATATCACCTTAGCTTTGTCTTTCGTATATATGAGTGGGGACGGGGTTGCACGCACCTTTCCTTCCGATGTACGTCACGTGTCACCGTATGACGCGAAAGGGAAGAAAACTTTTTAAGCGGCAAAACTTTTGCGATGGTTTATCAACTGGAACAGAGTAGCCCAGGTGTCAATTTTTTTAAATTATAGAATTATTACGCCGTTTGCAGAAAACGTTTGACTATGAAAATTCAACGTAATTCCTGAAGGCCCCGAAATAAACAGGAATTCAGTTGAAATTATAAAGGATATGAAGTTTTCTTGATAACGTAAAAAAAAAAAAAAACGACAATATTTTTCATCGAAAGGTTCGCATTTATTCATGTCTCAGTTCTAAAGTTCTAATTAGCATAAAAATTTACCCATGGTTTTTTGCTATCAAAAGAGTTTCAGAAAATAAGTCATATTTTTTTGACGCTTCCTATTCGTTTAAATTCGGCGTCCCTTCAAAATATTATGTTCACAGAAGGTGAAAATTCTTATGAAATTTTAAATGCAACTTTAGGAATTGAAAAACTCAACTTATACTGCTTAGAAGCTACTTCATCATGATTTTATTGCGGTAATCAGAGGCGAAAGGAAGAATACTAAAGTCATCTATAAAAATTTCAAAGCAAATTTTATATTTTTTCAGAAATAGCTTTTAAAGATATCTATTAAATCTCTAAAGTACTTTGGCATGAAAATTTAAGGACGCAGCAAAAAATATATATATTAATTGGCATTAGGTACTTCTATAGTCTCATAATAAGTTACGGCAAGCGTATTACGCATAAACTACTTTGACGTTGACGCTGAAAAAATCAAGCATAAAAGTATCCCTTTGAGTATAAATTTAGTTTGCTAGCGGTTAAACCTACTTATGGCATAAGATAATTTTGAAGATTACTGAGCAACAAAATAAACTGTTTTTTGTACTTTCAAATAACATCTATAATAGACCTCAAAACTGCATGTTAAGATCAAGAAACAAAAAAATTGCGATGAACACGAATTACAGCCAAGAATTTGTTCAAATTTCTCAAGTTAAGAATTAAAGACAAATCTGAAACAAAGTTTTTCGGATTCGTTACATATTACTAGTTTGTTGAAAACAATTCATTCCGAAATTAGGAATATGCGAAATAATAGAAGTCAAAACAAAATTATCATTTCCGTCACAAAAGAGAAAATTCTGATTTTCGCGATACATGCAAAATCAGAACATTAAAAGGCTATCGTTAACTATTATAATGTCATAAGTACTGATTCACCGGTAGAATATTCTACATTTCTTTGCCAATAATTAATTTTGTTGAATCACCACTAATGACGCCTACTAAGTAGCCGAAATGCGCACCTGCTTTTCCCAAACTTTTTATTGCTGTTGCGGGAACATTGTTTTTCCACACAAATTTCAGCCATAAGGTGAGATCGATACTTCATTCTTGTATGGAAGAAAATCAGGATGCAATTTAACGGAAGTATTATTCTACGGAAAATTCTAAATTACAACGTCATCAGTTTTGGGTTAACAATTTGTCAAATGTGAGGCAAACATGAAAAAAAAACGATCGTTTTCTTTTCGGGCATACCTGAGAATAAAACGAGCGTTTTTTTTCAAGGAATAGTTAAAGCGTGTAATTCATCTGGTTATCAATCTACGCGATAATTCCCCAGTGTAAAAACGATCGCAATAAAACAACGTCGGAACGAAGGATCAAGCATCGCGATAAGGCGAAAGTGGAGTGCGACCCACAAAAAAGGTCGTTTCATGAGGTGAAATTCGCGTCATTTACTACCTTTTTTTTAAAACTCCCGTGCACACGGCACGCATTAAATTTCTCCTCCTCCACAAAATAAAAAACCATTCCCCCTACCCCCACAATCCATTCAATTTCCCTCCCTCGAAAGCGATTGCCGCGTGCGTCTCCTTCTTTCGCTCGCCCACTCAAAAACACTCAGGCAGACTCGGTACAATGGCTGTATAAAAGAAGAGAGAGAGATAGGGCTCTGTGTCGTTTCTTTCTTTCACCGCCTATAAAGTCTTTCGCCACCTCTCATACCTCCTCCTTTTCGCCCTTAAAACGGCTGCTCTTCTCGCTTCCTTCTACTCCAACTCCTACTCCCTCTCTCTCTCTCTTAATCCTACTACCAAAATCCTCTCCACCCTGCATCTCTCTCTTTTCTTCCCTCTTTATCTCCACCTCTCTCTCTCTCTTTTTTCCTTATCCGCCGCTTTGAACTCCTTCCTCGCCGCCTTCTTTTGCGGGCTAAAAGACAGCAGAACAAAAAGACGATTAGGAGATATCCTCGCCCTCATCCCTAAGATCCGGGCGCACATACCTCCTGCGTTTAATTTCTCTTTTTTATTTCTACTTAAAAAAAGGGAATAATCCCTCTTTTATTGTCTCCAGATCCCTTCTCTGCCGTAACCCACATTATCTCTTTGCCTTCGGGTACCCGTGACCGAGAAGTTGAGAAGGTTTTGGATAACGGAAGATGCTTATCGGGTGGAATACTCCATTGGTGGTTGGAGGGATGAGAAGAGTTATTTTATGATTTTTTTTAAAATCGACATTTTCCGAAGAAATTATTGACGTATTATTTCGGGGTTTGTTTCGAATGTATCTCTAAATTTCTCATAGGCCAATCAATGTGTAGGGCAAGGGTAATACCTTTAATTCAGAGGCATTTCTGCGTTACTTGTTTTGGGTTTTCAATTGTTTTGTTTTTTTAAATCTTGTGAAGGATAAGAATAGATTTAATAACAGTTTGCTAAAATTCGTAAATTTTGTCCTCATTATATTAAATAAGAATTGCAATACAAAAGTATCTCGGGACACAAATTGTTCCACAAAGACAAATATTAACAAAACAGTTTAATATACGCGTTCATTTGTATGAGAATTTCATAATATTATTACAAATCACTTTTTAAAATATTGTCTGCTGATATACACACCAGGAACGACTTTTGAAAAGAATGCTGCATATTTAAAGAATTCAAGTCATCAGTTACTGATTACAGTAGCTGAGATAGATTGCTCCATTTCGAGGCGCGACTTTTTAATGCATTTTTGAGGCATAAAAGTGAAAGTACCGATCGGAATAACAAAATTACGAAATTCTACAATTCAAGTTTCTCATTGAACGGCGTGCGCATCGTCACATCGACGAACGACCGGATTTTATTTTTGATTTCGTTTAGCCCGTTATTATTACCAAGAGAAGAATTTTACTTTCATTTTCCATGTGTCGCACGCAAATTCGTCATCCATCAACGCGCGACAATTTCGCTAAACAACATTGTACCCGGGGATCATTTTATTTTTGCACAGCGACCCCCCACGGGTTAATTAAAAAACAAGGATTGGTAGGAATAAAAACGAAAATAAAAAAAACTTTAACACCTACTACTCATTTGGGACTCGGTCGGTCAGCCTGTGACAGAACAAAAGAAAAACCGATCGCCCTCTCGTATAAGCGTACTATCCTTTTTTTTATTCGTTTCATCCTTCTAAACACGCAATTACCCGCAACCCTCAAATGCTATCGCAACGGCGTGTGTCGGCATCATTTTCCGCCAAAACGTTCCTGTCAAAAAAAAAAAAAAAAAAGAAAAACGTGAATGGGCAATCGGTTCACCTTCTCTTTCATTATTCGGTAACTTCTGCCTAAGCAATAATCTGCGTCTCGTGTAAAGGCCGCGCCTATAAAATCTATTAAATAAATGATGAATTAAAAGCACTCCCCTTGTGTTTCGTCCGAGAAGAGCAAAGATTCGCAAACGAACTCAGAAATATTGAAACAAAATCATGCTGAAATAAATTTTCGGCATTAATTAATTTTGTATTCATCGTGATTTATTTTCACAGACATAAACATATCAAATCAAAAAACCTTATTTACAAAGGACAACACTCGCAAAATAATCCCGAAATAAGAACCAATACTGATGTAGACAGAAATACCGTCAGATGGGACGCTATGTCTCAATTTCTTAATATTTATACGTCGGAAAATTAAAAAGATTAGCTCTTAAATATCCGTACTCGATCTCACACGGACTTGATATGTCAAAATGTTAAGTCATACAGGAGAATTTAATTTTCTTATTTTGGCTTTCGATAATATGAGGATACGATTTCTAAATCGCTAAATCTAAACTTGTTGGAAAAACTCGTGACACACTTATTCACCACTTGTTGATAACTAAATTAAAATACATTAGCTCGAGGACAATAATTTCCCTATTAGTATTTTGTAAATGAACCACATTAGGTCACTCTACACTTTGTGAAAGATCAAAAGAACTATAGACTCAATCAAGTGGCGTAATAACTAGTTCTGGTATTTCTACCTTAGCATTTCATTGTGACCGATGGACCGAGGCGTGAGAAAATGCGCATCAATTTTTTTCCATGAATCATGTTCCCTTTGGTACGTAATACGGTACAAGTTGCGTCAAGGCTGTCCGCATTATCTAATGGGATTTTCGAATTGAACTTTTTTCGGAATTCCTTTTCTCCTTCGACGCAATCCGTCGCTCATCCCTCCAGCCATCATCAACACCGCCTCTATATTCCCCTCCATAACCCTGTTTCGAAAAACGCCCGACTTTCCATTCCGATATTCCCCGTCATTATCACGTCCAACCGAAGGGACGGAGATTGGCAAGTGAAAGGAATGGAACCTCTCTCTCTCTCTCTCTCTTTTTCCGGTTATGATGAAAGTTTTAAAGCTTTCACCGAAAACGCAGAGAACAGTTTTGCCTACACATAACTTTTAGATAAGAATATGAAAAACTGCAGAATTCATTTTCCGTATTTCATTTAAAAAACGGCGAAAATAAAAAGGTGAAGCATCCCTTTTTCTGTACGCACACATATGCAGAAATACAATCACACGTATGCGAGTATGTATATGTATGTGTATGTGTGTTGGGGGTGTGTGTGCGTGCGTGCGTTTGTTGCGGAATGAGATGGTTCTGCGTCACCGTTTCATGACTGCAAAAATTGTAAACATTAGAGAAAATATACGGAAAATGCATTCAAAAGTTTAATCAAACTGCAAACAGACCTCAAAGTTACCTCTGCGTAATACTAAGTTAGGTAACAATTTTGCACAAGGAAGTTTTTTTTAGTTCTAAAGATCTAAGAGAAACTTTTACTATTATGATTAATTTCGGAATATAAACCTTGAAGTTATGTTTATAAGGGCTAGACTGTATTGCAGTAAAAAAAACCCCATTTCCGAACGATATATAGCAACAATAGCTGTAGCCTTGGTAGAAGGGTGGTTAGCGTGTCTAACTCCCACTGCAAGGGTCGCGGGTTCGAATCCTGCCGAGGGCATGGTCGTTTGTGCTTGTCAGAGAAATGCATTACAACACATGTAATTGGGGTAACCTGTTTGTGTTACATAAATGATTATTATTATTATTATGATTATAAAAATTAAAAGAACAAGAGATTCAACACCCATCATTGCAATTATTCTTCTATACGTAGGAGGAAAATACATTTAAATGAATGATTTACAGAAAGTTAAGTTTAATATTTGATAATCGTACAATATTTTAAAATTACTTTTTAGAGAGAAGTATTGGTCTTAATGATCCAAAATTGATTCAAGTTTCAAAGAGATAAAAATTGATATTTCTCCTTTAAAACAAAATTTCGAATCACAATATAATTTATACATTAACGGTTCGAGTTCCACCCATATGCTATAGAAAATAACATAGATCCGTTCAATGCACGAAGCATGCCAATCCATTACATTACTCCTCATTTAATGTATTAACGCGATAAAAACTCACTCTGTTACTGAAAATTACCACTCTCGATTCATTGAACGATGCGCGATAATATAAGTAATCATGCTATATTTAACAGGAGGATAATGTTATTAATTTCGAAAATTTCTCTTCCCGCACCGCTGAATATTCAATGTACAATCATCAATCAAAAACTCGGCTTTTATTTAACCTAATCAATCTCCCCCTCTCGCCTCATCTGTTTTTACCCTTTATCCTGCACGCGCCTTTACAGATAAATCATTCCTCCCACACCTATACCACTCCTCCAATTCCCGAAGCACGCAAACACGCGGATCTCAACCCTCCCCCTTTTAAGATCGCAATGTTTACCTTTTGACTTCTCCCCTCCAATGTACACTCCAATGGGAACTGCAGGGAATAAAATCTGAAGCAGCCGAGGAACCGTCTAATTTTTCGGCCTCCCTCCCAGCCTTATCCCCTCCGTCCTTTCCCGCACTCGTGTCTTTTTTCCTTCTTCCCCACCGGCTCTTTTTCCCATTCCGCATCTCAAACATCTCATTGCCTATCCACCAAGCGAGACGAGAACTTTGCGCGTCTCTTTTATTTTTACCCTAGGATCAAAGTTAACTTCGCATCTCCGGCCCAACTCGGTGCAAATGTTTTTCTCCACCAAACTTATCTTGATCGCACGAAAGGGGGAGATTTTCGCTCTTCCCCTTCAACCAATCTCTACTTCTTTCTCATTCATCCTCTCCCTGCGCCCCCTTATCATATTCCCCTATTATAACCTCCCAACGTCTGAGGAATACGGATTGCTCGCGGAGACAATAAGATGGAGGAAGACAGGAATGAATATCCTCCCCCCCCGCGAGAGTAAGGGTGGGAGAGGAAATATGAGACTCGAAATTCGTAAATTTTTTCGGCTAGACTGGCGATGCTCGCGCGGTGAATTAAGCGGCAAAAGGGATACAGAAGTCTAAAGGGTAGCCTACGGGAGGAAAGGTGGCGAAGAGAGAGAGAGAGGGTGGAAGGCAACGAGGTCGGAAATGTAGGAAAGTTGCATTTCTGTGAAGAGAAAGAGAGAGAGAGGGGGAGGAGAGGAAGAGCGAAAATCGCGGAAGAACACTCTTGTCCCTATAAAGTACGGCTGGCTTCTTGCAGCGGTTCTCTAGCTGTGAGCTGACTGGTGAGCGAAAGATTTTTGCGTTAGATAGCGGTAGTCCTTGTAGGAGACTCGTGATAAAATGACTTCCATAAAGAGAGTACACTACCAAAAACTTAAGAAGTGCATTAGTGACTAAACTTTTCACGTTTTTCTGCCCGGCGAGAAAAATATTCCGAGAGCGTGGTTGACCCAGCGTGGCTCGAAACGTAATTCTGCTAAGCGAATCTTTTTGTTGAACAAATCTGTTAGAAAATTCATCTTAGTAGTTTTGGATGTGACTAAAAAAAAGTCGCTGGGGGAGAAAACTGAAAAGATCAACGAAGAATTTTTAACATAAATTGATCGAATTTAAAATTTATAAATATGTAACACTCGTCTTAATATAAATAGAATAAAATTCATATATGTATCAAACCATCTTATCTTTATAGCGTTTTTCTTATATGATTACACTAAAATAAAATTTGATATTTATGTGGTTTTTCTGGGTAGTGGTTACATTAGTTTATATGAGTCTACTTAACCTGCTCGTTGCAGCGTTGCTTGCAATTTAGATGCAACGGCGGGTGAAGATGGAGGAGAAAAAGGACTAAAAACATTAATTTTCACGGTAATGCTTAATATTTAAGAAAGTAAAAAGAAAATTATTAAATTTTTTACATTCGAAGAATCGGATCATTTTATAAAATCCCACTGAAAATAGGTTTCCGTCTTTCTTACGGTTACTTCATGTTACATTATAAAATATGGCATTTATTTTTTCCCTCTCTTTCTCTGTCTCCCCAATCTTATTTAAAATGTATTACACTACTTAAAAGCATTGGACACGTGTCTACGGATTAAAAATTCCTATTGTTAAAATCGTGAAAAGTTCACTTACGTATTTCTTGTATAAAACGAAATTTTAAGTTAATTCGGTATGAATTCCGATTCTCTCTTCGAGAATAATATAGGTACTCCTTTCGGATGTACAACTGCTTCTCACGTCCGTATCTTAGTTTTAACCACTTTAAGAAATCGATGCTATGGATATGTCAACTCAATATATTTCCAACGGAACTTTTTTTTATTTATAAAATTAATTCATAGTTATTCCACAAAGTTTTAAGATCTTTCCTGACTCTTTTATGCTTACATCTACATATCTGCCGAATTTCATATTCTCATTAAAAATTATAAAAAATTGATCGCTTTTCCATTCGTTACATTATCTATATAATTATTTATTTTAAATTAACGAAGGAAGAAATATTTCTGAAATTCTAGTAATTAAACTGACGAATATTGAATGAATGAACAGGTTTTGTGTTAAAAATCATTTTAAAAAACCGAAAATTTTAACTACGCAGTATTCGCCACATAAAACCACAGATTTCGATTCACGAAAGTTAACATTTATTCATTCCAGAGTGCGCATATAAATTTCTGTGCGATGCTGTCCGATTGAGCAATAAAAAACATCGGAAAACTCCGTACCTTGGCGCTCGAGGTTTCTAATTAGAAAGCAAGAAGTGCTCTCTCGGTATAAACCTCATAATTTAATCAAAACCTTGTTTTTGCCCGGCAAAAAGAAATCGAGGTTCGTTCTACCAATATCCTTGCAGCCGGAAAGAAAAAGTTTTTGGAACATTGGAATGCTGTGCAAGCCCTGTGTAGTGCATTTAAGGATAGGAGTAGCGGAAAGGATAGAGGAAGGACGTGATGAGAGGTAGGAAGAGGGGAGGGGGTGGGGAGGGGGGTGGTTGGAAAAAAGTAGGGTAGCAAAAGTGCATTGACTTGTAAGGAGAGGAGAATGGGAATTTAAAAAAAAACTTGCGAATGGAAAGATAAGAGGAATGTATTGAGTAGGTTAGGTGAAAGAAAGAGAAGAAAGACAAATTTGACAAAATGAGAGGTAACGAATACGAAAGGTGGGAAAATGGAGGAGTAAGGGCAAAGGAAGGGGTGAAGTAAGAGGGAAGAGGCAAAGGAAAAAAAGACGCTGAAAGCAAGACAAAAAAGGAGGGAAAGAAGACGAGAAGACAAACGATACGAGGCGCGGAAGAGGGAAAGCATGTGAAAAGGAGAGGGTGGAGAATGGGTTGAAAAGGGGAATGCAATGGGGGATGGGGGGGGGGAAGGGACCGGGCCACCCTTAAGTCCGGTCTCATTTGTAGAGTGGTCCATTCCAATCCCAGAACCTTTCTACATGTCCAGAAAGGTAAGGCATGGGAAGGGGGAGGAGCGGACTTTGGAGACCGAGGAATAGGGAGCGGGGGGAAGGGGGTGGGGGGAAGGGGGTGGGGGGAAGGGGGTGGGGAGAGGCTGGTTTGGGGGGGGGAGAAGGTTTTGGAGATTGCGAAGGTGTTCGCATGCTTGACTTGGTTCTGGGTGGCGAGGTAAAATATTTTTCCGGGAGAGAAGGGAGAATAAAAAAGGTGGAAAGTAAACAGCTAAAATGTAATGGAAGTAGAGGAGAAGGATAGTAAATGGACAAAAAGGGATTGGGTCACCAGTTTATTTTTTATTTTTGAATCCTTGGTCCCAAAGAATGTTAGTCACCCTAACCTAACATTCTTTAAGCTTAAATACAAACTTTCGCTTCTACACTAAAAATGAAAAAATAAAGCCGCCGAGATTACGGAGAATATATCCTGCTCCTGCGGTTGCGAAAGTAATATAAAACCACTCGAAGTTAGTAAACAAGCTTTTTAAAGTGAATTATTAAAAAAAAACGCAAAAATAAACGACTCATATTTTCAGTGCATGAAGTTAACGCGGTGAAAGATGTAAGGATGGTTATTTAATTTATTATGTTCTTTCTCGATTATACGCTTTTTGCGCTACGAAATACTAAAAACAAACTATAATCATAAAACATCTGTAACGTCCATCTGGATATTTTAAAGCAAATAAAAAATTCCATAATATTTTGCAATAATTTCTATTTTCCAGTGCGGGTCAAACATGCAACGTTCAGCTAATAATATTATTCGACAAATATAGAAAAGCGATTAAATTCAGTAATAACATATATTAATTAAAACATCAACTATTCTGCAATTTTCAGAGAACTCAAGCCGACTTCTAGAAATGTTGCAATATTATATAGTCATGACGTATAAAAATAGCAGTTCATTAAACTGTTTCATATCCGGTCACCTGGTATCTTAATGAAGAATAAAATTGAATTCGGTTAATAATTCGTAGAGATATTACTAAACTTTTCCTCGTAGCCATCATCTACCTCAATATTCACCGTTAAAAACATGACTTCGATGATCAAAACTATCTGGCCATCTCGAATTTATTAGGATGGACATCGAATTAATTTTTTAAGGGATGTTGATGGCGGATTAACTTGTCTACGCATTCGAACCTCTGATTAACTCCTGTAATGCATTAAAATGTTTTCTGATGAGAAAAGTTTACCTTATTCCTTCTTTCAGGGAACCTTTTAGCCTTGATTGGAATAAAAAAGCCGCATTCTTTTGTTTTCAAAACTTTTCGATTTTTGCTTCTCCTCCCATCTCCCTCTTTTTTTTCTTTTCAGCCCAACTTCCTCTTTTTATTTTTCAAGTCACCGAGTGCTTTCCCAAAGTTTTGTCCCTAAAATTCGATCCATTTCCGACCACAACTACACGGTGCTCGGCAAATCTTAATTAAACTGCTTGCACATCTTATTCAACCTTATTCAAGCGTACTTCGGAGAGTAAACTTTCCATTACTTTTTCCCTCCCCTTGCGCATCTTCATCGTAAACTCTTCGGAAAAGCTAATATCGAATATTCATAAATATATATATTCATTTATCTAACATTAGAGGGTGATGTATGACGTAGAACTTATTAAGAGACTTTCTTTAAATGCCTTTAGAAAAAGATTGATATATTATACGATACAAAATTCACTTCTTTAAGAAGCAGAATCCTTTAAATTGACAATTGTGTAAAAGTGCGTGCTTGTGGAATAACTTGTACCGAGTCCAACGACATACATTTTTCCAGAATTAATACTTTGATGCAGATATCATTATTTACTTCTTATAAGGCTAATTCCTTCATTCGTCGTACTTATACCTCCCGGTAGGTTTTAGGCGCACCCAACTCAACATGTGCTACCAAAGGCGTTCCTCTTTATGTTCTCATGTCTAATTCCTTCTTTTAATACATCTATTTCACCTTTCAACTTCATACCTCTTTTGTCTCTTTCCCTAACATTCGTTCTTCTATGACTTCTTTTAGCAGACTGTTTTCTTTCAAAATTTGACCCACCCATTTTTCTGCCTTTCTCCCATTACTCTAACGAGGCTAATAACGCTAAATAAAAATTTCCGATAAAGATGCCGCAGTGAATCGACAAATAAAACCGAGTTTAAATTGAAACATGGCATTACTACGCTCTCATCATATCTGGGTTTCCTGTAAACAAAAAGTATCGGTTTTGTTTCAGACTCTATTTAAGAATTCTTACACTACAATGCTTCGCAACAACTATGTTAAGTTAGATAGAATTTTATTTAAATCTGTTGTAATACCCTCGGAAGAGATAACTATTTTACGTAGCCAAGTACTGAATATGCGATATTTTTCTATTATTTGAGCCCATCGCAATATCATCTGTATCTGGTCGATGTTAATTAAATGTGAACGACATAAGGACTATTTTTAATATGTAATTGCAGATTTATTATCTGATTTTAGAATAAAAAATATACCCTAACTCGTTACATATTTCACTCCATTAAACACACATGGCCATCATTTTAAATAATTACCTAAGAAGTTAATACTAAGCAGGATTAAACAGGACGCCATTAATCTAATAGACCATTAATGCGCTTAAAGAATTAAGGAACGGACGAGGAAAATGTTACGCCAAAAAACTCACATCCCATTAATTTTATGCACATCTTAATCTTTTCCGCAGCCTATACATCTTCGATTATATCTATCCCTACCCTCTCCTTCTCAACAACCCCCCTCACTCTCTCAACCCATCGGCCATAATACCTATCTTCCTCTTAAACACTTTAATACCTTAAACCGCAACTATTCCCAAAACTCCAGTTCCTCTTCCCCCGCCGCCCCTTGAGTGTCGTCATGGCATAATCGTCCCCTTTTATCCTTCCCCACCCTGTTCCGCATCTTATCTTCAATTCCTCCTTTCCCCAATTTTAACGTGTTCATTCTCCCCCTTCGTCATGAATTAACCTTATCTATTTATTAACACCGTTTTACTTTAACCTTTTAAAACGGCTTCTCTGTCATGCAGTTCAAAAACCATTCAATAGCCAGTATTTTTCAGGATACTGAAGGTAAAAAAATACCATTGCTTTCGTAATACAGCGAGAGTTCGCATGTAAATGTTTTGAACGCGCGAAATCAAATGCTTAAATTTCGTTTACATATATGAATAACCGATTAGACTTTTATCTATCTAGCAAATTTTACCGAAAAACAAAATCCGAGACTTTAGTAAAGACTAAATTTTACAGGTAATCCATATAGCAATGGCACGGTCGAACAAACCGTAAACATTTTCAAACAATGCACAAATAGCGGCCATAGCAGCAGTTTATCGGTCGTCGAATATAATACATAACCATTGAGAATGGCCATTTTCAATATGATTATGCATTTATATTAGAACCTATAGTTACCTAAATCACTTACGTGAAATATTACAAACCCATTCTCAATTCACCTTTTTTATAGCCTCAGTCAAATAAAAATACAAAATTCTAATCAACTTTGGCTCGGATAAAATTCAATCGAACGCCGGAGAAAGAGGATTTTTCCCCTCCGTTAAACATATCCGCAACGCCAGTCGCTAAAAAGAGGACGCGAACAAAAGGAACCGAGGAAAAAAAAATTGCCTCTCCTTCCTTTTTAACCGATCCGAAAATGTCCCCTTATCCCAGCATCCCTTCATCAATTACCATCATTCTTTCATCACAGCTCGAGGAGAAAATGAGATACAATTTGTCCAAAAGTGAGCGCTCTAAGCTTCCTTAAAACAAACAAAATCCACCGATCCGATTTTCCGACCCCCTTCACGCTAACCCCCTTCTCTCTACCCCTCGACTGTTTCCTCTCGACCTCCCTCCCTCCCTCCTCATCTCCTCCATCCCTCCCATTTCTCTCCTTCCACCACCCTCCTCGTCCTATCTTATATATCGCCTCTCCGATACCCTATTGCCTCCCCGACCCTTAACCTCCTCCCTCCCTCCTTGTCCCCACTCGCGTCTTTATTAAGCCTATGTTCCTTTATTTTTTCCTCTCCTTCTCTTCCCCTGCTCCCTTGAGTCTTGATTACACCTCCGAAAGGAGACCACTCCATTTCCCTCCCATGTCCCTCTCTCCCCTTCTTCCTACTCCTTCTCCTCCTCCAAAACTTCCCTCAGCATTACTCTTCATTAGAGCCTCTAACCTCCCGTCCTTCCTATCCATTTCCTTCTCCTCGCTTCCCTCTCTTTCCCCCCCTTTCCTTACTTCCTTCCGCGCCCAAGTTACTTAAAGTGAGGGGGAAAAGACGAATGCTCAGCGCATGCGCGGCAAGATTCCGGGTCATATCTCTCTCTCTCTTTTTTTTGGATCCCGAAAAAATAAAATAAAACGAATATAAAAAAGAAGGATCTTTCCCCTTCGTAGCCAAGATAGGAGAATTCAAATCCCTCGAACTCTCTCTTTCCCTTTATTATAAACTGCTCCTATATGAAAAACTTTGGTCAGGTGTAAGAATGGCGACGGTTACCTAAGATATTGAATAAAGAAATTAAACTTACACAAAACTATGGGCATGAAAGTAGACCGAAGATAAAAAATATTTATTTTATGCTTTTATATTTTGTATCTATCAATCAACTTTAACAGGTGCTTGAACGAAAAAACGTTCCGCAGTAGGTTGTCTTGTTTACAGGAACGCAACGAAGTATTCGTATGGTTTAGCGTGAATATTCTAATAACCTCTAATAGTTATCTTTTGGTGTCCTTTAATCCACCCCATTTCACAGAGTAACTATTTCATCAATAGCCGTTGGATAATGTACTTTATATACGCAATGTAACCTATTTGAGACGCGCGTTCAAGTCGAAAAATACTCATGCAATTTCAATAGTTCAGATTGGTCGTAATTTATCTCGAATGAATAATTCAAAAATATAAATAAAAATTACCGCGTGCAATATTTATATTTTTCGGAAAAAGCCATATTTAAAATTGATTTTATTCCTGTTTTTATAAAAGTTTCGCGGCACAAGAGGTTTATTCTCTGCAAACTCATTAATCGTATTTATTTTCATACGCCATTCTAAAACAAAACATGTTCGTTAATAGCCCTCGACTATCTTAAATTCTCGTGATTTCTCATGACGAATGCCATCACGCAAATGGATTCATGACGCAAAATCTGGCGTCTTACGAAGTTCTGCACCACAGAGAGCGTACACAAATTGTCTTGTATTAGGCAAGCAATAATTGACGCGACAAAGGGAAGCGTAAATTAAAGAAACGCAAGCTAATTAATGCCTGGGGTAACTAAGGAGTGTATTTAATGGGGCAGATACAGCGAATAGCTATGGCTCTGACGTCACTGTTTACCAAGGGGGACGTGCAAGATCCGACGCCTTGGCTAGGCGAAAAGGAGGTTAATCTGCCTTCTCAGCTGCTAATTTGGAGGGCGTATAAGACACGGTGGCGCTGTGTGTACGGAGGGGCTTTCTGTTTTATCCACAGTCTCAAATGAAGTCGACTCGAATTTTAAGGTCTACATTCTCTTTGAAATATTAGAGCGTGGTATATCGTTGAATCTTGAAATTACGGAACGAAGCCTAACATGACCTTACGAGTATAGAAAAATTATATGACTGCAGTATTTTGTAATATAGTGACATAAACGGCTTGTGAATAAAATTAACTTCGTTCATGCATTTAAACCACATATTTTATTCAACTGTCTTCTTTATTTATTTATGAATTTTATTTTAGGCATCATTGTGATAGACGTAGGTACTACTAAATAACTGCCTTTTGTTGAAAATTCTTAATAAATAAATAATTTATAAATTTAAAACCATGAAAAACAACAATTACATGGTACGCTGTTCAATTACAACATTATTTTTACTTGGCATAGTATTATTTATTTATTACTAAAATTATTATTATATTTCTAAAGTAAAAAGAAATTTGTGGACTGAAGAGAAATAATTTCTAAATAAACCACAACTACATAAATTAATCTCTGAAATATTAGTGCCTTATTGCTTGTAAAATTTGCAGAATTCCTTAAATATTCCTATGGAAGAGTCCGGGAATGCAGTAAAAATGTATCGATCTCTCTGCCGTTCTAATTAATTTATTGTTAAATTTAGTCGAAATATGTCTTGAAAAATGCTAGATGAAAATTTCTTTGAAAGATTTACGATAAAAAGGACACGATAAAATTCTACTACCTTTCGAAGAATGTCCTAATTCCCAGAAACACTCTTCATATATCTAGCTTAGGATTGTGATGGATGTATTAAGTGCATAATATGGCTTAAATTCTGGGACGGATGCAAGAATTCGCGGCTCCATGGCCACAGTGAAATGAATAAGCTAAATAATAGTAAGCGCCTCGAAAAATCCGCCACCGTGTTACCTCCCGGTAGTAAATCCGTTCCCGTTGCAAATCTAAAATAATTGAATGTCGACAATGGAAATATTACGATCTATTAAGTTTTGTTTTAGTTTTTTTGATTTAGTTGTGACATTTTGATGTTTGATGCCTTTGGAATGTTGGGAATAAAGAGATTAATTCCTAAATATTGTTCTTCCGATCCGAAGGCAAGATTGATAGCCATGGGCATTTGATATTCGGTAAGATTTATTTTGTAAAAAAAATTAAATTATACCTCGGTAAAATCAGAAAAAATAATATATAACGATAAAAATAATCGTCAAATATTCATATTTCAATTATAACTTTGATTTTCTAAAAACAAATCTTTGTTTAGTATCTTCAACATACATAAAAACTCTTTTCAACTGTCCTATGTCCTTCATTTTTTTATACCTTATCCAATTATCCTGTCTTATTCTTTTACTCAATGTAAAAATTATAACATTGTGATATTAAGCGAAGTATAAAAAGAGAAAGGACACACTTGCATTTACGGTTATAAATATGTACCCTTAAAATAAGATTTATCGTCAAATATGTTAGGCGTTCGTTATAATTCGAAAAAATTAAGCTAGGCTATAAAAACCATTAAATAAAAATTTCCATTTAAAAAAACAGCCATTTTACATACGGGAACTACATGTTTGACACAGCAACATAAATACGTCGATTTTGCTTAACGAACGAACTGATTTGCTTAAATAACTTCGTTATATACGTATGACATCATCATTGGCAGCTTGTAGGTAGACATGACCTCGGATACAGATTAAACAAGACTGTCCAAATTCTTATATCGGACGCTTTCATAATCACTTCTCGTTACCTCTTTACTCATCAAGTCGTCTATAATCTGTAAGCTTTTGATTCATCTTTTACCTTTAAGTTTATTACAAACGCACATTTAACTAATCGAGAAAATATCCGATGCATTTTACCTACCTAATTATAATCACCATATTTCTCTTACCCATTCTAATCAAAACTTCATCATTTTATTTCAATTAATCCGTCCATTTCATTCTCACCGTTCTTCTCTAGATATCCGTATACACGCGAGTTTAATAATACCAGCTCGTATAAGCATTACTAATTTCCACTCCATAAAGGCGGTCTTAATTGACCATTTCTCATTTCCATCATCCTTCCTCTTTCTCCCCCCCGCAGCAGCGACTACCCCCGCAAACTCCAATCTCCTTCCATCCTTCATCTCATCGTAAGAGCCTCCGTGAGAAATATCTCTCTCACGGCACACACCAGCAGCCTCCATACCCCCCTCCATCATATCGTACGAGGAGCGGTCTTGGACCGCTTTCAAACCGATCTCCACGACTTTGGGAAAGGGTTACGCCTCATCCTTAACCCATCACGATGGGAGACGAGGGAGTTCTGAAGGGACGAGGGAGGAGGAGGGGGAGCTGAATGGAGACAGAGGGGGGGGGGGGAGGTGGGAGCGGGGGCTTATTCACGGTGCCACACGGGAGTTTACTAAATAATGAAGGGAGTGCGCCGCGTTGGAAATGGCTAATCTTCATTCGCCTCCTCAACCTCCCCTGAAGACGGGATAGGAAACGCTCATTATTCAGGGTATTTAGCGTTCCAGGCAGGTTCTGGATAGGGAGGGGGTGGGGTGCAGATGAAGAAAAAGGTTAAGGATGAGGGAAGAAAGGGAAGAGTACGCGTAATCAGAAAGTAAAGCCGACAAAGGGAGAAAGGAAGGGAGGATTTTAGGGATCATGATGGTGGTGGTGAACCATGAGATTTTGCGGTAGGGTTTGGTGATCGGAAGCATCCGACGAACATGACGTCGGACCGCGGTATGGGGGAAAAAACAAGCGATATTTCGGAACAGGGAGAAATTGATTCGAAAAGAGGAACATCGTGTAACGTCAGATGTAAAATCGGTATGGCTTTTACTTTTACATCCATGTAACGGGCATCGAAATTTGTGGAAGTCGATCGAAGGGTGACGGGAGAGATTGAAACATCAGGTACAACGTGACTGAATCGAGTTCAACAACCGAGGGCAGTTCGCGGACATTAAAAATAACTGTCCATTAAAATAAGCTTCGGATGATTAAGCCTCGTTTATATATTTTTAGTGATTCAGATTGAAAAAAAGACGTTCAACGCAATCAAACCATTTCACGCTGGATTTCCTAGCCGAAGTGAGTTTGCCCATAAGGTTCAAATAGGTATATAAATTTACGAAGACCATACTCATTGGTTCTGATTATCACTATCAAGCATATGCATCAACGTACGTAGGCTATACTCGTAAGCTTCGACTATAATGATTGAACATTTACGCGTTCTTGCTCGAAGGTTTTCATTATCGTGGCCGAACATACAGAATTATGTTAGTGTATTGCTCATTGATTTTGATGTGAACCCTCACATTCAAACTCCAATAAAATTCATGCTTTGGGATTAAAATCCGTTGAAATACACACTCCAGATGATGGCGATGACTCGCAATTGAAGCTGATGTAATGTTAGCTATTATCCCACGAGTTCGACTTATTTAAGTTCAGTCAATTTCATCACAAGCAGTTAATTGATAATGTTAAATTAAGATCGATGAGCGTCCTATTAAAACTAAACTTTAGACCAGGGGTTTTCAACCTTTTTTAATCGCGTACCATTTAGAGCTTTTTTCAATGGTCGCGTACCCCTCAGTGAGGTATTTTTTAATGGTCGCTTATCCCCAAGCAATTTACAGTGATTTACAGTGATAAGATAGATAACTCATGTTTATAACGTTCACAGTTTAGGCGTGTTTTTCTGTTTTATGATGTTATTCTTAGTCGTCACATTGCCAATTTGGATTTCGAAATCACGCACGATAGACGAAGTAAGATGAAAAATTATAATCTTTAACATTTCGCGTACCCCTTCAAAATTCTTGACGTATCCCTAAGCCCTAAGGGCACGCCTACCCCTGGTTGAAAACTTTAGAAGTTATGCGTACCTGCAATTTTCATGCCTATCAAACGGCCACAAATCGCTCAATGGCAATTCACTAAAAAAATCGAAATTTTACCAAAAAATTCAGGTGTTCGACCATGTTAGTTTAAAACGATGAAAAAAGATTAAAAGAGTCTAAACATGACATTTTACTTAAATCACTCGTTGAGAGAAAATCGCACTTTCGAAGCTGCAATTTTCCTAGTGTTTTTTTATCCAAGCACCATAATCGGAGCAGTAGTTATTTTCACCGGCTCAACCGAACAGGAGAAATTTTCTCAAATTTCAATTGATTTCTACCCCCTTCCTCCTAAAAAGGAAAGAAAACCAATTTCTTTCAAGTAAGAAAAAATAAACATGAGATCGCACTCACAGACCGTAAAGAGTTCGTTTTATTTATTTTTCCGCGAAAAAAACAAAATTTTCGGTAGCATCAGACTAAAAGGGTGGGATTAATTCTTCCACGTTTCCTTTTACGCTCCATTTGTTCGCGCTCTCACGCAATAACGTCTACATTTCTGCGAATCGTACACACGCACGCACGCACGCACCCGCGCGCACACAAACATATACTAGCTGAAACGCCCAGCTTCGCTCGGGAAAGAGTTTTCTTTTAAGTAGCAAACGATTTTTATTGCTATATACTTTAAAAGTATTCATAGACTATATTTAGGCATGAATCCATTTGTACCCTTTATCTTGGCGTTAGCTATTCTTCCTCTACGGCGCGCCACGGCGTGGTTTTTCTTTGCATTAATCTTTACGTGGCTATCTCCCTTTGAAGACGACAACGATTAAGAAATTTAGCTTTGTTGCCGCCTGGAAAATGGTCATCTAAACCGATAAATTTTGCACTTAAAGGAAAATTTCGAGCGATTTAGCATGTAATACGACAAAACTTGAACAGACTTAAAATAACTAGTCTTTCGTGCGTAAAATAAGCCATTTCCCGTGATCGTAAGTTAATATTTAGGTATATTTATATCCACATCAGTGAAGGGCTGCATGGCATTTTGGGGTTTCTCCACACCATTTCCCATGCATTCTTACGGAAATAGTATTTTGCGACCCCATGGGGTACAAAAGACCCCACGGTCTACAAACCTAGACCAAGTCCACCCTTTGGTCCATAGGATGACCCATAAAACTTTTGAATTCCATAGCTTGAACGGTGTAAAAACCTATAAAGAACATACATACATACTCTCTAAAATATTTATGTTTTATATATATATATATATACCTAGAATAATCACGGATCTGTCAACGGACAGACTACCTATGATGATGATGATGATGAGATATATATATATATATATACACACACATTTATTTTTTGGATGGGAAACCGCCTTAACGCACGAGAGGGGATAGATGTGCACGCCAGACCGAAAGATCGTCTGAATCGTATGAAGAGAGAGTGAAGAGGTCCCTCTCCCTCTCTCTTAACCCCTTTTCCGGGAACTCAACCCATTTCCTTTCCCCCGCCAAGACCGCACTTCACCCATGAAATCGACATTTGCAAAACTTTCTCACCTAAAGCACGAAAATCTAGAGCGTCAATTTTACTTTTGCCGGAGAGAAAACTTCTCAAACCTTCTTGATGTTCTCCAAAGACCCCTCTCCCTCCCTCCTTGTCCCCCTCCTTCCACTCCACAACTCCACCCTCTAATTATACGCTCAAAAGTTACCCATCCACTCCTCATCTTTTCCACCCCTCCATCTTCCCCCCCACCCCTCCTCCTCTCTCTCTCTCTTCATCCTACTCTCTCATCTTTCCACGGTTTTCACTCTTTCCCTCTCTCTCTCTCTTTTACCTCTCTCCTTTCTTTTTCCTCTGCCTCTTTCCAACATCTACCGCGCCCTCAGGGTCTGTCCCTTCTCCTCCGTACCCACGCCTTCCACTCTCTCTCTCTCTCTCCCTTCCTCGAAAGGTAATTGAATCCACCAGGAGCAGAGGGAGGTCTCCGCGGTGTTTAGATAGCGCGCTTAGGAGGATGGGAGAATGTAAGGGGGGAGGGTTTTTGGAGAGAAGGGGGAAGTGGCGTGGAAAGAAGAGGTTATGGGGTGGGAAGAGGGGTGGAAAAGGGAGGACAGGGTGGAAGAGGAGATGTGGGAAGGTATATGAGCAGATAGGCAAAGAGGCTTTAAACTGGCAAAGCTGAGACTAAATATTCCCACTAGAGGGGAGAGAAGAAGAATGCTCTCCGTTTCATCTTTCTGCCGCACGGGATCGTAACTTATTCCGCGCTAAAACAGCGGCGGTATATCAATTCAAGGTAAATCGTCCGCACTAACTTTATGCTCCCGATGATATACACATATATGTACAGTCTAATTTCAATGTTCGATATCAGCCCGACATATACATATCAACCCTCGGCTCAGAAACCTTGGTGTGAAGGATCCGATCAAAACGTTATCTAGCCCTAGTTTTTGTTTGCTGTTTGAGTGAAAGTGATTGCTAATAGAAAGTTCGCGAAAGGGTGAGCTCTTGAGTTAAGATAATAAGGATTTTTTTCTGGCGAATCGTTGGGGCCATAAATGAAAATATTTTTTTAAATATGGTGTATGGCAAATCTACAAGCGAAGAAAATCGAACCACCTTTTTTATTTATAACCGATAAGGAAATTTTTGTGACATACGAAACAATATATCTAATAAATTAGCAATCGGTAACTGCGTCGAAATATCTTGCACATATATCATTGAGAGCAATATCATATTTTGTACAACAATGCGTCGTTTTAATGTGCATTCATAGAGACAATATTTCACTCTATTTAAGCTCATATGATTGACCGCCACAATGTCACCAATTTCCCATCAAATAGGATATCGGAGCCGATTCTACCAGAACTAGATTATTGGAATAGCCCAAACAAAAGTTTGATGCAGAATGAGAAAGATTCAGCTACTGCCATCTGTAACATGAGAAATAGGTAATAATATATGAAATAGAATTCGTTGCATAAGTATATCAGATGATGTGGGCGAATAGATACAACTGATTGGCACTTTTGCCTTCCTTCTTATTGGAACATAAAATTACTTATCGGAATCGATAAATTAGCTAAATTGAATTCGTAAAATTATAATGCGAGAACTAGCCGCAAAATTATCAAAAGAAAATGTAAATTAAGCAACTTCCACACAAAGGCAGTAAGCCATGCACTAACGCAAAAAGACCTTTTTAATAGCCGCAAGTCTTTGCACTAACACACATCTTAAACATGATATTATACATACAACATAAATAAATGTATATCTTTCCGGATCACATAATAAATTACCTATACGCGCAGAAGAAGCCAAAGGCAATGCAGTGTAAGGACTACAGAACGATATCCCTACTGTCACACAGTTCGAAGATCATCACGAGGATTCTTAATAAAAGACTACAGAAAAAGGCCGAAGAAATGCTAGGGGAAGATCAATTCGGTTTCAGAAAAGGACGTGGAACCAGAGATGCTATCGGTGTAGTGAGAATCATATCAGAAAGGGCAATAGAGTACAGTCAAGATTGCTGCGTATGTTTCGTCGACTGGCAGAAGGCCTTTGATAGAGTAAATTGGGTACTGCTGATGAGGATATTAAAGGATATAGGTGTAAACTGGAGACTGATCAGGAATCTATATGTGAATCAAGTTGTAAAGGTCAGGTTGGAGAATACGGACACCAGCGGAGTACATATCGGTAGAGGAGTAAGACAGGGCTGCTGTCTATCGCCGATTCTATTCAATATATATGGAGAGAGACTAATGCAGGAAGCGTTAGAAGGCTCCGGAGATTTCAAAATCGGAGGAAGGATTATAAGAACAGTGAAATACGCGGATGATCAAGTACTTCTGGCAAGAAAGGCAAAGAAACTCCAGAAAATGATGAATAGACTAGTGATAACAGGTAGAAAATACGGTATGGAAATTAATACAGAAAAATCCAAGGTTATGCGAATATCAAGTAAAGAAGAAAATTTGAACATAACTATTGGAGGAAAGCCATTAGAACAAGTTTCAGATTATAAATACCATGGTAGCATCATAACGAGAGAAGCAAAATGTACAGATGAAATCAGGACTAGAATAACGAAAGCAAAAGCCGCTTTCAGAAGAAAGAAACTCCTGCTAACGGGAAATATAAAGCAGGAAATCCGCAGGAGGTTGATAAAATGCTATGTATGGAGTATAGCTTTGTACGGAGCAGAAACATGGACGCTAAGGAAAAATGATATAAAATACTTGGAAAGCTTCGAAATGTGGACATGGAGAAGAATGCTGAAGATAAGATGGACAGATAGGGTGAAAAATGAGGAAGTACTACGAAGAATAGGAGAGAAGCGAACGATTATACAGACTATCAGAAAGAGGAAGGCGAACTGGATTGGGCATTACCTGAGGAGAGAGTGCCTGATTAAAGAAGTGCTAGAAGGAAAACTGGATGGAAAAAGAGAAAGAGGTAGGAAAATGTTTCAGCTAGTAGACGACTTAAAAGGGAAAGAGAGCTATCAAGACATGAAGAAAACTGCGGAAAATAGGAGTATATGGAGAACCAAGTTTAACCTAGAATAATCACGGACCTGTCAACGGACAGACTACCTATGATGATGATGACGCGCACTGTTTACGAGGTTCCTAGACAAGTCATATTTGTAAGAGAAAGTTCTGCAGTAAAAAAATATCACATATGAATTGAAAATTTAACTATTTCACTGTTAGAGAAAAAATATATTACGGAGTTGAACGAGTTGGACTCTGCTTGATTTACATAAATCAACTGTTCTTACTCACAAACACCGCGGAATATTTAAACGACGCTATAAAATTAATCTCTAATGTTTCATTGTGATTCCTAACCGAGGGAGGGAGGGAGAGAGAGGGAGGGAGGGAGAGAGAGGGAGGGAGGGAGAGAGAGGGAGGGAGAGGGAGAGAGAGAGAGAGAGGTTGGGAGGTTAAAACAATATTTTCGCAACGTATTTAAACGCCCAATCATTTCATATGCGCACTTTGGGCCGTAAAGGAAAAGCGACCCCTCTCTTGTTGGCGCGCGTGCGCACCGTTTTAATCCCCTCCATTTTTGTTTATTCGGCAGAGCGCGGGGGAATGAAAACGTTTACGCAAGCCGGATAGGGAGGAAGGAGCAAGTGGAGGAAAGGAGTGGGTAAAAGAGGGCGTTAGTTTTTACGTAACAAGTGGAGGAGAGGGAGGGGTGAAGGAGGGAAAGTATCGCCTCGAGGAGGGCAACTTTACGCTAACGGTCAGCAGCAAGCGCTCGTTTTCATATTTTCATTTTTTCATATCCACCCTTAAATATCACGTACTTGCACTCGAAAGAATGTGTATAACCGCTTTCCTCCGACTCTTTTTTTTTATTTAAAAAAAAAAGAACTCTCCGCTCTTAACCGTACACAACGGCAGCACTTTAGGAAATTTGGACTCTTTCTTTCATTCTCTCTCTATCTCTGGGAGTAGGCTCTTGGAGTTTTAAGTCCATTTCCCTATCTCCATCTCTCTCTCTCTCTCTTTCGGAGGTCTTTCTCTCTACATTTCTTCGGTTCCTTTCGCTTCTTTCTTCGCTTTCGCAACTGTTATTATTCCCTTCCTTCTTTAGACGCCTTTTATGTCTCGTTAAATAATCAAGCGATCCCGAATTTTTAATGAAAGATTGCAGGTTTACTCCTTAAAACGACTGCTATGCTGTTGAATTACGCATGATATTCACTCACGGTTGTGGAAGAGGGGGTGGGACCTAGGGCTAACGTTATTTGTGGGCTCTCAACGTAAATAAATGTATTAAGAAACGAGGAAATTTTTCTGATGAAGAGTAAGTAATTTACGTAAGAAATGTTGTTCATTTTCGTTTAATATATTCCTATTTTTATTATATTTAATATTCTTTATGTGTCAATCGGGGGCCCCTTAATCCTAGCAGCCCAGGGCTGCAGCCCTCTTATCCCATCTGTAGATCCACCCCTGGATTCACTCAACCGTTCTACAGTTTTAAAAATATATATATCTACGTCATCTATTTGATGATTCCATAATCCGAGCTCCCTAATTTTACTAAGAGTGCTACCTGCTAATTATACATCATCACAATCGCACTTCTTTTTCATATCAGGTTAATTTTATAAGAGATTAAAAAAAAAAAGAAATGGAACTTTTTTATACTAAAAATAAAATTTAAGAAGTTTATTTTGTATTCAAAAGCGCTTCATTTCCAGACTACCTGTAGTTCTCATGCAATACGGAGACAGATATAAAAATGAATACTACGACAATTACAGAAGGTGAGATAACGGTTTATAGTTTAAGGCAAACATTTTAATTTAGGGGAATATTCATCTAAATGTGAAGATTTTTGGTAGACGACATAACAAGCAAAGTTCATTTAAAATATCTCCTCAATGTAAACAAACTGATGATTCAGTTATGCTATGGGTGTTTAAACATACGCGATTTTAAATATAAATCAAGTACAAATCCTCAGTTTTTAGCGTTAAAACTTCAACGGGCAAGATTTTATGGTTACAGTTTTAATTAAAATATACTATTTTTTTATTAAATATAACAGACCGCAGTTTCATCAACGCTTCGCATTCCGCAAATGCTCGAGCGGGCCGGATGCAGCTTGCGGGCTGTAGTTAACAGGTCCCTGGACTACGCTTTGCCGCTTCCTTTAGTATGTCTAAATATTCCCAATCTTTTGGTCGTTAAATTGTTCAAAATATCTTTATTCCCCCAAAAATTAATTTTTAATCTTACGTTTTAACGCATTCTTAGCATATTCCTTCCAGTAAGGAAACACAAATCCATTCAAGAGTTTTTCCTATTAACTGCAAGTATTACGCTGCGAATAAACTGCCAACGGACAGAATTAGGTCAGAAAACAAAATATGCGCTCTCTCCCCCTTCAAGAAATTATTTTCTCAAGTTTATTTAGTTACTAATTGGATTATTTGCGCCCTTGCTTAGTTGCGCCTGGGACAGATGCCCGCTTGCTCCGCCCTAGCTACGGCACTGATTATAGGTAAACTCTAACTATAGCAATTGAAAGGAAGAGAGAAAATAGCAAATAAAAAACGATTTATCGAAGTTTATAAAGATGGACATTTATTTTAATGTGCCTTAATATGTGGAAATAAATATCTACTTCGATTCTTTAAAGAAAATAGTCGTAAAAGTTCTAGTTATCGAGCTCCTACTACGTATGTTTTCATGCCTAGTGACGCCCCATAGTAAAACCAACGCCCTCAAAAGACCTCATAACGCTCCTTTGGGAATCACGGGGTGCATAAGGTTAACAAAACAAACTGGTTGTTTACCATATCTCTCCGCGCGTCACAATTAATTCCTCTCTTCTAAACCCCTGATAAAAATGGAGAGAGATCTGTAAAGGGAGAAAAAGATATAGGAAATAAAAGGGGCGTGGACCTATCGGAGAGGAGAAAAATAAACACGGTAAAGCGGCAACGCAAGGGAAGAGAAGGCGTCGTCAGTGAGAAAAGCACACTTCCGAAAATCATTAAAATGCAAATGTGGCGTGTGTGTGGGGGGGGAGAAGGGAAGGGGAGAGAGAAAGGCGAAATGAAACCGAGGAGGGTCGGACCAAGTAGAATGCGGATAAAAAGGAGGAAAACGAGATGAAAATAGTGAGGAGGAAGCAAAAAAAAAAAACGCGAGCGGAATAAGGTCAAAGACCAACCAGAAATACTGACGCAGAATAAAAAGATTTTTAAAAACCCTTAATTTTGAGTGATACCGAGAATTACGTTTTTTTCCGGTTTAGTTACGAGAATTCGAAAAAAAAAGTTTCATTTATTTATTTTTTAACTCGAGCGAAATTTAGTATCTAATTGCCAGTTCGGTTTACGGACGGATATATTTATAAAGGAAACACTACATTGGTCAAAAATCTTAATCAGCTGCCATCCTCAATGAAAATGACCCAGGAAACGTTTTTTAAAAATGGCGATATGTGAGTGAAAAAAAGGTTAATGGAAAATGAAGGCAAGAGAAAAAAGGAGAGCAAGAGATAAGTTGGACAGATGGATGCGAAGCGGGAATACGGATGGGGATTTCGGAAATGGAGTAGGATGGATGGTGGATGAAGAAGAATATGGAACTGATCCCTTGGAAAGGACTGGCCTCGCGCACAACGCGGGCGAATAATTATTTGATTGAAATAAAAATTGAAAAAACACTTGAGAAACGTTTCGGCGAAAAGTTTTTTTTTTTTGAGGGAACCGAGAGATAACGAGAGTGAGAGAGAGGGGGGAGGGAGAGAGAGGGTGAGAGAGCGAGAGAGAGATGGGTAAAGTGGAGAGTAAAAGATGAGAGAGAGCGAGAGAGGATAATGGCTGTGAGAGATGTGTGTTCTAGAGCGAGAGAACAGGGTGGGTTTATGCGAGAGGCCAAAATAAAATGGGTCCTTTTCTCTCTCTCCCTCTCTCCCCCCGATCTTTAGTTCGGAAAAGCGGTAGCTAATGGACGGCGGTTCTCTTGACTAATAACGGTTTCGAATGTGGCCGTGCATGATAAAGAGCGTTCGGGTTTTACGGGAATGAGAATGTACGGCTAACTATAGCGCACTTACTACTAACCACTTCACACATTTTACGTTAATCAGCTACCTCGATCTCCATTTAAAAAAAACCTGTTTTTTTTTACCTATTCATACGTCATTCACGGTTGCAGATATTGGTGGAATTCGAAAGGAGTTACGCCTGCTCCTTACGCGAAGTGTTACTTTTTTCAGTCTCTTGCAAAAACGTTATGGCGAACTAAAAAAAAGAGTTCGTTTAGGCTTATAAAAATTGCTGGGAGGCTTGCTAATTTGTCGTTTTTTTTTTAAAGGAAACCACGGGCATGTAAATTGGAGGAAATTTACCTGGTGAATGTATTATATGACAAGAGGGCAAGCCCCCAGCTCGCTGACGCTCGCCAACCCCTCCCTCCACCCTTTGCTAGCTGTTTCTTCGTTCCTACCATGTACCTATTGGATTTAGATTAGTTTAACGGGATTATATGTTTTGAATATGAGTTTAATGAATATATTTTATAAGGGATGTATGTTTGGTTTTTAATAGTAAATAAAGAAAATTAGTTGAATGACTCGATAAAAAATATATGAGGAGCGTTAAAGAGAGAGAAAGACAACCAGAAATAGGATTTCAGTAATATAGATAAAAATATAAATAACATGAATACTGCGTTCGATATATTTGCGTTAAATTCATATCTTCGGTCATTTCGAGCAAGTTTTAATCTTATTTTTATATCTTTAATCCTTTATTTAAGTGCGTATACTCGGAAATTACCGAAGACAACAATATTCGTACCGGTACTATGGAATCTTATTATCAAAATGTTAAAAAATTTACCTAAACTCGAGTATAAATTCAAAATATGAGCGAATTCAAATGAGATTGAGTATTCTACAGTAAGAATAAGAATCCTTTTTCATTTTGGCGTGTTTTAGCGCAAAATTTGCGTCTGTAACTTAATTTTAAGATATTTTAAAGAGTAAAAGAATGGAAGCCTTCAATCCAAAAAGGTGATTTTCACGTGTTATCTTATAGGAAACGACATTCATCCTCTGGAGTCTAACCCGTGAACTTGATCGAAATTTTTTAGTCATAACGTAAAGATTCATCAACAATGAAATTCTGAGAAATTTCAGGCTTCTAGGTTTATTTCTAATCGAGTTATTCACACAATTAGAGCGTTACGCATCATGATTACCATTACGATTTTATAATACGTATTAAGAGACATTACATTATATATTACTTGAAAATCACATAAACTTAAAAAGTACTCGTTTTTCAACGCGGTTGTTTTTATACGTCGCTAAAATTGTTTCGAACAGGGCGCCGGATTTCGGCTGCGTGATGGATAAAAGGTTTCGACCAGCTGACCGGAACATTATTGTCCAGCGTTCATATTGGCGTATTTTCTCCAATTTTTGGCTCTTTAGAGGCCGTCGTACATTTCAGCGAGAGATTTTTGATTAAAAAACTATTGGCTGTTTTGATTTTCGACGCTAGAAACCGCAATAGAAGTGAAAGTGTAACAATGTCCATGGGTGAATTGTAACACTGATTATTGAAATGATCAGGAAAAAACTAAAAAAATCTGATGTGGCCAACACATGACTTTCTCCATATTTGGGGTATAGATATTTAAATTATTATGAGTAGCATTATAAGGCAAAATTATTATTTCGTATCGTAAAAGAAGACACGTCGTTGCCGTAAATTACGTATATTTTGAATGTTTACAGAATTCACCGCTACATGGTGTTGGCGCTGTAGCCTGGTATTAAGATAAAGCGAAATATATCCGAAATGGATGGTTCTACGAAAATTAGTTTCAAACAAAACTTGGAAGAAATATTATTCTCTACAACTTTGGTCCTTACGAAGATTACCAATAACGATGTTGTTAAGGAGATATTTAACGGAAACCGAAAAACCGGTTATTTATAAATAACTCCTAAACAATAACTCCTATATAAAATTGTTTCAAATGAAAACTGTAGGAAATTACATTCTCTATAACTTTTGTTTAGAATTTTATATACAATAATGATGTTTTAACAAAGAAATATCGCAAAAACCGAATCGGGTTTCGAATAAACCGCGACTTCCGGTTATCCGTTATTGTCTAAAAACTAATCACTTCTTTGTGCTCATGTTAAAGTGTTATATTTGAAGTTTGGTAACGATATGGCATGTACTTCTTGAGTTAGAGCGCCCACAATAACATACACACACACAGACATCATTCCGAAAATAGTCTAAACGTGTTCTAGGGACCTCAAAACATGTATTTCCGTTGAAATCTCGAAGTCGATTTTTTTCATGAATACAATACTTCCCCATTACTACGTATGGAGAAAGTAAAAAGATAGACATTTTGAAACATTATAATTTTTAGTTCTAAAGAACTGGTGCAAATTTGGTGAAATTCTGGCTTAAGCCATTTCATTCAGGTCGTGAAATTCTAAATACCGTATATACTCGTGTATATACTCCATGTATAGGACGACCCCTGATTTTTTGGTGAACAAACCTGATTTTTTTTCATATATCTCGTTTATAGTACGACCGCAGTTTTCCACCAGGGTCGATATATTTCGTTTCGATAGCTCGATGGTTACGAGCGAGATATATCGAACGACCTTGATTTTCCACACCACCATAGAATAAATAGACCGTAAATGTCGTAAATAGTATTTCCTGCGAGTACACTAAAATTCGGATAAGTATCTTAATCCTAAAACATTTAATAAAAAGTGATATGAATCATGATTACACAAGATGAAATAAAATCGTTTCAATTCTAGTACGTCTGGATTACGTTCCGCGTACGTAATGGTTCCACTCGCTCATCTACTTAATAGGTAGGGATAACGGATAAAAAGAAATTACTTTGTAATGTTCCACAGTCTTTATTGTTTCTTCAATCACACACTGACCGGTTTCCACTACAAAATCAATGGTGTTACTAACCGACGTAACACCTTTAGAATGACTTTGTAGTGGAAACCGATCGGTGTGTGATTGAAGAAACAATAAAGACTGTTGAATATTACAAAGTAATTTCTTTTTTCCAAGATGTCGAAATTCCATAAACTTACGCCGTCTACGATACTTTTAATCCAACTCGTTCCAATCCATCCCTTGTAAAAAGACGCAAACAAAGATGTACATACATAAAATTCAAGAAAGGAAGTGCCCGTAAATCGTCACTTATATCAAGTATTTGTGAATTTGAAGCTGTATATATGAAAAATATTCTACTCTTCACGAAGCAACATAACAACGATAAAGGACCCCACTGTTAAGGTTAGCATACAATTAGAATGCGTGCGGGTGGCATAACTTCACCGAAAATGCCCGTGAAGATACATGAATTTTAAATCCTCAAATGCATTACTCATGTATAGTACGATCCCCAATTTTTGCAATAAAAATTTGGTCGTAAAAACTCGTACTATACACGAGTATATACGGTAAATGTTTTGTCACAAAAATTAAATAAGATAAAAAATTTAAAAGTACTGTTAATGTAACATTATAATGAAAGTAAATTTGATGGATTTGAGGTAAATATAATATTATTACGATTATTAGTTGTCTAAATTACATTCTCTATCGAAAGCATGCAAAGCATGAAACTATTAATATTATATATTTCTGTAAACGTAGAGCGAAAAGAGGCTTAACTTTTGAAATACACAAGGAAAACATCTAACTTGATAAATAATACAAATCTTTCTCGTAACCAAATAATTTATATAATAAATTTTACTTCAACTACGCAAGGAAAAAATTCCCTTCACTCAGCGAAAGTTGTTCTATTTTAAAACTATTTTTTCAGCATTTTTGATATTTACCCGAATCCATCCATTTTGCCTTTAACCCAGGAAGCTAAGTAATATTTTCCATTGGTTTAATTAAAGGTAAACGATAATTATAATCCAACTAGCAATATGATAAAGATGCAGTCAATACGATTACATTAAGATATTTGCTACTAAGTAATCATTATGGTCAGGATTCGGCAATCGAATTAACAGGAAGAGTAACTTTTTCCCGACTCGATATAAAATCCAGCGCGTAAAGAGCCGCAGTACGGGTGAATAAGACGATTCTTGTTTTTAAAAAAATCGATTAAGACCGCAGAAGACTACTATAAGTAAACGTGAACTTTTGTTATTTGAAGTGGATGTTCTTATGGGAGGAGAAGCCAGTTTATGGAGCTGCATCTAACAACAAGTCCTCATAAAGCCGCAAGTTTCCGACATCTGGTATAACCGAATCATGCGTTAGGATTTATGGGTTTCATGACGGGACTTGATGGCCACTGAAGTGTTTAGAGGGCACACGAATTCTTAAACAAGTGTCGCCCTACAAAGAAGCAATCCCCTACTTCTCCCACACTGTAAATCGCACGCACAAGTATATGAGATACCACAACCAATATTACAAATAAGAAACATCACAGTATATATATAACATCACATTTTTACAATGATTCCGATACAATATACCTGAAAGTTCTTTATTCTTAACAAGATAAGCCTTTTAAAAGCGAGTTTTTTGTGTGTATACACGACATGGTCTGAGCAGTTTACGAATGGCGAAACAACTTTGCTTGAAATAAAAGAATAATTTTGTTTCATTAGGCTATTAAGCACATTTGTTGCGAAAATTTCATTTATAGTGTTACAAAAACGAATACTTACGGGCGTGCTCGGGAAAAAATTGTAAAACGTACTGAAAGGGTTAGAGGGAGCCCACGTTCACAGCGCCTACGCTTTAGAGCAGTGGTACCAAACCTACGGCCCGCGAATGATGAATGATGGAAAAGCAATTGGAAAGTTTTAACATAAATTCATAAATTTTTATGAAAATTTTAGTATTGAAATGTTAACCAATAAAATAATATTTAGACTCGATTTTCACTTACATGGAACCTCATTATATATATATATATCTAACTTTCGATTTAATCTCTAATCCGGCCCACCAAACAATTTCACACCTTCCTCTGCGGTCCGCCGGAGGATTCGCAACCACCGATGTGGCCCGCCATGTAGAAAAGGTTGGACACCAATGTTTTATAGCAGTGCTCCGCAACCAGTTTGCTCCAGCACATTACTACCCCACGACGAAATAAATACTCGGTGTACCGCGGTAATTTTTTGAAACCATATGCTAGAGAAAAATACCATTTTATTCTTCTAATGCTAAGACCGCATAAAGCAAATATCTCTTGCGATACGATTTCTTAGGCTGTTTCTGATACTTGAAACCGAAACCAAGTTGCTCCTTAATTGGAGTTTTTATCGTAAGATTACTTCCTAATCCGGGCTAAACGATTTGAAAAATGTAGATTCTAGCAATAATTATCTTCATGTGTGTGAGAAAAGCGATTTTATCTTTTTTATTGGCTACAGGGTGGTAAAAATATTATACGCAGTCTCGATAAATTTTGTTCGGTGTGCCGCAAAGTTGGAGAGCATCCGAAAGTGTGCCGCGAAATTTAAAAGGTGGCGGAGCACTGCCTTAGAGTAATGACACTTTGCACAGCTGAAGTGGTAAAACTATTATATTAACGGTTGACTGTGCTAATACAAAGACTTTTGTTTGTAAGCAACTCTACTTTTGACATGGGGTGCCGAAAAGCACCGTACAATTTTGAGAGAGAAAATTGTTTTAAAAAGATTCGAGTATAAATTTATCTAAGTTGGTTCTTTTTCCTTTATATCCTGCCCTACCCTCCAGTTATTCGTCCGATTTCCCAGAAATTCCGTTTAATATTTTCTCGGGCGTACTTTTCTCTTTATTCTTTTCGCTGTTTCTGCAGCATACATTTGTAACATATGAAAGGAAGGAAAATTTAAGCAAAGTTCAAACAGTGTTAGACAAACATTTTACGAGTACGGAGGAGGACAAACCACTTTTGATATGGGGTGCCGAAAAGCTCTGTACAATTTTGAAAGAAAAAATTGTTTAAAAAGATTCGAATAAATATTTATCTAAGGTGGTTCTTTTTCCTTTATATCCTGCCCTACCCTCCAGTTATTCGGCCGATTTCCCAGAAATTCCGTTTAATATTTTCTCCGGCGTACTTTTCTCTTTATTCTTTTCGCTGTTTCTGCAGCATACATTTGTAACATATGAAAGGAAGGAAAATTTAAGCAAAGTTCAAATATTGTTAGACAGATATTTTACGAGTACGGAGGAGAACAAACCACTGAGAAATTAACGTTATTTAGCTAAAGTATTAAATAAAGATAACATCTTATACGATTAAGGGGTCAAAAGGGCAAGAGGTGTACGAGTAAAATAGAAAGGTCAGAGGTGACGATAATTAAGATTTCGGGGAGGTTTCAGAAGACTGACTTGAGGGGAAGGACGTGGACACAGCAGCTGCTATGGGAGCCAAAACTATGGTGAAATTACAAGGAAGTAGAGGTGTTGTCTGGTATTGTAGAAGTGGCCGCATTCAAAGGTTATTTAGTTAAATTATTAAATAAATAAGACATCGTAAACGAAACGCTGGAGATTAAGGGGTCAAAAGGGCAAGAGGTATAGGAGTAAAAGGGAAAGGTCAAAGGTGACGAAAATTAAGATTTTGGGGAGGTTTCAGAAGACTGACTTGAGGGGAAGGACGTGGACGGAGCAGCTGTTATGGGAGCCAAAACTATGGTGAAATTACAAGGAAGTAGAGTTGTCTGGTATTATAGAAGTGGCTGCATTCTAAGGTCACTACAGCTTACATGATGCCTTGGGTGAGAAAAGCTTTTTGCACCTTAAGGAGAATGGAAATAAAATTGCATGAATAATTGTGAAAAATTGATGCATACTAAAGTTTTTCAAGCAAAAAATGACAATGCCGAAAATATTGCTGTTAAATTTTTAACATTTATAAATGGAGGAATGAATTCATTCATTCAATTTTAACCTGATACATCAAGCGATCTTATGAGCCATATATGTAATAAAAATATTTCATCGTGGAAATGTTGGGTGATTCGGTGTGGGTTATGCACATATTTGGAAGGTAAATCGGGCACCGAAAATAGTTTGCACACATAGAGACAGTGGCGTATCCAAGGGAGGTGGGGGGGGGGGGGGGGGGATTTGAGGGTCTCCGTCTTCCTCTCATGAGGCAAATTTTTTTACTCTTGATTAACTTCCATTACATGATAAAAGTTCTTCATTTATTTAAAACAGCGATCAAGGATTATTTACTGTAAATGTATAATTACAGGTGAGCTCAGCTTAACGTGGCCCCGGTCAACGCGGATTCGTTATAACGCGGACTTTATTTCAAATTAATTTTTTTAAATATAGAATCTTATGCACAGTGCGACCACAGTCAAATATCTTATGATTTTTTAAATTTCGTACTGATCAACTTTCCTAAAGTATCCTAAATATTGTGATATTTTAGCAGTTTTGCATAATATTGCATGGTCTGGTAGCCAATTTCACTCTTTTCTCTGTAAATTTCACGGGTCTAACACAGAAATATATCTCCTAAGCCGGAAAACATATGAAAAACGGAAATAGAAATATGACTCATGCTTCATGTTTCTTTGGCATCATTGGATCGTAAAGAATGTTTTTGACGCTTTATAGTTTTAAAATCTATAATTTTCGACAATTAATTTATTACAATGTTAATTTACCGTATTAACATCTCATTATAAATAATAAAACAATAACGCTACACATCAAAAAATTATATAATTTTGATCTACATATGAAAAAACATGTGGTACGAGCAGAGGGATCTTAATGTTTGAATGCATATTATGTATAATAATATATAATCAGTGATGAGCTGGAAAAAATTAAGAACCGGCTCTCTAAAAAAAAAAAAGGGAGGGGTTAGGAAATTTTATACGATGGCAGGAGGTCTATATGCCAGGGGCACCATATCGCTCTACGATTCCGTTCCGCTAGCTTAACATGTGTTCCGTTCGTAATATATTCCGTTTCATACACTGTCGGTAATTGACTATCAGATAGGGCAAAATGTACTTGAAAGGACAAAATCAATAAATTTTCATATTTTCTAAAAATTTCTGAGAAAATTTAACAACAGGCTCGCGCGAGCCGGCGGAAGCCGACTTCAGATCATCACTGTATATCTATATTTTGAAGCGTGTGTTTGTTTGTTCATGGAACTCCTCCTAAACGATAAAAGCTAGAATAACCAAATTTGGTACGATTATTCCTTACATCCTAACTTAGTGAATGGTCAAGGTTTGGTCTACCAGGATTAATCAGTGCTGCCAATATAGGGGATTAACATTTTTTCATAAGATAACACGTATGAATCCATTCCTTGACTTGCAAGGTATTCTTCCTTCAAGCATAAAAATATGTAAATATGGACCGAGTTCTTTCGTTTTTGCTTTATTCGACGAATAAAAAACTATACTATCTTATCCTTGCGAAGTTTACACGTCACACGGTCGAAGTTTTCAGAAATACTCTATTTGATTCGAATTTTTGTGGATTTTTCGTACCCCTCCCGGGCGTTACCAAGGCGGCCGTCATTGTTACCTCCGATTCAGTTAGCTTCACTGAAGCTTATAAATAAACGAAAGTTTAGCATTATTCGCTTCGCACTTTTGTTTAAGCAACGAAACGATCGATGTTTATGGATAGCAATGTAAATAGATACTGATTATTATTCAGGAAGCGTTTACTGATGAAAGTAATTGAACCTTCTTTCGTCTATTGAATACTGGAATCTTACATTTTTTGTAAGTAAAATAATTATATTCTAGATTATAATGTTTATTAACGTAAATAGGCTCACGTATCTGGTGTACATTTACCAGTCAGTGTTCAACCATGGACAACTGTACGTTGCTTTTTCACTTGTTTCTTGCTTGCAAGACATAAATGTAAACATTTCATAGGCATAATTACAAAATCTGATGTGGCCAACACATGACTTTCTCCATATTTGGGGTATAGATATTTAAATTATTATGAATAGTATTATGAGGCAAAATTATTATTTCGTATCGTAAAAGAATACAGTCGTCCTTATTGCCGTAAATTACGTATATTTTGAATGTTTACAGAATTCACTGCTACATGGTGGTGGCGCTGTATACTGGGAATTAAGAAAGAGCAAAATATCTCCGAAATGGATGGTTGTACGAAAATTTGTTTCATACCTAACTTGGAAGAAGTATTAGTCTCTACAACTTTGGTCCTCACGAAGATTACCAATAACGACGTTTTTAAGGAGATATTTGACGGAAACCGAAAAACCGGTTTTTTATAAATAATTCCTAAACAATAACTGCTATAGAAAATTGTTTCAAATAAAAGTTGTAGGAAATTACATTCTCTATAAACTTTTTATAGAATTGTATGTATCATAACGATGTTTTAACGGAGAAATATCGCAAAAACCGAATCGGGTTTCGAATAAACCTCGACTTTCGGTTAACCGTTATTGTCCAAAAACTAATCAGTTCTTTGTGCTCATGCTCAAGTGTTATATATGAAGTCTGGTAACGATATGGCAAGTACTTTTTGAGTTATGGCGCCCACAATCACATACACACACGCACACACATCATTCCGAAAATAGTCTAAACGTGTTCTATGGACCTCAAAACGTGTATTTCCGTTGAAATCTCGAAGTCGATTTTTTTCGTGATCACAATACTTTCCCATTACTTCGTATGGAGAAAGTAACAAGAAATGAAGCTGGATTTGGCGAAAGTGATATATATATATATATATATATATTATAGGAAATACAATTATCGTTATGTTATAATGCAATACCTTCGGAAACGGATTGTTACAAGCAAATATGATTAATTGTTAGGAAAAGCTAATTGTAATTTAAAAAGTATCTACTATATAGGTATTTTAAAGAGTTTGTATGTTGTGCTGTAGTAGCTTCACTAAATCCGTTGAAATTCAACGGGAAATTCTACTAGTAATGATATATAAACCGCAGAAAACCCAACACGCATTACTATGGGTTTGATCTATAAGCGGAGTTCAAGAGCATCGTCGATCAGTACATGACTTTGTTGGAGGAGCACAGTGACTTCACACGAGTGAGTGCCGTGAAGCGGGGCTGGGACAGATTATTTTAATGCTACCGACAAGGGCACTTCTTTACATGGGTACCCCCCTACTACAAAATGTAAACAAAATGACAAAAAAAATGAAAGTTAATATATTTTTAATATTCTTCGTTAATACATCATTTAAGGTAAGGGATACAATTCGCTTATTTGAGATAGTAAATGATATAGGCAATCAGGACCTGAGAATAAATAACCGATTAAAAAAAACCTTTTAGATTGTTTAATAATTTTTAATTAGGACAATATCTATATCTGATTGGCCGGTCTCGACATTTACAAACCCAATCACCGGACATCGGGGAGGGATACTTTGGTTCCGGGCGAGGCGAAGGGCGCGGTAGCGCCCGGAGACGACAACCCATCAAAACAAAGCGAGCCGAAGGCTCGTCAATATATCCTTTCAATGTTATATCCTCTTGACTGTTGCGCCGCAATGTTTTTATTTATCCTACACATTAACTTGGAAACGACAAGAGGGGTACCCAACTACAAAAGTACCTTAATTTTAGATCTTGCAGCCATTTGAAAAATTCCTCTTCGCCGAGGTTTAATTTTTCCCATAGCTTCTTAGAATTAAAGTTTTTTAACTCATCCATTATTCTATGGGTTAATTCCGTTGCTATTTACTATGTTACTATTTACTGTAAACATTTACCCTTGAAACATGATCATTTTATAGTAGGGGGGTACCCATGTAAAGAAGTACCCCGACAAGTTTTACGTAATAAGCGAAAAAGCTAAGCAGTCGACCCTGGACTCTTTTTTTAAAAAAACTTCGTAGGTGTTCTGAGAAATATTTACCGCTAAAAAGTTTTTTTTTGTCTTACTGTTTACTAGGTAATTTTATAGTTTTTAAAAATAAATTTCTTTCTAAAAGTCCGGTAGAAATATATTTTACATTGAATGTGGGTCCAAAAATACCATTTGGGAAATTATTTCCCTCTGGGAGCCTAAAGGTTATGGTGCCCCGGCGAACGCGGATTTTCGCTTAACGCGGAGACCGCAGGAACGCATCCCCCGCGTTAAGCGGGGCTCACCTGTACATGTTTACTACTTATGCGCGCGCCAACGTTTTATGAGTAGACTTAGGGATACGTTCACATGTACCCGGTGCAGGCGGAGAAGAGGAATCTGTAAACCCTGGCCATTTTCATCAAGTCGGCGAGCTAATAACTAAGAGTTTACTACTGTAGTAGTGTAATACTAAATCAGATCTCAATATTTAACTCTAATTTTTTCAGTCTCTATGGGTGTCCTTGATAATTAAATTCTCTGAAATTGAATTAGTGTGACCTTGACTAATTTCTAGATACGTCACTGCATTCAGCTATACAAGGTTTTCGGAATGATAACGGAAACGTGGGCTCACTGAAAGGTGATGGTAAACAGGAGGAAAGCTGAGCAAAGCGAATAAGAGATTTAATATTCCTAGAAGAACGTGCCCACACTGGAAATGATAAAAGGTACGGAAGAAAGTTCTCGGAAAACCTTTCCGAGATTTTTATGGCCGGCGAAAGGAAAGGATATGTCACACTGGGAGGTGAAAGAGAGAGGACGGGATGTGCCGCTTCAATTAAGTAATTCACGGTAAAGCGGATTCACCGAGAGATGTGGACGACAGGGAAGAGAGAGGCGTAATGGTCCGTTGATGTCGGTTGGTTGGCTAAAGATGCGGAATTACCAGTTTACAGCTCTAACTGAAACGTGAATATATCAACAAAAAAAAACAAAAAAAAAGATTAAGGAGTGGAGAATTCAAGTTTGCTATACACATTTTAATGAAGTGAAATACGAAGATACGCTATAGCGATACAGGAATAAGAAGTGTTCTATTTCAACTTAAAACTAGTACAAGAGTCTCCTCGAACATGGCATAAAACTTGCTTTTTACTCAAGTCTAAAAAATTATTCCAATACAATCAAACATCCTTGATTTCACTATCAACACTGTACAATAAGCTTTAACAAAAACAATATTTATCCTTTACAATTGCAGTCCGAACAAACTACCGTGCTACAGTAAATGGAAACCGTCCGATTTTGAATAGATGGATCTTCTTCAAGTTTGACGTATATAAAATATTTTGATGGAATGTTAATTCATCTCGTTGGATTGTCGAGTACCTGGAGATGCATAGAATAATTACTTATTTCATCGACTTTCATTTTTAAGTGTTTAAAATCATATGCAACATATGTTTCGGAGCAGAATTCTTCTTTGTCTATGACATAGAATATACTTGTTTTGAGAAAACAGTTATCAGCCAATATAGCTAAATGTGAGTAAGCTAATAAGGATCAAAGAGGAAGCGAGAGTCCTCTAGCAAGAAACGTGACATTATTTTATTGGAGCTTATTAACTTCTCTTCCTGGAAACAGTTCGACAATACCGTTTCGTGCTTAAATTCATTATTACGTCAATCTGGTTGAATTAAAATGCACAGCGCGAAAAAATCTAGCATAATCTATTCCTCCGTCAAAAAAAACCCTTTTAATTAAAAACAATTCTACGCGTTCTGTCGTAATAAAATCAAATAATTATACCGGAGACAAATGAAATCTCGAAATTAAATTACCTCAAACGGTTTCCGCTACGTTCTCTCTCATCCCGCCCTCCTCCTTAGTCTGCGCCAATTAGTAATAAATAAGAGGAAACTCGAGACGGACTGGGTAATAGAGGAAAAGGGGGTCATAATCTGATAGAACCCCAAGGTCGTCGTTAGCTGGTTGAGTGAGTGAGTCTGAGATGGCGGGGAGGAGAGGAGGGGGGGGGAGGAGGAAAGAGGAGAGTGAAAGTGAATACAGAAAAGAAAGGCAGGAGAGAAAGGAGTAATGTAAGAGAGAGAGAAGAGGAGGGTATGGAAGAGGAGAGGGACCAGCGACGAAAGGTAGAGCAATAAAGTCGAAGAAGACGTAAAGAAGAGTAGTTTAAGGGAGGTACAAGATTGGGACGAGTGGCTTGATTTAAGCGAAGGTTGGCCCAGAGCGAAATTCTTAAGTGTTAGTCGGACATCTAAGAGAGTTTAATCGAGTGAGGGATAAATTGTCGGGATCTTACGCGGGGAGGAGATTTTTTTTTTCGGAAAGGGAGGAAATTGAAGAAGGGTTCGTTTGGAATGGGCGGCGGCGGTTGTTAAAAGCTTATATACGCCCGCGTCATTATTTCACGTCTTTTAAACCAGTAATTCTCATGGTGATGGAATTGCGGGACAAATTAATGCGACGTGAATTTAAAGGCAGTTTTTTTTTTCGTTTTATTAATTTACCGCCGGTTGTAATTATGGCGGAAATGAAATTTGTGCTCGAACGGGGATAAAGATAACGAATGAAATCTTCTCGACGTTATAGTTTTCGGTGAAAGGGAAATAAGGTAGCGTATTAAGATAAGAGTTTATAACTTTTTACAACTCGATATTTTGAAAGTTTATCGCTTTCGTCGAAGTAACGATACTTTTACGAAGGGGGTTGCGCCATCCAAGGTCTCCGAATTACCACCACGGGCAGTATTTCAGTTGTGGAAATGCGAACATCGTTTACTTAACCGTCTTATGATCATGAGATAATATCACGATTTATTAGATCCATGGCGTATGATGAGCTCCGTTATTCGTTTTTTTTTTCGAAAATAAAGACGGAAGGCTTTTTCCTGGAAGATCGATAACTGATATATCACTATTACATTTCCTCTATTTTTAAGATATTGTAGTTTTAATATTGAAAAGTATAGTTTAAACTTTTAAATAAAGAAACAAGAAGCGGTTAAAGAAGATTTTTACAACGGAATTTTTTATGGTGGGTATAACAAGCAGGAAAAACTGAGACTCACTATTGGTCAATTTAGAATCTACTGAGACGAATCGTTTATATAGTTCATTTTACACTATCGGATATTACCATTAAGTATGGGGTAGAAAATTAATTATATATTTCAGAATATTTTTAGCGACTGGTAAAAGCAATACAGGCATAAATGATGTCCTAAGCATTATGTGCTTACTAGAAAGAGATATTTTCAAATGCAAAGTTGGAGCGTAAGCGACAAAATATCTTTGATAGCCACCCTCGCGCATGAAGGAAGGCAGGAATATTTACATCGCAATCAATCACCTCCAAAGATTGTATTAGATGAATCCTATTATTATTATTCTTGAAAAATTTGTAACATAAAGACATTAAATTAGAACTCAATATTTTTCATTCCACCTATAAATTTATGCAAAACCACTTGAAAATTAAGTAACCGAAAAAGCAATTATATTGGTGAAACTGAAAAGCAGCAAATAAACGAGTCGATAATAAAAGAAAATTGCTGTTAATTGTGGCTAAAAGTACGCCCCCCCCCCCCCCCCCCCCATCCCCACCGTAATGAAACCTGCTGCCACCCTTGAATCTGCGAGAGAAATGATACAACAAGGAGATCTCTCCGGTTGCTAAAGTCCTGGAACAAACAGCACATAGAATTGATAAGCCCTCTGAACCTTTTGGAAAAGCGTCTGAGAAGACATCTCATTGCCGCTGAATTCATGGGAAGGGATCTTTTCGGTTCTAAAGCTGCTGACCCGTCCATATCAGGAAAAGAGGGAATTGGAAGCGCGGGAGCAGGATATAGAGAAAAGGAGAGGGGGTGAGAGGGGGGTCATGGAAAGCGCTTAGGTGCCGGGACAAAGGATTATTAATCCTCTGAGTGGAGATTCTGGTCCTAATGGAGGAAATGTGGAGTAAAGGGTGGAGGATTGGAGGGGGACTGGGAGGGCTAGCTGCAGAAGAGCGGAAGTAAGTGGCGCCGTGCTCGCGGAAGATTCTGGAAACAAACCCGTCACTGAATTCGAAGCTTGTGAGGGTGAGAGAGAGAGAGAGAGAGAGAGAGAGAGAGAGAGAGAGAGAGAGAGAGAAAGATGGGGAAAGTGGGGTGGGTAGAGTGGGCTTATAGTAGTATTGGAGAGGGGAAGGGATGAGTATTTAAGCGGATTCCCCCTTTTCTGTCTGCACTCACTATCTCGCACCGTACTGTATAACCCCTCTCTCTCTCTCTATTTCCTCCCTCCTCTCCCCCTTCCTCCTATCTCTCTCTCCCTCTCTCCCGTGGCAACCAATTCGAAATATCCCTTTTCAAGGTTCCCTCTTAACCCCCTTTTACCCCGACCCCCGTTGCCCATCCCTCTCTCCTTCCCCCCCTAGAAACTGGAGAATTCTCTTCGAAACCTCCTCCTCTCGATGATTCAACGGGAGCCTTAATTCTCCAATCGTTAGAGATCACGCTTCTGTGAAAGCATCTCCTTTCTCTCTCTCTCTCGCCCTTTCTCTCTCTCTCTCTCTCGCTCTCTCTCTCTCTCTCTCGCAACTCCCACGCTTTCGGTCATTGTTCTCTCTGAGGAGAGAGGCGGGCCTTCTTCTTCTTCTTCGCTAAATAGACGGAAAAATTTCGCAACATATTATTTTTCCCATCTCATCTCTCTTGTTTCCAGCTTAAATATCATCATTAGGGTGGGGAGAGAGAGAGAGAGAGAAAGAGAGAGAGACGGGAAAACATTGTCTTGGAACAATGTCGAATTTGCGAAGAAATATCTCGTAATAGTTTCGGAAAGAGAAAGGAAGATTATATTCCTCCTTTAGTTGGGAGAGCCATAGAAGCCTTTAATAGATTGTGTTATTGTATTTCCTTTATAATTTTGCAGCGACCCGAAAGGTATACATTATCTTCTGAGGGTTCGCGTGAACCTGGGTGTAATAATTTTTAGGGTTCGATAGTTTATCAAAAGATATTCGAGGCTTGCGATAGATGCATGTACTCTCTAGTTATCTCGTAGGTTCTTATTAATAAATAAAAGACTGAAATACTTGAAGGCGAAAAATAAAATAACTGACAAAATAAATAGCTACTTTGCGTAGAAAAATTTTATTAATCTAAACGCTCTGTAAAGTGAGGTCGACCTTGTTTTGTTCATGCCTTCGATGAAAAAAGGCAATAACTAATGGAAATTTCAATAGCGTCCACTGCCGTTCTTGTACAATTGTCACTTCGGTGGCCTTAAGCAAGAAATATTAAAATGCAAACAACGAAAATGGGGATTGAAAATATAAATTTTTCAAATGGATCACACCCACAAGCTGAGAAACAGGAAGCTCACTGGCGATACATTTCGGAATTCTTTAAATATGATACTTGCGATTAATTGTAAGTGGTATCATACAACAATTCGAGAAGTATTATGTGGTGGAGATTGTTTAACGCGAAACAAAAGGAATATTTAAAAAAAAACGTTTTACGAAATATTTTAATCAATAGCATTTAAAAATTGGAATGAATTGCAATTAAAATTAGTGCGTCTAAAGTTTAATATGTACGTAAGAAAAGAATCCCTTCATGTCTCTCAGAAATAGTTCTCATTATAAACTCCAATGGAAGTAAATGTTCAAAATTATATTGTCAATCAATTTCATTTGGGCGAGCTGAAACTTTTTAGTGAGTAGGAATCGGAATGGAAATCGTGCATTTTTTCTGTTTTCTATGAAAACGCGATTACCAGTACAACTAAATCAAACATGTTTTTGAGATGCGATTTTTCTCATTCCCAATGATAAAACCATATTATGTTTATATTATTTTGTCCCCTTTCTTCACGAACTTTTAAAATTACTTTCGACGAAAACGTTTCTACGTGAATCCCTTTTACTAAATTTTACCCAATCCGTCACTCTCCGGGTTCTCGCTTTTTAAATTGTGTGTTCATTTCCCATTTATAATTTGAGATTAAATTAGACTTCAGAGCTCCTAAATGTCTATATTAGCATTAATTTACCTTCAACTATTCATATATTTGAGTTATGCCCAAACTTTTCACTACCATGCGACCTCTTTTTATTTGATCCGTATTTATTTAATTCCAATATTTTTCTTGACAGCCAAATTAGGTACTATGTCTATACATAAAAAAACAGGTTTAAAAACCCAATAACTTTTCGAGGACGACCCCTCAGGTATTTTGAAAGTCGCCTGAGGAAAACAAATTTAGTTGATCCACCCTCAATATTTCTTTCATGTCGTTACCCTTTTTATAATTATCAAATGAATGAAATGGTGTGACTTAGCATGGTGATATGCGTTTTTAAATTTCATCTAAAAGTATTTTTTGAGATTAGAATATAATCAAACATGAATAGTGTTGTTATATATTCTGGCTGTTCAATAAATACTTTTGGTATGCTGGGCACGGTTATGCTGATTTTTACCAGCAAAATGATAGAAGCGGAACTCTTTAAGTATATATTTTACCTAAATTTAAAATTAGCCCACTTGAAAGGATGATCGCAATGTGTTTTTTCAAATCGTTTTTCTTTGACGAAACACTGTTTGGTTTCCTTCACGATAAATATTCGCTTTATACAAGTCAACAAAGCTTCGTTTTATTTTTCGAATAAAAAATTGCGCGCAAAGCGCCCCTGCAACGCGCAATACGTCGAAAAAGACTCTTTGACACAATTAACAAAAATCCGCTTCGGGATATAAAAAAAAATCGCGCACAAAGAAACGAGCGTACAATTTAAGTGATTGGATAGGAAACAAAAAAGTAAGTTCTCGTGGAAACGGGAGCACAAACTTTGTCCAAAAAAAATGGCCTCCGCTCGCGAATTGTTTGATGTTTTCTTTCGATTCACTTTTAGTCTGATTCCTGCAGTTTTTGGAAATTCGCCCTTTTCATTTCCCAATCTGACCCGCTCTTCGATTAATCGAACGGTAGCATACGACTGGCGGCACAATGGGAACGGGCCCTCCGCAGATATATATATATATAATGTATGTATATATATAATGTATATATGTATGTATATATATGTATGTATGTGTATATACTTATATATATATATATATACACGGTTACAAGCCAGAGGTGACTTGGCCACAACATACTAAACTTGAGATATTTAAGGGTAAAGGAAAAATGAAATCTGTAAATTCTGAGATTGGATTGTATTTTCTAACAAACTGTTTTGGACAGTCAATAAACACAAAAAACACATATTATAATAAAGAACGAAAACATTATCCTGAACTCCTTTTAACAGAGCCATCAAAATAATAGTCATGTCTGGCTCAAAATCATATTACATACTTCAGATATAACTATTGTTTAGTCATGTTGATACATGGAAATGACATCTAAATATCCAACTAATACCTCAACTACACTAATTATAATCATTACTTTTATCTAAATTATAAGTAATTGAAGAATTATAAAAAAAACTGTGTTACGAATTATCAATATGGGTTGACGCTTTCGGGAGGCACTGCGTGGATGGCATTACTGCTCTCGACGTTTCACCTTCGATGCGGAAGTCTTCTTCACTCCTGAAGAAGCCTTCCGTATCGAAGGCGAAACGTCGAGAGCAGTAATGCCGTCCACGTAGTGCCTCCCGAAAGCATCAACCCATATCATCAAACGCTGCGAAAACCTCCAAACGAAGAATTATGTTTTATGTTTTGGGTACAAAAGCTGCAACGTCAATGTGACCAAAAGACTGAATGTTCCGCACACTGGGACAACAGTAGGTGTACGAAATGGTCCCATCTTTAGAAGTGGTAAAAATTTAAGCGAATAGAAAATGCAACGCGCGGAATGGCAGCTATCAAATATAAAAAACGCCACTCATAACTGCGGCAATGTTTATGTCAACGGTTTCCAACTTTTTAAATTGAGGCGAGCATCATGTTACATTTTATAATTTCATGCGAGAATCGAATTTATATTTTAGAATGTCAGGCGAGCATCGCTATACTTTTGAAAAATAGGAATGATGATCTATTATATCCCACTATATAGTCTAATTAGTCTGCTATCGGGAATGCCTGAGAGCCTATAAAGAACGCACCGATTTGAAAATCCGATAATTACGTGTATAGGCGGTGGAACGTCGTCAACCTGATGGAAACGATTATCTATTACATTATAAAGCAGGATATAGAACGATATAAAACATAAGGTAATTCTAGAAGGGATACAGATATCAAATTCGGTATGATGATATGTCAACCGAAGGGAGAATTTCCAAATTCCAAAAGAGTTTCATTTTTAGATAATTTTTTTCCTATCCCATTGTTTCAATTCAACTCCATCGTTGTAAAAGTGTGGATATTTATAAAATTGCATTTCAAAATTAGTTAAAGTTAGTTATATAGCTGAAATGACGAAGTTTATTTTTTTCAGACAAAATTCAAATTCGTACTGGAGCGGCGTAAAAATTCGAATTTATTCAACAAAATTTAGATAAGAATTTAAGGGAAAATTAAATTATAGAGAAATAATAAAAATATAAGAAGTGTTATAGTGACAAAATCACCGATAAATACTCTCACGATAGCACAAGTTGAGCCAAACGGGAATAATCCACGAATACAGACGGAGTTAAACAGATGAAAAGCGCAAGCGACCGCTTCAGGACTAGAGATTAACGGATAGCATGTAAAAAATTCCAATCCGATGAAAGTAAACAATACAAAAATAACACGAAGCTTATTGAGAAATGAGGAATCACAAGGGAATCAAAATAGACGATGGAGAATTGAATTCGGATTACGGATAATACGAAAGAAAACATTCGCAAATTGAATATGGCAAAATATGCGAGCGAGAGACGAATTTTCGGATGTAAACAAGATAATTACAAAAATATATATACACCAAAGCTGGGTGTTGAAAATATAAAGATCAGCGAAATAGATTTTTTTAAAGAATAAACCAATGTGTGAGAGATAGAGATTCTGAAAAGAAATAACAAGCAAGCTATCGGAATATTTTGTATTTTGAAAAGTTTTCATTCATCGTAATATAGGTTTATTTATCAAAGAAGAGAGCTATTTCGAAGTGTTCAAACGTCTGTGTTAATCCAAGTTTTAAAATGAGAGATTTGAAGTTAAAAGTATTCTAACAAAATATTGAAATCGTACTTTGTACGGTAACTATAAAGGTTTCTTGTATTAAGTAAGGCGCAATTTTTATTAGGTTAAATTTTATAACTAGTAAATAAAAAAAAGGAAAATTTCTTGGTAAATGGCGTGGACCATAAAAGCTTACGCGAAAAACGTGTACCAACGGACAATATAGGTGAAATTATAAATTTATCAACAGAATTTCGACCATTTTGCAAGCAGTCTATTTTATTTTTGGAGTTAATTATAATTAAACATGCATATCTATTATAATATATACGGATTATATTACAGATACGGATCGATATAAATAAAAACGCGCGTTATTTTATGGCGAGCCGAGTGGAAAATAAACACAGGACGAAATAAAACTTTACGAAGAAAATAATTTGTGCGTAAAAAATATTCCTTAGAATTAAATGGAAAACGTTTCACATCGGGGTGGAATATGACATTGCTCAACTATCAGGGAACGAAGTCGGTCTTGAAATTTGATAACAGAGGAAAATTAGTATGCTTTGAGAAAAAATATCAGGGGGGGAAGAGAGAACGGGGAGGGGGGGGAGAATAACGTACGTTTCCTCGAGAAGAAAAGTGTATAAGCGAGGCGCGCGTTGCAGAAAATGGAAGGGAAAGAGAGATCAAAAGGAATAAAGAGGAGAAACGATAGGTTAAAAAAAAAAAAAAAACGGGAGTGAGTGAGTGAGGGAATAGGGAGCAAGTGACCTCTGCAGAATGAGTGAAAGAGCGGCAGGGAATTTTGAATGGCGAGTGGAATGAGGACTATGGAAAGAGAAGTAGAGAGACAGAGAGAGAAGCGAGGAGAGTGGGAGGCTCGGCGGAGCAAGAGATTAGCCCTCGCTCAAAAACAAAACACAATCGGGGGAACAATGAGGCGCTTCACTTCGATACGCCGGATCAACTCATCCTACCCTCGCCTTTTATACTACCCCTCATAAACCCTCTCTCCACCATTCTCTACCCCAAAAAAATATAAACACCCCGGATGCTCTCGAAACAACCCCTTCTCCTCCTCTCACCTTTCCAACAAACACACACACACACACGTTCATCTCCCCCACGAAAAAAACAATAACTTTATCCCTTTACGAGTGACGTCACCCAAAAAATGCCCGTCACCCTACATTCCCCTACTCGACAAACCTCCGCGATGGCACCCCCTCCCCTCTCCCTCTAATAAAAGAATGTCATATCTCCTACTCTCCCTTCTACCCACATTTTCCAACCCCTTCCGTGAGGAAATAAAAACATCCAAGAGAGGTGAGCTGGTAAGGGAGGAGGAGGAACTTTTCCTCCTCCTCCTCTGCCTCGACTTTTGCGTTATCCGTTGTTGTCATTGTGCACTTGTACAGAACTAGTGTGTGTGGGTAGCGGAGGGGAAGGCAAGAGGGAAGGGTGCTAGCGCAAGAGTGAGTCAAGGTAGGGGGGAAGAGAGGGGAGGATGAGCGCAGTCAAATGCTCCGCGCTATCAAATGCCGCAGCGGAATGGCGTCCCCCAGACATGAACAATGCCGGGCTTGTTCGGGCGAGACCCAAAGTTCCATCTCTCCTTCCACCTCTTTCTCTCTCCACCACCACTCTCTCTCTATTCTCCATCTCCCACTCCCTCATCTCCTCTCATTCTCTCCCCACTTCACTTTCGCATGCAAAATGCGTGCACTGACACACGTGATTCTCTCGCGGCCATAAAGCTACCGAAAGAGAAAACGAATCAATTCCGCAAAATTAAAAGGTATTGGAGGGAAGCTATTTTTCCCCCTCGTTTGAAATATAGTAGAATGCGAGTGGGGGGGAGGGAGCCGTAATTTTTTTAGGGAGGGTCGAGAGATATGAGGGAGTGGGAGAAGGGAGACACGAGAAAAAGTGTCGATTTCAAACAGTCAATTTTTCGGTTGTATTTCATTATCGCCCGACACGTTTTTCGGCGAAAAACCGAACGAAAGGAAAAATAAAAGTGAGAGAAAGTTCTACTCCTCTCCACTCTTCTCTTTCTCCCTCTCTAAACGCAACGTACCCAAAATGCATTACCTCTCTTTTCACTTCCTGGCGAACGAGCGAACTATTCCAAATAGCTGGCTGCGATTTTGAAAAGCGCTTCACGTCAAACTGTCGGTTGAGCTCTCCCTTTTGTGAGCATTCTGTTAGAAAAACCGCCACCCTCTGATATTGTACGTGTGTGTTAGCATGCGGGATTCATAACCCACTCTCTCTCTCTCTCTCGCTCGCCATTGTTGAGTCCGTTCAAACACACATTCGTTTTTATCTCCATTCTGCGCATATGTATATGGCGGAGTATTTTTTATTTACGTTCATTTGGGAGAAGAATGAGGGGCAATGGAGGGAGGCGGAGAAAGGGGCAGTAGATGGAGGGAGGGAGGGAGGGAGGGAGGGAGAGAGGGAGGGAGAGAGGGAGGGAGGGAAAGAGAGAGGGAGGGAGAGAGAGAGGGAGGGAGAGAGAGAGGGAGGGAGAGAGAGAGGGAGGGAGAGAGAGGGAGGGAGAGAGAGGGAGGGAGAGAGAGGGAGGGAGAGAGAGAGAGGGAGAGAGAGAGAGGGAGGGAGAGAGAGAGAGAGAGAATGGGAGGGGTTGTTTATGATGATCACTGCGGAGGGAAGAGAGTGGGAAAATTGAGGCAGGTAGGGTGAAAAAGGGTTTATGAAGAGGATGGAGAGGGCAGTCCGAGAGATGGGGTTAGAGAGAGAGAGAGATAGAGATAGAGGGGCGGTCACACGCTAAATGGACGAATTTCACGAAAAATTTGTTCCATCCGCGTGTACCGGAAATTCTCGCGAAAAAAAAATAATGGTCGGTTTCTCATTTTCTTTCGTTGTTATTTTTTTTCGTTCGTTTCCTCCCTTCCGACTTCCTCATCACCAAAACCGCGGCGCCACCTTTGTTTGGGAGATGAAATGAGCAGCGACGACTGTTAGCCGTCCGTCATACCTTTGTGAGGTGGGATCCCCGCCTATGGCGCGCACTATAGCTCGCGATTTTCATTTTTTTTCGGGGAGGACGCAAAATAAATGAAAATGCTCTTCGTTCACCGAAAATTCCGCGGTCCATTTACTATCTGCCTATTTCGCGTTGTTTTCTCTCGATTTTATTCATCGTTCCAAACAGAGCTAAACACATACGTGTGTGTGTGTGTGTGTTTCGGGCTTTTATTTTTTGAGATTATGTATATAAAAGAATTCCATGTGAATTGTCGCGCTGAACCTCGAAATAGCCTTTTCATAAAGTGGAGTAGTGGAATATTCAACGCTTCTATGTCGTGACATCAATGGGACGATTGTTTTTTTCCCTCGTGCTATTATTTTACCCACGTACTGGCTTTTGTTTTTTTTTACAAATGCACATCACCCATTGTCATCCCACGTAACCGCTTCAAATGACACGGCGAAATAAATAACTTGCTAGCATTTTCGAAAAAGATTACTCCGGATATAATTAAATCTCTTCGTTTCGGCATACACGCATCGGAAACGTATTTTCTTGCAATAATTTCAAAACATTGGAAACAGCCGCTCATAATCTTCCTGTATTCTACTGTTTGGCGCAGAAATTAAAATAATGAGTTCATAAACTTGGTTAGCTTGTACATGCCGTAGTTAATTAAATTTATTAAAGGAAATGTTTTTATTTCCTAGTAAAAAATATACAAAGATATGAATGGTGCGAGAGATAAAAGAAATTTGCATTTTTAAACGAATAATCAGTTTTGAATCTACAACGAGTAAAATAATTCGTAGCAGCGTTTTTCTAATTAAAATTAAAATTGCGCAAGTGATTCGATAAAATTATCTCTAATTATGTCTAACCGGACATTCCTCCATTTATATCAGTCGGCTAGATCAGTGGTTCTCAATCTTTTGCCTCTTGCGTCCCACCTACCACCTTTTCAAGAAACCCTGGTCTCACTATGATATAAAGAAAACCTCACTTTTTCTAATAAATGTATATATATAATATAATTATATATATATAATAATTGGTAGACACAAAGGAGAAGGTCGAAATAAAAAAGATTTACTTGGTAATTCCACAAAAAATTATTTATTTATTTTTAAAAGTTAATTTTTGTGGAATTACCAAGTAAATCTTTTTTATTCCGACAATATGAAGAAATTCCATCAAATTACGCCTGACACTGTTAACTATATAAAGGAGAAGGTGCCAGAAAGTGTAACCGACTGGGGTGCCAAAATGTCTTCAGCCGACTCTGGGCCCACCTAGACGGCTTTCAAGTCCCACCGGGCTAGATTATTACAGATAAATCTAGCAGCGTGCTTTCACCGCAATAATATTTAGGGTTTCTGCGGCAGGAATGTTGCAGTTATCCATCACCAATTAGTAATAATTGTTCCTCCGAGTAATTTGAGGACTCCAGATTGTATCCGCCGGATTACACAAATGGCTTTTGCTCGCATTGCTGTTTGTTTCGATTTTTCCCCAGCCGCTTTATTTTTAATTTTCCATCCCATATACACCGGAATTTTAGCCGGTCCTACTGATGGGAGGCAATTACACTAATTAGTTTGCGTGTTCATTTGAGAAATCCCGACCGAAAACACCGATTCCTCATCCTATAGGTACATCCGCTGCAAATCCCTATCCCTCTTGTTTTGTTCCTTTCCTTACCTCCCCTCCTTTCATCCCTACCCCCGCCCTTTCTCTCTTCACACCCATTCTCTGCAAAGCTCCCTCTCTCTCTCTCTCTCCCTTACGCATTTCCTATCCATTTTCATCCGTACATCTCATCCCCAATCTCTTCCTATGCCCCCAAAAATCCCCACTCCACTCTTCCATCTGCTCGCTTTCCATTTTAAAGCATAATACATCCCACTCTCCCTCTTCTTCCTCTCTTATCCACTTTATTCTACCGTCCATTTCGTTCATCCTCCTAAGCTTCCCTTCGATATCTTCCATCCCAAACACGCTCTCTCCCCTCCTTTTCTTCTTCTCAACCGCTAACACCCTCGCTTCCTATGCCTTTACCGAATTCTCTTCCTACGCAAAAATCTTCTTTCTATTTTCTCCTCCTCCCGCGAGCCCCTCAAAACGAGGGTGGAGTGCGCGAGAGTGTAGTGTAAGGAGGGAGAGAAATGCGGAGGAGGGAGGGAGATGAAGAGTTCGTTTTCAAGGCTATTTGAACTGGGAGACTCAAGACGGTGGAGGGGGCTTCTTCACGCTCCTTCCCGAGGAGGAACTTATGCTCTCCCTCCGGTTCGTTCCTCCAAGGAGCCATTAAGTTTCCACTACATCTCCATCTTCTCTCGCTCTCTCTCTCTCTCTCCACATCTCCAACTCTCCATTTCAGAATCCTCTTCCATCTCCCATTCTCAGATTCTTTCTCTTCCCTAGCTGAGGTTCCCCCCTGATGTCCCACATTTTCCATCCCCCTTTTTACATCTCTTACATCTGTTGTTCCCAATTTTCGTTTTTCCCCTGAATTTTTTTTTGTGCTTATGACTTACACAGTCTGAAAATCGATTTTCTCCGTGAGATATTTAGGTGGCGAAATTTTGGGACTGTAGCCGACGCAGTATAACTGACAGCCAAGAAAAAAATAAGAGAGGAGGATCTCGCAAAAAGAACTTAAGAGTTGAGGCGCTCCATCCTTGTATGTGATTTGGTAAGCATCCTCCTCCAGTCATAGCTCAAGTTAGACAACGCCGGCTTTAATGGAATGTTCAACCTATAAAAACACCACGAAGGGACAACACGCGAGGATGATTGTAGTACAAAACAAAACGGTGGCCTCTTCATCCTAGGACAACTCGAGCCCACAACATGAAAAAAACAGGCAGTTGAGGGTAATTTGGCGCGCCACGACCCCTGCCACCTACCAATACGGGAATTTCAGGGTTGAATGTGGCCTCGGAAGTAGGTATCTTTCCTCTTTGACTTTTATTTCACTTACCCTCTAAACGTGATATGTTTTCCCGGGAATTCTCTCTTCCCTCAACCACTTTATTCATTACAAACATCCGAACCTCGGTTACATCTCTCTTACCCTCGATAAAATGCACACACACGACGCCGAGTAACGAGCTGCCAAAGGTGTAGTTCCTGCGTCACCTCACACATCTATTACTCAATTCTCTCTCCCTCAAGACAGGGGAAAGGGCAAAAGAAATGTATGCGTAAGAGGGGCAAGGAGGGGTTAGCTTGGGTTTCGGGCGAACACTAAGAAGAAGGTGAAGGGAAAGAATGGAGGGGGTAGAGGAAGGAGCGGGTGTTTGGATAAGGCGGGATAAGACGGAAGGAAAGGAGGAGTGAGAGAGGATAAGAGGAGGAAAGGAGCGAAGGAGGAGGATAAGTGAGGTTCATAAGAGAGAGAGAGAGAGAGGAGGGAGGGGGCAGGGGAAACCTTGTTGCCCCGGAGATTGTAGCCTCGGAGACCCCAGCCACAATTACGTCCTTAACCAACTCACGAGGAAGGGAAAGCAATTAACATGTAAATGCTAGTCTGGATAAACAGAGATTGCGATAATTAAGACAGCTTTCTCCTCCTGCTTCTTCTTCTTCTCTCCTCCTCCTCGACTCCGCGCGGCTTCCTCCTCCTGCGCCCTCTCTCTCTCTCTGCCTCTCCGCCTTCCACTGAAGATAATAAAGCGTCCGACTCCTTCCAGCACCACTCGTCCCACTCCTGATCTCGAGGCTTCGCTGAACCTTCCTCGCTTCCCTACCTGTGAGATTGTTGTTCGGAAAGCACCTTCCACTCAAAATCTCCGCCCTCTCTCCCCTCCTACCTGGCCCGCAGAAAATCCCCGCGCCAACACCGGCCGCGAGTTCCACACACACACACGCACACACTCGCGCGCGCACACTTTTCTTCCTATCACGCTTTTCCTATTCCCGCCATCCCACCGGGAACTCTCCTAACCTCCTAACCCCTCAACTGGTGATGGTAATGGAAACGGGCAGAGGTCGCGATCGCATACAGGTGTGCGGGCTTAATCCCATCCCCTTTCCTCTCTCCCTTAAGGTTTCCCCCTTCCAAGGATAAGAGGGATAGAGGGTGAGAGAGAGAGGAAGAGCGATTAGCGGCGGGTGAATTGAAGGGTGGGGTTAGAAAAGGACGGAGATAAAGCGGGAAGAGAGGACGGGGAGAAGGCACGGAAGGACAGAGAAATAAAGAGAAGCCGCTGAAGGGGGATATGAATGAGGGACTAAGAGGGATGAGGACGGAAGAGGGGGATGCGAGAGGTGGAGGGGACGAGGAGACGGGATTAAGGACGTGTGGTTGAGGAAGCCGTTTAATGGGAATGGAAGGTGAGGAGGGATGTGGCACTAGCAGCTCACTCATGCAAGAGGAAAAGGAGGATAAGGAAGGAAGGAGAGGAAATAAACCCTGAACGTGGGTACATAAAGATCACTGCGAGTAAATAGGAAATAGAGACTGACGGATGGAGGAAGATGGGATGAAAGATGAACAATAAAGCGAGCATAATTCGAAAAGCCTCTCATAAATGGAAAACGTAAATACCGCAGTTGACGCAAAAGGTGTCCAGGGTATAACTTTTAAGGAAAATCGCATCTAAGAATAAATACCGGTGTTTAACATAATACAACATTTCTGTCCTTTTTTTTGGATGAAGGGGCTCAAAAACCTTCCAGTTATTACCATCCTTAATTTTCCTCCGAAAATAAATTTTTGTCATTCAACTAATAAATCAGAACTCTGTCACAAAATAGTTTTGTAAAACAATGGATTTTGGAGAATTCTGATTTATCAGTTCGATGTCAGCCATAAGACGAACTCGATAATCCTTTCAATTTCGATCATAAATTAATTTATCTTAATGCGTTTTTTTCTCAACCAGTATCGTCTCTGGGGGCTAAAAAGCAGTATCAAGGAAAATCCACTGAGAAGTAATAATTTTTATGGAAAATCTTTTCTCTTTTTTCCTTCAGTGTCGTCCTTTACGATAGGTAATATGATAGCTTGAAACGATTCCTCCAACTTCTCCAGTCCCCAGCTGTCTTTTAAGAAATCTTCTCTTCTTAGTTTATCCAGTTAGCTTTCTTATGTTTTGCGTATCAAAAGATATTTTTCCCAGTCGAAGAAGCAGACATATATATCTTGATTATAACCTAATACTTTCTCCATGATGAATCCCATTGCTCCTGTCGCGTATTTGATCCTTTTCTGTTTCCGAATCCAAATATCTTTTCCTAACCATTCTTCCGCTCTTTTTATCTCGCCCGCCTTGTAATCATCTTTACTATAACTTTCGACAAAAGAGCTTATTTTTCTGTGATATTTCCATTGTTCTTATTTTGCAAAGTATGATTGTTAAATCTAAAAAATCCTGCGGCACTTCACCAGTGTTATGAATCACGTTCAACAAATTCTCCAAGGAAAGACACTTGTTTCCACTGCTTGAGTATTACACTGTCTTCTCCCATGGCCTTTCTTTTACGTAACTCCGACATCGATTTTATTACTCCACTTTCTGATATTGGTGCTTTAACATAATCGCCATTTATTCTACCTATCTTCGTCCTTTACATCCACTCTAGAAGGCCTAATTCCTTCAGCATAATGTAATAATGTAATTCTTCCATGCTTTTACCAACTTTCCTGTTGCTTCACTTCCTTCATTAACTCCTGTTCATATAAAGGGTTACAAGCCAGAGATGACTAAGCCACAACATACTAAACTTGAGATATTTAAGGGTAAAGGAAAAATGAAATCTGTAAATTCTGAGATTGGATTTTATTTTCTAACAAACTGTTTTGGACAGTCAATAAACACAAAAAACACATATTATAATAAAGAAAGAAAACATTATCCTGAACTCCTTTTAACAGGGGCATCAAAATAATAGTCATGTCTGGCTCAAAATTATATTACATACTTCAGACATAAGTATTGGTTAGTCATGTTGATACATGGAAATGACATCTAAATATCCAACTAATACCTCAACTACACTAATTATAATGATTACTTTTATCTAAATTATAAGTAATTGAAGAATTATAAAAACAAAACTGTGTTACGAATTATCAATACTTTTCATTATAACTTATTATCTTTTGGGTACAAAAGCTGCAACGTCAATGTGACCAAAAGACCGAATGTTCCGCACACTGGGACAACAGAATACTATCCATCATCTGGGTCAGAGTCAACTAGAAGATCAATGTCTTCGGCATAGTCACTACCCTTAAGTTCTTTGTAAAAGGAATGATGAACTGGAGGAATATACTGACACAAATCTAATAAATCTTTAAGCTGCTCCTTTCTCAATGTCCTCCCATTTGGGTACAATGAAAATTTGTTTCAAACATAACTTGGAAGAAATATTATTCTCTACAACTTTGGTCCCCACGAAGATTACCAATAAAGACGTTTTTAGGGAGATATTTGACGGAAACCGAAAAATCCGATTATTTATAAATAATTCATAAACAATAACTGCTATGGAAAATTCCATCAAATGAAAGTTGTAGGAAATTACATTCTCTATAACATTTGCGTAAAATTGTATACACAATAATGGTTTTAACGGTGAAATATCGCAAAAACCGAATCGGGTTTCGAATAGACCTCGACTTCCGGTTAACCGTTATTGCCCAAAAACTAATCAGTTGTTTGTGCTCATACTAAAGTGTTATATATGAAGTTTGGTAACGAAATGGCAAGTACATTTTGAGTTAGAGCGCCCACAATCACATACACACGCGCGCGCGCGCGCACACACACACACACACACACACACACACACACAGACATCATTCCGAAAATAGTCTAAACGTGTTCTAGGGACCTCAAAACGTGTATTTCCCCTGAAATCTCGAAGTCGATTTTTTTCGTGATCACAATAATTTCCCATTACTGCATATGGAGAAAGTAAAAAGAGAAGAAGACATATCTGGGTAAACAAGATATTCGTAAGAAGGCACTGCTAAAATCTGCCTTTCATCATCCATGGTGACACCGGGCACCTCAGCTATCACGTATCTACACCGTCTTCACTGCTCGAATTCTCCACGTTGTCGAAAAAATATTCCCTCACCCAATCAGCGGCGGAGGGGAAGGGAGGGGAAGCGACGGGCACCCACGGGCAGGCGGGCAAAATATTCTCGGGCGGGTGACTGCGCTCGCCCGTCCCCTGCCCTCACCGTCACCGTACCCTCTGGTGTGAATATAACATATGATACCAATGTAATGTATTTCGGGCGTCTGCCCTCACCGTGCCCTCACCGCGCCCTCACTGTCCAGTGCGAATCGGCCTTAATACTGCTAATTTTCTCATCTTTCTCTGTATTACTGCTGTTTTCTTCTTCAGGTATATACTCTGGGTCTTTATTAGTGTCAAAATCACTTGCTTCATTAACGAACACATTCATTTTTGTGGCTTAGTCATTTCTGGCTTGAAGAGAAATAACCCTTAATCTTTGTTCCAGAAAAATTCATTACATTGCAGCACTGTACAGGAAGTGTAACAGTTAGTCATGTCTGGCACAAAATAAATTCTGTTTAGAGAGTTTAATGAAATGAATAACCAACTTTTTACAATTTTGTGGGTTAGTCACCTCTGGCTTGTAATCCTTCATATATTCTTAATCCTGCATTTCCATTCATTTACAGTTTCCATCTAAAAAATTCTGTTTAGCTCTGCCAGCTTATCTTCTTAACTCGTTGATGAATCTTCTGCAATTACCTATTCCCATCTCACTATCACTGGACTTCCATTTGCGTCTTTCTAAATCACGTATCTCGTTATCCGTGTTTTTTTAAATTTCTGATCATTCTTACTTTACCAATTTCTTTCCAATCACATTAAAAGAAAATTGTTGACAAAATCTACAAAGTTAAGAGAAAATGGATAAACAAAACAACTAATTCAGAAAGAGACAGAAGAGAAAAAATAATTCTTGTAGGAAAACTTGATAAATATTGCAAAAATATTATCTCCGTGACGAAACAGCCACGAAAGCGGAATCGTGACGTTGAAAGAGGCCATGGGTGAACGAACGGAGGAGGATGGGAAGACAGGTGGAAGGCATGGGTGAATGAGTCCTTGAACCAGGTCGAGGATTAGCCTTAGTGAGTGCTCGCCAGCTTCTTCTCCTCCCGCCTATCCACCTCCACTCTCCAAAAGTGACGGATTATGAAAAAAATACAGGAGGATGAGAGGGGTGGGCAATAACAAGGCCTTTGTTGTAAATAATGCGGACTTGCACGAAGGAGCTTTTTGCCCAAGTCCTCGAGGAGAGAACGTAAAGTGGGAGGTATGAGGGAACGTAGGATTGTACCGAATGCCCGTAAGAGAGGCACGGCTGTGTATTTAAAAAAATTATATTTATGGATTAGTCTTACGTAGCGGTGCTCAAAGAGAAGTAGGTACAAAAGGGGGAGTAGGGAAAGGCGGGTCGCAAAGTATGAAAAAATTAAGAGGGTGTATTATTTATTTTTTTACGGAAACGAACATTTCATTTTTTAGGGAGTTTTATTTTTCGCGTTTTTTAAATCATGGTGCACGGACGAGAGGAAAAAAATGAAAAGCGGATCTCGAGAACGGTTGGCAGGTAGGGAGAGGAAAAAAATCATTTTCTTTCGCGGATCTTAAAGAATTAAGAACGTTCGGAAAGGTGCGATTATTTAGTAACACGATGGAGTGTTTGCGACAGAAATTACCCCTTTCAAAAAGGTGAAGAAGCTAACTCTCCTTGTTCGTCGGTTCGATTTTTTTTGTCATCAACGCGAACGTGAACTCTGGAAATAAAAAGAGTCGGAAAGTTGCCGCATTTTTGTAATGCTTCGCGCTCGTTAAGTTTTTTTTTCTTCTTCGTCTGAATGTCTTTTGTTTTTTGCGATACTTTCGCGTCATCGGAGTAATTGCTTAGATAAGATGAAAATACGTTGTTTTTTCTGAACAAATTTTTTTTAACGTATTTCATCACACTGCAAGTATTCCACTCATATTACCAGCCTCGTGCACGAAATCTTCTGATTTTTCCTTTGTTCAACAGATTTAATTGGGAGCTAAGTACCTTTCGAGTATAAAAAACAAAGATATTCTCGACGTTACGCGTTAATCAAATAATCTTTTCTCCTGAAGTCGTATTGGGAAAAAATCAGTGGTATGCCATAGTCTCTCGAAACAAGAGTATTGGCTTTAATAATATAAAAATATTCGAAACTACATCCCGAGGAAAATCTACAATAAAAATTCACGAATACTGAGCGTGTTTTCACATTATCGGTAGTAAATACTTCTAAGTTCTTTTTACGTTCAACACACTTAATGGCCAGTAGAGTACCGTATAAGCAAAGCAAAAAGAAAAATAGAAAGAGGAAAATTTACTCACAGTAGCTGCTAGGCTACGCGGAAGTAATGCCACTCACCTGAAAAAAGAAAAGAGGTAATTAGAGACTGACACTTAGAAGAATAATCTAAACGTTTTAATAAAAATTATGAATTATATAACTTTATCAAATGGTACATGCAAAGGTGAAAATGAATATCTTCATGTGTTGTGTTAGCAACACGAATTCCGGGGGAAATAATTACGTGGTAAATCTAAAAAAGAAAGCAGTGTAAATCTTTTTATATCAGGAGCGATTAAGAGAAGTGGCAGTCGTATGATTGTATAGGTGATGATGACAGCTGGCGCTGTCGGACCTTCAGGGTTCCTGATTTCAGTTTCCAGTTGATGATGAATTATACCAGCTTCCCAAAAGATCGAAACCGGCAATGAATCGAAACTTTTTTAACTTTCATTTCTGTACCGACAATGGTTTTTAGGATGGGTTGTGAAAGTAAAATAGCTAATTAAGTTCAAAGCAGGCAATTTCCAGTTTGATGGGACTTGCGAAAAAACTAATGAAACCTATAAAGGTTAGTAATTTGGTATTGTTGATAGCAAGTAATCATTTTCAAAACTAAACTGGCAGTAATTATTCCAAAAATGTCATAATAGGATAATTAACCTTTGTTGTAGAAGCAAAAATAACTTATTGGGCACAGAGGAGACCTTATTTTGTAATGCATCGTCTAATTACAAGTGAAAACCTTTCACCTTTATGATAAAATCCAATTTCATTAATATAAAGACGATATATAATATATATAAATAAAAACAATAATCGCAAAAAATATAATGAAATAATACGGCTAGTCGATAGGAACGACGCATTAGAATTTTTTCCTAGGCTGGAAAAATAAACTTGCTCAGACTGGAAAATAAATTCTCCCAAACGCGGAAAAATTCCGCCGCAAAAAATTTTACATCGCGCTACGCGGCCAAAAATAGTTAGCTAAATATTGTTCTCGGGCATCTCCGAAATTCGCAAAGTCAATCGGGGCCGCGTTGTCGCAAACATATCTCGGGGGAAAATTGACGACATGCCATAACGAACATCCGACAGCGCGGTTTCAATCATGCGAAGAAATTTCAGCTATGGACGGGGAGGAGAAGAGGGAGGGGAAGAGGGGGTGGAGTCTAATTTAGCGGCGGCGGAACTGCGAGGGAGTGGAAATGGGTGGGGGGAGGGGGGGGGGGGGAGGGACGTGGCGGCGGTGTTGCAGTCGGAACTGGAATATCACTCCTCCCAAGTATGCAGCAGGGAACGGAAAGGAGGTGGGAGGAGAGGGAGAGAGAAAAGGGGGAGGGGAGGAGGGGAAATGGTGGGGGGAGGGAGAGGCAAGGGAGGTAATATGTCGAAGGGGAAATATAAAGTAAGGGGTGAGAGATATAGAAGGTACAGCGTAAGGGAACCAATAGGAAAATGTGCCCCTCGCATTCCGAAGCTTCCCCCTTTCACACCCCCCCCCCCCTTCCTCCTCCACTCCCCTAAAACCGATTCCTCAGCCTGCGGAGATATGTGGGAGGTTGACTAATATGCCGGAAGGGGCGGGAAGGAAGAGGAGGTAAGGGGAAAAATGGGATGGAGGGTCGGGTTAACGGTGGGAGGGAGAGTTGGGTCTACAGCAGGAATTGGATGGGATTAGTCACGAAGCCAAACCAAAGTGCGCATGCAAGAGATTAAAATTACTCGCCCACAGCGGGCATTCCGCATGCTTGTGATATAAGGCGTGAAAAGCAATAATCAATAAAAATTATATATATACCGATAAAAATTTAACCATGACTATACGCGTCTACATCTTTCACCTGAATCTCCCAATTGCATTTAAATCTATTTCAGTGACAATAAATAGTAAAGAGTTCAAAATGAAAATCCCAAATTGAAACATTAAAATTAAGAGAAGGATTGCCTCTAAATATGATCTAAGCGGCTCCTTTCTATAAAAGATTCAACAGATTCGAATACGAACGAAGACCAATGATCAGCTAATCACCACAAGAAGTGTTATTTGTAGATGAAATTCATATCTGCTCTACTCCATTGCAAATATCTACAGGAGTTACCAAGATCATCTTTTGAAAGCCGAGTACATATTGACGAATTTGGTAAATACATCTACGATGACAGCAATATATAACCTAAATCTGGGAGATTATTGTTCGAAAAATTACACAAAGGTTTCTATGTGAGAGTATAGAATACTGTGGATTCATCCCTTAATTCTCCCATATTTTATGTAAGTTTTAGATGCTCACTGGAGACCCTGTAATTCCTAGAAGGCACCTCCCCTGGGTGACGGATTGGGAACCCCACCAAATATGGAGTGGTCTGAATAAATACAATATGGACCTCCTGACCAACAGGGACCCAGTGCTGGGGGCATACCCTGACCAACCCTTCCTGGGGGATTAAATATGGAGTTACCGTTGTCCCAGAATACGGAGCCTTTAGCACTTGGCGAAACTCCCACCTGGAGTACTTAATGGTTCAGAGCGATATACACAGTCTTGGAGCTGGGTTGGAATTACAAAAACATGAGCAGGACAAGAGCAGAATAGGAGAAAATATAATAGGTGGCTTGCAGGGTATTTATTTAGATTCAGATACAGAATGCTGGAATTAGAACATTAAAACAATGATCGTAAATTAAGTTAAATTACAGAAGAGATGCAAAAATATAACCTACACCTATTGAAAACCAGTGATGTAAGGGAAAGGATAATAACGTATGTATGTATGTGTGTGTGTGTGTGTGCGTGCGTGTGAAGTATTAAGGTTAAATTTGTTCTTGTTACCTCCTAGTCTTAAGACTAAATTTTAATGACGATTTAAATATATAAATAAATGTATGTATGGAGAAAAAAATAATATTCACTCATTCTAAAGAGTGTAAAGTACGATGGGGGCCAAAGAGAGAGTTTTATAATATATGTAGAGATGGATGATTTTTCGTGTGCATTCAGCACCCCCAGCGGCTCTCCAATTTAGGTAAGTGTCATTGTTGCCACCTTTATTATTATCTTTTCTTTTTTTAGGCGCGCGCACACACACACATATATACATATATATATATATATATATATATCCCTTCCAACTGCCTCAGTTCGATGCCTCAAGAGGGTGACGTGGCGTAGTGGCGAGGGCGTTGGCCTGCTAAGTTGAGCATACCCGGTGCGAACCGGATACCAATCCTGTGAAAGTAGGATTTTTCAAAAGAGATCTTGCGCCCCCCTTTTTGCGTTTTTAGAGGAGAGCACGCGAATCAGCGCTCCGTCCTTCGGAAGGGACGCAACGCCGTTGGTCCCCTTGGTTTCTCGTTAAGAGTGGCTAATGACGGCACCGGGTTTCTCTCCTCCTTGCTTTGTGATTTAAACTGGAAGCCTACTAGCGCTGGTCGTGGTTTGAAGTCACAGGGTCCCCCCCTAATTGATCACTGCCTCAAAGTCGGCGGAAGGGTGGAAACGGAGGCTAAAGGGCGAAGCACAGTGGTGTTCTCGGACACCGGTAGATTCAAACATGCTGTGAAGTCTTTCTGCAATATCTCCGGCCAAAGTGAAACCCGCTCTGGGCCATCGTGGTGTTGTAAGGCCCACAATCCCCTCATGACATGTACAACCATAAAAACGGCCCTCATTCTCCGGAGGCTGGATTGCCTCTGAACGTGGCAGTGGTCAGGAACAAGGCATGAAAGCATAGGGTGCTAAGAATCCCCGGAGGTTAAACGCCCACTGCCACTCTTTCTCATCCTTACCCAATTCCTTTAACCTCAACCTAACTACCTTTAACTGCCGGACTTTGTCCAGTGAAGATAAACTTCAAGAACTCCAAGAACAACTGGAGAAGATCAAGTGGGACATTTTAGGGCTTAGTGAGGTGAGAAGAAAAGGTTAAGGCCTATTGGAGTTGAAGAGTGGACATATTTTTTATTACAGGGGAACTGACACAGGAAGAACAGGAGGTGCTGGATTCATCATCAACAAAAAATTGAAGAATAATATCGTGGAAATGGAAAGTTCATCCGAGCGGGCAGCTAGACTAGTGCTTCAAATAAATAAAAGATATCAACTTCAAATAGTCCAAGTTTATGCGCCAACGTCATCATACTCGGATGAGGAAGTGGAAGATTTCTACCAAGAAGTTGGAGAACTGCACGACAAAGGAAGCTGCCATCTAAAAGTGGTCATGGGTGATTTCAATGTCAATGTAGGAGAACAAACAGTAGGAGAACAGCGAAGTTGGGAAATGAGGGTACGGAGACAGAAACGAACGAAGGGACCGACTTGTAAACTTTGCTGAACGCACTAGTCTATATATAATGGACACTTTCTTCAAAAGGAGTCCCAATAGAAAATGGACCTGGAAAGGGCCAATGATACCAAATTCGAAATTGACTACATACTAGTCAATAAGAAGCAATTGGCAGAAGACTGTTCCGTTCCCAACCAGTTGAAAACTGGAAGCGACCATCGCATGGTAAGACGCAGAATGAAGTTCAACTCAAAGTTGGAAAGACAAGTTTATAAAGAAGAAGCCCAAGTTTATTATCAACACGCAAGTTCTAAAAGAACGAAAAGAAGAATTTCAGCTCCAACTGAAAAATCGATTCAGTGCGCTGGAAGACTAAGACGTTGAATCACAATTAATAGAGATACTCAAGAAAACCGCCCTAGAAAGAGACGGAACAGTTAAAACAAAGCCAGAGAAAAAGTTTACCGAAAAAACAAGACTGCTGATGGAAAAAAGAAGGAAAATGAAAATTACTAATGATCCGAAAGAAATGATCCATTTTGCAGAACTAAACAATATAAGGAAGTGCGTCAAGGAAGATGTGAAAAAATATAACTATGAGCTAATCGAGAAAACGATAGAAGCTACAAGAAAACGAAGCAACATCTCTCGATCGGAAAGAGACAGCTGGTGCCCTTCATGCTAGAAGACGACTCCAAAACCCATGCATGAAGAAACGAGTGCATTTAAGACCGAAAATGGAGTGAGACAAGGAGATACTATGCCCCCTAAATTATTTACAGCAGCCCTAGAGGAAGTATTCAAGACGCTATACTGGGAAGAAAAAGGCATCAAGGTAAATGGAGAACATCTGAGCCACCTGCGCTTTAGAGATGACATCATACTGTTCGCAGGATTCCCAGAAGAGCTCCGTAGAACAACTGAAGAGCTTGAGCAAGCAAGCCGAGAAGCTGGACTTAAGATGAATCTTAATAAAAACAAAGGTTATGTAAACTCCTTCGCAAATTCTAATAGGATACATATCAACGGAGCAGAGCTCGGAGAAGTAACCAGCTTGGGTCAACTCATCACTACTGATGGTTCGCCTCTTGGTGAAATCAACCGGAGAGTGAAGATGGCATGGACTGCTTTTTGGAAGATTGCAAAATATTTAAATCAAATATTCCAGTAATCCTAAATAGGAGACTGTATGAACAATGTGTTCTGCTTGCTCTGACATATGGATGTGAAACATGGACCATGAATGCCAGAATGATAGAGCGCCTGCAAACAACACATAGGAGCATGGAGAGATGCATGATAGAAATCACCCGAAGAGACCGCAAGAGGAACGACTGGGTAAGAAAGAAGAGGGGAGCTGTGACGTGATTAGAAGAGTAAAGGCGCTAAAATGGCAGAAGACTAGAAGAAATGACCAGCGATGGACGTCCAGTGTCATCGATGGAACCCAAAAAACATCAAGAGACCGAAAAGAAGAACGAAAGATAAGTGGGACTTAGAGCTTAATAAGTTCGTGGTGCAAACTTGGAGGAGGGAGGCTGATGACAGGGAAAACTGGAAAAGTCTGGAGGAGGCCTAGATCGGTCAGTGGAATTAAAAAGGCTGATGATTATGATATATATATATATATATATATATATATATATATATATATATATATACACACAGAGGAAATTGATACAATAGAAAAAACATTTTTAATAGATTCGCAAAAAGAGTTGGATCGAGTAAAGGATATAAGCAGGCATGCAACACTTCGACAAACTGAAATAGAAGATTACGCGATGACTATAGGAGAGGACAAGGGTGTATGGGACAACAGTAAGAAAAATCTGATGTGGCCAACACATGACTTTCTCCATATTTGGGGTATAGATATTTAAATTATTATGAATAGCATTATACGGCAAAATTATTATTTCGTATCGTAAAAGAATAAGTCGGCCTTATTGCCGTAAATGAGGTATATTTTGAATATTTTTACAGAATTCACCGCTACGTCGTGGTGGTGCTGTATACTGAAAATTACGAAAAAGTTGAATATCTCCGAAATGGATGGTTCTACGAAAATTTGTTTCAAACAAAACTTGGAAGAAATATTATTCTCTACAACTGTGGTCCTCACGAAGATTACCAATTACGATGTTTTTAAGGAGATATTTGACGGAAACCGAAAAAACCGATTATTTATAAATAATTCCTAAACAATAACTGCTATGGAAAACTGTTTCAAATGAAAGATGTAGGAAATTACATTCTCTATAATATTTGTATAGAATTTATATAAAATAATGATGTTTTAATGGAGAAATATTGCAAAAACCGAATCGGGTTTCGAATAAACCTCGACTTCCGGTTAACCGTTATTGTCCAAAAACTAATCAGTTCTTTGTGCTCATGCTTAAGTGTTATATATGAAGTTTGGTAACGATATGGCAAGTACTTTTTGAGTTAGAGCGCCCACAATCACACACACACACAAACAGACATCATTCCGAAAATAGTCTAAACGTGTTCTATGGACCTCAAAACGTGTATTTCCGTTGAAATCTCGAAGTCGATTTTTTTCGTGATCACAATACTTTCTCTATATGTACTACGTATGGAGAAAGTAAAAAGAACGTCGTATAAAAATTCCATAGAGATGTGGGATGATAGAGGAGGACGAAAGGAAGCGTTGAGAGAGAGAGAGAATTGTAAACAATGAATGAACAAGGAAATGGAGTAGGTGGGAAGAGACGGGGAAATGATTAGGGTTATGGGCGACATCTCGTGGAGGTAAAAGGAATGAGAGGAAGAGAAGGAGAAAAGTGGCGTTTCCGAATAAGGAAGGAGGTAGGCGAAATGGAGACAAGTAGAGTAAGAAGGGTCATCGGAAACAATAGAGTTTTCGGTAGAGGAGGGTGGAGACTGGAGAAAAGAGAGAGAGAGATATATATGGAGGGAGGAAAGTAGCCAGGGTACGCTCTGTGAGGTACTAGGATGAGAGCAAGAGAGAGAGATACATAGAAAGAGGAAAGAGAGAGAGAGAGATGGGGTCTTATTGAAGAAAGGAGAAAGGGAGCTATGGAGACTTGGCCTTGGAATTTCATTGAAAGGGTCTGCAAACAGCGATGAAATACCTTTCGAAGTATGGGATCCAGGTCGCCGTCCTGCTATCCAGTCCCTCCCTCCTTCTCTCTCTCTTTCCTCGATTCCATTCCCTCCATTTCCCTCGCTCTCTCCCCCCCCTACCCTCCCTCCCTCTAACCTTTCCCTCCTCTACACTCCTGATCTCCTCCTCGCCACTCGTATGTTCTCCTCCTCTCCCCTCCTCTCCCCTACAACCTCTTCCACTTCAATTTCTGCTCCTCCGCACTCGATACTTTTCCACGAAAAGCCCTTACCGCTGTTACCATGGAGACGCAATGTCGAACACAGTTTCAATTCGATATCCAGTCTGCTCTTCCGTCTCTCAATTGTTTTTTCGTTCGACTTCTTCTGAGGTCATTATCTGGACTGATTTCAGATGGCGTCTCCGACTCGGTCGGTAAAAACGTGTTGTCAACTTCGGAATAGTGTTGAGATCGATTTATGCTGGAAAAGATCGCCATTTCATTTAATACGTTATTACGTATTGCCTATTAATTACATTTCATAGTTGCTTCTTGTATCTACCATTAGAATCTCCCATAGAATTTCATACATTAATTGGCGTTGTAAAAATATAATGTAACTTTCAAAGACTTGAAGTAATTTTTTGTTTTCATAAATCGTTTAAAACAAAAATTGCGGTTATTAAAGTTATATTTTCAAAACGGGAAAACTTCCAATCATTAACATATATAATAAAACAATTGAAAAATATATAAGGGACTAATAATGGCCAAAACAGTGAAATCCGATAACGAAAAATGATACGCAATGATTTTTAACTGTGGTTGAAAAAAAATAATCGAAGTATGGGAAACTAAATCTTAAGAGTTGAAATTCGCATAAAACTCAAATAGAGGTTGCAAATGAACAAATTCTGTCTGAAATTTATTAAAAACAATACGTTACAAAACAAACGTTAAAAACGAATCAGAAATTCTAAAAAAATTATTTTCACCTGAAGACAATAAAATGGCAGATAATAAGATATATTTAATATAATAACATTAAAAATTCTTCATATAACGCAGTAATTAAATATATGTAATATATAACTATTGTAGCCATAGCTACACTTAAGAAAACCAGATGTCTAATTGTTCTTATTAGATTTATCAATACACAATAATCAATTATGACAGGAACTTTGTATCTTAAACTGCCGTAAGATTCACTCGATCGTTTCATCGCCGAAGAAGTAACAAGCCATCGAGTGTACAACTCAAAAGTTGACATGGGCCAAAATCGCCCTTGATTAGACCTAAGCGGGCCACAATAAAAATGTTGTCCATAATAAAAATTAAAATAGATTATAATAACCATAACAAATTTAACTTGCATTTTTATGTTGCAAAATTGAAGTGACAAACAAATATAATTTACGTACAAATTTAAATTGTAAATTTGATATATAAAGAGTGAATCAGCTGAGTTACTCCCCGCTTCGAGCAGGCCACAAAAAATGTGTCGGCGGGCCATATGTTGTGCACCTCTGAATTAGAACGACAACTAGTCATTTCTTCAAACTTCCTATTTTGGAAGCTCTAATCGACATGACCGAAACATCGTGATACATAAAAACCCATTGCGTTTTTTTCTTCCATCTCAACTTAACCGCAAAAAAATGTATTGTCTCTATTTTGTGATGCGACGGGTCATAGGAGGGAAAGGGTTAAAATAAAAGCGACCAGGGAAAAAAATCAGCGACAACGCAGATTGCCCCTTAAAATCCGGCACCACGCTATTTTACCTGCCTTGCGTTTTGCGTCTGTCCAGGCGCACGCCCTACTCCGGAGTCTCCCCCTCTCCAGCCCCGACACACCCTCAAAAAACCCACTCCTTTCGAGTTATCAAACAAACTGCTCCAGCAATGCTTCCGAATGGGTTGCTTTGCGGTCTATTTCCAAGCCGCTCACGGCTTTATCCGTGCTGAGAGAGAGAGAGAGAGAGAGGGGGGAGGGCAAAGGTAGTTGGGGTCACGAGGGAAAAGGGGCTAAAAGGGAGAGACTAAAAAAAAAAAACATTTCGTTACCGCATGTTACGACCACATCACCGGAGGCATGAAAACCCTTTGGCAAATGTTCTCCGTTTTAAGGTTTAAGTGAGAATCATTGCCCCTCTCTTTCTCCCTGCTCTCTACTTCTCTCTTAAAATGGAGATCTCTCACTCTGTCTCTCCCTCTTGGAACGGTTTAAAACAGAATGGACCGTTTGCGGCCGGAAAGATACAGTGAGTTAAATTAACGATAAGGGAATTGTTTAGAATACCGGATCCAACACCAACAAATACGCCGCTGAGAATTTTGTCGCTTTCGGTTTCGTCCCACTCGGAGTTTAATTAAGATACAATTCCGCGGTATCAGTTTAACAAGGAGTCAGGAAAGGACCTTCACTTGAACATATCGAGGGTAAATTAAGATTTAAGTTTAACATTATTACACTAACAAACGTATGGCTAACATCCAGGGGTGGCGCGAGAAATTTTGGCGCCCCGGGCGAGATAACACCCCAGCGCCCCCCTCCGTATATGTATGTTGAGATATTTACAGAATATAGGTTAATTTGTTCAACGCCCTGTAAAAGTTATTTATAATTATTAAATAATAGGAATTTCATCATGATTCTAGCCTGTAATGCATAGATAGATGATCGGGGTAGCGCCCCCGACAATTAGGCGCCCCGGGCAGCCGCCCGGATCGCCCGTTCCTCGGGCCGGCCCTGCTTAACATCAACTAGGTACTAGTTCCTTGCCTTACTTAGCCAGTGCATTTCCAAGTCTCGCGAATCAACATAAAAGCATTTCAGTTCCGAGTAAGGAAACAAGATTATTAATATGGTTATACTGCCGAGGTTTCTGTGACGTATTCTAAAAAAAAAAAAAACAAATTTAAAAGTTACGCATAAACTACCTTGAACTACGACACTAGAACATTTCGCTCTAAGCAGATGCGTAAACTTAAGTGGATGTTTTATGATATCCACAGCATCGAAAGCTACCAATCCTTCGCTCATCCACTCTATAATTCACTCTCAACTTCTTTTGCTCCACGGCGCATCTTCACGCACGCTTAAGAACATCGCGACATACCAAACCATCCCTAATCAATTTCACTGCGTAAATACTCATTTTTAAAAACTAGCGCAACAAGTAAAAGTCGCAGTTATATTAGACTGCTACGATTTCCAAAGCATTAATCGCATACTTTTATTCCGCATTAAATACAAACATGATTAAAAAATTAAACATCTTCGGAGTGTGCGGCACACTAATGTGTCGCGGCACACCGGTTGGGAACCGCCGCTCTAAGGTAAGGTTATTTTTTTAAAGAGAAATTTCTTTGTTTTCCGGCAGTGAGAAGCTTCTCCGATGTTTGGACAGCGGCAATGAAAACAAACGTCTTTATATGGTCCTTCCGGAGGAATCCGAAAACACTGCGGTCTCGGTTCATTGTGAGTTACTAGGGGTCAAGTGAAGCTAGGAGGAAGAGCGTCGGCTGAAAAAGAGAGGACTAGAATGAGATGGCGCGGGGAAGTATATCGTGGAAGAGAAAGAAAGAATAGTTAAAGGGCTGAGAGATAGAGAAAGGTGGGGAGAGAAAGAGAGAGAGAGACGGTAAAAGGAGGAACAAGGCTGGAAGAAGAGGAACTATGTGGATTTTACGACGAATTGGAATATAACGCTCCCAGGACGGCGATTGCATTCGTCGCACCAGGATATCGCTGCTTTCGATGATTATTTCTTCCCTAAGAGAGGGAGAGAGAGACGTCGTAGAGAGGCCGGAAGATAAACTAATGGCGTCCCTATGAGAAAATCGGAAATGTAGAAACCACACCGAGATGAAAGTTGAAATTTCATAAGCGGTTAGTCAATGAGAGTTAACGAAAAAATTGTTTATAGAACACTTTAAACATAAAAGCACGGATTTTTTGAACAAATCGTTCTCAAAATCTTTTAAAAGCAAATAAAACAGTAACATTTAGTTAACATTTTGTGTGTGTACTAAAATGGTCTCCAAGGCATATTAATATAATTAGAAGCAATGTTCTTTTTACACTTGTATATTTGAGGAATTAATCATAGAATAAGTATAAACATCTTGTTGCTTAACAACGTATTACACAAATAACAAAATACGATATATGTACTACATAAGTATAAGCCTGCTTTAGATAAAACGAACTTAAGCTTCAGCTGAATGCTCGAAAAGTATTTTTAAACAGAAAAAAATGTTCGTAATATAGGAAAACGCGTTACATAAAATTTTAGGCCGCTTTTAACCCTATGCGTGCGCCCACGGAAGCAAAACATTTCTGGTCTTTTTAGGGATTCATCAATAATTCTCTAACATGGTTTTATTTGCTGGAAGGCGTATACCTATAAAAAAAATAATCAAACAGTAGTTTTTTAAAAAACCCCACTTCTCCCTCAAATAAAAAAATAATGGAAATCGCGAAGGGCACAAAAGCGCATAGCCGTGGCATAAAACCTCAACCAGTTCTTTTCGATTTGGCGAATTGCGTAATACCCGGGCAATTGAAAAGAATACAAAAAATTTAAAAAGTCTCGAAATCCTATTATACGTTGTCGAGAAAAGAAAACAAATAACGTAAACATTAAAGGATGTGCTTGCTATCATTGGCATGAATTTTATAACTCCCACTTCTCGGTTAAAAGAGGGAGGGGATGGATGTAAAAAAAAAGGTTGCCGGTGAATAAAACTTTTCCTGCTTAAAAAAAAAACTTTTCCCTCTTTTTACCCCATTCCCCATTTCCATCCTCATCTCTCCCTTCTTTCTTGCCCACACAAACTCGAGCCCCTCCTCAAAAACGCTTCCAAAGCAAACATTGCCTGAACAGAATGCCTGGCTTTATCCCCATCCACACTCACACGTGTCTCTCTACCCTCTCTCGCCCACCCATTTTCTCTCCTCCTCTTCGCCGGCTATGCACGCATTTTCAAGGTATTATTTCCCTTGTGAATTTCTTCCTCGCCTACCTCGCAAATCGCTACACTTTCTCCCTCGTCCATTTCTCCGCCTACATTCCTCTCGCAACCTCGCAAATCGTTATTCTCCATTTCTACCTCCCTCCCCCTCTACCTCGCGTCACCTTCTCCACTTCCAATCCCTCATCCGACCTTTATTCCCTTATGTAATTCGTTCCCTTTCCCTGCTTTCCTACGACGCCTAGTGCTAGGGCCTTACTCTCATTCTCTCACCATCAGCCAATTATGAATAGAGAAAATAATAATTAAAGAAAGAAAGACTGGAAGGAAGAAAGAAAGAGAACGAAAAAGTCCATTGAAATTGAGATAAAAGACGAGTGGAAGAAGGCAATTATTTTCCCATTTTGCGAATTAAAAAGACGCGAAAAAAAGTTTCAATAAGAAGATTGACGGGGTGGGGAGTTGAAACATTATGCGAATGAATTCCATGACGGGCAAAGTTTTGAAGTCTCGTTTTGTGTTTTTATTTTATTTAATCGGTACGGTTTCAAACGAATGAGTGGTCCTTGAAGGGTTAAAAAAAAAATTCATTGTGCACGATGGAGGAGAGATGTTTCGAAAATTCTTTCTCCTGAAATTGAACGTTTGAATAAGCTGATGTAAAGTGGATCCTTTACCGTGCTATTGGCGAAGGTCGGACTGTGCCGTTTTTAATTGGAATTGAGAAGAGCTTATTGTTTAATATTCAATAAGAAACTCAACGATATAATATGTCTGACCATAGAAATAATAATGAATATAAATACAAGACTCCTATCATGGAATCCATTATTGAATGAGTTATTTTTCAATCGTTTCTACTGGATTTTTTTCGAAATACATAAGAATCAACGCAAAAATTATTAAAGCACAGTTTAATATTTCAGCTCTAAGATCAATTTTTTATACATAAACGTCGTCACCTTTTATGTTAATTTGATCTAAAAATGGAAAAACGTTTTTATATCATTTATTACACGATATTATGATAGCTGTCGGCAAAATTTCCTTGAAATATATGTATTTTTAAGCTAAATCAATAAAAATAACTTCAGGTTCATATCCATACGTTACTTGGTATAAAGATATAGGGCGCTAATTCAATACTGCATTTAATGTACTTATATTCGATTTAAATATTAAATATTGGTAAGAAAATCGCAAACTGACTAAAAATCATGCGAGATGAGAAAAAGTTTGCATGCCATAGAAAACACGACCGATGGAAATACTTTTGAAAGTTGAAGTAAATATAACACGCTACGGAACTACTCCACCTCACTTGGCTGATATCCCTGGCTCATAATTTTCGTGATGGAAAAATATGCTACGATCGAACGAAACATTTTCTTGTTTACCATTATTTCATTTACTAAAATACATAACGCTCGAATACACACGCACCAATTTAATGACATAATATCGGAGAGCATCTAGGTATAAAAATAGACGGGAAAGGAGTTAATGAATGATTTTTTTGTTGCTATGAAATTAACATTTCTTCTATTCATCATGATGGATTAGCAATTACCAATCAATTCAAAGATTAAATTTCATTTCATACACATTAAGAGTCGAAATAAATGCTGTTCATCAACGTTTCAATGTTAAATTACATCAATTTCAACTGCTGACACAAAAGCTAATTGCCATCAAAGACTCCACTGTATTATTTTCGAATGAATTCCATGCCAAAAATAAAGTAAGAGGAGATTTTGTAGAGGATGAAATAATATCTAGATGATCACTCAATCAATGCAGGGATTTGTTTCAATGATAACCATTTATTCACACAGAACAGCGGATTTAACCCTTGGAAAGAGAATAAAATTTGTAATATTTGTTAGCCTGAGAAGCATATTGATGACGACGAACTAGGGTTTTGAAGCAAACCACGGTAATCCCCCGATTTACGAACTTTCTATCTCACGAAGAATTTTTGCACCGTATATTTGATTTACGACCTCAAAACTCGATCTTATTTTTTCTCAACTTCAGCAACCCTACATAATTCATTTGAAAGTGAAACGGGTAAGAATATGATATTTACTTCCGAAATGTATATATTTAACGTATGGCCCGCATAAGCATACAATGCAGTACAGTATTTATGTATATTTTAGAGATTCGCTACTGCGGTGTTCTCTTGTTGAACTAACATAAAAAAATTTACCGTGCAATATTTTAACGTACTGTGCATCGCCGTTACAACCGGGAAATTTCAAGAAAGAAATGTTTTAAATCGAATATTTATACATCACTAATGCATTATTTAGAACACGTAAAAAAAATAAGATTTATTTTTTTAATAGTGTTGAAGATAGTGTGTAATACATACGAAGGTCTTGCGACGAACGCTGCCAAGAAGACGACGTCTAGACGCAAGCATCACTTTACCCACGATATGTATGGGAATATCGCTCTCGATTTTCGAATACCTTTTCATAGATACAGTGTGTTCCTAAATAGAGAGATTACTGTATTCCTAATACTTTCCTTGTAAATAATTCAATATTAACTCAACGAACTTCAAACTAAAATTATTTTTCAATATGCTCAGCAACGAACCTATGGCACCTTTTCCTGTCATCATTTCTTTCTTTTTGCGAGGATAAATGGTAAAATTTGAGGAATCTGTGCATATATTTTCAAGGAAAATCATTATGGGTGAAGTTTATATACACATAACGTTTATTTCGTGCTTCATTGGCCATGTGCAAATGGTTTTTAAATAATCTCAGACTCCCCTTACTAAGTCAATTACCCTAGTCCAACGTTTCCTACTCCCTTCAAACCTTCTCCCCTCCTTTCAGCCCACGAACATTCCTTTCCCTCTTCTCCGCCCCTCCTACACACCTAATCTAAATGTAATTCAGCGCACATCCCCTTGTGCCATCCGAAACCACCCTCTACCACTCTCTCGCGCATCAACTCCATATCCTAAATTCCTCCCATCCATACCAAAACCGATACCACATACCCTCCCTCCTTCATCCCTAAAATCGCATCCTCCAACCAATTCTCTCTCTCTCTCTCGATCACAAACACACACATACGCACTCTCGTCCAACCACTAATAATTCATGGATATTCCGTTTGGCTGTCCAACCGGAGATTGGTGGTCCTTCAGCTCAACTTGGTGTCGATCGGAGGCGTCGGGAGACCGTGGTGTCGCTTGGTGTTTTATCGGGACTTTTCTAGGGGTAGGAGGAGGACCGAGGAAAAAGTTGGGGGGAGAAAGGGTTAGTTGTGCGGTTTGGGGATGGAGAAAAGGAGGGGGAGAGTTATGGAAAGTGGGGGGGGGGGAATAGATGGCGGGAATGCGGTTTTTTTTTTTTTAGAGGGAAGTCGAACAGAAAATGGGAGAAGAAAGGAGTTTCTGTGGTGAATAGAAGGGAGGAAAAGATTGATAGGGTTATATTTAGAGAAAGAGAGAAAAGTGCTATGAGTGGACATAGAGAGAGGGTGAAAAAGGACAATATTTTGTGGAGGGAAGAAAGAATTCTTGGTGGTCCTAAAAAAAAGTATGCGAAAAGGATGGAGGAGAAAACTGAAAGAGAAGGTAAGAGCGGAAAAGGAAAGAGAGAGTTGGTTGCCTTGGTTTTTCAGAGGCAAAAGGGAGAGATAGGGAGGGGGGGAATAGAGAGAGAGAGAGAGATGAAAGTTTCCATGATGTCCGCCTCACCGCCGCCCGCTTTCTTCCCTCACCCTAGATCCACGGCACGTGAAGAGACCCTCAATCATCTGGACGCCACGTAAGAGATCCAAAAGTGCCACTCATTGGTCGAAAGGTTATCTTTCAGAGACATCTGAACTCGTTCGGGTCAAACAATGTTTACGTTTGGGTCCAGTTTTATGCGCGCTTAGCCAGTGCACGGAACGGCCGGAGTAAACACAAACTTTTGGACGAAAAAATGTTCCCTTTCATCGCTTCATAAACATATAAATGTCTTTTTGCGACGTAGTTTCTTAGTATACCTCGCCTAAATATTTAACTAAATTTATTACCAGGTCATGCTATTAATAAAACGGAAGTAAATAAATTCTTAAAAATGTCAATGTACAAATGAAATATTCAAGATTATAGTTATTAACGAAGGGATTGCAAGCATGTGCGCGCGCACATTTTTTACATGTGAGCGTCCTTCAAGCCTAAAATCTTGGAGACATCTTAAAACTTAACATTCCAGATCAAAACTAAAGCATTCCGTTATGGATGATACGCCGATAGTGAGATAGAAGAGGAATTATCAATGATAATCAATGTTAACGAGGAAATCTGTCATGATTATATCTTAATTACAACCGATTGCACAAATTAATAACAGAAACTAGAAAATTCTGACTCAGCAAAAATCTGTAATAATGAGTATCGTATGATTACGTTGAATAGATTCTACTGGAGACGAATAAATTGTGTATATTTTATATTATGTATGTATAATTTGTATTGCGTATAATATCTACGTTTCATACGTGCATATAAATAGATATTTATATGCCTAATATGTTCAAAGTTGTCGCCACCGAACTTCAGCCTGCTGGTTACGATTAAAATTAAATGAATAAATAAATAATCGCTAGAAATTTCTCAAAACACCATGTTAACGTAGTAAGAATATATTTACACGGCCGAACGCACTCGCGCGTCCGCCCGCTCACACACACACACACACACACACAAGCTAGTAATTTCATAAACAGATTTTTCGTACCATTTTGGAGGAACAACTTCCTCAATCTTGAATTGTCAGATATTTATTTAAATTCGAAAAACAACTTCTCTTGTTCGTGGATCAACAAATGTGATCGGTTTTCCTTTCAGAAAATCCACTTTTGTTATAATCGGCTAGCGAACTAAAAAAAAAATTGGCAGCCTCGTGTACAAAAAAAGCACCCTTATATATATCCTTTTTTTATTTCAGCGAGTTTTCACTCCAGAAGAGAGTTATCTTTCTCAACGTTTCTTCAATTCCACTCGGGAAGCAGACCTGTCCGTATCTTGCGGCGATGCTTGTTTAAAATAATAAAAGAAAACCAAAAACGCAAGCGAACGCGCAAAAAGAGGAAGAAGAAAACAAGCCCGGGAAACGAGGTTAGGGAAATGCGGAGCAAGGTGAAGTTAAGGGAGAGTTCGGAGAGGAAAGAGTGAAATACACAAAAGAAGTCAAAAGGAAAAAATCTGATGTGGCCAACACATGACTTTCTCCATATTTGGGGTATAGATATTTAAATTATTATGAGTAGCATTATAAGGCAAAATTATTATTTCGTATCGTAAAAGAAGACGTCGTTGCCGTAAATTACGTATATTTTGAATGTTTACAGAATTCACCGCTACATGGTGTTGGCGCTGTAGGCTGGTATTAAGAAAAAGCGAAATATATCCGAAATGGATGGTTCTACGAAAATTAGTTTCAAACAAAACTTGGAAGAAATATTATTCTCTACAACTTTGGTCCTTACGAAGATTACCAATAACGATGTTTTTAAGGAGATATTTAACGGAAACCGAAAAACCGGTTATTTATAAATAACTCCTAAACAATAACTCCTATAGAAAATTGTTTCAAATGAAAACTGTAGGAAATTACATTCTCTATAACTTTTGTTTAGAATTGTATATACAATAATGATGTTTTAACAAAGAAATATCGCAAAAACCGAATCGGGTTTCGAATAAACCGCGACTTCCGGTTATCCGTTATTGTCCAAAAACTAATCACTTCTTTGTGCTCATGTTAAAGTGTTATATATGAAGTTTGGTAACGATATGGTATGTACTTTTTGAGTTAGAGCGCCCACACTAACATACACACACACAGACATCATTCCGAAAATAGTCTAAACGTGTTCTAGGGACCTCAAAACATATTTCCGTTGAAATCTCGAAGTCGATTTTTTTCATGAATACAATACTTTCCCATTACTACGTATGGAGAAAGTAAAAATCTGATGTGGCCAACACGACTTTCTCCATATTTGGGGTATAGATATTTAAATTATTATGAATAATATTACGAGGCAAAATTATTATTTCGTATCGTAAAAGAAGACACGTACTTGTAAATTACGTATATTTTGATTTTTACAGAATTCACCGCTACATCGTGTTGGCGCTGTATACTGGTATTAAGATAAAGCGAAATATATCCGAAATGGATGGTTCTACGAAAATTAGTTTCAAACAAAACTTGGAAGAAATATTATTCTCTACAACTTTGGTCCTTACGAAGATTACCAATAACGATGTTTTTAAGGAGATATTTAACGGAAACCGAAAAACCGGTTATTTATAAATAACTCCTAAACAATAACTCCTATAGAAAATTGTTTCAAATGAAAACTGTAGGAAATTACATTCTCTATAACTTTTGTTTAGAATTGTATATACAATAATGATGTTTTAACAAAGAAATATCGCAAAAACCGAATCGGGTTTCGAATAAACCGCGACTTCCGGTTATCCGTTATTGTCCAAAAACTAATCACTTCTTTGTGCTCATGTTAAAGTGTTATATATGAAGTTTGGTAACGATATGGTATGTACTTCTTGAGTTAGAGCGCCCACAATAACATACACACACACACAGACATCATTCCGAAAATAGTCTAAACGTGTTCTAGGGACCTCAAAACATGTATTTCCGTTGAAATCTCGAAGTCGATTTTTTTCATGAATACAATACTTTCCCATTACTACGTATGGAGAAAGTAAAAAGAGGCAAAATAGAGGGACTAAAAAGGCAGGAGATCGAGGTTAGAATGACGGAAAAAGCAAAAGAAAGCGTTAAAATCCACGATCATGTAACATGTATCGTCTCTGTTTCGTGGAAAGGAGAAAACTGCCGACTAAAAAAGTTTGTCGGAATTGTTCAGACCAGTGGCGTAACTACCGAGGTGCAGGGGGTGCAATACACTCGGGCCCACTCCGCAGAGGGGGCCCACACAGCGGCGCACAGTGGTCGGAAGACCCTCGTTTCCCGGACAAAAGTCCTAAAATCGTCTGATTGAATCCAATATTGGTATATGGGGGTTTTGAGACACGCTGAGTATGATTTTGATGTCTGTTTACCTGTACGAGACAACATTCATTCCAAAACATCTAGTTTCTTGCCGGTTTCTTACATTATGAATGTAAATTCTCGCTGATATGATGTGAGTACGCGATTTGAAATCGCCGGACACAGTGTCGAAGGTGTCTTTCATGAAAATAATATTTTTCTCGCAAAAAAGCAGTGTTTAAAGATTGTTTGGTGCAAATTTTTGGGATGCTGACGACGTGAGTGTTGTTATTAGCTTCACTTACAATTAGGTGTAGTAAAGAAATGGGAAATTCTGTTAGAGTAAAACTTTGTTAAAAAAATAAAAAGGCGTGACAAATATGCGCCAAAAAAATTAAAAGAGGTGACATATTATCAAATTTCTTCTTCTTTGGAGTCAATTGGCAAAGGAAAGTCCGACTTCTCATGAGGTTGTCTTAGTAGCTGTGGAACATCATTCGAAAACATCGTGTTCTTCCGTCGTAGCTTTCTTCTCATGCTGGAGATCAATGGGTCGGATGATACTAGCAGAATGTGGAATAAGTCTTCGTTTCATTCCACACTTGACAACTTCCGAGTATTCATTTCTCTGTATTTCTTGGTGTCCTTATTCCTGGCCTCTTGGGCCTCCTCGGAAAACAGTCCTATAGGCAATGGAGCAACTTGTATGATATCAGCCCCATGGATAAGGAGCTTATGAAGCGAGGCTGGTATCTCATACCAACCGTACAAATCTACATAGAGCTCGGCTGTGTCCCTAGTGTAGTCCCGGAAAGCATAAACATTTATCTCGTAAGAGCTTCCCAAGGCATGTAAGATATTTGATAAACGCTGAATTAGACTGGCATCAACTCCGGTAATTTCTGCGGAAAGTGCATGCTGCTCAAAGAAAGGCCGTGCGGAGTCCCCATCATAAGTAGTACCGCTGTTTTGCTTTGGTTGATCTACTATAAGGCCCATTTTTTCTCTGAAAGCCTTCTGTATTTCCAGCTTCCTCGCAGCAACACTTTTTTGTCGTGTTCTGTAGAGACACGCCATTCCGGACGTCAATCCGACTCTCTACAATGTTATTCCGACTATGTGTGACAAAGTTACATTTAACCCTCTCATTCAAAAAAGCGCAGCTATGCGCAGCTAATTCTTTCAGGATTTAATAGAGGAGACATTAAGCTACTGATATCACTAAAGCAGAACGCAGTGTAACGTAGTGGAAATTTTGTAACTCAAATTCATTTTTGAACATATCCAATTTGTGCAATAGTTCAGACGAAACACTGTTGTATAGTTTACTTCCACTCTAAAACCACATGTGACCCCATCAATAGAATCCTTAAGTTCCAAAGAATAATTTGCGCACTGTATCATTAGGGAGAATCACATTTATTGGCAGAAAAGTGCCATTGAAATATTGCGAATATATATAACTGAAAAAAAGCAAATGACGACCCCTATATTCTCAGACCTGTGGAGTCGGAACGGGCGAAGAACGAAGATTAAATAGGCTTGTTTCAGGTGGGCTGGACATTTACGTACATTTTTGACTCCATTTTGAGACGCATGTGTGAAGTTCGCAAAATGGACTTTTGTCCGGGAAAGTAGGGTCTTCCGACCACTGTGCGGCGTAGCCAGAACTTGAGCACCGGTTTGGTTTTTTAGGGCCGCATTTTTAGTAAATATAAAAGTCATCCAGAGTAACCAATATCGTACGATACGGAACTAGTCCCGCGAAACGAAAATTGCGCAAAAAACAGGAGGATGAAATTAAGAAATCTCATAAAATAACATCTTATGTAAAACCAACTTTAAATCACCGAGGACATCGATTGGGCAGTGATGAAAGGATATTATCTGAATCAGAAACTCCACAACCGGTTGGGAATGAATTGAAAGGCTTTTTGGAATTGGATACATTAGGCGAGTTAAGAAATTGCACTGCATTACCTTATGATACTCATTTACAATCTGCATGTCCCAAAGACAAAGCCTTATACTCCAAAGATATGAGTGAAAATGAAAGATGAACGATTATTTTATGTGGACCGTTTCCTAAAGATCCTAAACAGAATAACAGATCATTCAATGAATGCTATTTTTTTCAAATCACGCAAATTGGAATTAATATTAGAAGAGACTGGCTATGTCACTCTAAAATAAAGGATTATGTTTACCGTCAGCCATGCTGGTTATTCTCTAAAAAAAAAAAGTTCCAAACAGCATGGCAAATGGAAGCAGAGGTTGGCAACATTTAACTCGAGAAATTCAACGTCATAAAGAATCTTCTGATAACAAACAGTGTTGTGCAGTGCTGAGTCAGTGACGTGAAGGAAAAACAATCTCTGATGAAATCGACCCCAAAATAAGACAAGAGGCCTCATACTGGAGAAGAGTCCTTGATAGATTAATCATGTTACGCTCACATTAACTTGCCTTTCTGTGCTCATCGAGAGGATAAGAAGTCAGCAAACAGAGGAAATTTTTATCACGTATAAAGCTATTAGCAAAGTATGACGACGTGTTGGATCAACTCTTAAACTCACCTCAAGGTAAAATGAAGTATTTATCGCCAAAAATTCAAAATGAAATAACTGAAATAATAGAAAAAAAAACATTTCTGAATGTAAATCAGCAACTTTTTTTTTCTATATTGGCTGGCACAACGCAAGATATATCAACAAGTTAGGAAAGTGTACATCGTATCACAAATGGGCGCGTTTCGTGCAATGGAGTATTAGAAAGAAATTATAGTATACCTGTACTTAAGGGAAATAGCGTTTTCAAGTTCTTTTCTTCATCATAAATAATCAATTTTCTTCCTATTTAATAATATTACATGCACACGTAGGGAAATTAAACGTTTGTTTGGGAGATTGTTTATGTTAGCAACAATGAAGTAACCATGCAAGAAATTTTCTAAGTTCAACTCGATATAAGACTTTCTTGTTTGATTTTCTCGATAACGGCTACTCCTACGATAAAAATATATAGAAAAGGAAAGACTCCACTTTACTAGTTCTACAAGTTTTATTTGAAAAATATTTTGATATAATCAATATTTTACGAGATATGACGAAAATTTAATTTTTTGTCCCCAGTAAAGTGGTACCCCTGATTGGCGTACGTGATTCATTTTTGCGATTTTCTTATTATATTTGATTGAAAGTCCTTAATATCAAATTTCATGAAAATCCGTTCGGTAGAAGCCGAGAACGAACATGCGGACGGACGGACGGACGGACGGACCGACCGACGATAATAGGCGCTCACGCTGTAAGCGAAACGCGCCTAAAAATCGATCAGCTTATCGGTTGATCATTGTTCGTTATGTAACAATCGAGTACAATGAATACCACAAAGCCACGGCGTTGAAAATTAACGAACACTTTATTGAGTTCGTTGCAGTTGAAAATCATTCTGCAGAAGGACTGATGAACACTATTGTTTCAAATTAAAGGATATTTTAGATGAATTGGAGAAGCTTCGTGGGCAATACTATGAATGGGCATCTATAATGAGTGATGTGTACACTGGAGTACAAAAAAGAATACAGGATATTCAGCCAAACGCCCCATATATACGAGTACATTGCGCAAATCATGATTTAAATCTGGTTTTAAAACATGCTACGTCAGATTTTGAAGAAGTAAACGACTTTTTTGATGTAGCTGATTCAGTTTATGTATTTTTAGTGACAGTGTGATAAGATGGTATTTAATTAACAAAACAAATTCCGAGGAATCTCTAAAATCACCTAAACGTGTATGTGTTACATGTTTTTATTTTAAAAAAAAAGATAGCTTGGAGGCTTTAAGATACAAATTTGTTGATGTAATGAAATTCTTAAACGTGATCGTACTGAAAAATACGAAAACGCAGGAAAGGTACTTTTAAAACAAATTAGATGTATGATTTTTTTATGGTAGCAGTATTTACAAGTATATTGGGGAAAACGGACGCCTTGACGAAATTTTTACAAGGCAAATCTTGCTATTTACAAAAAGCTTTCGATTTTCTTCCGACTTTGCAAGAGCATTTGACCGAATTGAAAACGGATGATGAGTTCGATAAAATGAAATAAAAAGCTAGTGAACTATGTCTGTCTTGGAGAATTAGTCCAAAATTTAAAACAGTTCGAAATAGGGCTTTTTTTAGAAAATTCTATGTTAACACACTACATTTAAATACAAAATATACTTTGTCATATTAATAAATTTTCAGAACAAATAAAAAAGAGATTTGAAGGTATGAGAACAAACGTAATATTTTTTCAATAAAACTACCAAAGCGCTTATCAACAAGCACCACACAGAATCAAAAAAGATAGTAGAAAAATATAAAAGTGACTTATCGCAAGATTAGCGTCTCAACTGCTGTGTTTTAAAACAATTTTTGAAAAGGAATTAAAAATGTTACAAGTATTAAAGAAATGGCAGACATTCTTCTGATTGATAACAGTGAACTAACTTCTAGTTTTCCTGATGTATGCCCTATATTCATGCTCTTCCTAACATTGCCAGTAACGACGAATACCAATGGACCAAGTTTTTCGAAACTGAAAATAATAAAAAGTTATTTATGAAGTACCATATCCGAAGAACGATTAAATGGCTTAGCAGTACTTCCAATCGAGAATGTAACAGCAAGAAAATTTCCAAAATTATAGAGGCTTTTGCCAAGGTCCGGAGAAAAAATATTTAAAGGATTTAAGAAAAAACAGTTTAATGTAACGCTGTATTTCTAAAAGATCATAAATATTTATGTTAAGCAAAATTTTTCATCTTCATGGAAAGGTTTCGTTTCAAAATTTCTAATAAAGAGATTTTTGATAATAAATATTAGAAATTTTGTTTTAAATTTCATATTCACAAAAAAATGTATATTTTGATGCAATATCATAAATGTAATGTTATAAAACATTTATAAAGGCAAATGTGTTTCGTTTTCATTAAATTGTTTTGTTTTTTAAATTAAATTAGAAACTAATGTGCTAGGGGCCCACTTTCTCAATTTTGCACCCGGGCCCATGAAAGGATAGTTACATGGCTGGTTCAGACCTACGGATTTAACGGCGTCGAAACGCGAGTTGGAGGGATTGCAATCGAAACGGAATTTTAACGAAAAATGACGGATATTATCAGGAGTGAAATGTGTTTCTCTTTGGAGGAGAGTATTTAAAAATCTTTCATTAAATATATTATGGATGTCGAAGCCACTATTACTGTGAAAACAACTTTAACACGAAAAGAAAAGAATGGCCGAATTACAATTTTTAAAAAGCGTAATAATTACAAAAATTAAGTAATCTTAGTGAATCTCGTTAAAGAAAACTGTTTTCAATAACTTTTATCTCAACTTTTAATTTAACTGAATTAACCATAACAATCTTCATGGTCTTAGAAACTTACGATTGTGCGATCAAACATTATAATTGGAAATATCCAACATTTACTGAAGTTTATTCCTATGATATCAGGTCAAGGACGATTTAACAGAGAAAGAGAGGTATCAAGACATGAAGAAGACTGCGGAAAATAGATGTATAGGACCAGGTTTAACCATGTATAATCACGGACATATCTACGGACGTTATCACGTCGAAACCGCGAATCAATGACGGCGAACGTCAAAATAGCGAACGTCGAAACGGCGAAAACAAAATGGACAAAAATAGAAAAGGAACTATTTTAATTATAATACGTAGTAAAACAATGAGTTTACTGCAATTAATGAATTTTACATTACGAATCAACCCGACATCTATATCTGCATCCCTGAATTTTTCAATGTCTTTTTTTAAGGTAACGATCTAAAGTTTAAATCTCTTTAATTCGAAATATTTTAAATTAGTACTTAAACGTTGAAATAATAACAATAGATGGCATAAAGATTAATCGTATTTATATCGATTATATAGACAATCAGTACATAAGTAAATGTTGAAATAATTTCATTTTTACTAATAACAAAACCATGAGCTAGGGCACAAATAGCATATCTCGATTACATATTACATGACAAATAATAAGAGTATTATCATCTATAAATGTACTTTAAATAGTAAAACACAGTGATTGAAAATATGACACTTTTTACGTTATGATTATTTGGTAACAAAGGAGACCCGAGGACACGGATTATTTTGTTGAATGCCACAATTATTATTAAAATAAAAAATGACAATAATAACATTAAGAAGGCCAAAAAGTTTAATATAAATGCTCTGGTGATATTAAGTCTGAAGTTGAAAATTGTAAGCGATACCTCTCAAGAAATCCGACGTATCTCGATTTTCATAATCTTTATCAAGATCTTCGATCCGTTGAAATGTATTTCGGTAAATTTTTCAGCTTTGAGAGGGTTTTTGACCAGCAATATATTGTTCAATTTTCACTTCATAAAGATTTTGCTCTCTTTTTAAATCGTCTATAAATTTCCAAATTGTTGGATGGCTAGATCCAATTAATTGGGCGAAGCCACAGTGCCAACCTTCGACTGCATTATTAGTTCTGAGCAAACCTAATTTAACAGCCTCATGGCAATTCCATAAGGTTACACTAAGAAGTGGCTGACGACGCCTATTTCTGCGATTCATCTTTCCAACCCACGTATCTTCGAAATAATCAATGACTGGCTGAAGGAACTGCTCATTAGATAGATCCGTTTGAACGAGGTCTTATAAAATATTTTGAAACTAGTAATGTTTTTTTTAAAAACATTTTTTAATTCTATGATAGGTATTTTTTACCAGTGGAAAATTACAAATCCTAATCCACCAATTCAATTCTATCGAATTTGAAATTCTTATTAAGGAAAGACTTGCAAGTATATTCTCAATTAAGCTAAAACTAATAGTTCTCTTATTAAAAATCCATGCAATGCACCACCTGCCACCACCAATCTGGTGAATTGCCGGGTATGATGCAGGTGTAGATGTCGGGTATGATTCGTAGAATAATGTAAAATTCATTAATTCCAGTAAACTCATTGTTTTCATTTTCGGAAAGTCTCGCTTATAACTGTAATTTTCAGGTTAAATATCACCAAATCTTTTAAATATAATTTTCCCCATTTTTATAGGTATTATTATTATTAAAATAATGTCCTTTTTTACTTTCGGCCATTTTATTTTCGCCGTTTTGACGTTCGCCATTTTGCCTTTCGCCGTTTTGACGTGCAATCATCTACGGACAGACTACCTATGATGATGATTCCTACGATAGATAAAGAGTTCACAGAGTTTACTCTGGCTTGATAAAACGAAATTCAGCCGCTTGTGAATTATATCTGATGCCACGCCGATCAGACTGAATAATTTAAGCATATCTTCCGAAATCCGTAATCTTCTGGACCGAGAGTTCTATTAATAACTTCGTCAATTCATCATTTCCTTAATATTTCGTAAGATTTATTTGGCAAAAGAGCAAATCACAATAATTAACAGCCTCCGAGGCGATATTAAACCACCCCTTTGAAAACTCGAGCTTCAATTATCCTTGAAATAAGGGGAAAAAATTTTAAGGAATACGAAGAAGTTTTTCGGCGCAAAAAAAAGGTGTCCCGATGAAATATTTCGGTAAGGTATTGGAAGCGATGGTGAAAGAAGAAGAGAGAGAGAGAGAGAGTGAAAGATAGGGAATAAGGCAGGGAGGGAAAATAGGAGGTTCGGGGACAAGGTAGAAGGTTCCCTTCAGATGTATAATGAAGGACAAGGTTGAAGAATTAAGAGGCGGAGTAGAATGAGGATGAAGGCAGGAGAGAGAGAGGGGGGGGGGGGGGAGATTCGGGAAGGACAGGAGGGCGAGGCTCTTTGAGGTAAGACTCAGAAGTTCGAAAAGGACGGAGAGAGAGATGGAGATGGTGTAGTAGGGAGTTGGTTGACGGGGATGGGTTGAGGGAGGAAGTTGAATAAAGGAAGTAGATGGAGGGAGTGGGAGAGTTTTGAAGGTACGAAGGAGCGAGAGACAGCAATCTTGAGGCGGAACTCGTCACAAAAGATCAAAGACTGAGCGGAAGGGAGTAAAGGAATTGGAAAGGGGAGGGAGAGATAGGATAGGAGCGGGGTAAAGAGCACGGATGGGAGGGTGTGGGTAAGAAATGGGGAGAAAGAGAGAAAGGGTGGGGGGGAGGGGGAAATAAAGGCGTGTTGGGGTTGGCGGAGAATTTTAACCTGGGCTTACTTCACCTCGCAGCGAGATGGGTGAAGGAGTGAGGAGGAGGAGGAGAGGGTTGGGGGTTCGGTGAAGACGCGGGGGATGAAGGAGGAGAAGGGGGGTTCCAGTTGATACCACCACGTCATAACGTTCTCTGGTGTTTGGAAGCCCAAAAAAGGAATTGAAGACAGGATTCCTCGCGAATTTCTGGGTCGTATCCAAGCAACTGCATGGAACTCAACGAAGTACGGACTCTTGAGGCTCTGAGATCCCCGACTTTTCTTTCGCGTGTTGATAAGGGCGTGTGTGTGTGTGTGAGTGGGAAGGGGGATATGGATTGGGTTGGGCGAGGAGGACAAAGATACCCTTCTGCTTCCCGTTGGTACGGTTCTTGCACATCGTGTAGCACGAGAAAGAATTCGCCTTCAAAGGACGATGAGGTAAGGCGGGTAAGGAAGAGCAGGGGAGAATCTTTTAAACTGGGAGAAGTGGAGGGAAGGGGGGGGAGTTATAAATTGAAGGAGACTTAAGGACAAAGATGAATGTGCCTTTATCCAGCAAGTTTTAAACACGGTTCAAGAACAACTTCTTGCCCTGCCCTCAATATTGCTCCTCTTCCCCTTTCCCTTTACATGTAGTGAGTATTGTGTAGAGAGAATATGTTTGTACGAGTTTCTTTTTCATTCTAAAAAGGGCAAAGGAGTCGCTTCTGCGAGAGTAATTGGTGAGGTATTCATCTTACAGAAGGATCTGTCGCTACAAAAGGATCTCGAGTTGTTATACGAAGTATCTGAAGTTTCATCTTCGTATTAAATGATACTTGGACAAAGGAAGAGGGTAATTGCAAAGAGAGAGGGATAGATTGGAAAGCATTCTCTCGCGTTTCACGTTTCCATTACTCGTCCTAAGAATTGAGTGAAATGTTTTTCTGAATGATGAAATATGAGAAAAATGGCACCTTATAGAAGGCTGCTGCAAAATTCAAAGAATAATTTGCAAGCAGTAGTTAAAAACTCAGAAACAGAACTATATTAGATAACGTGTTAGAAAAAATCCAAAGCAGCTTTTACGATACATACTACTATGGAACACTGCAGTAAATCCTTCCTTACTCAATATTATGGAATTATTTCATTTGAAAATAATAACTAAGAGCATCATTTTAAAAAGAAATACTTCATAGGAATAGATTAAATATCCGACGATTTTATGTTCAAAATACAAGCTTCATACTTCATGAAAGTCAGCTGAAACAGACATGACGCCGAAGAGACTTAGATAATCATTTCATAGGATTCCAATGTTCCGAATGCATAGGTCAAAACGCCTAACGGCTCTGATACTATATTCGAGCAAAAATTGGTACATACAAAGCTGATTGTGAGAATGCTCTTCATGTGAAGTTTCACGCTCTCGGATATAGTGGAGAAAACGTATCTAAACCGTGCATCAACTATATATGGTCAACGACGTGGTTCATACTCTTCCACAATGTCGTCAGATTCCGAGAGTATGATATGAAAATTAGTAGGATATTTTAAATAATTTCCCCACATTAATGAAGATGATAGCTGTATTAAATAATATAAATATCAAAATAAAAAGGAAAATTCCGTTGGTAGATAATTGAAAATAAAGGCGAAAAAAGATTTAAATGAATAGTAAAAATTAAGCGGTATTTCTAATACAAGAAATGGATTAAATACTGACGCATTTATAAGGTATCCTTAATATAGCTACAATGGACCCGTTGTAGTTTTACGCAAAGATAAAAAATATAAATACTACGATAGATAACTAAATATGCCCCATCTGTTTTATAAATATCATCAATAAGCACTAACGCCAGGATTCTTATTAAATAGGGTTTTTAGAAGAAAACTTCTGCCGTGACCAGGATTTGAAAGCGGAACTTCCATTCGCGTATCTGTACCACAAAAACATCTTTCGACGATCATATTCTTTCATACTTCTACGATTAAAATCCCTTTTAAGCACAAAAATTCGTCCTTGATTTCGACCGCCATGATCTTGTATCGTATCGTATTCATACCACTACGATTCAACAACTCACGATCCAATTTCATCAATATCCCACACAAAATACGTGATAATGGCGGCCTTTTTCAAAGAAATGACTCAAAGGTGAACTTTATACCGATTTTGCGGCGATTCACCTCCCGAGTCAATCCCCTGACCGAGAAGGAATAAAAAAAAAATAAGGACCGGTGAAAAAAAATCCGTTTACGTCTAAACGGGTGCTTCTGTATGGTGTTTCGTGTCGTAACACCCTGTGGGAGTTCCTCGTGAGGCGGTTCATCCATTGTTTCCTCGGAAGGCCCCAAGAGTGAGCATTCGTGATTGCCTCATCTCCTCCCTCCTCCTCCTTCCGAAATGGAGAAATATCAAGCCGACGTATAAACCGGATTGAGGGAATCGAGGCTTTTTACGAGCATTTCCAGACCGAAGAGAAAATTTCTGTTGCAAAACCGTAAGACCCGCGGTGAACTTCCGGTGTACTAACGCCCCGAGGTAAAAAAAATCTTCCCCACCAAACTCCTCCCCTCTTCTCCCTTTCATTTCCTCCCCTTCCTCCTTGCCTTTCACGGTTCGCAACCATCTGGTACTCTTCCACTATCTACTTTCCTATAGTCTAAATCCGATTCGATCTCGTCTCTCCACCCCAAAGCCAAAACATTCGGGGATTTCCCGGCTATCGAGACGTGACTACCGCCGCCCGCTCGCTTCCTACGTTACGTCCGAAATTCGCTCAAGTTTCATCCAATCAATTATTCCTAAACCCGCTCGCCCCCTTTTCGATGCTTTTATACCGAAATGCGAAAGTAGGTTGGCCTCTCGCCGGGAGCTTTCTAATTTTTCAGAGGGCAATTTTCCGCTGGATCCATACGCAATCAATATGGAGAGGAAATCCCGAGTGGTTTTAAACAGGCGGTGAAGAGTGATGATATTAATTATGCATTAAATGCGACGGTAATGAAATTCCAAAAATTATAAAATAATATCAAGGCGTACGTACCATTTATGTTTTAAAAATGTAATACTCATGCTCGACTCTTTTCGGTTGAATAAACCCAAAGAAACATTAAGCAACGATCAACTACTATACATATTTTTATAATATCCTATTTAAAAATATAAAATGTCATTATTTTTGAAATTTTTAGTTTAAATATTTGTAGGCTGCTTAACAATTTAACCTGAGATATTCTTTAAAGTCGTAATGAAACAGATCAGCCGTGCATAAGTAAGTACTTATTTAAAATATCATAAGACAAGCAATATTTTGTTTATATATACATATAAGAATGATGAACTTTTTTCAATTATATTTTATGACGTTCATTTAAATTTCGACTTTTATTCACGGAGTACCTATTTCTCTCTTATACTCAATGAGAACATGATAAATTTCAACGTATACTCTTTTAACGATTTTAAAACTCAAATATATTACGATATAGATAAATAGCTAATATGTATTTCAAGGATATCGTTATATTTATGTAGTAATTTTTTATTATAAATCGATATTTCAGTGATTTGTTTTTTAATATAATGTTTATAATCAAATACAACTTTTAAAGCAATATAAATTGATCAAATTGCTCGTGTTCACAACGATAATTCGATCATGCATTTACATGCAATATGTGTATGTTTAATGACGAGATATTAAAATACATTTAATATTAAGCAACATTATTTTGAATTGCAACCCTAGGATTCCACAACCGTGTTGGAATACGATGATCTTTTATCTTGTTCTCTGATTTGTTGCGTTTCACAAATATTCAACGCCAGTGCACTGGGAGTGCGAATGTTACAGATTTTTTCGACAAATTTATCTTCACTCAACTCTAAAAGGACCTTTTACCCGCAGAACTTCACAAATTAGAAAAAAGTTTCTGATATCTCTAAGCCGTACGAAAAAAACGATTATGAAAAAGACAACACTTATTTACATACCATTGTTCTGCTCAAAACGAATACGTTCGCTCTAACCAGCACTTTAAAATACGAGTAGAAAAGCTGCTGCATACGAGGAAGTTTTGAACCGCAAAGATACCTGTTTTAGTGGAACTAAGTAAGCCCAAGAGTTTTCCTGTGTTACCAAGAATAACGATACCGTGTCAACGCTCTTTTCCCATTTCCTACATCGGTTTTATAAAAAATAACTCGGGCCATATCAAATTTCGTGCTTCCTTCGCAAACGACTGAATTATACGAAAACAAACTTTAAGTATTAATATTCATAAATAAGTTATCTGAAATTAAATACCTTTATCAAATAGTGTCAGAATTCAAAAGTAAACACTTGAATGAATAAGTATTTAGGTATAGCCATAACAATGGTATATGACAGGGATCGGCAACCTTTTCTATAAGACGGGCCACATTCGTTGTTGTGAAACTTCGTAGGGCCATATTGGAAATCATGAAAGCTCCGGCGGGCCGGATGGGCGTTTAAATCAGAAGTTACCTGGAGAGTATGTTGTCTCCTATTAGCGAAAATCAATTTAACTTACTAGCGTTAAAACTCAACCAGAAAAGGTTTTAAGACCATAATTTCACTTAAAAAAAGTATGAAATTGACTGTGGTAAATCATACCGCTAACTTTTTCATCATGGCTTCGCGGGCCGCATGAGACCCGCGGACCGTAGCTGACCGACCCCCCTGTTATAGGAGATGCCTAAGATAAGTGTACATCTTTTTTTTTTAAGTGCTGTTTCCAGCCATTAGGCGATATCGATAATTCTCAAGTGAATAGCCCCTGAATATTTGTAAAGAAAGAAAGTTAGCTGTAGGTTATTCCTTTTCCCTCGTTGTTTAAATCAACCACCTGTAAGTTTTGTAAAATGAGAATAATTGATAAATTATGGGTTAAGGATTGGTATAGAAATTATATCATTTCATCGCCAACACTTAGAAACATTTTGTTTCCGACAACCGTATCGGTAAAGGATCATATCCTCCGATCAAACCGACTTAGATCATTATTTTGAATTTAAAAATTTTACCTCATTCTGACGCATATCCATGTCCTAAAACTTGAGCGAAAAATAAAAAGTGTAAGGACGCGTGAGAAGCATGTTACGCCTCGAAAAAACCATATAACAATTTCGAAACCTTAAACAAAAATAGGCCAAAATAAATTTTCGTTAGATAGGTTTTCTTTCAAATTTGCTAAGAAAAACCTTTTTGCAGTAACTTACTGACCGGCTCTGGTTATTCTAATTAAGTCGCAGACTCTCTGCATGCTTTCATATCCATCCGTACATTTTACGGTCCCTTTGGACGATTCCCAGCACGAATCTCTCCACTTTCTCTTCCCCACAGACTGCAAGGGTTTTAGGCTATTGTAGCATTTTCAAACTCGCTCACACCCACGCCACGAGTTGAAAGAGGGAGAGAATATGCATACATTCACGCGGAGATAAAGGAAGAGGGAGAAAAAATAAAGGATGGGAACATAGAGTGACAATAGAATCGCGAGAAAGGAAAGGCAGGTGAACACCTCAAAAGTCGCTCGTAAAGGACGTGGGGATGAGGCTAAGGCTGTGTTGTGAGGGTAGGTAGTGGAGGAGGGGAGGGGAAGGGAGAAGGTGGGAGTTCTTATCCAGAGGCGAAGGGTGAGAGATTCGAAGAGAGGTTTGGAAAGGGATAAAGGAAATGCTTAAAGCTTTAAGTGCAGCCTGAATATTTTATGCCCTCGCCAACGAGGGTGGCTAGGTTGTGTAGGGAAAGGGAGAGAGAGGTCTTCGGTTTTTTCCCCTTCATTAGTGGGCGTCAAGGAAACTTCCCCGCCCCCCTTTCCTCGCACCACTCGATTGGCTGACGGGGAAGCGGAGGCTTTTGCAAAAGGGTCACCCTTCAGACCCTAAAATCGGTAAATGTACATTCCTACCTCTAAAACTTCCCATTCCGCTCTCTCCTTCGATCGCAAAACTTTAACGCACCTGACAATGTTGTGTTTCGCAGCTTACGGTATAATTCCTTACGGACAAAACTTCTCCTAGCGTTAGCTTGCAGGTATCTGTTTTACCAACCCAGTACTTAAAAAAAAATGCTACCAGATTTGTGGCGTTTGCCACCGTGCTTTCTCGGACATTAGAATATCAACGGTAGTCCGTTCGACTGCTTTTTGATGACACGTTCTTGGATTTCCTCGCCGAAATTCATACTTTCGGACCAAATTTGGCCCATATGGAATTATCCTACCCACTGTTTTACGTAACTTTAATAAAAATGTCAACAAAAATGGTTGATTAGATAATCCAACTTTTAAAACACATTCTTTCCGTTATGGATGGTACATTATTCGGCAAAATATTTCTGATGCTGTTAAAAAAGCTGATAAATAGTTTAACCAGTAAATTTTATATCTTATCTTGCATTTTTCAACTTGCTTCATGAATGTTTCACTTTGCCCCAATGTGAAGCATAACACCCACTCATTACTTGCGTTACCATCCTCTTTCTCGCAGCTCATTCCTTCCTCCTTCCTCCCCTCTATTTTCCCCGTACGATGCGCTAGATTGGAGGCGGATCAAGGATCCTCTCCCTCTCGTCATTGGAAAAACAAATGCAGCGCGCCTCTTGGAGTTCACCGAGCGAGACGGTAAGGAAATGATATCGACTCGGCAGACGTCGAAGGGTTTGACGTCGTCTCGAGGGATTACTCATTTTCTATTCTTCCTTCTTCGAAAGGATTCCCAGAGCGTGTTGAGCCACCTTATTCGTGGATGATAAATTCATTGGGCGTCAAGATGGCGCGGTGGAATGACGATTCTCATTTCTTACTCCCTTACTGCGACAGTAGAGAGAAAATGCGGACAAACAACGAGATAGAAACGCCATCTATCGGAGAAACGGAGGACGAATGAAGCAATGGAACGATTCAATTCCAAGAGATTCCTTGTTAATCCTAATCCTACCAAGCTGTGACTCACTGTTAGAGAGACATTTATATTTTTATTCACGATAACTTCTACAATTAAATTTATTTGGCAGTGAGACTTTGTGTATTCTATTATTTTATATTTCTACGTAAATAAACACCATTAACTTTTTTTAAACTACTTGTGTTTCATTTATTTAGTCCCTAATATAAAATTTTGACGTTGACTACCACGATGTGACTCAGGGACACAATGATACAATGTAACGAAAATGTTCTTTTTGTGGTTATTCCCAACATCCAACGCAGAAAAACAACATACCTGTCGAAAAGTCATATTACCTCAATGAACGAAGTGCTAGAAAAATCGCCAAAAACGTGGAGGAAAATGCAACAGTGCCCGGAACAACAAAGGCTCGACGTCGCAGCCACATGTGCCCCTAAAAAAGAAGCCGTGTGTCCAAGCAATGTTGCAGTGACTGTGCTCTAAATATTTGTAATGAACATTCTAAAAATGTTTTCATTTGTAAAACATGCATAAAAACATTGAGTTACATAATATATTTAATATAATATCTAACATTTTATTAAAATATTTGTGCCTGAAATAAGATATAAAAATTCTATTTAACCATGTATAATATGTAACAATTAATAATAGTGTCAAAATAAATCATATCTTACAAATTTATCATGTGTGTCCGTGAAAGAGCCTGGTAGGATTAGGGTTAAATCAACACTTAACGTTATGCGCGGTTTCAATTTATTCGTGATATTTTGTTTTAGATCACCTAGTTACTTTTCCTCAAGTGTATATTCATATGCGAAAAAACTCTTTGCAATTCACTCGCAAAGAAAATACTTTATCATCTATTGGTGAATGATAACAAAGTCGATTTATGAAACCAGTGCGAAGGCATTCAAAATAACGTGCACATGCCTAAGAATTTTTCGTGACAAATCAAGGAAGTTTTAATAGGAACATTAATAACTCAATTAATTACTGTATAAATTGTAAAATGTAACATTCCCAAATATATCAGAATCAGGCATAACAACGAAAACACAACTGAAAAAGTTACCTCTCTGATTTAGATAAATATATTTTCAACTATAAATTATCTCGCTATAGTTATTTACGGCTACAGAGTTGGAAAATGTAAATTCATGCATGGGAAGAAATTAATCTCTCTCTCCCCGAGATTAAAAATTGTAATAAAAAAGTGTGATGTGATGTCACCTCTTCCATTCCATGAAAAGTTGAAAACTATTAATTTTAATGCTTTAAGTGGCCTACTGTTATCGCTTATTATTAAAAAATTCTAATTCAGCTATTCTATTTAAAATTTACTACTTCTTTCCAAATAGTAACAGCAGTTCGATACACCAAATATTGATGAAAAGCTCTTGCTTTACATATAATTCTTTAATTTTTTTGACCCACTAAAATAATGTTTACTTTTCGAAACAATTCAAACTCAGGAAAAGTTCATTTTATTAAATGTGCGATGCACTCCATGACGACAGGGTAAATCATTGTGCCTTAAAAACAGTGCACCAGCTTTAAATGGATTTCAGAATTAGTTAGTTTGCTGGATTAGAATTATAAGCTTACGTAGAATAATATAATAATGCAATATTTTTTACGTGTGAAATGATAATCCCTTATCTGTTTTCACAGATAAGTGCGGCAATATTATTAATAGAATTTGATGCGATACTCAAACAAACAATTTATTCAAACGACTTGCAACGCATTAACATATATCGTCGAAGCGAATGATACTCATCCGTGGCATAAATATTATTATCCACATTCAATAAGTTTAAATACATAACCGTCCTAAACAAAACAAACAAGAAGGTGAGTATCCTAGGAAGCGCAAAGAAATGCTAAACTGACGCTTTTCGGGCGGTGGTAAGTAAATAATTTTGCCATTTTCTTCTCCCGGAAAATACGCTAGGTACCAATCGATCCTTCCTCACCCCCGGGAGCTTATTGTTTTAATTTCCTTTTTTATATTCCGAGGCAGGAAGAAAGTTCCCTTAAGCTATATTCGATGGACGTGCAAACAATTTTTTTGCAGCGGGAACATTAATTTTAAAAAAATCCATTTTATTCTTTATTTATAAGTTAGCCCTTTGCGAAGGCGAGAAACGTCACGAATTGACCTGATTTCATTCGGCACGAGATGGAACGGCGTGTTCACCGTACTAAGAGCTTGAATTGGTTAAGGGAGGATGTGTAGCCAGGATGGAAAGTAGGGAGAGAGAAATAGGGAAGTTGGATAGAGAGAAGTCCGATAAGGGTGTAGGAAAAGGGGAGGGAGAGAGGGTTAGATGTTGGGGGAGGGGGGGGGGGGAGAGAGATCGGAGGAAAGAGAAGGGTACCTGCTCGGTGATCGATGCATATTCGAGGGCAGAATCGGGTGATATGGTAATGAGGGTGATTTCCAAAGGGGGGTGTGCGCGCTATACTTTAACAGCGGACCCAGGTACGCGCCTGCATTGACTTATAATTGGAGATTGGGGAAACTCTGGAAAAGGGCAGGAGGAAGGGACAAGGAGGAAGAAGAAAGAAGGTGCACTCAACGCCCCAACAAACCTCTCGTGCCTCACATACATCAAAAGCGGAGGGAGGGAGGGAGAGGGAAGACTGAATTAAGGCCTGGTATAGGGGAAGGTGACGGAGAGGGGTGTGTGTTAGGGAGAAAAGGGGGTTGGTTCTGAAGTGCGCCCCGCGTCAATATCCTCCCCTTCAAATCGCCTTAATCCCTCCCTCCCTCTCGCAAAAGAGTGAGAATTAAAAAAAATGAATCTTTGAGATATCCTTCTCCCGATGAATAATTCATGGACATCGTCGTCAGTGGAATAAGATGCGTTTATTTTATTTCTCTTTGTGTGTGTGGGGATGTTGGCACTTTCCGAATGAGACACTTTTAACTGCACACACATTCGGCGACATCATTATGGCGCGCAGCTTTGGGCACGAAAGTGGTGAATTGATGCAGTCTCGCGCTTCTATTCCTCCTGCGTCTTCTTTCCCGCCGAAGATGCAATTAAGACTTTCTCCTCGTTAGCTCGCAACAAAAGCGTTACGGCACCGTGATGTGAATGGCGATTCCTTTTTTTTTTATTTCCCGGGAAAGCTTTAACGTTGGTTTTTACAAAGTGTTGCGCACCTGTGAACCACTTATAAGCTTTAACCGAATCGTTACGTGAAGTTTCCCTCGCTAGATGATTCGGAATAAATCGCGTTTCCACCGAGATAATCCTTTTTTGACCGATACGATGCGTGCCTTATCGGTTATGCGACCCATAAAAGATTGTCAAGGCTAAATATTTCCCTATATAGGTTTAATAGGTTTTTTATATTCTTTCTCGGGTTGGTATACTAATCTATTCCATTTTAATTTTTAATAATTAATTATTATTATTTATGCCTGGACGTATTTAAGCACGAAATATCGTTTAGGACATATTCGCCTCAAATACTTCCGCGAGTTTTTTAAGAAAAGATGCAGAAATATTTATAAATTTATTGTATTTAATATATATTATATAAATTTTGTAAATTATAACTGAATAAGTAATTCTTTAGAATCGAGTGAATAATGGTCTAGCCTAGCACAATACTATTTGATTTACTAAGAATAATGTCACTTAATCAAATAAAAAAATCACTTAACGATATCTATTCACCTGTCACTTGTCATTTCTTTAGCCACCTCTTGTGAACAAATTTCCGTATGAACACAGATATAAATAGTCATTTGAGTTTAAAAAATGAAATCGTCTAATTATCTAGATTATTGAACATTTTTCTATTTACTCAGCGCTAGGTCATAAAATTACACCTTAAGAGAGGTTATTAATTTTTTCTTATTCTTGATAACACTAATTGACACATAATTACATATAATTGGCAAAAAGCCGTCCGCGACGAGCTAAGATAAGCACTTAAGAGCGTGACCGCCTTTCAAAACATCTAGATAGGAAAAACGGCATGTCCGAGATTGTCCCCGCCGTTTAGCTCCCCGTAATCGTGACCGCACTTGAGGCGCAGACGTAAAGAATAAACGCTTATTCGTCAAAATGAAGAAATAGCTCAAGGGAGAGACAGGTAACTATACGTTGTATAACCCTAAACTATTTCTTTCGAAAAAGAGAGCGAGATATATTATTCACCCACTTTACAACAGCCAATAACCATCGACCCTTACAAAGAAAATTACGCGATCCTAATCAGTTAACAGCAAAACCAGATATATATATATATATATATATATATATATATATATATAGAGAGAGAGAGAGTTTAAAAAACACACAAAAAGAAAGAAAAAACTCTCCACGACAACAGTTGCCCTAAAATAAATTCCCCGCCGACTATTTGGAAAGAGCCCTATCTAAATTTGGAGTGCAAATGGTGATCCCCTTTTGTGGAGTGGGAGGCGGAAGAAGAAGAAAAAAAGAATAATCTACAAAGCCTTGCGATCCTTCACGGGCTTTTTTTTCTCTCTCCTCCAATCTTATCGGAAACACGCTCTCTTCCAACCCCTCCCTCACACTCTGCCTCCTTCTCATACCTTTCTCTCATTCTCTCGCATACCTCTCGCACACAAAACCCCATATCCTTTTCCTCCCATACCCTCCCCCACCCTCTAACCTCCGTTCTTTCTCTTAAATCCATACCTCTCTCCTACCCCCCCCCCTCCCCACCCCCACCACCCAATCCACTCGCGACTAAGAGAAGGAACGAGAAAGAATTAACAGCTAGAGAGAGAGAGAGAGAGGGTACGGTTATCCTTCCTTTTCTCCCACCTCATCTTTCTCTACCTTTCTCTCTCCTTCCACTATCGGCAAGAGTACGCTGGCAGTGGATCAGAGAGTTGTCAAAGGATAAAGAAAGGGAGGGATGGTAGGGAGGAGGGAAAAATGAAAGGAAAGGGGTAAGTTGCGAAGAAGTAAGGCGGCAAGAGATCCCGGAGCAGTTTTTGGGCCAGTGCCACGTTCCGCGGCGGGTGTTAAGGAAAGGAGAGGGGATGGATTAGGGATGGATGTCGGGGCCAGAATTGTTTTACTTAAAATATTCAAAGTCCAATACATACCGAAGCAAGTTAGGAGAAGGGGTAGAAGGAGGGAAGTTGAATTAATAACAGTGTACGGCTGAAGCGATTTTTATGAAAACAAGTGCTTATACGGGATAAAGGGGTGTTATGGAAATAAAATGTTATCTTTATAGGGACGACAGTCCTTACTTCAATGTTACTGATGTATTCATAACTTCTGTTCTCACGTTCGTGTACCGAAAAGGAAAATAGGTGAGGTAGTTTTTATCCACGGTTTTGTATATGTCTAGCGAAGCTATGTTTATGGATACAATAAGTCCCTTTGCCATGTCTCGGAAGACTTTTAAGTAAGTATTGAAGCAGATCAAAACAAGAAGAGACCAAATATTAAGGGATATGAATTTATTAAATCAATGGAAAGTGAAATGAATCAATTTTGCGCTAACTAGGATTTTATATTCAATTTAAGGCTATCAATGAAAAAATGCAGAGTGACAGTAATGGTAGTCAATTTGCTATAATTTTACAGTTGACGATGAAAATAAACGTTCTGATTGTGTCATAGAAGCAACAGTTCCTCGAGTAACGACGGTGAGCAACCAAAACCTTTAAGTTTAACAGGAAATATCAGCAGATTATAACTGGAAGAATTATAAAAATTTTAAATCGCGAATTTGCTAAGCTGAGAAATAGTTGAATGAGATTTTTTTTTCAGAAAGCTGATTTATGAGGGAACTGAGTGGTCAATATTACTACTTATATAAAACGTATTTACTGACAGAGAAGATAAATTTTTTAAATGTTTTCTTGAAAATATTATATTATCGTCATAATAAACATATTGGTTTTCTTGTCCCTAACAGAAACAATACATATATATATATATATATATATGAAGTATATAAATACGCACATTATTCGTCCTCATCAAGTCCCAATCTTCTCTAGTTTCTCCGACAACTGCGCCATCCTCCATAATTATTATTCCCATCGAGACTTTCGTAAATCGAGCTCAACCTCAGTTCCGAACCAATAAAATTCATAATGACAATCGGACCCAAAAAGGGTTAACGTAGCACGGTAACAACCCGACACCAAAAGGACATATATACGTATAACAGCATCCGAGAGAGAGTTTTAGGTAGCATTAGAATCCAACGGAATATCTAACGACGAGGGGATGAAGATGGAGATCCAGAAAGAGGATAGAGAGAGAGAGAGAGACCAATGGCCTACCACTTCGACCTAAACCCCCTTCTTACCCATTCTCCCTGCCCTTCTCTGCCTCTCCTAAACTTACCGACCGACCCAAGTCGTATACGTGGAAAATCCGACCGTTTTAGTCTCTCACCCTTCTACCATGCCACCCTATGCCCTTTCCACCCCATTCTCTCTTCTCTCTCACTTCCCCTCCTATTCATTCTCCTCCTTTCTCTTTCTCTCTCTCTATTTCTCTGTCTCCAAAGGCCCTCATAGTTCCCTTTTGTCACCATCGTGGGCCTTTTGCTCCCTTTCCAGAGGTCCAGAGGAGGTTGAGGGAGGAAGGAGGAGGCGAGTGAGGCGGAGTGGAGATAGCGCGCAAGGGTGAGAGCGAGTGTGTGAGGGAGAGGGAGAGAGAAAATGGTGGCGCAGATTTACGGCCGATGGGGAAAGGGTAGTAGCATGGGCGCAGACGAAGGAGTGGAGTGAGAGAGAGAGAGAGAGAGAGAGAGAGGTCTCGCAGTGGCAAAGGTTAGCAGGGGAAGAGTTAGTAGTGAGTAGGATTAGTGTGCCTCGTAGGGGATGTGTAAGTGAAGGACAAAAGAGGGGAAGATAACAAAGGGACGACTGAGAAGGATTTAGAGAGGCTAACAAGGAAGAGAGAGGGAGAGAGAGAGAAAGAGAATGAATCGTTGCTTGGCAATGGAGGAATGAATGCGAGGATAGTCGAGAGGGAAGAGTTAAGGAGAGGAAAAGAGGGTGATAAAGAGGGAATGATGCACAGGACCAAAAGACTATCTTAGTAGGAAGGGGGAGTGGATTGAGAAACCCAGAGGAAGACAGATAGAGAGAGAATTTAAGATGGTGAATAGAGAAGCATATGGAGACGGAGAGAAAGAGAGGTCTGAAAACAGGAAGAGAGAAGAAAACAGAATAAAACAGGATGGGGAAAGATTGGTGAATGGGGGAGAGGGAAGATAGATAGATGACTTTATTTCCAGGGCGAAATTGAGTCCATAAGGTCCTCTCTTCCATTTAACCCTACGTTATTGATTACAAAATAATAACATGAGTAAATGTATATGCAAACAGAACTAGAGCAATAAAAGGTGCGTCATATAAATATAACACGAACAGAAGAATAAATATCACATTACACATTAGAGAAGCTTCTAAGAAAGATATAATATTACTGGTAAAAACCCAGGCAGAGCCAGGCATGGCCAACCCAGTAAAAAAACGCAGGAAAACACCCATGAAGAGAAGAGGGGTGTAAAATACCTGCGAAAACACTAGATAGTAGAAATACAATAACGATTGCTGTTGGAAAGAGATAAGGTATATAATATATATGTTAATGTAGAAAAAGTTTAACTGAAAATACAAAAGTAATTAAACATATTAAACAAAGAAGAGAGATAGCGTTACATATATATATATATATATATATATATATATATATATATATATATATATATATATATATACCTACATACAACGTATAAACACATCTATATAAAAAGGCATATAATCACATGTATTAAAAAAAGGGTTGAGGATGATTGATGTTGGGATAAATGAGTAAAGGAAATGATATACTTAAATTGGGTATCAGAGTAGGAATTGACTCTTTGTCTAGAAAACAAGAATGTGTAGGTAGTGTAATGATGGAGGAGAATTTGCTTTCTTATGTAGTTTAAATAGTGGTGGCTTGCTTAGTTAAAAACGATTTGTGGAGACCAAGTTTAAATGTTCTAACATGGAGTTAGTTTTTTATGTCAACATGAAGATCGTTCCAAAGTCTACAGGCTGTTACATGAAAGGACTTATTGTAAATATCTGTACGGTGGTGTGGGATCAGTAGCTTACAACTGCCTCTAGTGTTAAGGTTATGAACCGCATTAATTGGGAAGAACTTTGTGGAGAGGTAGCTAGGTGTGAGAAGAAAAGGGGATAGAAAGGTTTAAAGATCAATAAGGAAAGGACTAAGATATATGTTGAAAAGAGAGATACGAAGACGTAAAGGAGATACATTATTCATGGACGTGGAGAAGCTGAAAGACCATAAAACAGGAAAAAATAAACTGCTACAAAAATATAATGAAAGATGAATACAAGGAGGTATTAGATAAAAAAAATACCAAGATAACCCGATGACCGAAGAGTTACTGGCGGCATTGATAACCCAATAGTCACACTTTATTTTATATGATCAACGATCAGTGTGTCACTATTGAAGATATCTTCATTGCATTCGAAAGTCATAACCTTTTTTTTTCTGGCAGTTTTGCGGCTAAGTCATTTTCATCGCCGAAGAACAAACATGGTGAAATCTGTCCCTTACAGGACGTCACGGTTTAAGGTAAATGATGGACCTCTTTCGGCTGATAAACTTTCAGTACATACATGGAATAAATAAAATGTGGAGATGGAATGGGAGAAGACAGAAGATAGAGAAGTGTTAATGAGCAATTGTAGTCTTCTCGACTTCTCAACTTTCGAATCGTCAGTAAAACTGCGACATAACAAGCGGCATTAATTTAAAATAAATGGTCCTGTAACATTAGACATTCTCTTCGATATCTCTATTCTACATAGTTATACGTAGCGCATTTCTCTTAGTAGAATTAACAATTTTGATACAAATTTTTTCTCGTGTATAAAGAATACTAGAGCGACTTGATAAATATATTATGTTATCTGATTGAATTATAAAATTTTATACAACATATTTAATGGGCTTATCAAAGGACTTGGGATCTAATATTAAGTGCCATAATGGACGCGTCTAAAAAATATATACCTGCAACACAAAATATTCGTAAACAGCGCTTACTATCAAAATTATATAAGATAGCAAATGCTTCATTTTTCTATACTTTGTGAATCAATATCTTACGAGTTAAAAAAGAAAATCTGCTCTTTTTTGTTTTCAGTTATTTAGTACCTCTGAGTATGTGAGTTGTGAGTGTGTATCATATATTTTCGTGTAGTGCTTTGACATAAACCATATTTTATCGAAATGTCTGCAAAGTAAAGCACCTGATATATCCGTAAAGACAGATGGACGATCCAAATACAAAAGATTTTATTCTTTTTAAGAAACGACTCTTAAATAGTAATTGATATCGTTAAAAAGCAAGTTGATGAACATGAAACATGGAAATTTTTACTATTTATGCAGAAATGTATGAACGGTAACGATTATTCATAAAAATAAAGCGAGGCGATTTCAAAACAAAACACATAATTCATTGCGATTATTTGGCTTCCATAATTCCTTGTTTATTCGTATGTTCTGCTGCGCAGAGTGCTAACGCTTGAGACCTCTCGATATCCTGCAACGTTTCGCTTGACTTTGAAATTATAACTTCTTGCCTATAGTTATGTATTATTCAAATGAAATTAACATGAAAGTTGTGTAATATAATGCTACCGCAAATCTGTCCTCGATTTACGATCGAAACAACAAGAATAAAAGTTACTTATGATAATTGAGCAGATGATAATAAATGGACGGAATCTTACTTCTAATACACCAGTGGCATGAGATTTCCTTGCGGTATTTACGGTTGCGTGCTCCGAAACCATTGATCTTTTCATTATTCACATAGCCGGTATTTTTTATTTCTGCTTCTAAACCACGCAGAGTTTTCCCATTTTCCATTAGTTTATTACTCGCTGTATATATATATATATATATATATATATATATATATCAAAGTAACATGATATGCTCCCTAACTTGATATTGAGAAATCTTTTACAGTTGCATACCATTTCGCAGCAGATAAAAATATATTGGCGATGGAGTTTTCTTTATTCAGGAAAGTACTGCGCTCTTATTAACCGAAAATCTTGAAAATAAAATGAAATACATTTATATGCCAAAAATGTCAGATACAGATACGCTGTTCAAAGAACGTTCTTAAAATTCATCGTTTGTAATCTGTTCACCTTGAGTTAATGGCGTCGAAAAAATGACTTTATTAATTTTGGGTAACTTCGTAGACGTAAGAAAAAATCAATTATTTATTAACGCAGACTTTCAACAAATAGTGTGTACATATGTTAAAATAATTTTCCACCTATTCTTCCTGGCATTCAAGCTGAAAAATCATAATTGGTAAAATTACCAAACAAACAATTTGTATATGCCGCTAAAGATGGCCGACGTGAAATTCTCTGCCAATTACACAATCATATATTCCTTATTTCAAAAGATTACTGACATCATCTGAAGCTCAAGTATAAATTAAGGCAAAAAATAATCCCATTTTTACGAACAGAATTCTTCGCAACTTTCTAGATAAATTATGGTTTAACGGCTACCAGGAAAACCGCCCGACAAGGAAGTTATTTCAGATCCGGAGGCATATTTATAAAAGCCTTCCATTAGCGTGTAAATGTTCTCTCGGTTGCCAAGGAGGAGAACTAAACATAGTCGCACGAACAGGAATCTATTAGGAAAGACCAGCTCGAAGCGTGAAGCTGCGAGCCAAAAAGACATCTCCATTGAACATTTAAAGGGTCTGCTGTTTTGAACAGAGGTTCGCAAAGAAGAAACTTTATTATCTTTCCTGAATAAATTTAGGAATGAGGCGCAATGAAATAGCTCCGATGGAAGGAGAGAAAAAATATAATCTTAACCGTGCCAGTATTTCGATTGAATCCGTAAAGTTGGTGCTTTTTTACGATGTTTTTTTCTTTTTGATATCTGAGCATAGCGCAGGAGATCGTAAAGCCTGAGCTTCTGTCAATATTATCGGCGCGGAAATGGAACGGACTCCATTTGAGAGCAAGGTCCGCGTGGAAAAGTTGATGGATTACGCAACAAACGAACACGTATCCATTGGCTTATAACAATTAGTTACGCTGCATTATACAATTAATAATTTATCTGGTTAAATTTACCTATTAATTATTTTGTGCGTGTGTAGGCCATAGGTTTTAGACCCAATATTTGGGCTTCGTAACAATAACATCGGCCGTCATACATATAATTTGCTAAGCACGAATTCCGATTTGGATACAGAATCTTACCTGCCATTATAGTAAATTTCGCTTCCTAAATTACAACAATATTTCTTCTGAATTGCGGACTGTTTATGTTGACGAGAAACAGCAAATTGCACCCCTTTCATCCTGTTGATCAAACAAGCGCAGCGCAAAACCACCTGCAGAAACGAGTCTTTAATAATTTCGAGTGTGACGCAATTGGGCGATACTCGGCAGAATTTTAGGCCAAACTACAAAACACACTACATCCCTACTGCCTCTACGGGGATCATAAATTTTCGCTATCTACTATGGCCATTAACTTTCCCGTGAGTTTTTAAAAAAAACCAGAATATCATCGCCAATTTCTTCCCGAGCTTCTCTCCGACCATTGCAAAGCAGCGACAGAGGTAAACACGCGTTATCGTTATCAATTACGTTCATTTTAGAGTCAAACCCTCTCCCTCCTTCCCTTTACTCTATAACAGAGCACGACAGATTCGTGTCTCCCCCCCTCCCGCCACACACACACACACACACACTCCGTGCTCACCGTCACGCTAGGAGGTTGGGCGGGAGATGGTCACGGAGGAATTTCGTGACTGCTTCCGAGGGACCCAATCCCCGAATTTCCCACGAGACTGCGGGGCTCAGGTACTACGCGCGGAATGCTGCGTCTCATGAGGACTTGATCTCAACCACCCTTTTTTTACGACCGCTATCAATCCTTCCTCACCCCCCTCCCCCCCAATAAGGGGACAAACAGAGAGGAATTCAATATGCTAACGGTCGCTGCAATCAACCGGAATGTTTTTTTCCTTCCATCCCCTTTACCCCTGTCTCCCGTTCCATTCCGCCTTCCATATTCGGTCCGACTAATGGGTTACTCCGCAGTCGTTCTACTCGAAGAAAAAATTTTATTAAAAAACTCGCTAGATGGCAGTGAAGATAAGTGACTTTTATAGGTTGTTTGTTTGTCCTAGACGCTTGAGCAACCTGCCTAATGGTAACCTAATAGCAATACGTCATTTTTCTTGGCGTTTCACGTGAGAAATGTGTTTTTGTTTCCGCTTCCACCAGCGCCGCGTTTTTTTTGACGTGAATTTTCGTCGCTGTCTCGAAGTTCGCGGAAGAAGGGGGGCGAGGTGGACGAATGTCCAAATGACTGATGTTATGGAGATTTCTGTAATAATTTGGACCATAATGGCTAAAAGACCGGGAGAAAGAGAGAGGAACGGAAATTCAGAATAATAAATTGGCCTAATTTGGAATTCATTTCTGCTAATCTCGCATAATAGTAGATAATACGTAACGAGCACCTTCTTAATCGACAAAAAAACATCGAAAATAAAATAAATGAAGAAGTAAATAAAAATTATCGTTTTTACCCACAACTTGGGTGTATTGATTTGAAATATCATTAACATTATAAATAGAGTGAAACTTTACAAAACCAAGGCAGAAAAATCTAACCATTTTGACTGGGAAGACAACCACCGTTCTATACCTATACATCAGATTTTACGAACCAATTCGTAATAAATGTAATGGAATATGGTTAAAATAGGACGGAAATAATATGTATAAAATACGACGAAAACAATATGGATAAAATACGACGGAAATAATTTAAATAAAATTACTAAGAAGTTCAGTTACAAGAACAGAAAAATTACATTGCACTCGTACACAATAATTGTGCACCAAAAATTCTCCTTTCAGGCAATTTATTTTGTAAACCATAATTATGTGAAATTGTTAATATAAATAGTAGTAATTTTAACGTCTAATACCGGCCATCGGAAATGAAAATCTGTGTAAATACAAGTGCGTTTGGTCCTGGGAACTGTTTGGTCAGATGTGACCATTCTAAATTGTGTAAAAAGACGTTTTTGCAAATGTAAAAAAAATCAAGTCATAAAAAACGGAGAAATTCATTATAAGGACGAATAAAGGGTATATCTCTTTCACTTAAAAGCTTCATTAAAAAATCTGGGAATGACAAACTGAGTTGATGGTGCCCACCACATCCTGATTCACTCAGTACATGTCGATTTTATATCGATATAAAAATACATGTACAAAAACACATATTCAGAGGCACATATGCGGAAGAAATAAACAATAACACAATTAAAGGAGACGAAAGTAGTTTTTTCCTCAATTCTTAGATTATTTAAAGGGGGAAAAAACAACCCGGATCGAAACAATAACCTCGGCGAACTTTTCGTTTATGCGCATCGGAAATAGGGGAATGAGAAGGGGGATTGACACGTGAAAGAAAGAATGCTTTTCCGAAGGGCTTCGCTTAAAATAAAAGGTGATTTTTTTGCTGGAAAAACATGAAAAAGGAAAAGGATGGGTGGAGGAGGGGGGGAGGGGGTGGAGGGGTGGGAGGGGGTGGAGGGGTGGGAGGGGGGGGATGGGAGGTCGTGAAAAAGTTGGAGGAAGAAGAAAGGCTTTTTGCATGTGAAATGGGCGTAAAAGAGGCGGAAAGCGATCGGGAAAAGAAGCGAAAGGAAGGAAGGGAAGAAGAGAAAGAGAGAGAAAAATAGGGAAAAGATAGGACCATGGGGGGAAGAAAAAAAAAGGAACCGGGGAAGAGAATAACGAATCAATCGGGTGGCGGCGCTCGAAACCGTTGTTCCCTAGCATATCAACGCGCGATACGAGATTCGCAACGTCGCCTCCGAGCAAACTCGATTTTCCTCGGCTCAAAACAAACACCTAACGCACTCCGTATAGCCGCGGCGCTTCGACTCCACTTCACTTCCATTCTCCTCTCTCTCTCTCTCTCCTCTTCTTCCTATCGGAAACTTTGTCTTTTTTTTATTTTCAAAAACACATCCGCTGCCGTTTCCAGAAAGAAAAAAAAAGCTTCTCTTCTTTCTATTTGCTCGTCTAGTTGCGCTTACGTCATCGATTCGTCGGCGTTTAAGAGACGAATAAGCTGGTATCCGAGTTGGTGGGCAAACAAAAGAAAATCGATGGTAAAATGAAAGTTAACATTATCAAAATGCCATGGTTGCGTATAGTTTTTTTTGAGTTTCACCTCTGTAAGTTTCACCTGTAAGGGATGTTTACCTAGATACGTTACCGAACGGAAAATAAACAAATAGCAGATGTTTATTTTCCCTTTTCCAATCATTTTCCTGAATATATATTGTGATATTATTCTTTTCTGAGATTTCTACGTGTTTGTGAAACATAACTGTCTATATATTTCATGAAAAATATATCTCCGACGGCGTATTTAAAATTCACTGAATGGGTCAACATTTAAAAAATAATATCCTATAAATTATCTTATGCAGAAAGTAGTTTATCCATAGAAAACTTTTGTTATGACGTCATCTTTCATTTGAACTCTAACGGCATTTTACCGCTATTTCCATGGTTTCATAATATACAGAGTACGATTATAACATTAAGGCATACCTAAGCATAATTCGAAAAGCAATGAGAAATGTGGAAACAGGTGAAAACATCTACTATGACCGGGAATCTAACCGGGGTCTTCCACTTTCCGGGCGGATATTCTACCAATGAACTACCGTAGCAAACTAAGAAAATATTCCTTTTCTGAAACAGGAGAATTAGTCTGCTACGGTATTTCAGTAGTAGAATATCCGCCCGGCAGCGGATTTTGTCACCTGTTTTTACATTTCTCATCATTAAAGTTTATGCCTACCGCACAAGGATCTTCGGATCATTCCTTCCGTCATTTCGAAAAGCAATTATATTTTTAATATATCCTTAATTTAAAAAATTACCTAGAAAAATAAGATTTACGACGGGCTAAGACTTAATTTTGAAATTTAAGTCTCCTATTAGTTGATGATGATAAGACAAGAATTACAAATATTTCTATTAATCTCTGGATAAAACAAAAATCCTTCTTATTTTTTTTCGCAATAGTCATGTAATAATCGTTTGAAAAAAGTAGCCATTTACTGTCAAAGAGCTAGTTGTAAAACGCCCTGCATATGTGGATGTGACATTTTGTGTACGATAGAGCCCGGCAATCATATTCGTACTTAGAATATGAACCTTTAAATAGTTTAAGAAAAAATGCTCAATGCACCCTTTTTCCTTTATAACGCGATAGAATCTTACGAATTATACTAAATTAGAATACAAAATGTTTTATCAGAAATTCACGCTTGAGTCGATTGTCCCTGCCTTCCATCCTCTGAAACGGAATGAAAAAACGGATACTCATGCTTGTTTTTGCGAATGGACAGTAGCGATGGTAAGAGAGGGAGGGGGAACTGGAGGTCTGAGAGAGATAAAAGAGTGAGAGAGAGAGAAAGAAAGAAAAATCGGCGTCTCCACGAGGCATAGCAAAACACCAGGCGACTACTCTTTCGACAGAGATGAACCCTATCGGCGGCTCGGCGGATCCCTCGTTCCTATGGAAACCAATCGAAAAGAGGAAGTTTTTTGCGAGTGAGCAACAGAGGGAGGTGAGGGGAGGAGCGTGACTCGCTCAGAGGAAAACCAGTTTTTTGCGCGGGTAGGTTGGAGATGGAAGGGGGAAAGAAGAGTGGGAGGGGAAAAGTAGAGTGGGAGGGAAAATGTAGAGTGGGAGGGGGAAAGTAGAGTGGGAGGGAAAAAGTAGAGTGGGAGGGGGAAAGTAGAGTGGGAGGGGAAAAGTAGAGTGGGAGGGAAAATGTAGAGTGGGAGGGGGAAAGTAGAGTGGGAGGGGGAAAGTAGAGTGGGAGGGGAAAAGTAGAGTGGGGAGGGGAAAAGTAGAGTGGGAGGGGAAAAGTAGAGTGGGAAGGGGAAAGTAGAGTGGGAGGGGAAAAGTAGGGTGGGAGGGGAAAGTAGAGTGGGAGGGGGAAAGTAGAGTGGGAGGGGGAGGAGAATAAAATTCGCAGAGCCGCTAATTTTTGCATTTTCATGGAACGATGAAAAGAATGGAGGAGTAGAATGAGTGGGAGAGGGGGAAAAGAGGAGAGTGGAGAAAAATGGTTGGTTTGATATGTAATGAAACGGCCCTCAAACTCCAGTCATTGAAAAAGCATTCGATTGAGACTTTCGAGTCTGTGTTTGGATGTTTTAACCCGAGCTACATCATTGGGTTTTCGGCGTCCTATCGCAAGCTTTTCACTCCCTCCACCACCCTCCTTCCTACGCGGGTTTTTCCGGGAAGCTTCTCGATGATTCCGCCTGCATCATTCGCTATTTTTTTTCCCAATTTTTTTAAATCTCAAGCGGAAATGTTTCGAGCCCGAATGAATGCATGGCTGTGTCTTTATTAAAAGAATGGTCAAGCCTGAGATAAAAATAACATTCCTGAGGTAAATGGTGTTTATCTGCGTGACTTAAATATAAGAGTCCGTGTCATAGCTGAATAAGTGAAACCGTTCCTAGAAGTCTACTAGTGATGTGATATAACTGGGTCGTGTTATGCTGTATAAAAAATCACGAATCCGTAATTGACATAAAATGAGGGAGTCTACAAAATAGGTTCCCGCTTGGAACGTTGCCAGGCATGCGACGATTTACAGACGCTTGTTTTGAATACGGGATAATACTGAAATTGAACTTACAAAGGAGTCGGGCATGAAGAGACAATAATGAGCTCGTGATTATTATATGAAAATTTTGAATTTTTGTCGGAAGAGGCTCAATTTGGACGCGAATTTTATGAAAGAATTTCGTTTCGAAAAAAAACAAGCTAGTCAAAATTGAATTCTAGAATGAACCCTCGTATAAAAACGACAAAATTATCAAGAATCGAGTGGCTGAGGGAAATGGGTAAGGAGATAAAAAATCTAATCTGCGATCAGAGAACTGATTTGGCGCAGATGTTTACGAAAATAATTCGTCCTTTATCGAAACATGTCCTTTTTGCATTTAAAGTCCTGGAATCTCTCAAAGCTAGATTTGAAAAAAATAATAGTCCCTGCGAATCAACCAGACGTTTAAAACTTACATCGACTTCAAGCCTACCACCTCAAAAATGAGGGAATACGAAGGTACAAGGATCAAAGGTTTGAGGGAGAAAAATAAATCACCACCTCGTCGAACAAACGGAAAAAAAATCGTCGATCTCAGAGCGCCTTCGAACGTGACAAAAAACAAACGATTTCCTCGTGAACTTCTCTCTGGATCGAAAATTGCTGTCGCTGGAGTCGCTTCCTATCGGGAACACTTCCTTCGAGTGTAAGGAAGGCTGCCGCTCGGATGTCGAACGAGACGGGAAGGAAGGAAGGGAGGGAGGAGGGATCGTACGCGGCGGAACGCACCCAAAGTTCGATGACACGAGTAGAGCGAACGGGTGCACAAGTCTACAGAACGAGTTTTCCGCGGAAAACGAACTAAATCGCTTCCGCCCTGGATGCCAATCCGCGGGTTACCAAGACAACCCTTTGATCTCCTCCTTCAGCCTCTTTAAGTCTCTGCAGGAGGATATACTTATACATATATGAAAAAACGGATAGATCGCGTTCGCTTGCGTACGCGTTTTTCCAGTCCGCGTCGATTAATTGGGGCACCGAACACCACCCTATATCTCGCGAGCTTTTTAGCATGGCGGCGTTCATTTTTATTCCACGTAACCTCCGAATGACTCGTTCTTCACCTGCTGGGAAGGCTTTGACGTGAAAATTCGGACGAGTGCTCGTTTTGTCAAAGTTCAAAACGCAATTTCCGGATCCTTAAGATGCTTGTATTACGGTGCTCCCGCGCGCATCCAACGTCGCCGGTTTTCAAAGAGTAATGAGTGCGAGCAAGGCTCCATTCGCTTCAAAAGGAATGAGGAAAATCCAAGAGAGAACGGCGCCATCTTTGAGAAAATCGTAATAGAGGAAAACAAAATGGATGCAAGTCAAAGGCGCTTTTGTTTTTGTTTCGTAATCGCGAATTCGCGGCGAGCTTATTAGCAGCAACAACAATGAGTTCCTATATCAAGATCTGCGCCACCTTTCATCACGATACCCGCTCCCTCTATGGACGTTCCTTCATATTAAAGAGAAGTGATTTTCACTAGAAATGAGTTGATTGCTTTCACCTTGTACAACGTGAAAATTGTATGACTAAAATCACAAATTACGTCTTTTGGCACGTTGACAAACTTCAAGATCAAGAATTTAATTCATTGGTGCAACATCTTTGAAACTATAGGCACAGTTCATTAATTAAACGCAGAAAAATCTGCATATAATTTCTCCCGGTAGTTCACTTAAACTTGGTGACAATTTTCGTTCTCAATTGAGCGTAGTGGGCTTTTGGAAATAATGCAAACAAGTATTTGGAGAAAATGTCTCCTGAGGCAGTGTTTCGGGAATTGTTAAAGTATAACCCAATACGTGCATCATGAAGAGATTAATGGAGTAATGGTTAAAGTTCGAATTTTTATTGAAAATCGTCCGTCACTCAAATGTTGGTCGGAGACACAAAACGCGCCTGCACACCTTCGTTGTCACTACTAAATCTTATCCAATTACATTAATACTGTTAAACCTTCATTTATTAACCTCTACGAATTACATTTTGATCGAAATGCGTGTAGGAATTCCAAAATATATTTCCTCAATGAAGATTAAGAGACATTTCATTCGTACGAGTATTCGTAGAGAAAAATCTACGCGGATATCAAAGGAACAGACTCCTGCCTACGAAGTATTTCGTAACATTATCATTCTTTAATCTACTCTTATGTAGGCACTATTTTTAAAAAATGTATAATTGAAGAATAATCCAAAAGCAATATCTCTGGAAACAACTTAAGTGGCAATAGTGACAGAATACGCTAAATTAGGGATTCCTATTATTAATTAATTGTTAAAGAATAAACCAAGAACAATATCCCTAGAAACATCTTAAGTGTCCATTATAAAGAAATTCCTCGGTGTTTCGAGTGACAGAAACTCACAACGACATATAACATACGTTATACATGTTCGGTTATAACGGCATTCAAGGGACTGGAAATTTTCTGTCGTTATAACCGAGGTGCATGGGAACATAGAATTAGTTTCCAAATTCTAAATTTTACATTATGATCTAATAAGTACCTTAAACATTATATTATGACATAGTAAGTACATTAAACATAATAAAAATATTTCTAATGATTAGTAAAATAATCTGATATTTTTTTCTGTCTCGTACGTGCCAACTTGAAATGTATTTCGAGGTCCTCCTCAATTCAGTGAATAATACTAAATGACTTTTTATTAGTCTCCTTCCATTCATAAAACCGTGATATCACTTTATTGCTTGCATAGCTTCAATAACCGTGTGAACTGGTTCGTCTTGATCCTCTACCATTTCTTATTTTCTTCTTCGCTACACTTTCCATGCTGCCCTTCCACGACCTCCCTCACAATGTCTACGTCCGTTTGAGCTTCTGTTGTTATAACATCGTGGTCGATTTCTGAATATTAATTGATATCTTCATAACTTTTAAAACTTTCTACGTTCCGTTAGTTTTGTTTCATTAAAATTTACGTCTACTGACTTAGTTTTAGAAGACGGTTCTTGCGAACCACACTGAGTAAAGAGTTTCCGCTGTTGGATCCCGGGTGGTCAAGAGGCTTTCTTTGGTCCTTCAATATGTTGGAGGTCAGCAAAAATTAATAGGTAATAAAACCTGACTCATTTAATGACATTTTTATGATATTCGTTCTGTTCTTCTCACCCACCCATACAAAAATGTGTGGCGCCGATCCTGTGCACACGCATACAAATATTTTTACTTACTAACTTCCATTGCCGCTATAACCGAGTGCGTTAATACGTTATAACCGAGGTGAATATATTGCAATATTGTAGGAACGGGGATGGGACCTGAAGAATACGCTGTTACATGCGAGTTGTCATATTAACCGAGGCCGTTATAACCGAGTTCCACTGTATGTATAAGAGGAGATGAAGCCACTTTGAAGAGATCGAAGAGGTGAGTCATAAGTCCAAAAGGTCCAGGATCACTAATCGGGTTATCACAGGATATGTGCGGTTGGGAATTGAGGATGTTGACTGGCGGGAGAGCTGCGGAAGGGATTAAGAGCAAGGGTATAGGGAGGGTTGGTTGACAAGAGGACGAGAAGGGAGGTAAAGGAGTTCGAGGTTAAAGGAAGTGGGCGCGAGGGATATCAAAGGTGGGATCCGTGGTGTCAAGTCACCCGAGAAAAGACCAAATAACACGACCAAGTCTAAAACGTCGATGAAGGGAAGGGAGACTGGAAGAATTTTCTCGGTCCTAAAATAACTTCGTGATCATCTTCTTCAATCGGCGGGTAATGTGTGCTTAAGATATTAAAATTTCCGAAGATGAGGCAAGCAAGTGAAACGTAATATTCTCTCTTTTCCCCTACTTTCATTCGTACATGAGTGAGTCAAGGAATCTTCGCCTATATTAATAAAAATCTGTCGAAAAAAATAATATTTTGATTTATGTGGGTGTTATGTTTAAAGATAAAATCAAAATGAATAAATTTATATTCATAATCAATGCTCTGTACAATATTTCAGCCAATGAGCGAGAAATATTAGTTAAATTTATATATAAATTTCATTAAAAGGAAATAATAACGCGAAAGAGTTTAGTGAAACTGTGAACTTCATATTACCTAGTAGCATTTTATTGCGTTACGTAACGCCTAGAGCATTACCAAATATCAGCCACTTTTTTCACCGCTTAGGTTTAGAATGTCTTAAGACCCAATCAGGGTTTTTCAAAGCTTTCTTGTGGCTATTGTAGTTACTCGAAATAAGCACATTTTCCATTTTTTTAAATATTTAAGTGCTTATTCTTGAGTTGTGTTTGAAATTACGTCCATATTAACATAAACAAACAATGAAACTTTCACGGTCGATGCTAAATATAGTGCGTAAGAATCCTTTTTGACTAAATAATTTATAAAAAGGAAACAATTATACACTTTCAGAATTGTTTATAAATTCCTTTTCTTTTATCTGGAAATAAAATGGAGCCATAAAGAGAGAGAGAGACTAAAAAAACTCGTACAAAAAAACAAACTCCAGAAAACCGTAAGCTTGGCAATCAATTATAGTATGATAATCATGCCAAAACCCTTGGATCTCCTTACAAAGGCGCATAAATCTAAATAGAATTACTTCCCGAGTACCAATCCCGCAAGAAAATTTGAATCCGATACATCGTAGCATTATATTTTTTACTCGAGGGATGGAGAATAAAACAACAGCGGAGGAGAAGCAAAAAAAAGGGGAATACTCATATTTCATAGGTACGCAAACATTCCGCTACATTCGGCTGTCAACAAGGAGAGAATAAAAATAACAACCGTATCCCAGAATTCCGTCCTTTTCGCATTGACGTCACTTATTTTTTTTTTTAAGCGACCCTTCCCCTCCACTAGCAAAGTAACCCTCGAGGCAACAAAAAAAAACAAAACAAAACAAAAAGAAACGCAAACTAAAAAAAAAAGGTATGCAGGTAGGCGGTGGAGAGATGAAGAGACGAAAGGGGAAGGGGTGTAGCGCGCGAGAGATTTGGAGAGGAAGGTGTACGGAGTTTTTGCGAACGGAAAAGGGATAGCGGCGCTTTCTTTTGTTCGCCCGAAAATCAATTGTTTCGCAGTTTTTAACTCCTCATCCGAGCTCATTCCGAATCCGTTTGCTTCCGAACACCTCTCCTGCCTCATCGAGTTACCTACCTCGCTACAGTCCCCTCTCTCCCCGCCCCTCTAGAAAAAATAAACTTCCTATTCTCCTCCTCAACCCCTTTTAGCCAGCCACCCACTTCCTGCCTTTTCTCACCCTTTCTCCACCCACCTCTCCTTCCTCCCCGACAAACCTCCCCCCTCCCCCCCACCTACCTACCATCCCTCCCTCCCTTCCTTCCTTTATTTGCTTACCCACCTGTCGCTTAGCAACCACTTCCCTTTCACGTATTTGGGTTTTCTCTCTCCTCTTCCTCCCCTCATCCCTCCCTCCCTCCCGTTCTCTCGCTATACTCACCCTCTCTACCCTACTCCTAACCCCGCCCACGCCCTTTCCCGCAGTCTACCTTAGCTCACACGCTCGCGCATACACACACTGCCTCAACCGCGCCCACGCACTAGCCGTCAACTCTCTCCATAGCTCCATCTCTAGTCCTATTTCCCGACTATTATATTTTTCTCCTCATTTTTAAGAAAATAAATCCATTTTCATTCTCCTTCCTTTTCCTCTCTCGAATCGTTTTTAACATGCATATATACTTATATATATACATACACGCGCACACATATATCTAGGGCAACTAGGTGTTGAAGGAAACTCAGTGAGCACTTACTAGGAGAGCCGCTGTGATGTCGGAGAGACACATTTGTAGACGTCTACAAATGTGTCTCTCCGACACGATATATATACTTACAGTCACCGGTGGTGCGCAAATTGTTCAAAAACGTACACCCGCACACAAACACATATATATACATACATTATATATATATATATATATATATAGACGCACACAAGCGTAAACAAGCCTCATCTCATGCGAGCGAGAGAGAATGAGAAACGCTTCAACCCCTCTAGTCTTCATGTGACCTCTCCTGCAACTTCCCTCCTTCGCGGTCAAAAAATAAAAAATAAATAAACGCGCAAATACGGGCACATAACGTCCACGTGCACAAGGGGAAAAAATCCTCTCCTTCCCAATTTTATTTCCCCCCTCTCCCATCCATCCAATCGAACAGTTTGTTTTGTAAGGTTTCTCTGGCTCTCTCTCACATGTCCTCTCTTTTTCTTCCTCTCTCACTCTCTTTCTCTCTCTCCCTCTCTTCTCTCTCTCTCCCTCTCTTCCTGCTCTTTCCTTCTTCCCTCTCCTCGCGTCCTCTGCCGCGTGTTTGAACAGGAGTTCGTTATTACACGGTCGCGGCGGTGAAAGTGGACGAATATCTCTCTCGCTCCAATATTTATTTCTCTCTCACACCCTCCCATCCACCACTCGTTTCTCCGTCTTCCTCTTCTCCCTTTCTCCCATCCCATCTCTTTTTCTACACCGTGTTTTCCTCTACCTCTGTGTTTTGAAGGCTTTTCAAACACTGGAGAGTTTTTCTCCCAACCTTTCCACTCGCTACCTCACCCTTATGCGGACCTCCGAAGAGCGAACATAGAGATGGTGATAGATGAGGGGAATAAATGAAGATTGTATGTGCAAACAATTTCCAGCCTCTCTCTCTCTCTGTGTCAATATCGCGAAAAAACGCCAGGAAAGGACTGCAAAACAATAAGGGAGATGGAAGAACGGTCGCGGAAGAGGGCGGGAGGAGAATCTAAAATGAAATTACTTCGAAGCTATTTAGCCGCTATTTAAAGTTCTATTACTTCAGATTAACCTAAGAAACGACTCACTCCTTTTTTGCTTTTTGTCGCACTTTATAATTTATTTAGTATCCCCGAACCTGCACCTATGCGTTTGAATTCGTATTTCTATTCTAATGGTATCCTGACTTCTTCATTCATATAATTTAGTGCTTATTAACTGAAAATTTAACCCGTCTGAAATATGGTCAACTTCTATATTGCCAATTTATCTCATGGACTAAGTAGCTGAGTTTGCTCGTTTAAAACAGCATCTATAACAGTGATTGGGTAGCCAAGTTATATTAGATGCACTGCCTGGTGTCTTCTGTGGCTGTACATAACCAAAATATACAAATGCTAGTAGACGGTGCTTGCATTCTGCAAGCATTTCAGCCTATTTTTAATAACGGGGTAAAAACAACCCCTACAAATTATAATTTTAACGATGTCGGATTTTTCTTAATAGTTGTGACTTAAAACCTATAATCATGCGTCATAATTTTTACCCTCGTATGGGGCGATAATGGGGCGAAAAAGCCACTAAAAATTGATATTTCCAAAATTTTATTTTTTTTCAATGTTTGTTACAAATGCCACACATCCCGCCAAATTTTATTGATGTAAAACCTCTAGAAGTGCATTTATATGAATTAAACTGTTTAAATTTTGTGAATTTTTAACGGCCACAATAATAAACTCCATTGTAATTTTCAATATTCAAATCCTACTTATCATCATTTATCACAGGCGAGCTGATTGAGGACATGGGTAGCCGCGACCGGAATTCAGATCGGAGCCAAAGAAAATGTAACCATCGACTGGCTTACAACGTATTGCTAAAATTATTAAAAAGAAAATAAAATTACAGGTTATGAGAAATTTACTCCAAGTCTCGTTACGAATTTGATTTCTCGATTCTGAGTTACCAAAACTTTATTTTTAAAAAATCCATTTTATGGAAAAACAAATCAACTTCCACGAGCTCCTAGACATTTCCGGAACTGCGCGAGTTTTCCCTTGCCGTAGTTCGGAGGATGGAAGAAGAGAAAATCGAGCAGAAGAAGGATGGAAATTGCTTCGGCAAGAACAGATGCAGAGGAGGCAAGTCCAACCCTCCATTCCCCCCCCTCCCCCACGTCTCCGCTCTTCCTCCTTTTTCCCCTCGTGAAGTTAATGGGGCGTGAAGAAACGAGAGGGGGAAAGAATAAAGAAAGCGGGTATGAAGAAGTTTGCACCTTTCGCCTCTACTGGAAGTTTTTTTTCTCCGGAGTTCCCTCTGCCGGCAGGAATCGAAGGATAAAATAAATTGATCACTCACAAATACATCGAGACTCTAAGCTCGATATTTTATGCTACTTTCCCCGTCCGTTGTTCAAAAAAACAAAACCGGTTCGTAACTGCTTTGTTCCTTTCTAACTCTCTCATCATTCCCGCATACGCATACATACGTGCAAGATTTCCATCAAGTCACACCGGGATTTATAATTCAAATTTCCGTAACTTAAAGAAGATATGGATTTATGTATAAAGTAATGCTCAACCGGGTATTTTTAGAGTCTGGTAGCCAACGCGTGCAACTGCATTGGAAGTTTATCTAGCTTTACATTTATTTTAAGCCTATGATTAAAACGATACATTCCGTAGTACAGAAAATGAGTAACTTTATGGAAATCCTCTACGCACACGCTCAATTACATACATAAGCACACAGAAAAGACGAATAAAATAGCTTTCGAATCTATTTCCTGTCTTTTATTCTTCCTTTTCCTACAGGAAAAATGTACTGAAACGCGTGGGTTCTTCCTACATCCCTACTCTCCATCTTCCTCTCAGTCTCCTCAGCTTCTTTTTTTTATATAAGGGTGCCTTGAGATCCCCCCATTCGTTGGAAAAAAAGAGGAGGAATACCTTTGACTCCGCAGCTCCTGTTAGGAAGAGAGGAAAGGACGTTCTGTCGGAATCGCAAGGAAGGTTTCGGCTTATGGCTTAATGAATCCTTTCTAAAAAAAACCTCCCTCTCTCTTTTTTCCTTCCACCCCCTCGATGAGATCCTTTTTTAAAAGTAGGGGGGGTTGGGAGATACGATTTGGGTAGAATCTACGAGATGATCGGCAAAGTTGAAAACGATTCGGGGGTTTCCGAAAGACTCTCTCTCTCTCTCTCTCTGTCTCTCTCCCTCTCTACGAATTGCTACGTGGAATAGGGAAAAAGGAAGAAGGGAGAAGAGAGAGAGAGGGTACTAGGGCGGATAATGATAACTCTCGCCCGGAAGTTTCGAATGCGATGAAGTTTTATGAAAGCATTAAAATTATGATCGTCCTTTTTTTGATCGGGGAAATATCCGGAGATTCCGGCAACAGTGAACGACTTTCCGAAAAGCGATGAAAAAAATCGAACTCGTTTATTTTTTCAGTGCAGCTGGACTGGCGTGTTGTTTGTTAGGAAATGAAACGGGAAGTTTCTTTTGGCTTTGAACGCTGCTTTTTCGCAATTATTGCATCGATAAAAAAAAAGTTTAATGCCTAGTGCTTAATTTAGTTTCACAAAAAGAGCGAGAAGAAATTTTGTCGTTCTATAAAAAATTATTTTGCGTGGACACTAAATTTCGTATCGCTATGAAATAATATTTCAGTGTCTAAGAAAAATTATTTGTAATACATCTCTCAGAATCTACACATTTTTATTCAATTTAAACATTTGTCTTAGTTTTAGAAAACTTATATATCGCTAAAGATGAGAATAATATCTGAAAATGAATGATTTAGCGGGACTAAAAATGAATCATACAAAAAAAAACATCGTGAGTTCTAAATCGCACGTAAAACACCCTTACAGAGTGTATATATTTTTTTCTAAATTTCCAACCGGAATGCGCGCCTTACGTCGAGGACGCGATAGGATTTGCCTGTATGAAGACGAAGGAAGGTGACGGAAAATCCGAAAGATAAACCACTCGTCCGGCTTCCGTCTTGTTTCCTTGCTCCGGAGCGAGTTGAGCGAATATGTGAAAAGATTGGAAGCGTTGGGTTGGAGGAGAGATAGAATGAGAGAGAGAGAGAAGGAGGATAAGAAGTTTTCCGGGAGAGGCCGTGAGTGGTTATGGTAGGAAATGGGATTGGGGAATAGGAGGGAGTGGGGGAGAGAATTTTAAAAAGCGCAAGGCAGGTGGAGGAAGAGGAGGAGAGAGGGAGGAAACGTATAAGGACGGGGGAATGGGATAAGGGAATAGGTACGGGGAACTGGAGAAAGAGATTTGATGTGGAAATTGGTGAATGCTAAAGGAGGAAGAGGAACGGGGACGGTCGTGGAGGGAAGGAAAAAAAAAACTTTGGAATAGGAATTTGGAAATGGGACGGAAGGAATATAACGCGGCATATAGTTATAGGTAGTACTACGGCGGGTGAGCGTAGGGAATGGAAAAGGAAGGAGGCTGAGAGGGAAGAGCACGCGCGGTGCGGCGGGAGACGTGAAGAGGGTAATGGGAAGCAATGGAGTCTAAGATGAAAGCAATTTGTAAAAAAAAAAGGAAGTAGGATAGAGACGAATTCTCGTTTGGAGGAGAAAATTTATTAAAGATCGGGAAAGAGAAAAATATAATTAAATCTCAAGTTCGTTGATAAGAAACATTGCGTCTCGATCTTATACACCGAAGATAAAATGAGGAAAAACGCAGCGAAATCTATTTTATGGATAAAAATAAGAACGATTCAAAAATCAGGCAAACATGGCGTAGAATGTCGATTTTCGTCGTAAATTCTCAAATATTTCATGGCCAATTTTGTCACAAGATCGTATTACGCTACTCGAAACTCAATTATCCTGTTACCGAAATAACACCGCTGTTAAAATGTTTACAAGCAATACCACAAAATATGACATCGTTTGACTGATGCAGGCGCACTTCGTGAAGACTGTCAACACAACACGTAGTACTCCAATACAACCATTCTCTCTTGATCGGAAATCTCGATAGAAACAAATAAAATACGAGCAATATTACAAAGTCATAACTGTATCACGAAAACTTTTGCACCAAGGAAAAAAGTGAATCGTAAAATAAATTCTCGATCGGCAGTTTATTTTACATATCCTCATACGTATGCAACCACTAGTGTATATATCCCCCTCGATCTTATGCGACCACGACAGCACCATCTACTATTCATTGCATGATATAAGTATGTACCTACAATATATGTATAATAAAATAAAATTTGATTAATAAACCATGCCCGTGTTTCAACTGCGATGTAAGCAAACTCGGCGGAGATTCTAACACAAGACTAGACGATCGTTGAACTGCTAAATTAGACACAGAGCTGGAAGCAATGCTCCCTCATTCATGTACTTAAATCGTAGATAGTTAATCTGGGGGTTTAAGCAATCCCACGCATATTGTGTTTTCTTTTTATTCTAATAGCTACTACGCAGATCATGTTGTCATGCAGCGGATGTCGGTGCCAGATGCGAGGACAACTTACTCCGTGTTTCTACTGAGATATAGTGCTTGGAAGGGTTGATTTCAACCCTGAGTACCTGGTGAGTGTTTATTATTAAACAATGCGCTCGCGAAGATAAATAATAATTTTGGTTAATTTATGAGATTGACATTCATTTTCAGCTTTAGTTAAGTAATATTATGCCTAATATTTATTCGATCTCTTTCAGAGTAATCAAGGCTTTTATTGGACATGTTATTTTCATACTTTCTGCCATTATTTTTCTATTGTTTCGCCATTACAAGTGATAAATATTTGGTATAGAGATAGGTAAACAAAAATAAAACATTAAAAATATAATTGTATTGAAAAAATCCGTATAATTTTTATTTTCTTCTGTGGGGTTCTTTAGACCCCAGGTTACCCTTAGTGTAACTTCTTATAAGGATTACCTATCTAAGGTTAAAAGAGCTCTTATGGATTACTCAGCAATTTTATAGGCACATGAGTTATTTATATAATTTATTTTGTACCCGCTACAGGTAGGGTTTCATAATCCACTATTTTTTCGGCCAAAACTTGCTCAATTAAGTACCGCATTTCGCAATAAGCACGTCTATATTAGCGCACGCGTTAATACCCACGAAATTACGTTTGTCCTCGCGCAGTTCTCCATCCGTCGCAAAATAAAACACCGGCGAGGAAGAGTATATATGCCGACAGCGAGAGTGGAACTTTGGAGGAGAGGTGGGGAGAGGATGCGGCGGTATTGCACCCGAAACTGGAATTCGATGGCGAGGTGGGCGTGGCGTCCCTGAAAAAAAAAAGCGGAGTTCGCATGGAGAAGAAGTGAAGGGAAGAGGAGAGCGGATTCCGCGGAGTGGGAGATGGGGGGAGGAGGGGGGGCGGGGGGGGGAGGAAATGATCAGAGAGGATGAGAATTATTTTTTTCCCAACCCGTAAAAAAAGAGAGAAAAAAAAGAAGAGAGTGGAGATGAGATGGAAATGGGGGTAGTGGACGATGAAGGGAAGGCTAGAGAGGAAGGGAAAATGGAGAGAGGGGGCGGGGGAGACAGTGTGAGAGTGTCGTGAATGATAAGAAGTGGGAAGCCGTTAAAGTGGAATGGGGAGGAGAGAGAGAGAGAGGGAGGCAGGGAGAGACAGAGAGAGAGGGCAACGCCAAAAAGGGAAGGGATGAAGATGTGTGTAGAGAGAGAGCGAGATGGGTGTGGAGTATATGAGCCGTGTCTGGTTTTCTTGTGACAGGAAAAGCGGGAGTTAGGAGTGGTGGTTGTCAGAGAGATAAAGAGAGAGGAGTGGCGGGATAGGTGAGGGAAGTGAGGAACTGTTAAAGGGGGAGAGGGGAGGAGAGGAAGTTAAGGGTAAGGCTGAACGCACTTCTACGGTTTCGCCAAGTATGCGATGTGTGTGCGTGCCTGTGTGTCTTTTCTTGCACGCGTGTGTGTGTGGGGATGTCTGATAGAGAGAATGGAGTGAGCTGCGAGTGGATGGGATTGGGAGAGTAGTGGAGAGGATGGGAGGGGAAGTGCGGGAGAATGAAATTGGATTGGAATGGGATGCGGGGGTGGGATACGGCAACTGGAAACGGTTTTAGTGTGTGAAGGGATGGAGGGTGGGGGGGGGGGGGGGTTTGAAGGCGGCCATTATGCCCGCGTGAGGGCGTGGGATGGGCGGAGGAGTTACACTCTGGAGTGCAGTCTGCGCCACCCTAGTCCTTTCCCTCTCCCTCTCTGAATCGCCCCTCCACGGAGAAGTCATTTGAACTCCACACCCCCAATATCAATAAACAGACACTCTTTTTTTCCTCTCACTCTCTCTCCCTCCCTCCCTACCCTCCTCTTCCTCCTCCCTTCCGGCAATACTTTACTATCTCCTTTTCCTGTATCCCCGAAATGCCCCTGCTACAATTCCTACCTCGTTCTCCCCCCACCCCCCCCCCTCCAAAGCTACTTTAATATAGATGAACGCACGAGTGTACTCGCGAATGTTGTCTTATTTGATTTACGTATAAACCTGGAGAGTTTTCAACGCGGATAACTTAACAGCCTAAATTATTATGGATTTTTTTTATCGTTTTATTTTTATAGCTCGATCAAGTTTACGCGAATGTACATTTGCGGAGGCGGTGAACATACAAGACGCTGCGTCATGCATCGCTTTCATAAGTTTTTGTTTCATTTTAGTCAACTCGTGTTTTTTTAAATGTAAATGCATTGTCTTTATACGTTTACACACAATGACAACTCTGGCGGTTCCGAATAAAAAAATGCCCTTTGAATAGGACGAAAAAAATACACTGCTGTTATTTAGACAGTTCTGAGAAAATGAGAGTGGTTCGCTTAGTTTGTATGCGATCATGACATATGTGCTTTAAATCCCAATTTGTTACATGGAAGAACATTCCTATGTTCAATATTTAAATTATAGTTATTTATGACATTTCCGTGAGCAATTTTCTGAAAATTTATAATTAATTTTTATTTCCAACTCCTTTTAACTCATAACTAGGTATATCGAAATTTTCTATAAATACTTCCAACTATGTGTTATTTCAAGATATTTTTGTACCCAGATAGCTCCGATTAAACTTTAAAAATTGAACGAATTCCAAGAGAAATTATACTAAAATAATTGATTTACATGGTAATGTTTAAACATGTTAAACTAAATGTCTAATTATAATGAACTCTGGTATGCAACATAGATACGTTTTTATGAATATTTTTAAAAAATTAGAGTCTACTTGATTATATGAATATTTTTCTGAACTTGGTTGCTATGAAGCATAAAGAAATGATTTTATTTCCGGGTATACTTGGCAACTTTCATACAAATTATTTGATTTTATATAACCTCGTACCATGCATGACAGAACCTATCCGAGTAGCAAAATCATTTTTATAATTATGATGACATTGTATTCGCAAAGTATTAAGCAAGTCCTTTCAAAATATGATGTTAACTTTAACGAAAATTTTGTCTCTCGAATAAATCTTAATGTCCCTCTTGTCTTACTTCCTCCAACTTCTCTCAACTCTATAATTTCTACCCGTCCCTTACTTCCCAGCTAACATTCCCGAAACCTCTGAATCCCCTAGCTATACCCATCGGGGCATTATGGTTGAACTGACTGCAGGGAGGCAGAAATATTACCCGTTCCTACGGCCGTAAAGGTGACGTTTTCGCTGGAGATGTCTTGTTAAAGGGTTACGCGATTGGATGAACAAGGCAGCGAAGTGATTAATTGGTGCGATAAATCGAATCGCTCTGGATTTCCGGAGGTTGTGAGAGAAGTCAAGTGAAGTAACGTTTCCGCACGAAACCGCAAGCGACTCTTTGTCTCCCTCGTCATTTGAGGGAACTACTCGAAGAAGTGAAGGGTGAAATGCTATAAGCTTGTCTACAAACTGACAAAAGAGGGAGTTTGTGTTTGTTAGAGCGAGGGAGCGTTTTCGAAGGTCGGTTGAAAAGGGAAGCTTTTTATTTTTTTATTTAAACCATTACGGAGTATGATTATTACGCATAAAATATTTATGTACCTCATTCAATTACATTTTTTTACCATGAGATTTCTAAACAAAACCTTAGGGTAATTCATTTTCAATAAAGTAAATTACATTATTTTACGCAGATTACATACAAAATAAAAAGTTACTATAAAAATTTTGTAAAACCGGAAAGAAAGTTCATTGTCATGGTATCTACATTCCTAGAATTTTATTTATGTACATTTATGAAAAAATGAAAACATATAAGACTGAAGGGTCATATTCATCATAAGGCGTTGTTATTGATACTCAGTACCAGGGCCGGCAAGATACATCTGCACATGCAAGCGCGATTTCGGGAGCCTCTCTTCCTTTACTGCAAGGTATTCCAACAATGGGCGTCACGTGAACTAGGCTAGTGAGGCGGCGGCGACAGGCGGTACTTTATCAAGAATAGGCACTCCATATTCCGTATGAATTTGTTCGTATGTTTATTTCTGCGAGGTTGAATTTTTTTTAATGTCTCAGGCGATGAATTTTTTACACACATCTGCCCTAAGGTTGCGCTACACCCATCCCTCTATTCCCCCTTCATCAGCCATACTTCCCAGGGTAAATACCATCTTCCCTCTATTCTGTGAAGCGTATACACGGGGCCCTATGAGTAGCACACCCTGCATACCGCATCACGCGCTGACTCAGTACTATATGTGAAAAATTAACATAAAATTAATTAAACAGTAAGTCTTAACTACATGATGAGTTTATTTAATTCACCCGTCCTTTAAGTATGCATAAAACTAATTGAATGCTAATCATTATCAATCATCACTAACCTGAAAACAATTTAATTCATTCAAAATCCACCCTAGAAACATTTAAAAAAATCAAATTACGAAGTTTTCGTTAATTTTAAGAAACTTCGCATTCGCTGTGACACTCCCGAAATCGCTTGCTAATTGAAACGGGAAACTTTCCTGTTCTATCAAGGCAATGAAGAAAAACAGGAAAAAAAATGTATAAAAAGGCGGTCCAAAAAGTTAAGCAATTCCATAAGCGTCAATCACTCTCCCGTGCCCAAATTGAAAAGAGGCGACCATTTTGTAATCGAAACATTTTCTTCGCGGAAAAAACGTTAAAACTCTTTCGGTTTTTTTATTATAGGCAGTTTTCTCTCCCTGCTGCTCTTTTTTTCAATTCTAACGAACGGAAAACGGTTCGGGTTTTGCAGTCGACAAATCTCTTTCCCAAACTTTCTCCCTAACATCCTTCCCGTGATGCACCGCGAAGGGGGGAAGGTGCGACCGACGATCTGCCGCTATGCTGAATCCCTCGATGAATGGATTAATTGGAATAGGAGTTTATTTTGAGATCAAAGCGACTGCAATCAACTCGATAAGGAGATAAATGTGTACCATTACACTCGATTTCTACTGAAAGAAATCGGGTATCAACAGAATCGACTTTTATAAAAAGAGATGCAAAAATTATCATTATGGATTCCGTCGGAACTTAAACAAAAATGTTTAAACTTGAGAAGATTAAATTTCATTTGTAATTAGACAGAAACATTTCGAACTATTGATATTCGACTGAATATAAAAGTTGAACTTATAAACAGGCCAAGGAAAGGAATTATCTACAAATAGGTACTATGCAAATAAAAGAGCAAAATTAATATCGGCGTTAAATGTATAATGCATTTCCAAATTAAAATATAAAAATCCCATCATACGTAGGATTATATAAGGAATTGATCTTCCTTCTTTATATATTCACTCTATAGCCTAAACATCAACATGAATATCTTAAGAATATAACAAATGCAGCAAACTTTCAATGGTATTTAGGAGCTATAGTAATTCTTCACTTGAATATCTTAAATAAAATGTCTACTTTCAGAGGGCGTCATATAATAATCGCCATCACCCGAGAAACACCAAACCCAGATTTACCCGAACCGAGAAAAGGAGCCGCGAATGACGCACGCAGTTTCGAAAATAAGAAGAAAAAAAGGCCCTAAAACTTCCTCAAATTTCACGGACTGAAAATCTCCTGAATATCCAAAAATTCCCCATAAGCAAAATCCTAACTACGGAACTACAAGGAACAAAAATAAAAAAACACCACGACGAGTAATTGATACTTGAATTTTTGACATTCCCTCCGGCGCCCGTTCGTCGACGCGAGGAAAAAACGCCGATCGCGAAGCGACTCCCGTCATTGGCGCTTCGTGAGGGCGGAAATGCTCTCGCCGAAACGGAATACGTCACCCAATTCCCTTCCGCCCGCCCATGGCAACCCATCCCACGCCTCCCACTCTCGCGACCCATCCCACTGTCGCCTCTGCAGAAAAAAATGTCACCTCCCTCTACGGCTCAACGCTACTTCTCCTCCTCCTCCTCCTGCCAATGTTTGCCGCCAACGGGAGAACTACAGAGGGAGGAAGGGATATATATATAGAGAGAGAGACAGGGAGAAAGGGACAATTTGAACCGGCCGAGGCAATACACGAGTCGCAATCACTCAAGTAGCCAATGCAATCGTCGGCTAGCTGGAGTCCCCAAGGTTGGCAAATGGGGAGATAATGCAATATAGCTCAGCCAGGATGAGGAGGGGGAATGGAGGGATGAGGAGTAGGAAACGAGTCCTAGATCTCTGCAGCAATTGCCGCCGCCTGCGAAGAGAGAGAGAGGGAGAGAGAGAGAGAGAGAGAGAAAGAGAGAGAAAGAAAGAGAGAGAGAAAGAGAGAGAGAAAGAGAGAGAAAGAGAGAGAGACAGAGAGAGAGAAAGAGAAAGAGAGAGAAAGAGAGACAGAAATGGAGAGAGAAAGGAAGAGAGAGAGAGAAAGGGAGAGAAAGAAACGGAGAGAGAGAGAAAGAGGTAGAGAAGATGATGAACTACAAAAGACGGGGATATAAAGACAGCGATGGCTGGAGAATTAGGTGGTAGCAGAGAAATGAGGACAAAAAGAACGCGAAAAGAAAATAACGGGAACGTAAGATGGTCAAAAAAAGTCGGAGAAATGTCAGTGAAGGTGAAAAAAAGACGCGGAGTTAAGGTGCGGAAGAGGAAAGATAAAACGAAACGGAGAAAATGAGTCTGAGAGAAAGGAGGGAAAGGAAAAAAGAAGAAAAATAAAAAATATATATTATAATAAGATAAGAAGGAGAAGAAAATAAAAAAGGGTAGACTTAGTAAAGAGAATGAGTGATTGAAAACGAACCTAAAATACAAGAAAAACCGAACGGTAAGGAGTTTAATTATGACAAGGCACAGAAAATTGAAATGAGAGGAAAAATCGTCCACAAAGGTGAAAGAAAATAGTAAAATAATGAGAAGAAAGTAAGAATTGAATTCGAGAGAGAGAGGGGGGGAAGAAAGGAGAGGTTGAGTAAAATGAGTTCGATAACGGAGGAACAGCTAAAAATTAAAAGGAGAGAGAGAGAGAGAGAGAGAAAAAATAGAGCGGAGAAAAAACGATTTTATAAAAAAAAAGTCGACAAAACGGAGAAGCGGCAGGAATGAAGAGAGGAAAGGCGGCGAAAAAAAACAATGGGAGAGAAGGAGCGGAGGAAGAGAGAAAAAAGGGGAAATTTTCACGTGAAGGCGAAAATGGCGAGATAATGAGGGAACAATTTGAGAGAAAAACTGGAGTGAAATGGAAGGGGCGATTTTTTTTTCCTTTAAAAGGGAAGGAAGGAAGGAGAGAGAGAGAGACAGACAGACAAACAAACGACTTTATTTCGGGCGAAATTGAGACTACACAGTCCCTTCTTACATTTAACCCTACGTTATGAATTGGAAATGACAATAAAAATAATAACATAAACATACAAACAGAAGACAAATACCTGAAACTAAACAAATAAAAAAAGGATAACAGAAAAAAAACAAGAGATTGAATTACAAATTCGGAAACCTCTAAAAAGAGAACACTTAAGTATTTGTGGTAAAAACCTAGGAAGGACCTGACATGGCCAACCTAGTAAAAAAAACCACGCAGGAAACACCCACGAAGTCAAGGGGGATGGAAAAAACCTGCGAGAGAGAGACAGACAGACAGGCGAAATCACAAATAATGGGGAAAAGGTACGAGAAATTAAAACCAAAAAGAGAGTTTAGGAGGCGAGCGTTCATACCGAGAATGAAGGACGTGTGGAAGTGAAGGGGTGGATAGGATAGGCAAGAAGGGACGGAGGCAGTGCGGAGTTATGGGGTTTATGAGAAGGGGGAATGAATGAAAGGGCCCTTGGGAGGAAGGAATAGGAGTGAGAGAAACTGGGGATATGAGAAATTGCAGCGCTCCATGTAAGGGACGCTGTGTAAGCTACGAATGACTGTTACAAGATAATGTATATGACGCTAAATAGGGAGGTGTGTTATGCAAGTATGAGTTTAAAGGTTAGGGAAAAACCAATAAAAGGATTCTGCGAATAAATCAGACGCGTAAAACGAGATCAAAGACAAGAAATGAGGGGGAGAAAGGGTGAGTGTAAAAGGCTAGCCCCTCCTAATATAAAGCAGGTAGAGATGTTAAGGAGGCAGGAAAAGAAAAAAGAGGTAAAGGATAATAATGAGACAGCGCGAAAAAAAAAGGTTGAATACTAAAAAAAACTGAGGTAGGGAAGGAAAAAGGAGAGCGGAAGTGGAATAAGAAAGAGAGAATTGAATAGAGGGAGAGAGATGACAGATGCGGAGATAAATGCAAAATTAAAAAAATATATAAGAAAGAGAAGAGAGAAAGAGGGATGGAGCAAGGGTTCTGAGATAGGAAAAGAAATAATAATGCATTTATTGGTGAGGTTGAGATTAAATAGATTTGTCTTACACCTGACCATTCTTAAATAACGAGAGGGAGTGAATGGAGAAAGAAAAAAGAAAAAGGACGAGGAAGATTATAGAGAAAGATAAAAGGGAAAAAGGAGAGAGAAACGAGACAGAAGGGGAAGAGAGGGAAAGAGAGGAGGGAAAAGAGGCGAAAAAAACAGGGAGAATCGAGAAAGAGGCACGGACGAGGGAGAAGAAGGCGGAGAGATGGATCGAGATGAATGAGAGGGATAAAGTCAATACAAATTCAGAAGAAAAAAAAAGAAATGGAAGAAAGAAGATAAATAAGATCACGAGGACCCAAGGAACGTTATATAGAGATAGGAAAGTAATGAAATGCAGGAGGAAAACAAAGAGGAAACTGGAAGTAGAATAAAGGAAGAAGAGGGAGACGTTGATAGTAGGAGGTACAGCGGACAGCAAAGGGGGAAGAGAGAGAGAGAGCAGTGGGTGGAGGCGGGAGGAAGTCCTTCAGCAAACAAAGGGGGTCCGCGCGGGTACACATCCGCGGAATATTTGCCTTCGCGGAATAAGGGAGGCGGACGGCACATGGGCGGCGGCGAGAAGCGGTATAGGAGCAGCGGCTGCGGCGGCGCCGCACGACAGACTCCGGGCGTGCAGCGTGAGCTGGATACGCTGCTTAGTTACGTGCAAGGACCGTATCATGAGCCTGCGGAAATTGCCGCTGAAAATTAGGGCGTAGTGGAATTGGTTCGGCAAATTAATGTACTCTATCTCTCGTCCCTCTTCCATTCCCATAAATATCCCTCGTCCAATACTCTTCGCTTCACTCGGAATGGAGAAAAAGCACGCGGACGACAAACGACGCGGAGAGAATGGCCGCCGGCATAAAAAAAACCGAACATCTTTCACGCGCCGGTAGCCATTCGAGTTTCTAACGTTAAAAAGCCTTAAGAATGGCGGAAGAAGTATACAATGCATGGTTTTTGCTACACATTCGCCCAAGTGCGACTAAATTCAGCCTGCACGTTAAAAATGTCACAATTTGAGAATCTTAAATTACAATTCTTTGTGTTAAATGGTTTAAAAATAATGTGGGACGGCTTGATTTACTACAAAATATTTTCCACGTTCCGCTCCTTAAATAACACGCTTTCAGCACATTAGTTCAGTGCCACTGTATTTTCCCGCACTGTTCTACGCCACATCCTGCTTAAGTAAATGGATATATTTTACGGCCAACCCGTATTTTTTATTACCATTCTAATTTATTGACATTGATTAAAATAACAAGACGAATTCCATAATGTTCTAAGTTACTTAAGAAGCACTGTTGCTTTTATTAATTCATTCAAAATACCGCCATTAGGGTGGTAAAAGTTTGATCGATTCAATCTGGAATGATTAACGGTTCATTATCATGAAAGAAAAAGATTTACTATAATTTAAATGAGCTCGATGAAATATCTTGAATAGTGCAAGTCGTTAACACATACAAACGACTTTGATCACGATATTAGGTGATTTGTATAATAATTTTGCCGAAATGCCTTATGCCCCAAAAAAATCTATCGCTACATGAAAGAGTAAACAATGCACAAAGAACTTACAAATAAAGATAAAAATGAGCAATAAAAGTTGTCATTATAACAAAAATTAAAATCTCATTACAAATTACAACTTCATTCGAGCATATTTAAAAAAATACATTAGTAGGTAACAGCTAAACATATTCGTAAGAAAATGAAATATTCTTTTATTGAAAACAAAAATTTTCATATTTTCTTCAATGAAATATCCTCGACACTGCTATAGGGATATTTTTACCGCCCTAGAGATCCAAAGCAAACTATCGACTGAACGCATTATGCCAATCCATCATAAATATCAACTCATGAAAATAGTTTCCACGTCAGCCGTATCCTTCATCAAATTACTTCATTTCCATTTACTATTTGTCCTAAATGTAGTTATTAGTTATATACTTTGGTTTCATTTCATTAACTCTGCTATCAACTTTCATAGTTACCGTTTTATTTTTCTCTTTCGATTCATTAAGATCTGCGTACGTACTTCTAAAATATAGATTAGAAGCAAAAAGAAACATTGAAAATGAACCGCAAAAGCAGATTCCAAAAGCGCTTTTTTATCGGAATCTCCGACCTCCTCTTCTCCCTTGTTATTTGAAACATTTCTCACCGCAGTTAAGAAGTTTTAATATGACCTTTATCCTTTTTAGAAAGTAAACTGACCGTATTTATGCTTCGCTTTACCACAGTAAAGGACACGTATAGATAGTTTATAAGGGATAATTTTACATCCTGCTAAAAGGTAAACAGACAAACGGAGAGACTCCAAAATGAATTGGGTTCGTGTCTGTCATGAGCGAAAACTTGACTAAAAATCGTAGCTTTTCTAGTGGATTCAAAAGTTTGCTCACGGACGGAAAAGGTGAAAAAACAAGAGATTTGTAAAAAAAAGCACTTAAAACAAAATTCGTTTTTAAGCATTACGGAATGTTCATTTTTTTATCACACGAACTCGGCCTATAGTTTCTGACTTAACTTTCTTAGCAACATCCGTCCTTATCGTACCAACTTCTCATTCCACCTCTTCACCTGTTTTTTCCCTGTGATTCAACTCGGGAGTGTAGCACCTTAACTGATTATTTAATTCCCTTTATCATTCATAAAATTTACTCTTAAAGTAAATCTTAATTATAATTATCAATTTTGCGCAACTTCCAAACAAGGCCTGATCGATTTTTCCAGCACGCAACTCGACTCATATAGTAGATTTGAATTGTGGTAGCAGACGAAAAATATAAAAATATTTCCATGTTGCACGAACGCCGCGCGACGGAGTCTAACCCGATATCCTGATCACTCACTACCTATTGGCCAACTCGGGCGGCACGGAAAGGGAAGGATGACAGGTGCATTAGCTAATAGAGCCCAAATAAAAACAAGATTTATACGGGAGGCAATAAGAGACGGACGTAAAATTCTGGAGCATGGATATACTTTCAGCGTTTTTGTGGAAATAAAGAGGACTCCTTGCTTATGGATGGCAATGATGGGTCAGAGTGAAATGGGTTTGTCATGTACTATAACAGGGGCGAGGGAAATGTGAGAGGGTGAGGTGGTGAGGCATGGAAATAGCATGGAGAGGAGAACGGAGGCGGGAGAAAGAAAGGACGTTGAAAGAGAGTGGGAACACGGTAGGAAAGGGGAATAAAGAGCTAGAATTTGAAAGAATTTGAGGGATGGGAGGAAAAAGAAAAATTAAGGGGAGGCATGAAAGGAGAAATAGATGAGGGTAGGGAAAAAAGGATAGAATTTGCGGTAGAAAGAAGGCAGTAGAGAGAGAGGGAGAGATATAGTGGGAGTGAAGGAGGAAGGTAATGGAAGGAAAAGAGAATGTGTGTTACGTACGGCAGAGCCGTTTGTGGATATATGAGCACTTCGCGGGATGTGACACATGTTGCACAGAAGGGAAATACATCTCAAATACCCGAATAAAATGGGAAATATACGTCGTGAAAGATATAAGTCCACTCTCTCTCTTCCTCCCTCTCTCTCTCTCTCGCCTCCTCTCCTTCCTCACCCCACGTGTTCCGTTTTGCGACGATAAAAATTCAAAACGGAAGAGGATAAATTGTTACTGCGGTAGGTGAAAATTTCTACCTAGCAAAGTATCTCTCTCACTGTGCTGTTACGACGCCCCCCTGGGTGAATTTTCTTACTTCTCGACGGTGCGTTTAAATTTACTTAAGCTCGTGACGTTGATCGGTGAATTATATACATCGTACGGTCACAAATACGATGGAAAATTATTCTCTCCACGAGGTGAACTTCGATTCTTCCAATTCTAACGATAATAACGCAATGCACTATTTGGTGAGACGGTAAATACATTTTGTAACAAAATTATTTCAAAATGATTTTTTTCTTTCTCGTCATTCTTTTGATCCGACGTCACTGCGTAGGATTTTCGAAACGCAAAAAAAGTGAAAACGCGCTCCTTTAGGTTAAGCGAAGGAAACACGCAGAGTGACGAAGGCGCACAGAGGGCGCGAGAGAAATTGCATTTTCTTTTCCGTCGCCCCGGTTATTTTTATTTTTTTTTGCGCGAAAATATCCCCATCGGCTAAAAAATTTGCGTAATGCCGAGGAAAAAAATTTGTCGCGTTATTCAAATAATTGGCACGTTTATCGACAAGCCCTCCTTTTGATCCGCGTGATGAAATCATGAATAATTTACGGGTCGCGGGGGAATACAAATTACCTTCAGTCAAAGGACGAATCGCTCCGCATTTATTTTTTAAATATCCCCATGGCACGGAATACGCTGTTTTTCAAATAATTTAACCACATTCCACCCTACCGGTTTCCCAGATGAATCCAGAGCCATTAAAAAATATAATATAATAAAACAAAAAAGATCAGCTTAAATTAAATCCGTTATTTTAATAATCGGAAAATCGATCATCTTCACTCTATTGGAAGAGAGAGCGAGAGGTGGGGGGAAAAACGGTTTTTGCATAAATGAATACCTCTCCATGAATGCTCTGGTCTTACAAGAAGCATCTGTGGGTGACGTGGGAAGCTGGAATGAGGGAAAGACCCCATAGAGATAGATAGATAGAGAGAAAGAGAGAGAGAGAAAGAGAGAGAGCGAGAATGGGACCGACAAATTTATATTAATGTCTCGCAATTTATTAAATCAATTCAAAGGGATCCCTCGCGAATACTCCGTATCGAAGGAAATTATATTAACCTAATATTGGCAATATCTCCCTTTTTTATTCGACTCATCCCTTTTAAAACCCCTCACAAACCTTCCAAACCCCGTCCCTCTTAAACCTTTAAAAAAAAGTTTGTAGCGATTTATTTGCTCCCAGCAAATATTTGATAAAAATAACCCTCGGAGCGCCGAACGTTTACCTTGTACCGGGACACGATATATATATTAATAAAAGGCATTTAAAACGATGCCCTATAACCCCGATTTGTCCACACCCTCCCCTATCTACCAATAGCTTGAAGGAGAAAATTTTTGTAAAAAATTAATAAACTTTTTTAAAAAATTAAAATAAAACCTCTTTTCTCCACACCTCTGGCATGATCAATAAAGCGAATTATCCCCGGCCATTTGCTCCGGGGCATGTAATAAAAAATTACGCATATAAACACGCGAAAAGCGTGTGTTAAACTGTAGGAGAGAAGTAAAAGAGAAGAACAAAATTTACACACACACACACACACATATATATATATATATATATACACATAAAGGTGGCAACAAGGTGTTGGAAGGAGCCCAGTGGACACTTACCTAAATTAGAGAGTACGTTTTTCTCCGTCGCTGAGGAAGGGCCTCTGCCCGAAAGCCTCAAATTTGTGTTGTTTTTCGTGTGTCTTCAACACCCCCAGCGCTCTCCAATTTAGGTAAGTGTCCACTGGGCTCCCTCCAACACGTTGCTGCCACTTTTGGCATGTGTGTGTGTTTATAAGAGCGTTTCAGGAACTGTGAGAGGAAGAGACTTTTTTCCGGTAGCCTTTCGGCACGTTTGGCGTCCCTTTGGCGTCACGAGAGACTCGTATAGACTCGTTCGCCGACGGTTTTTTTTTATTAATCCGGTCGTTTTCGGGAGTACGAAAAAGGGAGAAATTCCGAGTATTGGGGAAGAGGGCGTGATAGCAAGGGAGAGGCGTGAGTCGGAGGGAGAAAAAAAATTGGCGAGTGAAAGTTTTGGATGGGGCATTATGGAAACGCATATGGGTTGAGTATCGGCAAAAGCGGAACATTAGCAACTCGATCGACACTTTCATTAAAGAGGATTGGATGGAGGGGGGGAAGGAGGGGTCGATTTTTTGGAGATGAAGCGAAAGGAGGAAGCCACCGGGAGGAAAAAATAATGCAATATCTCGCCGTATAAGGGTAAACTATCCGCACAATAAATTATAACAAGACATTTTTTTTAAAAATAACACTAATAAAAACTGGAAAGTTCCAAATAAACGACAAATAAACGTGGTATTTTGGGCCAATCTAAACTTGGAACGAAAAATCGATAATAACATTGACTCAAACTGTTTTTATACTACGGATAACGAAAATAATTCCTATTGCCGTAAAACGATTGCGTGAGCCATACGGTTTCAGGAGTAGTTTCGAACATCAAAAGGGTTCGAGAACTCGATTATTCCATTTAAAAATATTCATCATTTAATATTTATACTATGTTTTTAAAAGTAATGATAATCGGCAACACATGGATTCAAGTAGTTTAAGTACACAATTTACCCTTAATAATGGGCATACACGAGTTCGCGGTTTTAATGACGAAGTTTCATGTATGTATACTGCTTTGAATTTAAAAATAAAATTAATATAATATTTTCTACTTCTTCTGTCGTTACATTTCCTGCGCAGGTGATTACCTTTATTAATAGAAGAGAATATAAAGAATTACAAAAATTTTCGTACTTTCAAAGAATTACGTTCACTTTACTACAACTGCCGACACTCACACGTTTCCTGGATCTTTATCCAAGTCATTGAGACTGTTTTACTAAATCGCTCAAACTCTAACGTCGCTACTTCTTTTTAGACCTTACGTCGCGCCAAGTGAGCCCTATTCTTTAGAACCGAACCTCGACGATGCCCTCCGTTATATTTTTAACGTTTCTTTCGATCACTTCCTCATTTTTTCGGTAATTGCAATTCGATGGATCGAACGACGCATCGACTCGACTCTGGCCTTGATCGACGACGTCGAACCGGCAAGAGGCATCAATTTCGATATTTTGACTGATCGATGACTGCGTATTATGATACCGCGATATCCCGACATATCGACTTTATATCAATACCACTCAAGGTATCGAAACTCGATACTCGAGTTTCGGCCATCGCGGAACAAAAATTAAAAATTGGGACGCCCAAGAGAGAGGGAGAGGGGGAGGGAGAGGGGGAGTGAGAGAGGGAGAGAGAGAGTTAGAGAGAGAGATGTAGAGAGAGAGATGTAGAGAGAGAGGGAGAGAGAGAGGGGGAGAGAGGGAGAGAGACAGAGGGGGGGAGAGACAGAGGGGGGGAGAGACAGAGGGGGGGGAGAGACAGAGGGGGAGAGAGAGACAGAGGGGGAGAGAGAGAGTGGGCGGGGAGAGAGAGGGGGGGAGAGAGAGGGGGGGAGAGAGGGAGAGGGGGAGAAAGAGAGAGGAAAAAATGGGGAATATGTGTCGGAGATGAGGGAGAGACGGGAGGTTCGGGGACGACGTGTGAGCTCGGATGGCTCCGGGACATTGCTCCCCTCCCATCGATCTCTCGATTAGACAGTGAATGTTTCATGTCGAAAAGGGGGAGCACAAGTGGGTGGGGAAGAGGAAGGTCGCACTGAGAGAGAGAGAGAGATACAAGCGGAGAAGACGATACGAGGAAGAGAGAGAAAAAAGGTCTGGTTTTACGGAGATATGAGAGAGAAAGAGACCGGAAAAAAAGCGTGAGGAAGATGGGAAGGAGAGTCGGAGAGAGAGAGAGAGAGGGAGAATACATGGGGGAGACTTGAGAGAAAAAATACCAGTGGTGCGAGAGAAGAAAAAAGGACACCGCAGAAGAGAGGAGGAGGATAAATAATAGAAAACCCGCCGTGCAGCATAGTGGGACCGTGAAAAATGAAAGGGAACTCGAAGGGGGAACGTAAAATTTTTCGGGTGGGAGAGGAAAGAAGAAAGCGGAAGAAACGCAACGCAAGAAAATGAGGGAAAAAGAAGAGACAGAGAGAGGGGAAGAGGGAAAGGTAACTTGGAAGGAGTAAACGTGGAGATTTATGACTCTCACCCATTTCGATGCAAAGGCGATCCGAGGAACCGGGCCATCGTCCTCACGTATAACCCCCCCCCCACCCCCCTCTCCCCACCTTCTCCCAAAAACCTTTCCAAACCTCTCTCTCTACTTCTATATCCCTCTATCTCTCTTCCTTGGAACCGTGCCTTAAACCCACTTTCACGGCTAAACTGCATTACCGTCTCCTTATACCTTTCCAAACCACCTTCCACCTCCTCTAACCCACCTCATCCAAGGTTCCTCTAAACCTTACCTGTTATTGCTTTTTCTCTCCAGCTCCTTTACTACTCTCCCCATTATGCTCCTTTAAGTCTTCCCATATGCATGCTCCTATATATCTCCTCTTTCTTCCCCTTGTCTCCTTTGGCGTCTTATCTATTATCTATCCCTTCCTCCTTTTCTAAGGAAACGACCGGGTTTTGTCTATCTCCTTTCTCTCCCCGGTCGTTTAATAGTTTTCCTTATTTTTTTTTGGAACGGGAGATGAGCCGATTGCCTTCTTCCCCAGCTCCAATGGAGATGGGAGGGGGAGAGATGGGTGGGTGGGTAGAGAGAGAGAGAGAGAGTGCGAGAGAAAGTCGTTCGATTTTTATTTTAACTTCGGAAACGAAGATAAAGGAGTCGGTGAGGATTTATGAAGGAGATTATGCGCAGAAAGTTACAGATTTTTTCGATGTATAAGGATATATTGCGAGTTAGGTCGGTGATGCTGGGGACGCGGCCGAACGGAGAGAGTAACGGGAGGTGTATTTGAAGCTGAGAGGTGGGAAAGAGAGAGAGAGAGAGAGGCTCTGAGGGGAGGGGATTCAAATCCGGACGGAAGAACGAATTCGAGGCCATTAAAAAGGATGGGTTTTAAAACCTCGAGGTTCTTTCTTTTTTTTCTATTACTTATGGTTCCCGCTGGCAAGATGACGCATCGCCGAATAATAAAAGTGCAAGATGGAGAGACCGAGAGAGAGAGAGCCGCAGTCGGACAGAAAGAGGGTTGGAAAACGAGAAAAGAAAATGCGCTCTTCGCGTGTAGGTTTTTAATTGAATTCTGTAGGGTTTTCATGGTCAAGTCATATAATATATATCACATGGTTAAATTTCCTCCGTTTCCGCTTAATTTAGAAAATTTCTCGGAAAAATCCCTTTCTCTCTTGCATGTACGTCAGAAAATTATTCTAATAGAAAAAATTCCATCAAAAGGATATTTCGAAACTAATTCTTTTTTTAAAAAAAAACGACATGCTGTGTTTTTTACGACTTTGATTGCGGGGAGTCGACCGCATAAATCATTCCGGTGCTTCCTTTGTATCGAGGATAAAATATGCAAAAAAACCGAAATACTTATATATTGAGGTTCTTCCCTTACAAAGAAGCAGACGTTCACCTGCTAAAAAGCGTAAAATCCACGAATTTTCATTTACTCCATTTTGAACGTGATTACGATACATCACTGTGAAAACCGCAAATGAAAGCTCGAGGGCATTCAACAACCGAAACAATGGATGCCGTACACCGAGCATGGCGAAGCATACCGTAAAGTCAGACGGCTATTGATAATAGGGCCACTTACAACGTTGTTCATCGTCGTGAACATCTGCCCGCTGCTGCCGTTTCCGTAGAGGGACGGATTGAACACAACACGCATAATCACGCAATGCTGCTCCTCACCCCTTCGTATCTCGCGCTATTTAAAGGAGAAGCGATTACCCGTTCCACGAGATGACCTCGCAAACGGTCTTATCTCGAACCAACCTCGCCTTCCACGAAACAATGCTTTTCCACCTCCCCGACTCTTTCTCTCTCTCTATCACAATCCTCCTCATAACCTTATATTCGATTTTCCTTTCAGAACTCCGTATTTTTCTCCCCCGGGGTGATTGCCTCGCGCAAATAAAAAAAATGCCCCTCCCTCCTCTACAAACCCGTACTGTAGCCTTTCCCCCATTCCATCCATCCCTCATCCTCTCTCTCTCCCTCTCTTCCCCTCCCTTTTTCACTCCCTCCAAAACATCCAACCTCTCCCCCCCACCCCCAAAAATCTTCCTCCTACGCACACAAGCACAAACGCACCTTTCCTCTATTCCTCCGCTCCCACGGATGAGATAAAATATGGATTTTATGGCGCCATGTCGATTCAGTCTCCTCTCCCCCCCCCCCCCCCCCCTCTTTCTCCTCATCCTCGTGCGTAATTCCCCCTCCCCCTTTCCTCCAACTTCCTCCGTAGACTTTATTTAGATCGTTTTTCCTTTCCCTCTCAGCCTTTATTATTCCATGCTATTTCTCCGTCTTGTCTCTCCCTTTTATACCTCTGCAGCTAACCTCTCCCTCAAAGTATCTCACGCACGCCTATATTATTTCGCCTTTTCCCTTTTTTCTTAATTCTTGTCTCCGAGACAGTCGCCGTAAAGTTCCACGGATTCAGGCTCCCGATATTAAGTTTTGTGATTGTTTAGATCGAGCCTCTCTCTTTACGGTCGTGCGTGCAAGTGTCTCTCATTCTCGTCTCAATATTCTCTGTTTTGAATGTAAAGCTGTTAAAATATAGTATAAAGTCGCGTCAAACTTTGGCGACAAAATAGAGAGGGTAAATTTTCAATTTATATTTACCTGCTAACGCTAAGAGATAAAGAGAATATGTTGAAATATATATTCGACGCGCATTAATTTTTGGGAACTGGGTGAACGAAAACTAGCAAGTGTATAAAAAACCAGTTTATTCACCTACTTTTAATTACGTACGCGACGATAGATATTTGAGTTACCGCGCTTTATCTTTCGGCGTATTCACGCAGACATATATTTGAGTGTGTGTATTGTGTGCGTTTGTGTATTACGATACGTTTCCACGCGAAAAAATTCTCAACGCCATTTTTTTCTCATTTATTCCTGGAAAACCCTTTCAGGCAGATCTCAGTACCATCTGATAAATTCAATCACATTTCCGGCACGTACACTAAATTTCCGGGGAACTAAATTCGTGATAAATTTTCTCTTTCCGGAGAATTCTTCAACATATACATTCCCGCCCCCCCCTCCCCCTCCCCCTCCCCCCTCTTGTCATCTCAAAAATCTGTCATCTTCCGAGTGTAGTTTTTTTCTACGCATTTCTCTTCTCCGCTTCTCCATCGTGTGTGTGTGTGTGTGTTTTCCCGTTTTTTTTTCAGTTTCCACGCGATTCCATGAAACCAGATCAATGCTATACAATGACGTGCTCGAAAATAACGACCACCTCCTCCCTCTTAAAGTTGATCTCTTTCTCTCTCTTCCTGCCTCCCTCCCTCTCTCGGTTTTTCCCTCGCTCTTTCTTTTTCTTTCTCCTCGATTCAGACTGGATTTTTTTTATTTCTTATTCATTTCCCATGAGGTACGATTGGAATGCTTCCATTCCTTTCGGAAATTATTTTCCGCCACGCAATCGCAAAAATAAAAAGGAGAAAAATCTTGTCAACGACATTCGAAATGATTGTATACTGCTGGCTCGTAATATAGATGGGGACGTTATTTTTTATATATATTCCCCGGCGAAGATTTCCGTCGAATTTAAATTTAAGAAATTTTTCGAATTAATGAAAAATGTCGATGTGATCGAAACATGCTGAGGGTCGATGTATTTGCTAGATTATTCCGACCTGGACTTGTTGAATAAATATTGTTCATCTACATGAAAATTCCGTCTTAGAGCAGAAGCTTTAAAAAGTTAAATTTCTTTTTTATTTGTTTACGAAACGGCAGTCTACTGATCCTTTGCAAAGAGCTAAGTTTGCAGGAACAAATAAATCAATAACTACGATAGGATTCGATGCCGCGAGGGAAGGGACACGCTTACTGCTATTCTTCCTATATAGTCAACTTGAAACCGAAAACATTCAACGTTGGTTTAAAAATGGTTTCATTGTCGCGCAATTTTAATCTTCTACATTCAAACTTCGTTTATTTTTTCATTAATTAGCTAAAATTTCCTATCAACAGCAAACAAACAAAAGACAAAAATAGCCGGATAACCCCAACATTTTTTACGGAAAACATCCCGCTCCGGTACTATTCATTTTGTTCCCGTAACAAGCATAGCCGACCAACTTAAAAAAAAAAGTTTTTTGTGAATACGAGACGAACCCCGAAGTAAAAAAATTAAAACTTCGGATATATTTTCGGTTTTCAAATTTATTCACTTTCCTCGGGGAAAATTCAAGTAATTATTTCCACAAATGCCTGCAAAAAAAAAAAAGTCGCGGGTTTTTTTTTCAGTCATAAAAATGGCATGTAAGTTAATGAGGGCTCGATAAGAGGAAACCATTGTTTTCGCGCCGCTCGGGATGATGATGATGAAAAAAAGAACGTCGAAAAACCAGTCCGCGCAGCATCCGGATTATATTCCAGCCGATGACGAAGAGAAACGTGATCAAAAGTAATTCATCTCCGAGGATATGAGATGGCGCTTCATTAGGCGAATTCCTGAAGTTCTGTCTCACTGAGTTTTAGATCCTCTCCAAAATCCCTCTCGCCAAAAACTACTGCACCAGTCTTCCTCTTTCCCCTTCCGCCTCCCCCTCTTTATCAAGCACTCCAACTCAAACCCAAGTACTTCTCAGTTGATTTCATAGAATATAAACCCGTCTACTCTCATCCCCATACAAAACTTTCGCGTCCCTCTTCCCCTAGATTTCTGCCCTCATCCTGCTTCCCTTCTCTAAACTTGACTTGTCAGCGTGTGCGTTATATATTACACAAATAAGCTCTTCGTGTATATTTATGCGTCTATATTTATTTTACGTAAACGTTTCGCTGTGTATCTACATCAAATGTAACATGACTCCAACGTTTATTTTGCCTGTGAACTTAAGTTTTCTAGCTAGATCTCAAGAACGTTCTACCATCATCATCTACGCTCACCTTTTTTTCTAAAATGCTATCCTTGTTTGCGTACATCTTTAACATATTTTTGCCTCCTACCAAATGTACCTAACAAGGGATTTAACCGTATTTTATTTCCATTTCCCCTCGGGTCCTATCATCCGCGTCTATCTCAGCCTTTCCCTATCCCACCTATCCAACTCGTTCTATACCCTTTCAGTTAAGCACACACACACACGCACAAGACGTTTCAATTCCTCGTAATAAGCCTTTTCGCTTTTCTACCATTCTCCTCCTTTTCCCGTTTCAGAGTTTCGACATTTTATTTCCTCCACGTATCCTACCTTATCTCTTCTCCTTTCTTTCACCGATCTCCCTCTCTCTCTCTCCTCCGCATACACACCGCTACCTAGTACGTCCGACATATTTCTCTCTCCCATCACGTCTACCTCTCTTATCATTTTGACTCGCCTTTTCTTCGCTCTCATATCTTTCTCTCCCTCTCCCTTTCTCAACGTCCTTCCATTACCCACGCGACTCCCTCTCCCCTTTCCTCTTGTAGTCATTTTTTCCCCTCTCTCTCCCTCTCTTCCGCGATGCTTCTCCTCCTTTCCACTCCCTTTCTCATCCTTTCTCCATCCCTCTCTCTCTCCCTCTTTCGTCGAGGCATCAATATCCTAAATCCCTATTCCTCTCTTTCCACCCCCCTTGTAACTCGGGCTCCCCCTTTTTCTTCGGTCGTATTCCCCATCCTCCCCCATTGCCGATAATCCCTTAAGGAGAAATGAAAGGGAGGAGCCCGCGAGTACGCGTGTGAAGAGGATAGAGTTGCTAAGAGGAGGAAGGGAGAAAATGGGAATGTGGAGCGAGGGGGCGGAGACGGATTGGGGAGGAGGAGGAGAAGAGTTTCAGAAGGTTTGTGAAACATTCTAATTGATATCGACCAGAGCACTCCCGGAATATACACCTCATTTACGACTCTTCCTCCAGTAATTCCTCCCAGCGAACCGATATCTCCCTTGTTATTTTTATTTGTTACGCTCCTCCCCCTGCTCCGAAATTTTTAGATCCAATCTTTTCACTTTGGCACCCGATAAGGGTTTTTTTTCCTCGATATCTTCGATAATCTCGCCCTTTTTCCAACGTTTGTGTTCGTAGAGGTTTCATTCAGGGTTTAGTATGCTTCGTTTATTTTTTTTTTCTACCCCTACTACTTGGTGTACATCTTCAGGTAACTGGATCTCCCAGGAAACAGATTGCCAACGGAAAGATGAGAGCTAATTATTTGTATGTTTTTTTGTGTATAAAGTAAACGCAACGTTTATTTTTCTTCGTTCTTCGCTCAGGACTCAAGGGAAATTATGGTTTGGAAGTTATGACTAGGGAAGAATAATTATTTATATAATTTCGCAATGTAAATTCACGTCATATAATTAAAAGATATGTTCGAGGTTGCGCCTCTGTAAAAAAGAAATAACACGAGAGATGAAATCGCGATTGATACCCGAGGAGGAATTTTTTAATTGCTTATTTTTTAAACAAAAGGTAACTAATGCATTCAAAATTCAAATCCTCGGTGAAAAGCACTCTTCGCTGGGGAAGGAATTTTTTTATGCTTCGAAAGAAAACAAAGGTGACAAAAATAAAGGAAACCAGAATGGATGCCACTGCTTCAAATGTTGTTTTTTGTATAAACTACATAAAGTCAGGATTTTAGCATTGTTAGTGGTTATTAAGACATATTAAAAGGCTACGAATAGTATTATTTATTTATATACGCAATGAAAATATTTAGTACTACTTCTCTCCGAGTGCTATATCTATGAAAATTTAATCATGCATCAATTGCTTTACGATTTGAATTTAATTCAGTATATTGAATCTCTTCTAAAAATGACTCTTTTCACTCAAAATTGATTCGGAGGTTTAATTCTTAAGACTTGGGAAAGTGTTTTCAAAACAAATTAAATTAATAATACGCGTGATTCTAATAAGATTATAATCATATTCTGAAAAAGGACTAAAAAATGATGTTTATTATTAATATAGTCCTAGGACAGGCTCTTTATTTCCGATTACTCTACCTAAATGAATAGGTATTTCTTCAGTTACACGCTTAATTAATCTTTCGCAAAATACCAACGATAACAAAACGGATTCGTTATTTTATTTAGTCGTAAATGAAAAAATTCATTAAATTATGTAATTCATTCCCTCGTGTTAGAAAAATTAATTGCAGGTAACATTTCCTTTAAGTGAGCATAATCTTTTGGAAATTTAGTTAACAAAAAACACACACAAGAAAATTAATAAGTTGAAACTTTTAAATAGGTATATGGTATTAAATAGTTGTTAAACCGTAAAAATATGTAACACTTACTCACTAATAGAATTAGACGTGATCTGGCCACTGCTGCTTCCGGAGTTTCACACTTACCTATTAAAAAATAAGCAAAAATTAGTGAAAAGAATAAGGGTGCACTTTGCATAAATTTATTATTTTATAGTATGGGCAAAATTTAATAAAGAATTTGAGGTGAACATCCAGAAATATTTTACTGAATATCAGATTTTAAAATTACCTTTTCTAATCATTTTATTTTAATGCATTCAGAAAAACCTTAATCCTTGTACTACACAATTACTTCAACAATAACAAAATAAAATTTAAAAAATTCACTCGTTATGCGTGAAGGTAAAAAATAATTCCTGATATAAATAAAGTATACAAACATTTTTTTATTTTTCAAAAATTATTCGAATATGCGGACACAAAAATCAAATACGCCTAGGTACGTTTAAATGAAAGTCGTCGTCTGAGAAGGAAGAAAATTGGGTTTAAGTTAACATCGATTTTTTAATCTTTCGAAACCCATACGCATGATAAAACAAAGACATTTTTAACAATCATCTCTCGAAACGACGAGGCCTATTTTTAGTTTTCATTCAAAGTTTGGAAAAGGGATTTATCAAAGCCCTACATTTCATCTCCATTAATTATGTTTGGAGCCACGAATTATCTCTTAATTCACTGCAATTCCGGCACCACAGGTTAGCGGGCAAGAAATTGGAACGACGCTAGAAGGGTCCTAAGACGGGAATCAAAAGACGACGAAGCGAGATAAGGACGAGCGAGATATATATATATATATATATATATATATATATATATATATATATATATATATATATATATAGAGAGAGAGAGAGAGAGAGAGAGAGGATGATGGGAGGAAGATGAGTGGTTTTCTGGGAAGGAAAAAAAGGAAATAAGGAGGAATTATGGGATAAGGGTTGCCGGAAAGGAGAGTCGGATTTTAAGGAGAGAAGAATTTTTCGGAAGGGGACAATATGGAATGGGAGAAAAAAATGGAAAAGAATTGGTTCTTCCAATCTCCTTCCTCGTATAATTCTTATATTCCCTCCTGACCCCCTCCCACCTCCCCAACCACCCAACCTCTCTCTCTCTCCTCTCTGCCAAGATAAAACCCCTCTTCCATTCCCCTTCCTCTCCACGATGCTCCCCAGCATATATTCCCCTTTTCATCCCGATCCACCTGCTCTCTATAACTCTCTCTTTCCCTAACAGAAACTCCCCCTGCATCATTATCTTTCCATTCCCCGCCTCATTACTCTTCGATTGCCTTACGCCACTTTTAGTAACGCGAATACGTTTCAGAGTAAGTAATTTTTCCTAGCATAGTACTTGGAAAAGATAACTGCTCTTCCCTCGTTCAAAATATCACCATCGCTTGATTTCATTTTTTTTAACAAGCCCAGCGGGAATTTCTTAAATCTCTGGGAAATAAATTCGTGGACCGCAGTAAAATGCCATTCATTCCTACGTGAAATAAGGATTCATATTAAATATTCCAATAAAAAATCTATTAAAAATTTATATTCACTTATAACGATCGCATAATCACAGAAAAAATGAATCTGCGACTAACGACCGGCTTAGCTACATGGAAGTTACGGAGTTGTTTTTTTCCCTGTGATCGCGATTAGTACATTCCATAAAGTTTGGACCGAGTTCACCGGTGTGACGTATGATTTCGTTCGCACATTGGAATGGATCACGATGATGTAATAAGTGTTTACCGCAAATTACTTTGTCGTCGAATAAGCGAGAAATTTCCCACGCAATTAACTTTTCAACTCTCACAAAGTTGTTTTTTGATTAAAATTAATTCAATATTTAACATATACCTTCGGCGCACGTTCGCATTTTTGATACGAGAGGGTGAGTTCATTCCGTCCTCCGCATTAATTACAGAAAATATTACCTTTTCAAACCCAAACATTGCGACCCCGCGAAGCCATTACAAAGTCACATTTATTCAAGTGAGGTCCGCACCACAAAAAAAAAACGAAAACAAAAGGAAACGTTTTGGCAGACGCCTAGGGAGAAAAAAAAAGTAACCATGGAGGTGGATTTTATCCGCGCACCGACAACACGGATGAGGAGAGGTGGGGGAGAGGGGAGAAGAGGGGGGAGGGGAGGGGAAGGAGACCAAAAAGAAAAACCGACCCATTACTTGCAAATCGAGTCATCCCTCCGAAAACCCTTTTGAGCACGGGAGGGGGAAAGGGAGACGCCTGAATTTTCCACAATTCGAAAACAGTCGCCTACTCGAAAGAGGAGGAAAATAAAAACCAGGGAGGACTTTTAATTCACGCTCGCACACGTCCCGCAGCGCTCTCTGCAAACACGATTTTTTTCCGAAACCCCTTCTAATTACTTGTGTCCATTGTCCGGCAGAAGCTAATCTTCCTCCCCCCACCAACTTCCTTCCAAATCCCCTTCACCACTCATCCAAATCCGATCTCTCCAATGACTGTTTATGGCGAAAGAAACCCACCTGCTCCCTCGCTTACTCCTCCCTCTCCAATTACATCAAACTAACATTTTCTCTCTCTTTCAGCCCCTTTCAGAGTTCCTTAAACTCTCAATCCCGCCCGACGTACAGTATCGACAACTTTTTCGTGAGGAATTTTTAAAAATCTTAATAATCTTGATATTTTTCTATCGAGGAATTTTCGATTTTTACAGACCAAATGTTACTATTTTTAACAATATACCTTTCTTCTTTAAACAAATCGTAAACAATGTTATATTTATCTTTTTCCTTCGACGACAACTTCTTCCGTTTCCGCTCCATTTTCATCAAACCATACAAAGTAAAATTTCGATTTTACGGAATGGCTCGGGACCAAGCTCGTTTCCAATAAACGGAATCTAAACTAGGCATTTTATATAAAATTTAATTAAAATATAGGCATGTCTCTGTTAAAGGAAACAGCAATACTATCGATAGAACTACGCTCATCTTATTGAATTTGGCCCTGCAATCTACGCAGATATGTTATTTTCTGATGCTAAATATTTGGAAGCGATTAATGGAACTGAATTAATATTCTCAAAGAATCTCCTACATGACTATCAGTTCGCAAAAATGCACTATACTACTCCTATGCTTTTTCTTTACTCTCTTTCACTTGCACGCTTTTACCCTTTTCCCCATTTCCATCGCATTATTCCACTCACGTAACTCTTTCCGTTTTTACTCCAATACCTTCTTCCTTTATCCTCCCCCGCCATTTCTAACTCCATCCCGTTTTAAAGTCCTTCCATCAACACATTTCCTGTCATCTAGCTACAATTTACGTCTTTCCTTATTGTTTCTTTCGAATTATCAAACTCTCAAAATATTATATTTCATTCCTGCTCGAAATTAAAAAATCCAATTCTCCCTTTTTCTCTACTTTATTTTTCCATCAATCTTACTGGAAAAATTCACTTCACTGCACAACTTATAGGTTGGTCACATTTCCCAACTCTTCATGTTTGTTTTCCTTCGTTGGGTTTTTTCTACGACAAGTCATGTGACGCACAAGTTTTTCCTATTAGTTTCTGCCCTTACTTTACTTAAATTCTCATCCATAGTGATGAGTAAAATTAAATAAGTATAATAGTACCTTATTTGCCCGAAAATAATGCGATTTTTTTTTACCTTCAATGACTTTCCAAAAATTCTACTGCGCATTATATCCGTCCACTTTAAATTTCGCTTACCTAATTCCGTGTAATGGAAGAAAACTCTTAAGTCGTAATTTTATTGAAATGTATTTCGCCGTAGCCTCCGTCCCAGATTTTAATAACCTAATTCACACTTGGCGCGGTTGTCATGAAAATGTTATAGGCTTCATAAAATTAAGATGATTCGGAAGAGCAAAAAGCAGAAAATCGAGGAGGCAAAATTGACTATGAATGTGGCAATTCCAGTGATGGCGAAGCTTTACTTGAAGATTAAAGATCAAGAAACCTTTCTATGAATTATGTAATGCTCATAATACTAATAAAAAGTTTTTCAAACTTGGAAAATATGTTTTTATTGTCTCTCCAGTTCAACCTTTGAATTTCGGACTCCTTCTCAGGAAGATATAGTAACTCAGCTTCCAATATCATGCGATGGGTTAAATATTAGGGAGAAGTATTAGCCTCAATATCGCCGGAACCAAGATGCTCACCTATTTACCTAACCCCTTTCCATTCTGGAGAGCAGTTTCTTTCTCCGATCGTACACATCAGCCCTTAGGAAGGAAATTTTCTTTACACTAGCATTATTCCCTAAAATAGCGTCGTCGTCTTTGTAAATACATTTTCTCCCTACGTTCCACTCGCGAAAATCCTTACGGTAGTCCTATTTCGCTTTCGCGCTCCCATTTTTCACATCCGTGACGCGCATGCGCCTCGCGCAGGCGTTAGTTTCTGCAGAACCTTTATCATCTTTTTCACCCTCAAAGAGGGGAGGTTAAGACGTAGGTTGAGAGTTGATGGGAGATGGGAGAGTTTTAAGTTAAGGAAAAATCCGATTAAGGATCTTAATTGGTCCCATCCTTACGGCGACGTTTGAGACAATGAGGAAGACGGGATAGAGGCGGAGGAGAGTTTTGTGAAGTGAGGAGGAGAGGAGAAAAGGGGAGGATTATATAAAGACGGAGTAAGAAATAAAACGAAGAGTAATAAGAAGCTTAGACAGGAGGAAAACCAGGAGATGAGAGAAGATAATAATGAAAAAGAGTTAGTAGATGATGGGACCTAAAAGGAGGTTGAAAGAGAGCAACACGATACAGTGAGAGTTGAAAAAAAACGAAAAATCTGATAAAATCTCCTTCTGCAGGTGATAATTAAGTATATAACGGTGACATATTTTTATAGGTTGTATTGTGGCTGGCAATGACCGTGAACCACCCAATCACTCATAAAAAACGAGAGAAATATTGTAAGCTGTTTATTGAGTATTTGAGGAAAACGGAGGATTTGGATGTTTTGCGAGTATACAATTAAGATCTGAATCAAGCGCGATCTTTCATCGTCTTGTAGGAGGCGGAAAGCAGCAAGTGAAGAATGATTTAACGAAGAAGACGCGAAAATCGAAATTGATAGGAGAGGCGGCGTCGAAGGAAAAGGGAGGAGAGAGAAAAGGAGATATGTTGGGAGAGAGAAGCGGAGTTGGAAGATAGAGGTGTTTCCAAATGAGGAAATCGGTTCGAGGGAGGTAAAGAGCGAAGAAGGACGTATTTGGAGGATGAAAGAGGAGAACCGGAGCAGGTTGTTTGGAAAAGGGAAGGGCATACCCGGTCGATAAACTTTTTACGCGCGAGAAGTTCTCTGTGTATGCCCCAGTCCTCACACAAACTCAACAGTTATCTTTCCTTTCCATCCGACCATAACCGACTTCCATTTTCTCCTTCCACGCCTTCTTTCTCTCTCTCTCTCTCTCTCTCCATTTCCTTCTCACCCGCCCCATTGTGTCACACGCGTTTACGAGTCGCCCCTTTTTACGCTGCGCGCCTCGTATCGCACTTTAGAGAGCCCCGGGTCCGAAACTTCGGAAGAAGAACAAATTAAACTTTTTCCACTATGCTCCTCTTCCGCAGAGCTTACTGTTGTCTCTCCTGCTTAGCTCAAAGAGCGGGTTAAATGGGTTCAAGGAACTGGTAATTCGCGAGGGAATTCTTCCGCTCTCGTCCTTGCGGAGGGCGGGAAATATTCGGACCGAACGTTGCATCAGGCGTGCTCGTTAACCGAGTGAGTGTTTCCTTTTTAAGTTTCGAGTTCCTCGAAGTAATTGTCACCGTATAAAATAATAAGCTCCGGCATTGGCTTTCGGGAAGGAAAAATTGAAAATTCGAAAGATCGTACGGAGTTCTAGATGCTCGGCGGCGGTAACAGTAGTTTCTAGCGTGTTTCTGGAGCGAATATGAACGGGAGTAACCTAATTCGTTTATTACTCTGGAAGTTCTTCGACATAACTTTTTAACGACGTAAAAAATTTATGATAAAAGCCTAATAAATATATATATGTATAATTTAAAAATTCAGCCATATCTCGATCGCGTTAATGAAAATATTGCGAATGAGAAATTATGAATAATCCTAAAAAATGGCGCGCGCATTTAATAGGTACTTAATTATAGACTTTAACTGGCGAAAAAGCAAGGAAGATTTACTAAATAGAACAATTTAATAAAAAATACCTTTTATTACATTCGCGTTTTTTTTTGTCGTCTAAATCATACGAAAATTTTAGTTTTATAAATAAAGAAGTTGGTTCTTTAATATCCACACCCAAACATACCTACCGAATTCTTCAGAAAATTTGAAAATTAATTTAAATATTCAATCCTGACTATAAGCTATTAATTCAATATATTAAATTATTTTAACTAATTCAATTTTTTTAAAGTTCTCCTTTGAATTAAACAGGTTAAAGTGGGAATATATCTATATGATTGTGTTGAAAATGAAAATGGCATAAATATTAATTATCTTTACGAAAAAGTAATCCGGCAGGTAAAAATGTAAACTTTTTATTTGAAAGAATTTAATGACAGGGTGTTTGTTATTATGTCAGAGAATTGTCGCATTGTCAGCACTTCGAGATTCATTCGTACGGAACTCGGAACTTGACAAAGTAAGAATATCTCTCATTAAGTTGTCGCTCTTTATCCACTAGATAACGCACTGACCATAAAACTATTCGCCATGCTATGGCAAAACGACAAGTTTTTTCCGTGAAAAATATACCCACGGCCATGGATACTATGCATTAATGATGTAGCATTCTATTAATTTGTTCCAATATTAAAATTGAACTGATTGTATAAATTATAATCCAGGAAAAAGAAACAATGCGTAAGTGGATTATTTCTTTTCCTGGCTTACAATTATGGAATTGTTCCACAAAGTAACGCTAAATACTATTAATTTCATGTTGTATAAAATTAATATTTCCGAGACGAAAATCCTCCCCTCGACCTCTCTCGTCTAAATTTGACGTCAAAGCGAAATCCTTTTGCACAAGGTAAATATATTTATATTTAGCGATGGAAAATGCTCGACAAACTATTGCAGCATCCTGGACTTTTATCCAACTTCCCATTTTCAGTTCTGATAACGCGAATCTCAAAGAGATTTGGTATCCGCAGTAAGCAGCACCTCCCCCCCCCCCTCCCTTCCTCCCTCCCCCACTTACACGAGGAAATCCCTGTGCGTCGCAGTACCAAGGCGTCGCCATTGTATTTCGGGACGCGCTTGTACGTATGTGGGCGTTTTGGCACAAAGCACTAGAGTTCGTAGCCGTGACAACGACTGGTTGCTCACACCGTCTCCATTCCATCCTCCCTCTCTCTCTCTCTTACACAAAGGTTCGGATCTCATTTGGAGAGAGATCAGTGTCCGGAATCGCAATATGAAATCTGCAGCCGAGAAATACATCCGCTGTATGGGAGATAATAAGAACATAACCGTTGAATCGGAGGATACATATAAAGGGAGATCGCAGTGACAGACGCGGAAGAATTGAAAAGAGACGCAAAATAATACTCATGTCGACCATTTTTATACATGTCATCGGGATCAGCTAGGGAAACGGAAAATATGACAATCCCCTTGGTGATTCCTAAGTTCCGGATAATAAAGAAAAAATAATTAACGAAACACGTGTTCGATGGACTTTTCAAGCTAATGACGTTCTTCCAGGGGACTGATTCATACGTATGTATTTTTATTGGCTCCGACCAAAATAAATTCAACATCAGACCGATTCCGTTTACCGGCTACATAAAACATCACGACAGGCATTTTAAACATGGTTGGAGAGTAGTCACATGTGTATGAAAACATATTTCTGAAAAAAAATTAAAAAGGGCAGATCAAACGAAAGAGGAGCATACATAAAAAAAACGAAACGGAGAATGGGACGGATCGTGAAATTGAGAACCAACTCGTGTTCGACAAATGCGCCCATGTTGTCAGACTAATTGGAAACCCGTAGAGGGAAATTGCTATATAACAATGGAGGTGAACGTACCTTGCTGAAACATATATAAATTTAATTAAATTACGAAGCATATCCGATCATTATTTTAAACGAAGTCTTTAAAATTACGATTACATTTTGTAGATCATCGTAAATTGGAAAATATTGTCTTAGGGAAAATTACCGCCATGGTTATTTTCCGAACGTAAAGTAAAAACATTATCTCAATTTTCCTTTACAATAAACAACAACATTTCTACGATTTAAAATTACATAATTTATTTATTACACGCAACTAAATCACTTATCTTTTGGACGATATTTACGTAGTTTTTCAATTAATAAGTCCATTAACAAAAAGATTTTTCGGAGAGGATTTCGAAGCGATCAAAAAAAGTTATAAATATAACCTTTTCGATGTTACGTAAGTTCAAATACATAGGCTTCCTAAACGATTTATTTTCTGAGAATACAAATCGTCATTAATATACACACGTAATATTAAAGTATTTTATTGAAATAGTTAAATATTTCTACGAGCAATTTCAGTAAATATTTTATACATTTTTGTGTTTTCTACGCTTTCTGTTTACGACTGAACAAGTTAACAATACGTAGGCTTATCTTTTATGAGGCCTGAAACGCTTGAAACATGCATAATACTTAGGCACATCGTTGTATATCATTGCTCTCATGTTAACATACGTCACTACAACTTCTCCATTGTAATTTAGCCATCACACGCAATGCCACAATTAATAAATTATCGTTTGAAATAAATTTACCTCAATTTAATCCATATTTGTCGCATCCCCTATCAAAGTTGATACGATTCACTTTTGATTTTTTTTATAAAATCAATAATTGTTAACAATAATGCTGTCTTCCCGCTGTAATACGAAAATATATCACCAAATAATTTATGGATGGTTTTTGTACCAATCCACGCATGCGTGCCAAGTTAATGTGTGCGTGTGCGTGTATCTGTGTGTGCGTGCGCGCGCGCGCACACACACAAACACATACATATCGTATATTTGAATGTATCGAAACGGTTTGACTGGATCTTTACTCATTAACGTTTAGGATGCTATCGCGCTAGTATGAAGGCTATAATCATATTTCGTTACATGCGAAATTTTTTCGTTTCATTCACTCGGAAACAGTTCCGTCTGCGGACTTTTCTTTTTAAACAATGTCGCCATCCCTAATTAATTCTCCGGAAGAGAGGCTGATATCGTTGCCGCAACAGGAGCAAAAGGGGATTAAATATATATATTTTTAAATAAATAAATAAACGAAACGCTATACGGCTTTGAAAAAAAAATAATTGCACGTAAACCTTAAAAAGGGGTTGCGGATGTGTAAGGGGACATGACGTTGAATCTGCACCCGTTGCGTCATCATCATCGTCACCGTCATAATCATCATCATCGAACGTCGAATTTTTTGGTTTTTTGTTCGGAAGTTGTATTCAGAGCGCGGCAGAGGGAGAAGGGGAGGGACGAGAAATGGGATATTTCGCGGAAAAATCTTTTTCATGATTTCGAAAATGATAACAGTTCTATTTCAAAGCGATGGGTGCAAAAAAAAAAGACGAAATTCGTGGAAATAAAACAGCTCGCGCGAGACGATCGCTTCTACTTTTTTTACCTCCCCCTCCTGAACGTTCATTCCATTTCATGTCGATGCGGTTACAAGTGGCTATTGATAGAACACCAATTAATTTGACAGAACTCAATAATTGCGCAGAATAAAATTCTGCCCGAACGTTTTCAGGGAATTAGTGCACGCGTTTCATTTTCCCTCGTATTTGTTTTTCGTTCGCGATTTAAAAAATTAATCCCGGATTAAAAACTTTTATCTCATATGAAAAATGTTCATAGATCGTTTTTTTTTATTAAAAACTAATTTGCAAACTAAAGGTCAAATATTAATTAGAGCGAAAATCATGAACTGTCCTCATCCCTGCATTTGCATAAAATGGACACTAAAAACCCTGATTAAAAAAAAAAGGCTTACAAATGTTTTAAGGCCGTCAAGCGGCTGAACGATTACGTTCTTATCTCATTCATTTTGTAAGGATAAAAACATGTGACGTTATTGGACAGCTATGAACCACGAATATAAATCTAAATAAAGATTTGTTTACGCAAAAATTTATTTTTCGTGATTTTCGAAAAATGCTCCCATAGTACGAATTTTCGCACTGATATTTTTTTAAAAATGCTTACCAATTATAAATACAAAAATTTGTGCCTCGTCTCGAGTATGTTAAGCCAAAAAGTATAGCATACAGTTCATTTCGGCAGATGCATTCGCTTTGCCACTATTTCCGCAGACACTGTTTATCTCGGTAAATCAAATGGATACTCAAAAGCAGACGTGATTTAAAAGAAATTGTTTTCGACACGTGGACACGTTTGGTACACAATTTTCGGTAATTATATAAACGATATTCGTAGTACAACATTTAAACAAAGATTAAGTTACTACCGTCGAGATACATAACAATATTATTGCATGATATAGTAATACTCACTATGTATTGTTACAGCTGCATTTTAGATCATGAAAGGTTCAGCTTAACATTTTAGAAATATACATATCAGGAAATTTATCCTACTATTTTTAGCGTTAACGCGTAAATGGATCGCTGTATTAATATTATACGCTTATGTCTCAATGTGTTCACAAAAAAAACGATATTAATAAAATTTTAAGCCTAAATAATATCTACATGATAATACGCTCGTTCAAAATGACCAATGACAAGAATTTATTTTTTCGATAAGACACAAGAGATGCCAGAGGTCAAATCTCTCCAGTCCACTTGGTTGCATTCGTGCGCTGTCCTTTATTTTTTTTTAAATTCCTGTTATCTTTGCCTTTTGGCGGATTTGTGGGGACGAATTGTCACGGATAGTTGTTAAATTATATGTGAAAGGGAGAGATATTTTAGTAAGAAGCTCAAATTATACTGACGACCTCTATGGCGTTAAGTGTTGCCTGTTACCCAACCTCGGAGAAACGGGGAGAAGGGGATTCCGTAAAGCGCTCTTACCTCCTTCCATAATACAACTACGTTCGTGCCACGCTCTCTCCTCCTCTCCTCTCGTTCCCCAAAAACTCTCCTCCCTTCCTCACACACACACACACAACAACCCAAACGACACAACATCTACTACAAAAGAGAAAGAGGTGGCAGGACGGCAGGACAACGGGGACACAATGCTTTTTACACAAAAGGGTTACAAGCCAGAAATGAGGAGGCTTGGATGTGGGACAGGTTGACAGGAGCCACTGAACACGGATTCGAAGTTACCCTTTTCACGTCAATTGCGAGAAAAGGGGGTCACGGGTTATACGTGCGGTATTTTTATTTTGTTTTTTTTTTTTTTGCGGGAGGATAGTTTTATATATATATATATATATTTTAAATCCTTATTCCCCACGCGAGTTTTCATCTCCCGACATCGAGAATCGATCCAGTGCCCTCCGGGATGTGTAGCTGTTTCGTTGGATGTTTTCGCGAAACGGGAGGTGAAGGAGAAAAGGGTTGGGAGTAAAAGGGTAGCTAAATTGGCTGAGGAGGCCCGAGGCAAGAGGGATGGAGGAGGTATGACACTAGGATGGAGTGCTTGGTGGCTGGAAAGGTTATGAAGGACGAAAGGAGTTAAGCTGGAACAAGGTAGGATGAGAGATTGAGACGGGCGTGCGATGAGAGGGAGGCGGGGAGAAAGAGTTGAAGTTGAGGGGGAGGGGGCGGAGAGAGAGAACTAATGTGGGATGGAAAGAGAAGAAAAGGGAAAGTGATGGAAACGTATGAACGGAAAGATGAGTTCCGGTAATCTAGACGTGTAGGAAACCGGAAGGTGTTCGACGTGAAAGATTGGAAATTTCCAAAATTCAACCACTAACATATTGGACGGTTTCGGCGTACGCTTCAAATGAAGCAGATTAGGGCCCATTATATAGAGTCCTGAATATGCATGTCCAGGTGTACGTTGTGATTAATCGGGAAAGGGATTATCCATTAAAGATGTGACAAGTTTAACCGTGAATAACTGACGGCGCTGTTTGCCTTATCCGCACCGATTTTAGAGATAGGTTTTGCGGTAAGTAATTATCCTTCAATTCTCTTATATCAGCGTGCACTGAGGGTGAATGTAATTTCGTAAAAATTTCCTCAACCCCCTGATAACAGAATGTCATAAGGGTAAAAATAACTTATGGAAAAACTAGTTTTCACCTTTTAATCATTTCTAATAAATAATTCATTTCAAATTAAGAAGATAAATTACAACATAAAGTGAATAAATAGTTATATGTCTACCTCAGCCATTTTATTTACAATGATATGATCAACATACGGCCAATAAAAAGGCATGTTATTTAGCAAAGCTAGAAGTTCCCATAGATTAATTTTTTATTCATTGAATAACTTATGTATTTTGATATTTTACACAACCTACGGTTAACTTTTTTATTTAATTGTTACTGTTGCATAACTATTAAGATTTTAAATTTCCAGACACGACAAACACATAGATGTAAGAGAGATTTTCTGCTGCATCGCAAAATCCTGAATATAATTACGAAGACCATCTTCTCTCCGGAATTTGATGCTTCCTTGCATAACAGAGAGAAAAAGGGCCCTTCAAATTTGATATGAGTATTCACGTACACACTCATATATTGCTGACCCAACACGTTCTCCTTAAAGCTTAAGTCTCGCTATAGTAGGAATGACCCAGTTCCATGACAAGGAAAGGGGTCGCCTGCAATACCAGACACACCAGATAACTATTTTTTTAAAATTTTACATGCGGGCTTCTTAATGGACTTATTCTTAATTTTTTACAATCTCTAATTACGAAATAGTCGAGATTTTGCTACTCATTAAACAATTTTTTTTGCTGTTGCATTTTCTCATTTAAAAAAAGCTTGTCCTATCGCAAAGTTTTTGAAATAAAGAGATAATATGCAAAAAAGCATAATGTTATCATGGTAACTGACTAAAATATTTATTGATAATAACAAATTCATGGAAATACTTATTTCATACGAGGATTTCATCATCATCACAGAGATAAAAATTATTTTCCATGACAAATATGCGGCGCACGATGAAAATAACACTTCGAAACGACTGATCAACTGTTATTGGATTGCATGTAATGAAATATGTACTTAAAACCTTTATTAATTTTTAATTAAAATATGTGGAATTAATAATTTCCGCTTGAAATAAAATTTTTCCAATTATCACTGAAATAAGAAATTCCTCGGATTCACAATGGCACCCGAGATTCCATTTAATGAAATCACCGACAAATGTTCAATAGAAAATAATTTCAGGAGTTAAATTAACATTCTTTGATAAATAATTGCATTTTTTAAAAATAATATCGTTCGAGGCAATGAAGAATTTCATTTAGCGAACATTTTATATGAGTAGCAGGTAATTAAGTTGAAATGATTCGATATCTACTGATTATTATGCAGGATAACGTCGAATAAGAGTTACATTTAATAATAACGTTTTCGTAATTAATTTTTTCGGGAAATAATTTTGAAAATATTTTTTTTATTCATGGCGAAAATTCGGTATTGTATTAACTAATTACCGGGAATAAGAAGGAATGTATGCATGAAAACATTCCGAAAAATTCCAAACTTTCCAGTCAATTTAAAAATTTTTCTCCTGTAAGTAGACATTTACGTATAGGAATAATTTATCCGCATAGGTACACGTAGTGTGTGTGTGTGTGTATCCTAAAGGCGGGCGCATAAAATTCCTCCGAGGGGGGGATCTCTGTCGTCCTGCGTTGCGATTCCGCATAAAGGGGTTTAACATAGAAAGTGTGGGAAATCGAGTACAAAGGATACGACAATTCCCTTCTTCCACTCCGCTTTCATCTTCCGTGGATTTATAACTGATTTACTCCAGTATTCGTAAATTTAAAGTTCTGGCCAAAATAGATATGATCGATAAATATCTCCAGTATTTTTATTTAATCTAAATATCCAAGCAAAATAATATTATATAAGTAATGGTTAAATAAAATAATGTTTTATAAATAACTTTTACCTTATATAAAAAAGTCGCTCGTTTGCCTCTAAAATAGTTTAAAACTAGAGTTGGCAGCTTTAGTCTTATGACAGCATAAAAACCCATTGAAAAAAACTTTTCAAGCAAAATTTCCAATAAATAGCAATGCTTATTCCCATTCTCTTGTGAGGCCAGTTGGGGCATGGGTTACGATGGCAAAAAAATTCCAGTATCAAATCCTAAAGGTAATAAAAGGTTTTCTAAATAAATTATGGTTGCATTTTTAATGCTAAGTCATAGGAGAGATGAAAACCTTCATATAAATAAATATATATATAATATTTCGTCTGGTAGTAAAACGTATATTGCAATTTATCTTTTATCCATTTGAAGGCCAATGTGCAAAAAAGTTAGCACAGATGGGAAACGCATGTGTAAAATTTCAATAAAATAATAAGTGAACTTTATTCTTCGGGTGCCCCTAGCACGCTAAGAAACCGGTAGATAAATACGGATTAGACTCATTTTCTCCGGCCGGTCCGATGCCTCTTGCGTCCAATCGTGTATGCAAAACCCAAGTAGATGCTATAATCCAGTGCCCGAACTAATGAACTTATACTTTCAAAGTTTAAGTTCCTCTTCGCATAGGGGTGACTATGACCGGTTTCTTTTGTATCTTTTTATTAATAACTTTCGCGAAGACATTCCATGTGCGTATGTATTCTAACGAACTATTCTCAGTATGTAGTTTTTTAATATTTTGATGTTTAATCTAACCAAATATTTTCCCTGAGTATACGTGGCTTCTGAAGTATTGCTTGAGACAAAAATCTCCATAAACGGTGAATTTTGATGAAAATCCATAATGTAATTTTTGTGTTAATCGAAATGTTGTGGCAATCGATGAGAAAAAGTTGACCTCCGTTTTTAGCTGTAAAAAAATAAACTCTGTTTATGTGTTCGGTTTGTCCGTCTGTTTGACGCGCTAACTCCTAATCGAAAGCAGATAGAGGCTTCTTTCTTTCGCCAATCCTTTCAGTATTGTCTCGCTGAGCACGTTTTCTTGGTTTGCCCGTCTGTCTCGTCGAAAATTTTACTATTACATTTACGAACTGCTCGGCAGCTCCTTCCTGACTTGTTAAGCCACGTGGTAAATTTCGACAGATACCCAATAAAATACGAGATTCCACAATATTATTTAAAACTGATTAATTGCGCACGCTCTACTAAACGAGGGAAAATGGTGAATACCTCTGTAATGCGAACGGACGCAATTATAGGATAAAGACATTGCTTAGTCTTAATAAAAATACATAATAAATACGAGATAGAACATGTCTAGGCATTGAATATATTGCATGAAAGAGAAGTAGAGATGACTTCCCTTCTTGTGCATCAAACCCAGGAACTTTGTAACGGGAAGCTGACACGCTAACCACTACACCACTAGAGCAATATGGCCAACAAGTAAAGACTCATTAAACATAATCCGCACAAATTTATTCGCTTTTATTATTTAAATTACCTGATAAAAAGGTGACATTTTGGATATCCTTTATCTCAGTTGAGGAAGACATTTTATGCCTTCAAAAATAATGAATAACGGAATTCCTCGCGAAGTTGCGGCCATGCGCGGCAAGTGGAACGAAAACCGAATTATTAAGAAGCAAATAAACCTCGGGTGAAGGGGTGTTTTTTTCGAGTTATTTATGCTTCCGTTCTAGGCGGAAAATATCACAGAGGAATACTTAACATTGACGCACATATTTTCGCGATGAAAAAGGCTTTAATTCGAATGAGAAAAAGAGAGAAGTAAAGGGGAAAAAAGGAGAGTAAGAATGATAATGGCGTGAGGAAAACGCTGAACGGAGCAACAATAATTGTTTTCGGGGACTGTAATAAATTTAAATACATAAAGAAACATTGACACGTAATATACAAAATCATTATGTCTAATACAAAACGTAGATTTGTCGAAAAATCGCGGTTAATCGCTACCTGTTAAGGTATATAGGAAATTATCATTTATAATAAAGTTTAAATCATATAATCTATAAATTTTGGCCTAGCTCAAATCGTTTCTTGCTGCAAAATGTTTTTTTTTAATCAGGATAATCGATCGCTAGGGCACAATCACAAGTAAACGCAGAATTAATTTATAAAAATCTAAATTTTAGCAACGTTGTTCTGACAAAAACAAACACTGGAACCTACAAGTTTTCACTGAAGTATTACTTACACGTTAAAGCAGCCTTTTGATCGTATTTTTAAAGAGATGACGGAAAGCTAAAAATTTTAACGGTATCCTTTTATAGGCATGTGTGTAAACATAAGCTGGAAACTCGAGATAAAGACGAATAGCGAGGAAGGAGTCGACCCTCAAAGAAGAAGAAGAAGAATGGGAAATGGGAAGGATCAAAAGAATAGTTCCGCCGTTCGTGTGCGCGCAGCGGGTCGGGTCTGGTTTGGAAGGCAGATCGGTGGCTCCCTCTGGCCAAGGTTGTGCGGAATGCCGCGCGACGGCATAAACAGGCGAGAGCGTCGGACAGCGTATTACGCCGGCGAAATGACTTTCATTTCCCAGGGATCGCATAAATCGCGGGAGTAGAGGAAGTCGGTGGGCGCGGAATTTCAGGAAACGACGTGCTAGAGAGAGAGAGAGAGAGAGTTGGGAACGCGGAGGAGGAAGGTGGGTAAATAGGAACCACCGATGCACGCAATAAATACAATGGAAACGTTTTTCCAACATATAGCGAATATGGGGAGGCGATATTACGCACGACGATTTCTCGAATAGCAACATCAATGCATAAGAGACCTAAAGTTGGTCTGATTTGTCCCTTGTGCTCAAAGCTGAATAATTCGAGAACGGTAAATGCGATTTCGACAATTTTTTTCCTCAATTCCTCTCGCTTCTTTTAGACGCGTCACGGTTTCGATTACAGCTCCGTCCAAAGCGGCGACAATTGAGTTGCCATGGTAGCTAATTTTTCTCGTCGTTGAAACCTGACAAATTAATTTTTTTTCTGTTTCTAAGCACATTTTTATGCTAAGTCGATACGGATTTAGAATTCTCCCTCCGAAAAAATAAACTTTATCCTTCCAAGCATAGAACCGTCCGAATTCCGAGACCAAGCCTTGCTTCTAAGTAATTTTAAAAGTCAAATGATTAATATACTTCACTCATCCTCGTTTTGATTTAGGAAAATAAACAATCTCTGAACAATTATTTCTCCTTTTGAGTTACAAGCTGAATAACTCGAAAACATTAAGTACGCTTACGAAGACTTTTTGCAGTATCCTTGCAATAACCCCTCCGCTGTTTGTTTTGGCAAGGCAACTTCTATATAATAAGATTATCGATTCGATAGCATGAGGATGAGAAAAATGAAATAACATGAAAGATCAATTTGTGACTTAAATATATATTTTTGAAGGTCTGGATGTAGAGCTCAGAAACGGTAATAACTGCAATAATCAAATTTGGTAGGAGGTTTTAAAGAGACCAAATAAAATAAAATGCGACACAATTGCATTTACTAACATTAGAATTAGATAGAAACCATACAAAAACACAGAAAATACTATTTGGGGCAATTTATGTCATTGAGAATGATTTTTCATTCTGGCAAAGAGAAAATTGCAATGCAAATGTGAAGAAAAAACTGTTCGCGTGTATTGTGAGGAAAAACAAATTAAATCATTCCGTTTCCATACATGTTAGATGTTTGCATACAAATCTACTTACAACAGCATCGCCTATGGTTAATTTAATTACAACATTCATTAACAATGTGCACAATATGAAAACCTTCTATCGTCAACGGACAAAATGAATGCATTTATTGGTAAATTAAAAATTTGGGAGGAACGACTCAGAAAAGGAAGTCATGAAATGTTTCCCCTGACAGCAACCTCAAACGGCAAGGAAAAAGTAGCGAATTTTATAACAGACCACTTGCAATCTTTGCAACTCAAAATAAAACGTTATTTTCCGAATTTAGAAATTTCCAAATATGACTGGGTTAGAAATCCTTTTGCAGTAAATTCCAGTGTTAGTGGATTCAGCCTTCAAGAGGAAGAGGGGTTTGATGAAATCCAAAATGATAGAACATTGAAAATGCAATTTGAATCTCTGCCATTGAATAATTTCTGGATTCAAATTTCATTTTATTAAAATTTTCTACTTCGTATTTATGCGAACTCGGATTTTCCTCACGACGCTGCAAAATAACAACAGAGAACGGGTTTTGTCTCTGGATGAAGAAATTATTACGGCACTGCTTGAAGATCAAATTACTTAATAATGTGTTAACCAGATACAAAACTTGATTCACCAAGTTAATTTTCAGCATTCTGCTAGGTTCTTTCACTTTCCACAAAAGAGCGTATTATTGAAACTTAACTTGACGAATAAACTTTTGCATCTGGATAACATATTATGTACAAAAAAATTCGACCTTCAAGGAATGGTGTAGCTATCTAATGGGGGAGAGAGGTTACCTAGCAATTGAACGTGAGGACCGTGAACTTATCTCGGGGTCCGCGTTATTATAGCTACTCCACTGACACATTATTTTTTACTGACGAAGTAGCAATTCATCAGTTATTAATTTATTATTACTAGCTTACCTGTACGGCACAGTGTCTAAAAAGTCCGATCAAACAGCAATTGTGCAGAATTATAATATTTTTCCATACGCTTCGATAAATGAGCTAAACTAACTTTTATTTTACCTTTTTATGTCGAATGCCGAAATTTGATCGGCGACTATAATTTTGCATCTAGTGACATTATAAACCTGTAATTTCGTGAAAATAAATTGAATTTTGTAAGCGGAAGAGGCAATCAATTTCCCAGGACTTGTTTTACAATGCCTGGAACTTGACAAAAACCAACTAAAAGCACTTGAATTCGCCAAAGAAGACTGCAAAAATATTAGCAAGCCTTTAAGTTACAAATGGTAGTTGAAGAACTCTCTCCTGTCCTACCAATCATAACCGCCTTTAATTACAGTCATTCCAGCGTTTACTTCAATTAAAATGTTTTCATCGCAGTCAGTAATTCCAATACGGAAACTTTATGACCAACTCTCAACCCAATTCCTTCTAATAGCTTAGTGAAAAGCTCCATTACTTCCGTCACCTCTTCGACAGAGCACCATGTCCTGAAAGGGAACCGAGTTTTTTGACCAATTATACCACCATTACCTGCAGCGTATAATCTACGCATTCTCCCAGGAATCGTGATATTATTCAAAGGGCTGCCTTTTATTTCTATGTTCATTGAGAAGCGCTTTGGTTGAGAATGTGCACCTGAATTACCTCAGAAAGGTCTTCACCACAGCATAAAGTAAAGATCGATTTAATTGGTATAATGTACATTATAGCAGTGATTCATTAATCAAAATGAATTAAGCATTCACCACTGAATCATTATTCTAAAAACAATGCACCTGACGCGAATTTCAGAAAATTGTCAATATCATTCGCATGCAATTAAAATTCATTTCTCTTATGTTTCCAGAAAATAGATCCTGTATGCAATAATATAAATATGCTTCATTTTTTTGCTCGATTGTTTTTAAAGGTGAATTAATTAAAATTCGTACAAAATGAAAAATTCCTATTATTCGTTATGATTCGGCTATAAATAATATTTTCAGATTTTTTAAAATTTTATATTACAGAAAGATAGCCTAATCTTTCCACAGAATCGAAATCTGGAATCATTATCCGGTTGCTTCTGTTTCGTTGCTTTAAAAATTTCATTTCCCGGCAAGCGCAAGGTAATTACCATTATTAAGCTACTATCTAACATTATTTACGTCTCGAAACCCAATTATAATTTTCATCTACCATATTAAATTTCGCTTATTTTCCGCGTAGGTAATTGATTTTAAATAATGATTCATTTTTTTTTGATATCATATTACTTTTTCGAGCGTATAATATCTCTGGCATTTCAAATATTCAAAAATTCGAACTTTTAACGAGAAAGAATTCGTCGAAATTCGAGGTGACTCTTGCGGATTATTGGGCAACGGGAAATTCCGTTTTTGAAATTCCAATTGCTTTTTTATATATGTTAACCGCAAAAAACCTACCCCCACACCCTTATGAGTGTAGAACGAAATTCAATGCATTTTTCATAAAAATGAGGATTAAATTTCGCGAAAAAAAAATCGAATGACACAAGCACACACACACGAATTCAGATCGATGGAACTGCTAGGAATCTACCCTTTTGTTGCCATGACAACGGGCGGTCGAATGTAATTCGGGGACGAAAAATATTCTACTTCGTTTTTTTTTGTTTGACAGATGGAATTTCGAATCACATTTCGTAAAATTGTTAATATTTTTAAATGGTGAAAAAATAAGTCCCAGAAGATGGAACGTCATCGAATTCGATTGTCATTCATTTAAACGGCGAAGCAACAAAACTGCAATTTATCTCGTGGACATTATTTTTCAACAATTGAATTCACGGAGAATCTGTTGAAATCCTTTAAAAAGTGTGAAGATCTCTTTACACTTTTTACCGGTCGCTTCGAGTAATTGAAACGTTTGAATTCGAAAACGCTACGGAATTCGCGTCGTCTGAAAGTAGGGGGGAGGGGGGGGGGGAGAGAGAAACAACCGACGCGTATGGCATATTTTTCTCCATCAGAGTACATTGCAGCGGTAATAAAGTGCTCTGGAGACCGAAGCGGGAATAGAGCACAGCGTTTCTTTAAAAAGAGACCCCATCAGAATAAGCAGGTTACAGTTGTCGTTAACGGCCTTCCTCTTAAAACATAGGCAAATTTATGTTTCCACGCGTCACGTAAGAGGGTAAAATGAGAGAGAAAAAACGGGGGAACAACTGGAAACATACTCTTACATAAAAACATTGAATTTGTCGTGCTGGAACGAGATTTTGAGCCAAGAGGGAGAGCGAAATAGAGGAAAGTAAGGGCTTGGAGGCAGAAATAGAAAAGGAAACAGAGAGACATGGACGGAGAGAGGGGAAAAAATAGAGGGCGTTGTCTTTCAGTTGTTCGTCCGTTGACTCTTTCTCCCTCCATGAAACACCGAGTGCATAATTCGCAGTGAGCGATGGCCGTGCAAACAACTCCACCTTTTTCCCAAATTACTCTGGAGGGTGTGTGTGTGGGAGTGTTTGGTATTTGGGAAGGGAGCGAAGGGAGGTAGGGGGTGGGGCAGGTGACGAAGAGAGGGAAATATAAAAGGAGAGAGAGGTGAATTTCGAGAAAGGGAAATGGGAAAAGGTGAAGAAGAGTGGAGACGGAGACGAGAAAAATTCGTGGGGAAAAAAGGACAAGGTCAAAAAAAACAGAAGAGGGGAAAATGAAATAGATCGGTGAAGGAAGTGAAAATGAGGACAGTAAATACGAAGGAAAAATAAATAGGAAGGAGAGAACGAACGAATAAGAAGGATAGGAGGGATAGTGGACAGATGACGTTTGCAAAAGGAGGAATCGCGAGATAGGAAAAAAACAGGGAGTGGAATGATTGGGAAAAAATAAAAAAATGCGAGGTTACGAAAGCGGAATGAATAAACTAAAAGGGGAGTGGAGTGTAAGGTTAATTCGCGCATGGGTCATATAATAAAGGAATACTTGGCGGAAATACCGCGATACGAGAAAAAGAGGATGAGTGGGATCGCGCGGCGCGCAACAATTGCGAATATTTCATACGTTCGCGCGCGATTAATTAATCGCGATTTAGATATCCCTCGCAACGGTTCGCTTGTTTGCGCGTGCTTTCGGGAGTAAAAATAAAGTCGGGACGGCCGAGTTGATCCGCTAAAATTCCGTCTCGTCATTTGGAGCGCATTACGTCTCCGGATTTTAAAAAAAATGATGATAATTAATTAGATGTTTCCTCGGATAGAAGACGAAAAAATTCAGTTCCATTGTTTCGCGAGTTTAAAAACTTTTCGTGGAAAATTAAATATCTAGCGTGGAAATGTTGTGTTCGAAATTGAAAAATCGTGGAATGTTTCGTTTAACGACTCGTTGTTGCGTATCTGACTCCGTCATAAACTGGTAATAAACAGGCGAAGAACACAAGTCGTGAATAAATTTCGCCGTTTGAAAAATGTTTCACAAAACTAAAATTAATATTTAAATTAATTTACCACTGCGCTCTGAAAAAATAAAACCTAACATAATCCTCGCATTTGATAAGAAAAACGTGCTCTACGTTGCCAGAAAAAGATATCGACAAGATCATTAGAACGAATATGGAATCAGAATACAATTATCAGCCTATAATGCTCTATTAATTATGAAATACAGCATACTATTTACCGACTAACAACGGACCCCAACACTAACAAATACGCATCCCTTCTGGTTCGCGATAATACACTTTTTCCAAAATGTTAACTATCGCGGGAAAAATGGAGCATTCATCCTAGTGCATTATATCCGCGAAATCATTTTCGCTTCCAACAGAAATATTTTGAAATTAAATTGACAGCATTCCACACGAAAATAGTAAACACCAGGCCCCACAAAGCGAAAACCAATATCCCCCAATGGAGGCATGCGTCGATAGCAAATAAATATGAATACGCCGCATGAAATGCAATGTTTTCCCGGTATTAATAATTACGCAGCGGGAACGTCCTTTTTTTCTTCTTTTTCCTCGAGAGAGAGAGTGAGAGAGATTGTTTCGAAGCCGGATGAATTAATGTCATTAATCATTTTCGAGGAGGATTTTTAAGTATTTTCTTCCATGAAATTTCAGTTCCGTGCCACGGCAGAGAGATAGAAAATAATATTAGTTTTTATTGGCGATGGAGAGGAAAACACTATTTTTTTTTGTCTTTCGAAGGGAATCCGAGCTAACTACCGGGATCACGCGCGGGAAAAGATAATTTAAGTTCGTGCAAAAAAGTAGAAACTGGAAAAAAAAAAGGGGAGAAGGAACGGTGGAAGGGGATTATAAATGGAGAAATTGGTGGGAAGGCGATATTTGCTACCGAGCTGTAGGAAGTGCTCGTTACAATATGAGGTGAGATCATGGAATCGAGAGAGAGAGATGCGCACGTAGGATGGGACGGTACTGGAAGCAGGGAGAAGAAAGAGAAGATGGGAAACTCAAGAGCAGTCCGAAGCCTTACCCCGTTGTCATATGTTCGCAATGAAATGTCTCGAGCATATATGGACAAAAAGTCTCTCGATAACCCACGGCAACAAATTCCGTGGCACGGGTAAAACAAAAAAAAACCACGCGGACGTACGCGTGTCCTCTTCTTTCCGACCAAAAAAAATAATAATAAAAGAAAACCTCCTTCCCCTCCCACTCGTGTTACCTCTATCTCTCTCTCCTCTTCCGGAAAAACATTTTCTCTCCCCCCTTTCCCATTCTCTCAAAGTCTACACCTTTTCCCATATCCCTCACTCTCTCCCTCTCTCTCTCTCTCTCTTTTCCCCCTTTCCGTCACCTCTCATCGGGTGCGGCCATGCGGAGGCTGACCTACATCCTACGTAGTCACACTCTCATGTTTGCGGGCGTTAGCCCTTGCCCCTCCTTGTGGTGACACAAACTCCGCTCCCTCCTCCCACGCCCACCTTTCTCATCTCACCCACCCCACTAGCACACGTCCACTCCGAAATGTGCTGCTCAAGACCCCCTCTTCCATCTCCACCCTTCACTTTTGTACGCGAATTCCCCCTTCTCTCTTTTTTTTTAATCCACCCTTTCCCTCTCCGACTCTGCAGAGGAGAGAATGGTGAAAAAAGAGACGGAAAGAGAGTGAGTGAGAGAGAGAGCAAAAATTTCATCTCTCGAATTGATTGGTCGGATTGATCGGATCTCTTGCTTGCGGAGGATATCCCGCATGGGTTGTATGTAGGAGGGGGGGAGGAGAGGAATAGGGGCGAAAATGGCGTGACGGGAGGGAGGCAGAAAATAAAAAGGGATGGATAAGAGAGGGTATTGTTACCTATACGAATGTGTCCATCACTCGACAAGAGGATTGGTTTGACGGTTTAGTTTCCGCAGAATGTCTCTCACCCGAAACTGTATCGCCGTTTCCATCCATGTTCTAACCCCTGCGTATGCGATATCCTGTTATTTTTTTTCTCTCTCCCTCCCCTCTCTTTTTCGCCTTTCTCGCTATCCCGGTAGAAAAACCCTACTATTCTGCCGCGTGGTCTGGTTGCTTCGTTGATTTTTTTATTACGCTTTTTCTCTCTTTAATTTTCGCGTGATTCCCTTTTGTCTCCCTTTAAATACAAATTCTTACGGTATATAAATATAATTCTCGATTTTTTTTAAGTGAAATTGTGCATAGCTCATAGTTTAGGCATCAGAATCATTGGAATTATATTATTTTGCCAGAAGTGGTAATTTTACTCAAACATCGCGGTTCGTTTGAAACAGCAAGCTCTTTAAATTTTCTAATTGTAAGTCAATATAAATTGAATCGATACAAAGATGCTATTTTACTATGGTTTCCTAATTATTGAGAATGTCTGGATTGTCTTCTATATAGAAAAGTGTTTGCAACATAAATTTTTTTGGATAATATGCCTGTATATATTAAAAAATGCTTGTAATACTGTATGTGCATTAAGTTTCCTGCAGTAAGCATAAACTCATACTTAAAGGCATAAAAGCTTAAAATTTTATATTATTTTTGAAGACTTCCGCTTAATGCGCTCATGCATCTAAATTCTTATTCTTAAACATCTGAAATTGAGCCTATACGGAATAGTAATATAATAATTTAAGAAAGTAATTTAAGATGAATCAAGTTAGTAGCGATAAACTGAGGGATTGGTATTACAAAAAATAATTAAATGTATTTATGGCGACATCTTTACAAATGAAATAACTTGACTTCGCAAAATATTTCCCTCACGTTTAACTATATATCATATGTCTCGCATCAACTAATATCAGTACGTGCATGCTGCGCCAAGAGTAGACTTAATATATGATACATTTTTCAAGAAAATATAAACTATTAAACCAACAAAATATTCGGTGTCGTGATAGAAAGATAATTTTCAGATCAGTATTTTAATATCAAATACTCTCTTCACGTTCAAATTAGTTTATGTGCATTTCCTCGATTTTAGCGTATCCTCGATAATTATTAATGAAATAATTATGAAAACGAATTATGTACGAATCGTTTTTATCAGTAGGAGAATTTTATAAACAGAACCAAATAATTCTGAACGCACAAATCTCTGTAATCACAAAAACATAGCGGGCAAAAATAGTATTTCATGACATATGGAAAATCGAGATATAGACTCTGTGATCTAATCAACTTTAGGTATTTTTTCGCGCGGAAAAACATTTAATCCCTCCAGATGGAAAATTCCGCTTATTTTCCGACCATTATATTTCGAATTTCCTACGCCATAATCAGGGATTGCTCGATTTTCGCGAACTATTTCACGGGGTTTAATTAGATTTCGGTGATTTTTTCCCCACTTGTTTAATTTTGCAAATAAAAATGTTCTCCCCAATCGGCGGCGGCGTTAAAATAAAATAGTACGCGTTCTGCTAGACATTCCTCCCTAACTGAATGCTCGTAACGGTAGTCCTGGAACGCTTAAGTGTGATGTTTAAAACATTTATAATTTATTACCAAACGATTATATATGTTTTTATTTCTATTCAACTTATTCGTAATTCTGCCGTGATGATTTTAAAAAACATGACGAGCACAACACGCCAATCACAAAGATTTTGCATCGTTTTCGCTCATAGTACATTCCAACCCCTGAACCGATGGAATTCTGCGGTATCGTCGCTGCAGTCGCGACGAAATTACACCGAGAGCTTTTTCGATAAATTTATTTTTATCGATATTTCGCCGTACTGAGACCATTGAGGGGTGGAAAGTTTCGAAAAAAACAATTTGCTGTTTTATTAAAAACGGATTCTGCACATTCTTTTAAAACGCGTCCGATTCTCCTTTGCATTTTTCTGCGTCGGGTTCCTTAATTAATATCTAATTAGAATATCATCGCATAAAAAGCTGGTGGATAGTATTATTTTTCAGCAATTAAGGGAATACTTCATCTACATCCAACTACGATGCCTTCCTTTTTTAGTTACATAGAATGACATGTGAAACTCCAGCCCCGATGTTTTGGACAAGCCTTTAGTGTACATCTTCAGGATAAACAGAAGTGTTTTGCTCCATTTATTCTGAACACGAACACTGTCGTCGTGCCTCGTATGTCAAAATAATTGCCTTGTCTAACATTTTGCCATTTTCACAGTAAATCAAAACCTCCTTTGGCACTTACGTATTGGTATGTAAGCAAGCAACTGTCGCAAAATACGACTTGTATAACATTTGATAATGGCATATGAACGAGCGAATGATATAACGATGGTGTAATTTTTCACAATTCGTTAATCTGAGGGGGCAACAAAATATTTATCTAATGTGTGCTCAAGGCGGTACTCTAAGTGAATATACATGGCACACTAATTAAAATGAATATTACAAAAAATATATCTGAGAAAAAAACTTTTCTTTTCATTGTACCCCATATTAAAAATTTTTGGCGAAACCTTAAGGATGTTAATAATGTTATAAAAGTCGCTAAATATAAAATTAATTTAATGGTAACACTAGAGAAGGATCACAAATTCTGAAGCTTGATGAAAAGAAAAACTTGGCCCGAAATTTTAACGCCTTTCACCGAGAAAGTACTTAGTGATATTTTCGCAATAAAACGGATTTTATTATACCGAAGGTGTATGATGTTCACATATTTACATTTATTTTTGCTATATTATTGTACCTAAACCAGAGTTGGATACATTCGAGGTATTCACAACTCCACATAAAGAAATTGCCATTTCATTTTATGCGAGATAGTTCCCTATACATACATTCTTGGTGCTCAATTAGCATGTGACAGACGAACCTTTCATAAAATTCCAATTTGCACAATACACTCCTTGTTTTTCATCGCAACTTTACGTTACTTTTTCTCCCCGAGGAAAATAATTTGGTGAAAATAAATAGAAGTCGTCTAGGAAGAGAGGTTTCATTATAAAAATGTAAACTTTCCGCCACGTTTTTGGCGGGTTTCTGCCCATAAAATTGCACGCACCCTAACTGGAGTTTTTATGAGCTTCTTCTCAAACTTCTGTGAAATATTATTATACTCTTCCGTGTTATGAGGAATAATTCAATTATACAATTCATCAACTGCGTCCATAGCCGCCCTACGTCACTTTGATTTGATTATGTGATGTGTTTGATAGAGAATCCCATGATAAAGTTTCTCGATTTACACATCTGCAAATCTTTGCCTAAATAAACATTCCCATTGATAACCCATAATTCTAAATAAATGTGGGCTTCGGAAACCATTATAGGCAACTCCAGCAATTCAAGTTTATCAAGATTTGTATTTGAAATAATACTGCACTACGCTGAAACGAAAATTTAGATTGTAAAATACATAAAATATATATATATCACGAACAAATAGCTGCGTTTGAAAACACCCAGCGACTTCACCGATGTTTAAACCCACACAAAACTTTCACTTTAAGCAAAAAATCAGTTGACTCAAGGAAGAGCAAAGTCTTCAACCCTCGGATAATAGAAAAAGTATTCCCTTTCTTACAGAGCGCCGTCACTGACACTACAACCGAACGCTTATGACACGTTACCGGTGGAAGAAAAATCGAGAACAACAGCGGAAGAAGGATTCACGGTCCGTTGGAAAGAGAGAGAGAGAGAAAGAAAGTTCCTTCGCGGAGAAGGGAAGCAAAAAAAGAACAGTTCATTGCGTCCGGTAATGGTGTGATGTGTGGCACTTGAAAGAGTCGTTCTTTTTGGAAAAAATATCTCCGCCGGCCTTCCTTTCCACTGCTCTCCCACACACACACACACACCCCTCCTTGCCACTCATTCTCACGGCTATCTCATTGTTTGAGCTCCATCCCCGTAACAATGAGTGACAGCCGATATCCAAGAGTGCCTTAGCGCCTGACCTTCTGTCCCTTCTCGATATAAAAAAAAATTGGCCGTAAAAAAAATGACCTGAAGGGTATAATATGAGGCGAAAATGGAGAGAGATATGAGACGAAGGGACGAAGAAAAAGAGACAATGTGGGAGAGGACAGGAAGTGAATGGCACAGAGAAAGAGAAAATGACAGGTTAAAAAGAGGATGCGCGTCTCTGAAGAGGTAAAATGAGAAATGGATGGAAAAAGATAAAAATATTTTCCGAAATTGCGTGAGGCACAGATATCTGAGGATCGAAATAAGAAAAAAGTAAGGGGTTTAGAATGATAAATAGACCAACATTCGCAGAGAACGAGAGAAAATGGGGAAGATAATTGTACATTGAGAGGGAGATGAAAAATACAAGATTCTGTGAGTGATATAAACCAGTGCATACAGATGAGGAAGCATTGTGATGCAGACATGAAAACATCGAAGAAATAAAAGGAATTCTGGGTGAGAAGAAAAGGGAGAGAAAGAGGAATCTATTACGAGGAAGAAATGTGGATGAAGAGCAAGAAGAGATTAAGAAAGGAAGGGGATAAGGGAAGAGAGAGGCAACAGGAGAGCCGAGGGTAGTTATGGCTGATGTTGAGAAAGGTTTCAAAAGGAAGATTTGGAGTGAACTGCCCCAGCACAAAGCGTGAAATTCTTTCATACGTATTCATTTCGCTCCATTGAAAATGTGATCCGACTGGATCAATACTGCCGATGAGGTTATATGTACAGCAAAACAAGGCGAACTTGTACATAATAGCATATTTTTTATGCTTAAGGAAGCATGATTCACTTTCTCTGGGTGGAATTTGAAATTAGTATTACGTTCATATTGTAAATAATTAATTACGAATAAGTATTTGTTACACAATAAAGAAATCATGGCCTCTTGTACTCTATTCATGAACGACATTTGACCTACAATCTTCGAGTCTAGCAGTATGCGAGTTTTATTTGTATAGTGTTAAGAAACGCGTATAAGGATGTAGAACTATGCCGCTGTGTGCATAACATCAAGGATAATGATCTGTATGCAATGACAAATCTTCAATTCAAAATTTAAAAAATCAATGAATAAATAAGATTTTATCTATTGTCATTATGTAATTATGGATAACTAAAACTTTAAATCAGTGGTTTCCAACCGGGGTGCCATGAAGTGTTCTGAGGGTAGGGGTGGGCGATCTTACACTGAAAGATCGATTCTGTGAATCGATCTAGATCGTATTAAAAAAGATCGATTTACCGATAAGATCGAACCAAAATTATCGATTCAAGGAAGCTCGATCTTCGATTCTAGCCACAAGGAAGGTTATAAATTAAAAGAATAATTTTCGTTACAATATTTTTAATATAATAAAGATCGGTCATCGATTCAAGCCATAAGAATCAACATTTTACATTAACATTTTATTATGATAATAAAAAGAAACAAAGAAACTTAAAAACAAAAGTTCGCGAACAATTACTGTGTAGCATTAAAATTTCCTCTCTAATGATTTTCAATTTTACAGATTTCTGACACTATTATTCGCATAATAAATTGCCAATAAGTGCACACAGCCATGCCCTCAGCGAGATTCGAACCCGTGAACCTTACATTGGAAACCAAATACATTAAAATCCTATACCGGGGAAATGCATTATTAGAGTAAAATTTGAAGTACTGAAATGAATTTATTTCACACACTTCTTAATTCATCATAAATTAATTGAAAAAAATCGCGCAAACATTGCGTGGATACAGCTACTAAGGTTAAGTTGCCGACTAGGTTTAATGCCCACAACTAGAGTTCACCAGATTCAACAATCACTACTGCCCCTCTCCTTCATAGGCACCCTACCAGATGAGGGTCGAACGATTCTCGATTCTGGGCTGAAAGAATATATCCACATAAAAATCGTAGAACAAAAGATCGATCCAAAAAATCGAATCGCTCTTGTAAAAAGATCGATCCTGTAAAAGATCGATCTTGGATCGTCCATCCCTATCTGAGGGGTACCGCAAAAATTATTCCGTTTCCCCATTTTTAGCCTCATTTTGCATCGTCGGCTTTCAAAAATCCAAACCAGAGTTAAGACGAACTTCATTTCGTCGCAAAGGCACTTCGAAATGAAAGGAGATGTGGAGAAGGGGGTTATTATTACGATTATTACTGATGGTGGATAAGGAGGGGTGCCATCAAATTCTGAGAAGTCACTTAAGGGCACCGCAACTCTAAAAAGGTTGGGAAACACTGCTTTAAATAAACCAAATTGCCAATAGTTTGATAAAAATAATCAAAATACATTCAAACCGTTTCTTATCATCTTGTGGAAAATTAAGTACCTAACTTACTTTTCATGAAATATTTTACGCTATTTGACCTTCCCATCGATTAGACAAAACCGCGTTTTTCTCAAGCAATAAAACATAATAAATCCTCAAAAATGGGGTATTATTTTTAAGTGCGGTAATACTAGGTATTTTACCTTACGTAGGTGCCATCGCATTAAATAAATCAATTGTGTCAAAACAAAGCCTCATACTGATGAGAACGTTCCTACATATCAGAAGAAACATGAGAACTAGATGTGACTAACTTATTTTAGCATATATTCCAAATTAGTGACGTTAACCCGATTTATACGCCCGGCCTCAGCAAGGTTTTTAACTCAGATAAAAACTCGGGCAAAGACCAATTAATTTTTTACCTCCAGGCATATATGCAAAGCAAACAGTTCGAAGATATTTTTCTGCGCGAGATTTTCTGGGGCGACGTTAAAACACGAACTTATAAAATCTACTTAACGATCCGAAGCATTAAGTAAGGCACGCAATTCAATTAAAACCCTACGCATTCTTTTTTATCTCTTTTAATGGGCCGTATACCGAAACGACAGTAACTTTTTGACGATTACTTGATACAATGACATTTTTTTACCCCCTCGCCGTAAAAACTGAGACACTTAAAATTTTTACGACCCTAAACGTCCATCTGCCCGGGCAAAAATTGATATCAAAAACGACGTAATCTCTCTTTTTTTAAAAAAAAAAGATGGCTGCCGCATTCTTCTCTAAAGTGCTTACGCGGTCCTTTCCATGGTCTTCTCCATGATTTCTTTTAACATTCCTCTTCGACGTCCATAAATCCCTAAAGTCTCCGCGAGTTTCTTTCCGCCCTTCTTCCTTCTCCGTGTTCAAAAGAGAGATAAAGTTAATACTCCACATCCCCTACCTACTAGAAAAGGAACAAAAGAAACAAAGATAAATATAAGATTTTCCTCCATTCTCTGTAAACTTACGTACGGAATCGAGATTACGTGACCAGCAGGTGAACCGAGGGGCAATCCGTCTTCCCGGTGGATTGGATGGGACTGGCGGTAATAAAAAAGAGCCATAGAGGAATGACATTGGTAGAGGAAAAGGCAGAAATCTTCCCTCGACCTCGACCCCCCTCCCTCTCCCCTCCCTCACCCGCAGTTTATGAGGTTCTCGTTCTGCACTCCCTAAACCCTTCCCTGTTTCCTATTTTCTTAAGGAATATATGGCTGCACTTTCCGTCAAGAGTCGTTCTCACATAACGCTGTCCAAAATATAAAATACTGACTCGCTCAGTAAGAAGCTAGTTCTAATCACAGCCCGAAGTTGTCGAAATACCATGTTCTGCAGGCAAAAAAGAACGTTTTTCAAGAATAAAGTTACGTATGGGATTAGTATGTTCATTAATTGTTGGAGGAAACATCAATAGTATTTTAACTCCGTGTCATTCGATATAAATAGTAACTCTTTGACTTTTATTCCCTAATCATTATAATTAAATAATCCCCGAGGGTAGATTTACGACGAATATGATTTACTCAATTGTTTACTTATAACAGAAATCACTTGATGGCTAGCCCTACCATTCCACTTCTCTATCACCGAGTAACGATGTGCTGGTAAGAAGGAGAGAAAATCGAACAGAATGTAATGTCTAGTTAAAAGAGAAAGGTAAATCGCACAGTTGAGCAAGGTAAAAGGAGAAAAGTACTTCTTTAAATAATCATGACAAAATCTGACTCTTCCTTTTAGCTACCCAGAAATTTATCGTCGCGGAAACTAATCTTATTCGGAGGATATAGACGCGGAATACTTATTCGTTTGTAAGCGTTTTTTGCATAGTTGAAAAAATTTGTTTCTTTAAAATCTAAGTTTGGCCAAGAATAATAACAGGGAGAAAAATATCGCATGGTGTTTCTATCTATGTTAATTGATGCGTCTTTAGTTTAACGTGAAACATTAAAAAATATATTTTTACTATCATTAAGTAAACTAAAGGATAGTTCTTCAGTGTGCTATAACTTAGTTTATGTTAAAGTCTCTTAAAATTAAAATCTTAACGAAGAAATTTTACTACGAGGGTGGCTAAGCAGACCCTGAAGTGCAAGAACATGTTGCTAAATATGCAACGGTAGGATGGTTATGGCTCGTTCAATACAACTGCCACCAGCGCGTTTAGTTTAGTATCGCCTTTTTCGGCATGGTTACGCTTTCGGTTACAAATTAAGCATACGATGATGTATACTGACGCTAGTCAACATATATCTATTAAAATGTTCAATGACACGCCAATTAAAGTCGAAAGAGTCGCCGGTTTACCACCCCTGATCTAATGCATCAAGCCTTCTTGAATACAATTTGAAAATTGAATCAGATTTTATTTTCTCTTTTTCTGATTAGTATTTTGCGGAGAGAAATTAATTAGGTCTGAGTACTGCAGCTTTTGTGGAAGTGAAGAAACTTTAATCGGATTGCCAAATAGGCCGATTTGCTACTCTGTCTGTCATTGCTTATATTCGCTTTTCTCTCGTAATAGGTTTACATAAAGTCAAATTTTGGGCTTTTTAAGAGAATTTACGTAGTTCATAAAAAATTCAAAAAAACATCCCCGAACCTTATTTAAACCGATTACAGCAATTTACATCGTGAACCTACTTTATCAGATTTTATATATTTTTTTCTTTTAATTTAGCATTTTTGAAATTGAATAATACCGTCTAATGAATGATAAGACCGTACGTCGGTCCGTGACGAAAGCATCGGAACTAAAATTGTATATGAAATTTTTAACTAACGCAAAAGAAGGTAATGGAACGTAATAAAAAGTAAAAAACTTTGCTTCGGGAACGTCCAGACAAAGGTAAAATTGAGTGGACCTCTTACCTAACTTTTTTACATATTAAAAACCTATTCATTGAGTAATAACTTCAAAAAATACACGTAGGAAAGTTTTGCATGAAAGGATGGGCTCTCGATGTTTTCTATTTTTTAAATTACATCGATTAAATAATTGATACATTAATTGCAATTAACTTAAACTGAGATTGAAAATGACTAAATCCTGCGTCTAAGGCGCCTGTTTAACGGAAGTACTCGTCATTTCGCATGTAGTAAGCAGCGTATTAATTAACAAGGGCGTTTAAATGTATCGCGCAGCGGTTATAGTTTGAGCGAGTTTCTGAAAGGAGAGGGGGATATGTCTTACGGGAAAGGCTGTGACGGATGGAGAGAGAGGGATGAAGAGTGGAAGCGATGCGCAGTGAACGCGAATCACCCGGATACGGAAATCGGCGGTTTCAGACGTAGTGAGGAAACTCCAAGTTAACAAGTCTCCACTCGATTTGGCACGAGCGAAATGCTCGTCTAGCATACTAGAACATTGTGTTTTTTTTTAACTAAAATTCAGGTGTTACAGGATTCCTCGGAATTACCGTTGGTATTGTGTTGCGGTTTCTTCATTAATAATACCAAAAATATATATATATGCACTAGCTGATTTCCGGGGAAATTATATATTTAATTTAGTTTACTTTAATTTAATGTCTAAATCGGTCTACGTGAAGTCGGTATTGTCTCTGTTCTGAAATTTCTACTGTTTCTGTAAGTTATCATCATTTTAGACACATTATGACTATTAATGTTTTTGTTTCTATGGTGTTAAAAACTTTTGATCACTTTATGACTTGAACCTTCCGATTTTAGCTAATTACAATCCAACTTGGAATTGCTTGCATCAAAGAACGTCATGTCAAATTTGGTCCATGTAATCCTTCCCGTTTTGTAGATTAACAGACATAAATAAACTTTAGAAAATATGTAATAACGAAAATAAATGCAGTAATCACGTAAGCATCTTTGAGTAATGCACGATAGTACTACGTATTCATTAATTATTCATAGAACTTGTTTGAGAACAAACTCAAGAGATTTCAGAATAGGTTGATTATTTTTTCAACACTGATTAAAATTCGTACACGCTGAACACATAAACAAAATAGGTTTAAATAAGAATTTCCTAGCCATTTAAATACATTTTATCGATTAAGGCAAAAGATAAAACGTCCTACTAAAATTTCATGCCTTTCTAGATTATAATACGTGGTAAAAAAAAATATTCAGCGAAATAGTCGTATAGTTACTAACGAAAAATGCCGCGTTGAATTACCGGTTTTAGTTATATTATAGCCACGTATAGAAATTAGGTATATTCAGAGAAGAAGGTTTGAAATCGAATTTTTTTATTCCAAACTTCTATTTCATCGGTAAAATTTTTCATATGATCACATCGGTAATTTATGAACGACAACATCGTTCTAAACTTAACAGATTGTTTGGTACCCTCACATGCGACCGAAGCCTAATCGTGTTAACAACGCGCTCCATCTTCTCTAGGTCCCAATACGGATTATATCATGCCAGTCCACACGTCCACACATTCCATCACCACATAATACCGGTCCACGTTTGAAACTTAATCGAGTCTCCTTGACGCGGTTGAACTTGGAAGCGCACGATGCAGCATGGCGGAAAGGGCTCGAGGGAGGAATGGGATGAAGCGACGGCGGCAATGCAAGCACTGCAAATGGTCTCGTAATGCGGAGAAAGGGTTGGAAACGAGAAGAGGTAAATGGTAATCTCCGCGGATGGAGGATCGTGCGCGGAGAGAGAGAGAGGAGGGCCAAAGAAGAGATGGAAGGTTTTAAGGGCAGTGAAAAAAATGATGAAAGAGAGACGGGAAAAAGCAATAAATAAAAATTGAAAGTTGAGAGAAATTGAGGGAAAGGCCGAGAGAAGGAGGTGACGTGAGATGGATAGTGAGAGAGGGAGAGATCTGAAGATTCCAAGGGATAGAGTAAAGGATAGAGGTACTAAGGATGACGAGCAAGAGCGAGATATATAGATGTGAGCAAGGACGCAAAAGGAAGAAGTAAGAGGTGGATGAAGACGGAGAAAATCTAAATACGTTTCTCGTTCACTATCCTCTCTCTCTTGCCGTCCTACGATGAGTGGCCATAGGTAGCAAACGGTTCAGATAGAGTAATCGATAGAGAAAATTAACATTTACTTTTGAAATTTTCATTTAAAAAACATCTAATCGGTGTAATACTAATCGCATTAATCTTTCCATTACTTTTCAAAGAAATAAATTGAAACTCACAGAAAACTAATTGAAAATTAAAAGCTTATCTCGATTGCGCAAACATGGACCTATTGCACATTTAACTCTGCAGAAACTTTTCATTTGATTCCAATTTATTTTTGCACGCTTATCTTTGTTTTTAATTTAAAATAAATTGCTTCAAATTTATTTCTAATTTTTAATTAGCCCCTCTTAACCTATCGCGATTTTGCGCTTAAACATAAACTCAACACAACGAAAGGCAAAAACCAATTAAAACGAGGATGCAAATTGGAAATGGAGATTAGGGAAAAAATCCTGCACTTGATCCGAGTTTTATTTCCGGTCGAGTAAAGAGTTTTCCTCTCCTCTCCTCCCTTTTGAATCCACATCATGCTCCCAAGCATAGGAAACTTCATTACTCTAAATCCCATCTCTTCTAAAAAGAGAAGGAAATTAGAGAGAAAGACGGCGGCGGAAAACAGAGAAAGAAAGAAAAGGGTCGTGCACCGAGAGAGAGGGGAGGAGACCGTGCACGCTGCACGTGCAACATGGAGGACATCTCATCCGGCCACGTGGAGACCACTTCCGCACGAGCTTCGACCGCGACCTCCCGTGCCGTCCGCTTGCATCGGCCTCGTCCCCAAGCACTCTCTCTCTCTCTCTCCTCCGTCCCTCTACGCCGCAGGTCCAGAAATTAAAAGGGAGGATTATGAGAGGGGTGGTTGTGGCGGTCAAGAGAGTGCAGGACAGAGGCGACGTAGACTGTTGAGAGGTCACGGGAGGTCAGTGGGTTAGTCGCGGCACCACCTGCGTGTGAGTGAGGGCGGACGAGGAGGTGGTGCTTTAACATCAGAACTACGCAGATCGGAAGCGGGAGATGCGTTTGCGGGAATCAATTGGATTGTAAGGACGGTGACGGGAATGGATGGAGCGGATGATCCCATCGCGGCGAAACGTGGAATGAAAGAGAGAGGTGGGAATCAGCGACGCCTGCGACGCCTGCCGGGCGAATTGTCCGTTTACGAGCGTTTTTGCCGAGTTAAATCAGCCGCGCAAAGCTTTTTGGACGATCGCGGTGAAAATGGCGATATATTTGCGTCCATCACGCCAGTGACAGATGGCAACCCCTCGAATTCGAATCAATTTGAACGCGAACGTTAAAAAAATGTGTGACAACAGAATTAGATTGCATACATTGGATGAGTAATGCATGAATGTAATCAGCCGTGGATTCCAATGAAAATTTATTACATACAAACATTCGCCTTGCCATTATAAATCTCACGTGTATTTAAATGTCATATTTGATCAATTAGAAGTCATCCTTAATCTCAATGTATGCAGGTAATTTTTTTTAATCGTCCATCTAGTGATGTAGGTAATTTCAACCTCAATTAATATTGTCTCAATGATTTAGAATAAATACATTCTCCTTTTATTTAATCGAAACTAAAAATATCAATTTCGTGAGTTATTAGATCTTGTATTAACCGATTTAGCTTGGCAACGGGATTTATACTGACAATATGGAATTGCGCACGTGATTCTTCTCCTAAAATATATATACATATACACATATATATATATATATGATGGCAAATACGAGGCACGCGTGTCAGCTTGTATTTTCTGTATAAAACATGAATTTTCTTGGAGAAGGAGTAAGATAATGGCAGGCGAAAAAATTCTGATGGTTCACAGTACTTTCTTGGCGCGCGACTCAAAAATCTCAAAAATCATTTGCCATCCCTGATATGTATATAATCATCATAGGTAGTCTGTCCGTATACAGGTCCGTGATTATTCATGGTTAAACTTGGTTCGCCATATACTCCTATTTTCCGCAGTCTTCTTCATGTCTTGATAGCTCTCTTTCCCTTTCAAGTCGTCTACCAGCTGAAACCTTTTCCTACTTATTTCTCTTTTTACATCCAGTTTTCCTTCTAGCATTTCTTTAATCATGCTCTCTCTTCTCAGGTAATGCCCAATCCAGTTTTCCTTCCTCTTTTTGATAGTCTGTATAACCGTTAGGGCAGAAACATGGACGCTAAAGAAAAATGATATTAAATACTCGGAATGCTTCGAGATGTGGACATGGAGAAGAATGTTGAAAATAAAATGGACAGATAGGGTGAAAAATGAAGAAGTAGGTACTACGAAGAATAGGAGAGAAGCTAACGGTTATACAGACTATCAAAAAGAGGAAGGCAAACTGGATTGGGCATTACCTGAGAAGAGAGAGCATGATTAAAGAAATGCTAGAAGGAAAACTGGATGGAAAAAGAGAAATAAGTAGGAAAAGTTTCAGCTTTTATACGACTTGAAAGGGAAAGAGAGCCATCAAGACATGAAAAAGACTGCGGAAAATAGGTGTATATGGAGAACCAAGTTTAACCATGAATAATCACGGACCTGTCTACGGACAGACTACCTATGATGATACACACACACACACACACACACACATTTAAACGATCGTGGTAACTTGCTTCTACGGTCAAATTCATAAGTAAATATATTCCATTCATAGGTAACTCAAAGATAAATAAGGTTTATGTAAGGTGTCTAAAACGTCAAAACTAACGTCTTTCATTTAATTTTAATAGAAAGTTAGGTGGTGTCGCGCAGCGGCATTATTTGGTAACGCTAGAGATTAGCTGTAAAATATAGTGAAATGTATCAAGCAAACACATTAGTACACCGGTTTCCAAACTTTATGCCTCTGAAGGAGTCGATATTGTCGTGACTGTCTTAACTCCGTCCATCTACCAATAAATATACAACGTGATTAAAATATTTTCCGAAAATCATGATTTCTGTTGATATTAATTATGAAATAAAACAATGCAATTAAAATTAACCAAAAAATAAAGCATTGGCAATATAACAGTTTTTTGTTTACGCGACCCCTCTGAATAACCTTTTGCGACTCCCCATGGGATCAGGACCCCCAGTTTTGGAACCGATGCATTAGTACATTATTTACAGAAAGCATTTCGTTCATGGATTCATTCGGCGAACAAAATAATTATGATATATGCCAGTGGTTCTCAACCGGTGTGCCGCGAGGAAGGAACTATTGTGCCGCACACTCCGAAGATATTTAATTTTTAACTTATGTATGTATTTAATGTACAATAAAATTATACAATTATTGCTTTACCAATCGTAGCAATCTAATATAACTGCTACTTTTACTTGTTACGCCAGTTTTTATCTTTAAAAATGAGTATTTACGCAGTGAAATTAATTAGGGGTAGTTTATGTGCCGCGATGTTCTTAAACATGCATGAAGGTGTGCCGTGGAGCAAAAAAGGTTGAGAAGCACTGATATACGCTTTATAACCTGAATACACCCTTCCCTCGAAATGGTATACTTTTTCGCTTTGTATACTTTACTTTTAACAGGGTTGTCTGTTAGTGAGCACCTCGGATTTCCTGGCCATAAATATTGCTTAAGCATAATTATAAACGGCATCCAAGTATTGAAAAGAGAAAAAAATAGTTCGACTCAGATTATTGCATGAGATTAAGGAAACAATGCTAAATACGTTGTAACTAAATTATGACATATTGAGATCAAAACCCGTTCTAATGTAACCTCCTGTATTCTCAAATACAGTAAAACTCGTTTATTACGAATTTGAGGGGACCGACTCATTGCTTCGTTATAAGCGTGACTTCCTTATATACGAGAAACATGGTTTTTGGCCTATACATCCCATATAACACGTATACACATACAGTAAAAGCTGTGCTATCCGGCTATTTAGAACCGGCCACCCTTAGATACCGGCAATTACACAAATACAATTCATTTTGTATTTCTTTTTATTTTTTTATGAATTTTTTGTGAATTGTATATGTGTAATACCACAACTTCCACTTTAAAATTTCTTAAAATATAAGATGTATATATTACGTATTTTCTCCGTATACTTCTGTGGCTGCCGAGTGGTTACGTAAGCCATTTGCATTGTCTAGATGTTTTGGTGTACTTCTACAATTTCCAGTTTTATCGCTTTTTATTATTTAAAAAATTACCCATCCATTGAAAATGGCATCAAAATAAATACCTAAAAGCAAGGAACAGGAGAGAAAAGGTTGGTTTAACGCTAACACAAAAGCTGGAGCTGATCAAACGAATTGAAAAAGGAAAAAATAGAGCAGCCATAGCAAAAGAATTCAACATTGGATCTTCCACGCTCTACGATATCAAGGCTCATAAGGCTAAATTAATGAAATTTGTGTCATCTTCTGAGACGAGTAAATCAATTAATAAACATCATACGCTTCATAAGTCAAAAATGGAGGAACTGGATAAAATATTATATGACTGGTTTTCATAGAAATGTTCAGAAGAATTAAATAATTTCGTCCTTTTCTAAGAGAGTAAATAAAGATAAATAAGAAAGATATAATCCAATAAATTCAATTTTGGGAACAGGTTCACTGCCGTAATCCTCAAACTTCCCGGACGCTCTAAACTTTTCAATAGTCTTTTTGTTTTGCATGTAAGCGTAGCAACGTATGAAATAAGAATGGGTAAATAGTGTCTATATCTGACTACGTGTGGAAGAATTAAAATGGAAAATGCAAACCCCATGTAGTTATGTTTGGGGAGTACGATAGTGAACCTAAGCCCAATTTTGTTTGGTTATTGCTAAATTTGCGATGTCAAAATCGTAAAACGCTCACCTGTACGGATATTTCTCCTAATCGGCTTTCCACAATCCCCAAGATAGCCGAATAACACAGCTTTGACTGTATTTGCAGTGAGTCGACTTACATACCGTACTTACATATGCAGAATTAGCGCTAGGTTAAGGCTTCTGGAGAAATTTAGTTCGGATGTTCTCTTAGAGGAGGTCTCAGGAATATTAGAGGCACCTACGTACATGGTCAGGCACGATAACCAGAGTAAAATGCGAGAGATCGACTGTAGCACCGAGAGATATCAGAGCTCGTTTTTCCCAAGGACCATACGGGATCATAACAGGAGAGTGATTCCCACGAGGGACGTTATTAGGTAGGTTTTGGTGTGCTGCACCCCCTGCCACCCACCATTCTGGTGATTTGCAGGGTATCATGTAGATGTAGAAAGAGATGCTTATCAACTTCGCGGCATGTAAAATGTTCGACTGCTATTACATACGATTTTTTAAATGGTCAATTAATATTATTATTATGGTCATTAATTTACATAAACATTTCACATTTTTAATATCAATTTCAAAACAAAGGGAGCGTGGAAATTCGTATGGAAGGAGTAGATGGGGGAAGGGGACCTCTACGAATAAGTGTGCGGTAAACGGGCGGAAACTATTCATTACTTATCGCTCAGCTCGCCAAAATTCGTTATATACGGGGCATTTTTTGCCACGGGACCAAACATTTGTTCGTTACAGCCGAGAATTCGTAAAATACGTGTTCGTTATATCCGAGAAATTTAACCAGTGCCCTTATGGAGAAGTTCAAGGGACCGAAACATTTCTTCGTTATAGCCGAGATTTCGTTTTAGCCGTGATCGTTATAAACGAGTTTTACTGTATAAGCATATCCCACTTCTGCTTTACAATATTTTTACAAGAACGCATATACAGTGAAAAACGAAGGAAGAGTGCATTGTAATCCTACCGCAAGCGTGCATTACAAAGAACTAAAAAAATATATGTTCATTTGTGAGCATATACGTAGTGAAGTTTTCATCAATATCTTCATTTGTTTAAGCAGAAAAGGAAACGATAAAGTATAAAAGATATCTGGCGCAAGGAAGAAGCGCTTAGGAACAGGGAAAATTGATTTAGCGTTGACCTATAACTTTGCGTAGTAAATTTCGACCTACTCCGTCAAAAAAAAAAACAAGAAAACATCTAAATACCTGAGGACGCAACCGTTAACGGAATTCCACCTATGTGGCAAACTCCAGATGCACGGAAAACTTCCGAAATTTATTGCCGTAGTCAAAAGAAATCGCTCCCTACGTCGCGGAATCACATTCCAATTAACTTCTTTTCCGATGCGACGGATATTTTTTTCTCCGCCGTCGACTATCTACTAGGTTACGACGTATCTTAAAACCCCAGAAGGAAAAAAAAAACGCTTTTCCCCGGGAACAAATCCGCTTTTTATATCCCTCTAACCTACAACTCACGCCGATTATCCGGGTTCAGTCCGATAAAAAAATACATAACGTACTCATTTTATCCTACGTCCTTCCTTTTTTTTTTTTTTTTTAAAGCTTAACAGAGAGGAGTTATAGGAAAAGGATTTTGCATGCGTCCGCAGCTTATCTACCACAATGAGGTGTGAAACGAGAGAAGCTTGAATAAAAAAAACCTAGAGAACCGGAATTTAAAAATCTCCCGTGTTTTCACGTAATTCTTCCTCGGTTTTTCTATATCGCGCTCTTTCTTTCGTCGTTTCCTTCCACGTCCTTACCTCTTTCCCTCTTTTTTTATTATAACGGGCTTTTTCCCTCGTCCTCTTCCGCTCCTTACCTTTCCATTTCATTTTCCATTCGGATCTTATTCCCCGATCCATTTTACGACGTCTATCAAAGGCTCGCGTAACCTTTAGAAGTTTTCTTCTCACCCTTCTGAGTGCCAAGTATCTCTCTCTCTCTATCTTTCTCCGTACTTTCGTCTTCCCTCTCTCTCTCTCTCACCACTCCACCCCATCTCACTCGCGCTTCTTTTTTCCTCCTTCCCTTATCTGATTTCATCCTCTCCTAATCATCCTTGTTACCAAACCTCTCTCCTATTATCCTCATCCGCGCGCACACTCCTCTGCTCTATCTTGTTCCGTCGTCGTGAAAACCCATTTTCAATCCTACCTTCCATATCACTCTCTCTTTCTTTTTCAACTCTTTCTGTCTGTCTCTCTCTCCCTTTTCATCCACTTTTCCACCCTCCCGGTCATCGCTTTCTTCTTCCTTCGTACGTGCTTCTGGAGGAAGGGTAGGCAGAAAGAGAGAGAGGGAGAGAGGTCTTCACGAAACACTCGCATCCTCCTCCTTAACTAGTCTCTATCCCCTTTATTTTATCTCCTCCTTCCACTTTTTTCGCACCATAAAAAAAAGGGAGACCCACCCACCCCACCCCCTCCGCTCCTATTTTTCTTTTACTTCAAAGCTACGTTCTCTCTCTCTGTAGGAGAACCTATTCCGGTTCAAACTGTTCACGTGTCTTCGCCTTTCCTTACCAAACTTTTAGCTATTTATTTCTTACGGAAGGTTAAAGGCGGTGCGCATATATCTAATCGTTATAAACGATCGTTTGATCGATAACACGTCATCGAAAATATTCCAATCTTTCGAACGATGCGTAATTTTTGGACAGGCCATTAATTCGTATCCAATAAAAATTTACTTCAACTGTTTTTTAAATACGAATTTGTCTTTCTGAGAACAAGGAAAAAAGTTAAGACCTTTCAGAATATTTATGTATGTTCGATAGATTCAACTTTTAATGTACACCAAGGGATAAAAGATATTTTAAAACTGAAATAGTTCAAGGTTTCTTTGGAAATAAAACCAGAGCGATGTACTAACTTCCGAAGTAATTTTCAAATATTTCTTTTAAGTAATAATATTTTCCTATCGATTTCAGATGCAATCACGCACTCCTCGTCTTATACTATCTTTACGACAAAACGTGGAAAATCGACATCTCTAATCATTTACTAAGTCTCCCTCATCTTGTTTATTCGATCGAAAGGCGGAGAAGAAAATCCGTAGCTTTATTTTCCTAGTCAAAGGAACGATCGCGAGCCATCAGATATATCTCTTGTAACGAGGCCGTGAGCTCCTTATAAAGCGAGTATATCGGTTAGAATTATGTAAAAAAAAAACCTCTTCAACCACTAAGATAGTTGGTTCCCTTGATACGTAGTCATAAGAGGCGGATAAGGAGGAAGACAAAGGAAAAGAGGTTTTCTTTTTAATAAAAGAAACCCAGATCTCCCTTTGTGTTGTGTCCGCGCCTACCTCACCTTAGCACATCCACTCTTTCGCTCTCTCCTCACTCTCCCCCCTTCTCCTCACACGTTCCCTCTTTCCGAATTCCTATTTATAAAGCGCTTTCATCGCCTCGTACTTCCCCATTCCAAAAAAACCTCTTTTCAGCTGAGGCCGGAAAAAGACTCCGGGAATTGTCACGAAGAACACGAGAAGAAGGCTCGGCGACGCTTTTTCCCCCGCCGACACCTGCTTCTGTGTCTAGACCTGGGAATCCATTCCCTTCTTTGCCCATTTCCCCCCTTCCTCCGACTCTTACTATATACCCACCCCACCTTATCCCCCCCTCCCTCTCTCTCTCTCTCTCTCCAACACCCTTATGACCTTTCCTCATGGCCTTGTCTCCATCGCCGTCCCTTCTATTCTCTCAATTCTCCTTCTGGAATTTCCAAAAAAAAGTGAGTTGAAACGAATACCCGCCTTATTTTTTTATTATTTCCTTTGCGAGAGACATGGTGCTATCCTCCTCTTCAACTCCTCCTCCATCACCGCGACTCCTCAACTCCTTTCCCCTCCTCCTCCGTCATTACATCCTAAAACGCTCGCCCCCTCTTCCTATGAGGACTCCGGCTTTTCTTATTTATATTCCAAAAAGATATCTCTTAACGTGGAATCGCGTGTCGTTTAAAGTGATTACGGCCCCTCCGAGGAATAAGGGATGAGATTCGTAATTCCATTTTCGGAGATCCATGTTGGTCTTGTCGTTCCTCCCTCTCCTCTCCCTTCCCATCCACTTACATCCACTAACTCACTGTCTTTCTCGCGCGCCTCTAGGGCCGAAAGAGTTGACTACACGCACGCACACACACACATTTGGCGATATTATGGTTCCACGTGAATTTAAATCTTATGGCCTGTGAAATTCTTCCCTTAAAAACTTAGACATGTTGATTTATGAAAGAGTAGAGCCACCATCGAAGCAAAATATAACAATTAAAAATGAACTTTAGAATAAATTTAATAACAATAATACTGTAGGAAATTATACACTAGATTCTAAAAATTGTGCTTACTATCCGACAATTAAGGCGATGTCAATTTCAGGCAATAATTTTCCAAAGTTGCTATTCTTGTTGTAGCGTTTTACCTGAATAAAATACATTACAGTGACAGACCAATGCGAATATTTTTGCTACTACTCTTTGAACTTATTCCTGTGTTTAATAATACCAACGAGTATTTCAATTGAAACAGATGAGTCAGTTTTTAGAAATAGATTTCATTTATGTTCCTCAATTTTTACTATCGTTTATAAAATCAGTTTATGTAAAACTGATACCTTAAATATGCCAACAATATTTCCCGGATTTTCTCGATAAAGTGTCTGCATTTGAATCCGATGAAAACAATCTTTTTGCTATGCTCATAAAAGAACATTTCCATTCGTGAACGTTTTTACGCAGATCGTACGGAATAAAACTTTTTTCTAGTCCCCTTGAAATGAACCTGCTGGGAACGCAGTCTCCCTATATCTCCATCAGCTTTACGTGTTTCCTTTTTCTACCGAAAATGAAACCGGAAGGATTCTCTTCGTCCTGCGGCTGTAATGTTTCATGCTACTTCGAAATGTAAGGGGGTAAATACCGTTTTCCTATCCGCTATTGTACGCCCAGATTTCCAGAGTTGTGCTAAAACAGCGAGGTTTTAATAAGAATAGAGGATATTTTCCCTTAATAGGTTTAAGTTTATTAAAATAGCTTCCTTTGAGGAAGGCCAGCTGAGAGCGTTCTGGAGGCGGATTATGAAACGTAAGGTTTTAGAACGACTTAAATATAAAATCCGCACAACTAGAAAACAACATTAAATCTCATTTTAGGAAGAAATGACATCTCTCTACTTTCATTCAGATTTAAAACAATCCTTCCCAGAAACACTCGGTTGTTGACAATCCATAATAAGATTGCGGAAATTTTATGCGGATATACCTCATTAACTTCAAAGACATGCATTCATTAATAGATTAAACCACAAAGCAATGCTAAATCTTTGTCATTTCTTTTGCTGTAATTTTTTAAATATTTTCTATAATTCAACTATCGCTGATGTCCCTCGGAATTATTTTTCATAATACAGGTTCCCATTGGCCATGTTGTGGCAAAAATGAAATAGATCAAAGAAAATTTTTAAAACTAAGTTCAAATACTTATTGAGGTAGTTTTATTTTGGGCGTTGATTAAGCAGTTAATATTTCTACATTTATTTTTTAAATTTATTTTGATTTTTTTATTTTTGCTTCCTAATACCAATAGAGGCTTATGGATCAATCTACATGTCCTACGTGCAAATTAATACCTTAAAAAAATATTAAGAGATTTCTTATAGCTGAACTGTTCGCAGTTAAATTAGAATTTTTATCGGTCCAAAAGAAGTAGATTCATTTGTGAACGCGTTGTATAATTTACCTTTTATTTAAAGTTTGGTAGAAATCAAAAGGAAACTAAAATTCCAATCTCGACCAGAATAAAGGCTGTCGCTGTCTCTCTCTCTCTCTTTTTTATCCTTTGCTGGTACAGAAAATACACTCGATAAAGAAAAAACACAAAAGAACGAGCCTAGGGGGCTAGGTAAAAGTGTCCTGAGGGGTCAATCTCACAGTAAGTGCAGCGAGTCACACAGAAGAAAGAGAGAGAGAGAATAACAGCGAATCTCGACTTTATTCTCGGAGAGGGAAATAAATATCCCCCCCCCCCCCCCCCCGCCCTATTCCAGGGGAAAGAGAGTTGGCGTTTGCACTTGAGGACAGAAGTCGTGCAAGAGGCTAGAGAGGGACCTTAGGATCCGTCCAGCCGTGAAAAAGGAGTGTCGTGGTGCACGGGGCGTGTTTTAAAGCGCCTTGAAAAATAGTTAGCGAGGAGGTGGAGTGGAGGGTTGGAAGAGGGGCGACAGAGAGAGAGAGAGTGGAGAGAGGAGAAAACAAGAAAAGAAAGCGGAATAAGGGAGGAGGAACATAGGGAGGGAGCAAGAGGAGAATATGAATAGAAAAGGAGATGGAAAGAAGCAGAAGAGAAAACGGATGAGAGAAATAGATAACATGAGAAAATTTAAGGTGACGAAGGAGTTGGAAGAAGACGAAGGAATAGCAAAAAAAAGGAAGAGAGAGGGAGGGAGGAAAGATGGGGGTAGGAGAGACCGATATAAAAGTGTTTGCGAGAGAAAGAGAAGTTTTCCGCCGACCCCGCCATACACACATACATACATACACACACAAACCCCACCCAGTCCACCCTTAAGAAAGCGTTTTCCAATGCAAAAGGTCTCCCTCGCTTCCCTCTTTCCCGTTCCACTCGGGGAAGTCTCCCGCCTTCTTCCCCCCCCCCCCCCTCCCCCCCTACACACCTCAACCATTCCTCTATCCCATTCTCCCTCCTTCCAATGAAGCCTTGGCCGTGTACCAACTCAGGCGGCAACCGAAGTGACTGGCTTAAATCAACTTGAGAAATGGTCCTGAGGAAGGAGAGAGTAGGAGGAGAAATGGGAGGGAGGCGATTGGAATGAACCGAGCTGGCGTCCGTGCTCGGTGCGTGCGTAAGCGAACCGTAATGCGTGTAGTGAAGATGGGGAAATAGGGAATGATACAAGGTTTGAATGAGGAATTAGGTGTATCGTCCCTAAGTTGTCCGAGGGAATTTACTCCCATGCCTTTTTCTCCTCTCCCTTTTTTTCTCTCTCCATCTTTCACGACCCGTCTCCTCTATTAATCTGCGTGTGCGTGTGTGTTAATCTTTCTTTTTCGTGCAACTTCCTAAAAATAAAAAAGAGCGAAGCAAAGTTGGATTATTAAATCTCGCGGATCGAAAAAGTTTCACCGCACTCGTTCTAAATTTACTGGAAAAAATCTTCTCTCCGTGCTTTGGCGGTCAATTCTTAGGAACTATTAAAGCCATGAAAACGTGGGATAAAATTGCTATTCTTGTGTATTTTCGCAAATTTCGCTCTAAACTTTTTCTCTGAACAGACTTTATAAGTTCAGCTGTTAAGTTGTTTTACTTGAAGCGTGTGAATACTTGCACATTCATGTATACGCGTGTACAACGTTTTGTAAGAAGGGAGGTTTTTCTTTTTCCCCTTTCAATAAATAAAACTCGTCGACTATCGCAAATAAAACTTTGGCGTCGCATTTCCTGAGGTGGTCTCAAATGTCATGTTTTTAAGGCATTCGTGAATAAAGTCCATGAGCTTCAGTTCTTTCTTCCTATTGAAAATAAATAAATATCCGCAGACAAAATGCCAAGTTCTTAAGCACACAGGATTCTAACAGTTTTATTTTTCGTCATTTCAATAGGGCCTTTGAGAAAAAAAACATTTATGCATATTCTCAAAACTTGGTTCCCGGTAAAATTCGACCACTTAGAGATTCGATCAGAACCATCAGCGTAAGTACTTCAAAGAAATCTTCTCGGATCCGGTATTTTTCACGCATCAAGTATTACATAATATTTTCTACGACTCGCTCTAGTTAATCAGACGCAGGTGACGTTTCCCACGCACTCAGCATATATTCACGCTTAAATACGAAACATACAGAGACATCATTCCCAGGATAAAAAATCTCCTGGAGACAGGAACGGGCCACGTCGTTTTTTTTTTCGTACAAATACCACAGCCTGCAGAAGATTAGGCCGACAGAAGAGAAATGACTGCTGGTTAGTAAAAAAATCACAATTTCACGTAAAAGCAACACAAGGTATCGGAATTGTTTATTAAGCTTAATTCTTCCTCCTTTTTCTTGCCATCCGCTAGTTGAAAATTTCCCTTGGTAAGAATTACAATAATCTCTCCTTTCTAAAAACGAAATAAATCTTTCCTTTTCCAATAGCATTTTACCACGACAATTCAATACACACAGGCTTTTCTTAAGAACACTTCTAGACTAGATGTTTCAAATAAAGTTCTCAACTATTTCCGAGACTTCCAGTTTCTTAAATATAAAAGTAGAACTTACCATGAAAGTATGTTTTTTCCTATAATAACATCGACCAATCTATATGATATATCGTATCTTTTTATTGATTTCATATCCTAGTGTCGAATTTTACTTCTTGGAAACCAAGACGTCATGGTGTTTATTTTTGTGTTAATTAGATAGCAGGAAAAAAACTTACTATAAATCTGTTACACTCAATCTAAGGAAATTATAAGTAATAAAAACTAAAATACTTTAGAGAAATTTTCGGACTGAAATAAGTTAAAAACTACAATACATATTTCTTTCACTTCCCATTATTATATTACACTAATTCTTCTCAACTTTACCGTTTCCCTATAAGTTTTATTTTATAAAACCTATTCCTCATTAAAAAATGTAGTAAACTCCCTTTATTTTTTACTGTTCCTCCACTCACCGAAAGGTTTCCTGAAACTCGAACTCAATTACAGCATTCTTCTGAGCAAGAAGGAGACCTTTCTTGCAACGGGATATAAATTGCGACTGGCAGTGGAGGAGGAAAGGATATAATGTTTCCCTAATATCGATCCTAAATTAACAAGAAAGGAGAGCAGTAACTTTAAAAAATACATCCTCTCTCTATTACTATAATGATATTTTAAATTAAAAAAAGGAAAGCCTGCCTTTATATCGCTTTATTTTCCTCGAAAATTTTTTTTAAATAATACACGACGAAATCTTTTCATCGCGGAAATTTTTTACGCCATAATACCTTCCAAACATGAGCTGCCTATTACAGAAATTTTCTCCCATTTAATCCATTACATTCGTTTGTTTATTTTTGACTGAATCTGCGTTATTTGAAAATCCATGGAGATTAAATTACACGATAAAAAGAAAAACGGAAAATGTCGAGCAGTAGCATCAGGAAAGTGAGTCGACTAAATTAACACAGAGACACTACCTTAGTATAAAAAAAGGCTTATTATTTTTTTATGGCATTATTTTTGCATAACCCGCTTCCTTTTCATCATCCTCTTTCGACGTTTTACCTCCCCGTAGCTCAAAAAAAAAATTTTTTTTCGATCCCGCCTTAATTACCCGGCTCTTCGCCTAGTCCCTCTCCTACCTTCTCCTTCGCTTCGAATACTCCACACTCACCTTCATCCCCAACCCCCTTCCCTAATGCCTTGCTTCATTTTTTTTCTGTAAACCTCGCCACTCCGATGTGCTTTTGAGATGCATATTCACGTCCTCCGCCGCCGACTCCATCCCTCTCTCTCCTAGACCTTGCCTCTTTCCGCGCTGCATCGTGCTGCAAACTCGCAGTCATTTGCGGACAAAACTGCCGAGCGCGCGCGCTGACGTAAAGAGAGGAGTTCTCTCTCTCCCTATCTATCTTTTTGTCTCTATCCGCCTATCTCGTTATTTCTCGCAAGAGCACGGTGACACGGAATCAAAAGGGGATGGCGTGTTTGACTTCCACGCACCACGTCGTAGCGGCTGGTTTGCCGCGAATTGGCTGCGGCGTTACGTCGCGATGAGCTTAATGGAGATGGGTGGGCGTGTTGCGGGAATGATGACGAGAAAATCGCAGGTATTAAAAAAAAAATATGGAGAAGAAAATATACGCTTCCCTGATCGTGGAGGTGCATTATCGAGCGATGCATCGTCATATTTTTAGAATAACTTCCCTCGCGACTTCGCTTATCCCGGCCTAATTATACTAACAGGTATGGCCAGGGTTGCATACCATCCAGGATACGTTTTTATAAGCGCACTGTAGCGTAAATGCCCGTGAAAAATGATGAGAAATCTGAATAAATGTATTTATTTATTTTTTGCGCCGTCTTTCCTCTCTTTCCTCATATTCCACCATATCTAGACACCATATCTACGCGTAATCAGCAACAATGTGGGTGTTCTCGATGACGAAAAGATTTTTCCCAACAGAACTGTTCGCGTTTAAATCAAATTTTTGGATCGATTCCATGCATATTTGACAATCAACGGTAGGGACGTGTATTTTCTTTCATTATGGTGTTTTTTCATTCAAATCCCGAATTTTTGCGATGGTTGCGATCATTATAAGCAACTTTAAAATTCAAATAAGAAGTACCCTTGGTCGAGCCATAACCATCCTCCGAAATATATTTTATTTTTTGGCCGGCGTGATAAAAGGCAGCGAATGAAAATAATATTACATATTTTCTCCGCGAAGAGAAGATTTTTAAAAAATATCTATTTTTATATTTGTTTTATTGTTTTGTTTACCTAAAATAAGTCAATTTTGAAATAATACATTTATCAATGATCTTTAACAATTTCTCAAAATCATACAGTTTATTAAAACAACCCCTTCCACGCAATCATATCGGAATTTTTATATAAAATACATATTTATGGATAGTTTTCGGTTATTCAACTCAAGAGAGAAGCAATGTGAGTAAGATATACAAATTCTTATGGTTTACGTTTAAAGACGGCAAAACTGCGTATACAAGAACTTTCTTAGCATAAAAAATCCTCAAATGACCATAAACCTTCTATAATTGTCTCGCAGGATAATAAGGGGATGCGTGCCTAGAAAACTGAACACATTTCTTACAGTAAATTATCTATAAAACCCTATAGCATAATAGTTGATCCGTCTATTACTAAGAAATCCCCATGTAATAATTTTCAATCTAAACTATTAACATTATGAAAAACATATCGCGTGATAAAATATGATAATTTATTCACTAACATAAATTTTTGAATTTTAATTTTTCTTAATCCAAGTCTTTTAATAAAAGTCGAAGTTATCTATAAAGTTTCCTTATTAGCATTACTTTAATAAAGTAAATAAAATCTTTTTAAAAGTTTCTGCATAATACCTTCCAAGTTTTTACCTTAATCCTCAAATAATCAGCGCAGGAAGTACGAAAAACAACTGCGAAAAGACGGATTTCACCCATAAATCATGCTAAGTACTATATGCAGAGAATCATCACAAAGCTCATCGAAGCCTTCGCGGTTTCACCAAAAGATCAAATCCACATATTAGCAGATTCATCTCCGTGCAAAATACGAGCCCTTTTGGGCGAAGAGAATTCAAAAATACTCCCAGAAAATTGCGCTACACCGGAGCTCACAGGCTGAGGCAACAGGAAGCTGCGCCGGTGATAAGCGGATGAAGGCGGTTAGATTGGTTGGTCGCGACGGGGCGGAGGGAGGGAGAGGACGTCCCACGGGAACACACGAGGAATTGGAATGGGGTTTGAAAGGAGCAAAAAGGGGGCATGGGAGAACGCTTTTGTGCGAGGAGGGCAGGGAGAAGGGAAGACAGCGACGCAGCCTATCGGAGTTATGGCTTCCGCTACGTCAGCGGAAGATTTCTTCGTCGAAATCGGCAGGCAAAAGGGTTTCGGTAGAGCACCATCTCCGGCGTGTGTCAGGAGAGACTCGGAAGGAGGAGAGTGGGAGAGATGAGGAGGACGGTATCCTAGGCAACGATGAAATAGGTGCTTTTGAGCCGGGCGAACGCCCTCAAAGTGGAAGCGGAGTATTGGCAAAGTTATTGGGAAGCTGTGATTGCGGTACACGGCGTTTACTTAGTTGCCCTATGAGGAGAATATTACGTCGAATTCGATCCCTTTTCTTTGGTGCACCCCAAAGTTATCGTCGTCGGAACGGATCTTTTAGTCCTGCGGCGTGATATTAATCTTCCTACGTTACGCTGGCGAAAATTGGGTCCGCTCAGATTGGGAAACCGATAGCGTAATGTCTAACATCTTAAGGATGACAGTAAATCTAGCTGTTGTTTGCCTTTAGAACGGGAAACTTAGTAATTGGTGCTCGTCTTATAAAAAGTTATATTATATTATAAAATTATACTTTCGTTCTAATTTTATCTAAGATAGTCTATCAATGCATAGTATTTTTAACGTTTTTCAGCTTGTAACAATTTCGAACAAAAATTTCTGCATCAAAATCTATCGTCCAAGTCAAAGGGCCTTTCATCATTTTTGGAATTTCTTTTTAAATCAAAAGAACCTATCCGGCGTTAGAACGAAGTTTACCTGATTATGCATAATTTCAAATAGCAATGTTATCAAATTAAAAACTTAAGGTGTACAGCATGGCATATTCCGTATTTATCCGAAACAACCAAGTATGAACAATCACCTGACATTTCTCCCGACTCGCGACGACTCCCAAATTGGCGAAAACAATTTAAGCCGAGGATAATAAAGTAACTTTTGCGAAGAGAAAGGTTATTCGGGAGGAATAAAATTAACTCTAGTCGAAATGAAACGCTTCCTTCATATATTAAATCCCTTGTTTCGTCCCGTCACATAATTCCAAATTTCAGCAGCCGCGTTATTTAATTTAGTCAAAGCGTGAAAAAAAAACTCCTGTGCGAGAGCTATCGAGACAACAACAAAAAACGAGGGAGGGTGTTTTTCCCGAGGTTTTCTGAAGCGTTCTCTCTCGATTCGAAAGAAAAAAAAACTCTTTTGTTCGCAGGATTGAGCGATTAAAGACATAAATAAAAGCGAACGCGAAACAAAAGAAAAAAAAAGAAAAATGAGGGTTCTTTTTGAGAAATATATATTCCCAAATGGACGGACATTCGAAACCGAGAGAGAGAGAGAGGGGGGGGGGGGTGGAGAGAGCAGGGAGAGAACTGAAACTTTTATAAAACAAAAGAACTCGTTCTGTGAGCAAAACAAAATACATTCTTTCTACCGAGTTCGTTTCCGCGCGACGCGAGAGAAGCGAGAATGACTGGGAGGGAAAGAGAGGGAGAGAGTTAATTGAAATTCATTGTTAAGCCGAGCACAATAGTTTCCTAATTTCTCAAACGTCTTAATTAAAATCCGCTGATTACTCGAGGGGGAAGGGGGAGAGAAAACGGGACCAAAAAAAACTTCGTTAGAATCGTGTACTCAAAATGGATAGCTGTAATGAATTGCATAACAAATCTCCAAGGATGATGCACGCGAAAAGATTTTATTGAAAAAACAGCGGTTCTGAAAGGGAAAAATGGAAGAGAGCCGTCGTCAATACGCTTGCGAATTACCTCGGAGTTCCCCCGCCGTCCAAACCACCCGAGGATTTCCCGCACGAGCTAAGCCCAACTTATGTGTATATTTTTCTCGTCTCTTAATTAAAATCCCTTTCAGCGCCTTTTACAAAAAACATGTGCACGTGTCATCAGTTTTTCAGCGTTTTGTTTCCTAAAAAGAATCGATCATGTATTCGGTTTGTCTACCCGTCTGCAAGGGCAATTTCTCTGTAATCCTACCACCTGAAGAAGACAAATTTGCAGGATATGTTGGCTTAAATGAATTCCAGACGTGGTAAAAATGTGGTAAATCTACCTGCTGAGGAGTAATCGGGGGAGGGGGGGGGGGGGGGCGCCTTATATTATTTGCAAAAAAAAGTTATCTCGACTTATTTCTCATGTATAGCGCAATTAAGATACAACCTGAACGGGTTTTACTAATATAAAAACGTGAAACATCGATAAATCCCTTTCTATAGAAGCTATAATGACAACAGGAGAATGAAGCGATAATTCTCGTGTTAACAATAGAGACGGTGAGCTAAAAAAATTAATTCGTGGCCTTCCGTAAAATGTGTGACATGCGAGCCAAAAAATAACAAAAAAATGCAAAAAATGAAATGTTATTTTTCCTTAAATAGCCAAATACCATTTGAATATCAATCGAAAATATTTCAAAAAAATATACATTTAGAAAAAAATAAACTTGAGACACACTACTGTTGCTTCTTGTCCTTGATTAATATTACTAGAACTACGCATTTAAAGTCAATTTACACAGCACGCGTTTCGATAAATATTTTCAAACCAATTAAAAGTGAGTCTACAGAATATTTCGAACACTACTTCATAAAAAAGCATGCCATACTTCGTTTACGCTCACAATTAAATATCTTGTTGGCATTTTCTGAAATAACAATACCTGGGAACCCCCAATAATGTTTTCTCCTTTTAATAACATATAAGCGCGAAATGGAACGAGAAAAATTAAAGGACGGGGAAGTGAGTTGCCGGTCTGGGCGAGGATGGCCGAACTGAGAAAAGCTGGAGCGAGGAGGGGCGGGGGAGGAAAGAATGCAAAGGGAAGGCAAAGAAAAAACGGTGAAGAAGAAGACCCGAGTAAGTAATTGTACGCTGAATATTTCATCGGTGCGTGGGAGGGTAGTGTGGGGGAGTGAGAGACGGAAAAGAACGAGAGTGAGTGTGAGAGAGGTGGAGTTGGAGGGAGACAAGTTCCTTCGAGGGAATTGGAGAGTGGCTGAGAGAATGAAGGGGGGGGGGGGGAGGTGAAGTGGGAGATAACGGAGTGGGATGGACCTGACACAAAGAAGGAGTGAATGGAGAAGGGGTGTTGAGATGTGTTGGATCCGAGAAGAAGGGACTCGTTACCTCTTCTTCGGCGTCTGCCAAACTCTTTAACCCTCACACCAATCTCCTCCCACCATCCCCTTCCCTCAGTTACCGATACGCCGGAACCTCTTATTCCTCTCCTTTCTCACCTCCTCTTACATCCTATCTTCCCTCTTGCTTCTTCATTCCTCCAAAAAAAAAAAAAACACACCCTCTTTCGCCTTGATGCTCTCTACAGAAAAAAACAAAAAAAACAAAAACGTCTCGTGCAACTAACGCAACGGACGGACCCGTCTTAACTGCATTAGAAAGGTGGTCTCAGTTTGCTTCCTTGAGGCACTCCTTTTTCCTTCACTAAAGCGCGGGCGGTTTCGGATAGAGACGAAGCACGTTAAAAGGGGGAGGGAGTCTTTCGGGCGTTTGAAGTTCTTACTCGGTTTGGTACCGGGCGGTTACTATAATGACGCAGGGATAATACACCAGGAGGAAACCATTATACAGGCTATTTCGATACCCATAGGAGATAATGAGGATTAAGGATGCTTGGATTGGGAGATAGGGAGAGAGCGTGGGGAGGAGGAATAGAAGAGAGTAGGTTCCGAAAAGAACGGAATGGGAACGTAAGAGGGATAATAGGAGTAAAACGGAGCCGTTGGATTAGGAGATTAGCTTCGGTAGCCATGATAATCACGCTTGAAGTTAACTGATACAGATGGAAAGGGCTTAACCCAATCTGAGAAACGTCTCTCACCATCTGAGTTTCTCTTCATTTCCGGACCATTAGAACACTCTGTTGTCTTCCTACGCCATTCTAACCCACAAGAGGTAAACAATATTAGTAGAGGAAAAGTAAGGTTTCTGGGACAAAATCCAAGATGGCGGAGACTAGACAGTGGCGTCACCTTAGAAAACCAGAACTAAGAAAGTGAAAGCATGCAGTACGTTGGAGGGGGGGGGGGGGGGGGGGGGGGGGAGGGGGGGGGTGCCTCGTGTAGACTGCTTTCTATGGTGATAGATGTGGCGAGGGGTGCGCCAAGTATGTCGCGAGTTGTCTGAGGATGGGGGAGGTCAACAGCCTGCGGTGATGGAATGTGAATATCTCACAACCGAAGGAAATAGAAAGCTGAGATGGGGGCACAATTTATTTTTTGAGAAAAAGATTCCTTCGGGCTGGGATCGAACCAGCGACCTTAGGATGTACAGTCCACAGCTCTACCTACTGAGCTACCGAAGGTTCGTATTGAATAAATATATTTTATTGGTTTGCTGATGCGAGATGTTGAAATAAAAGAATAGCGGACAAGTTTGAACAGTTTTATTTTCCAAAGAATATTATGACATTTCAGTTCTTTTTATTAATGAGCAAGACATTGAAAATTTATCATCCTCTTCCTTAGGATCATCTTCGTTTTCCCAACAATATACATTTACGCCACATTTGCAGCAAATTGTAACATCTGAAAATCCAGCATAAATAAATCCAAAGGCAACCATCTTGCAAATATTGAAAATAATTTTTTGGAAAACCATCAAATGTAAAAAGTCTGTGTTGCTCGCTTTGAATATTAACGTATTGTTCAATGCATAAATGAACTCGCCACCTCTATGTCGAGGTAGCATGCAATTCACGCCCAAGGACGGTAATGTTTTCATCGATGGGCATCCGAAGACTTATAGGTTTATAACTCTGCATCCTAAAATCGATGAGATGAATTTACATTTTTCTAAACTCATAACAAAGACTAGGCGGTATCCTGAGGCATATCTCAATAAAACTGTTTTGAAAGCCAATTCATTTTGATGGATATTAAAATTAATTTGAGAAAATAAGGGGTAAGGGTGTTATTTGAAATGAGAAAACGTCGATCAAGTTTTAGCAAGTTTATTTTTAGTATTCTCCAGAACTTCCAAATGCGTTTTCTCCTCTCTCAGTACTTTGAATTGTATTTGTTTCTGTGAATATAATCTTACTCAAAAATTTTTCAAAAATAATTTGGCATACTTTCCTCCCTATGCATACTTCGAAATCGGTATCACTATGATTGAATAGCAATACCTTAATTTCACCCTTATAATCGGGGTCAATAACACCCGCCCCCACCTCAATACCATGGTTCACAGCCAAGCTTGACTTTGAGCCCAATCTTCCATACACACCTTCCGGCATTTCAATTGCAATACCAGTTCTTATTAATACACTACTTCTTTTCTTTATCATACAATTTTCAATACTTCTCAGGTCGTATCCGGCTGGCGAACCATAGCTCCCCTCAGGTAAACAGGCTGCAGCATTCAACTTCAGAACTTTTGCTTCCATTACTGTTATATTTAATGGAAAATAAGATGGTGGTGAAGTAGTAAATAGTACATTACTTTTTTATACATTTTTATTTATTTATTTCCACTATAAGTGTCCCACATTTTTTTATTACATGAAACTTTTTCTCCAGCGGACACTTGTTATATTCCTCCACCTCAGCCTCTGTAATATTACAATATTTCCTTGGGAGAAATATCATTCCCCTCCAAGAAGGCACATCCCAATCACTTATTTCCGCGGATACCGCCGGACCATACATCGTCACGGTTTTTTTCAGGCTATTAATCTTATATGTATGCTCCTCTTTCAAGTCCTTCGTCTTAACATATGGGATGTACTCTTGCAGGTTGCTGTACTTCTCCCTCAGAGAATTCATCTACATCAAATAATATGAGAAACTTATTACTTCTGTTAATTTTAGTAACCTTTTGGTTTTATAAGCAACAAGAATATAATATGGTATGCTTACTGGGAAGAGATGAAGGCGGAGAACGAACGCTCGAGAAGTAAACGGTGATATCGGTCTGAGAGATGCAGAGGTGAACTAACTACTAGGTGAAAGAAGATTGATTCATTAAATAAAATACGTAGTTTTAATTTTTTTGAGTGAGTTAGTGTTTGTAAAAGTTAATTCATACTTACCGTTTTTAATTTAGATGGATATTATGACAGCTTCGTAGACTTGGAGTAGACTTGCAGCAGGAGGAGAGTAATGCAGTAATTCCAAAGGTGTACTGATAACTTTGAGGTTAGAGCGTTAGGTATTTATACGCTATTCTATTTGCAGGAAATTCTGGGGGAAGTGAAAGGCTTCTAGGCGTATCCAGGAAATCTAACCCTTTCACTATTAACCTTTAAGTGGAACACCTATCATTATTTCCGCTTCTATATGCCAAAACTCCTTTCACCATCTTAAGGTCTTACACTTCTTTTAAGTACACTGCTAAATACAAGTGTATGAAGTAGGGGGGTGGGGGATAGAGTATATATATTGATGGGTTCTAGCGTTCATTACCACTCATCGAGTATAGCAACGGAGTCGATGCGTAACATCCAGTCGAGGAATCTCAGAAGAACCAGAAAAAGAATATCGGAAGATAACTGCGTGAAGATTGCCATCATCCTGAAGTTGAGGTAATTATTGTTACATACGCAACATCTTAAAATATATCATAAAAATTTTATATTTACAGGTTAAATTAGCATATTGAAAAGAGTACCCGAGTGCTAAAATTTACCGATTCCAAATATCTCCCCTCTTTAAGAATAGTAGGAAGGTTTATTTAAATATAAAGCCTCACCAAAAACAATTCAAACGAAATGGAGGAGCTTAACAGGTTTCAAACATTATTGCTAGTCAATCATGGGTATCTACGATATGAGAGAACTGAGTAAAAGAATGAGTGTTATGTGGGTTGCGTACATATAAGGGTGAAAATTTTGAAAATTCCATAACTTCCTTATTTTTTAAGTTAGAGGGTTAAGATTTAGTATAAGGATAGGAAGGGTTTCGGGGTAAGTTTTACGGGTTGTATAACTTTCAGGGGTTAACATCTTCTGGTGGCATATCTTTCAGGGGTAATTTTGAAGATCTTGAATTTTCGAGAATTTTACATCATAACTCGCTTATTTGAAGAGATACGTAAATGGAACGTTTAGTAAATATATATGAATCTATTAACGCTCTAACCGATGAAATGAATTAAAACTTCAAAGATCGAGTAATAAAAAAAATTTAAGCAAAACTTACAAATAAAAATATGTAGATGACTCACAGTGAGTTACATTATATATTATATCTTATAACGTTAGAATAAAATACTTTTCTAATTTTAAGTACTCCATAATGTATACCACTATTCGTTATCACCCTAATGAAAAATATGTGGAGGTAATTTGTGAGACACATGTGAAGGTCATTTCATATGATACTCTCGATGATACTCTCGACCAAGGAAAATTAATAGCACAGACACCAAGGACTTTAAAAGATATCTGTGAAAGATTGATAGTAAGGAGTTTAATAGAGTCAAAGAAATTAGACGAGGATATCGAAAAGGATGTTTACGCCAAAGTAGAAATCTTGAGACTCCCTCGAAGCATAAAACGAAGATTAAAAGATGCGTCATGGGTGATTGAAATGGAATACACTTCCGATAGAAATAGAAAGTGAATTTGGTAAGCATAGCTTTTCGTTAAACATATGAAAGTACATTTCCTATTCATAATTAAGCGATGAGCTATCCTTATGATACCTGCGCAGAAATATGTCTATATAAGTTGTAACGAGAATTGTATTTTTCTCATTTAATCGATTGCTGCTACAGAATTAACATCATGGAATCCCTCTGCGAAGTGTGCTGCACTTATTTTGACTCGCGTTACCGAATCGCGCATGAGAGAAGCGATGTGCATCTCAGACACCTCATCCAAAGGGGTGGAGGACAAAAGATTGTTGAGATCGACTCAGCAGTCAGGAATCGTCTGAAAACCTATTGGGTAAGTGGGAATAAAGTGCATAGAGACATAACTTCGTTTATGGAAGGCATAAAGGAACTTTTAACTGCTAAGGTTCGGGAACAATTAGTCAGTAATGCATTAAAAATAAATATAATTCTAAAAGCACAGTTTCAAAAGGGGGAGGAAACAAACGAAAGGGCATTTAAGACAAAAAACGTTAGAATCTTTCAAAACGATGATGAAGGTGAAATCTTAAATAATCTGTTTGGAAAAATTTTGAAAGAAAAGTCTGAAAGCCAGGCAAAAGGTTCAGGATGGACGTTGAGTGAGATCCTAGGCATAGAGCTGAGGATAAACAAGTACGTACCTTTGAGAGGATCTTCATTCATTGATTTACCGCAGAAAATTAAAAACACGAAATCGGTAATCAATGTTCAAAATTCCGATGAGTTTTGTTTCAAGTACGCCATTTGGGCTAAGAATATCAGCATTCACGCAGAGCGTGTTTCCCTCTACATTACAGAGGAATTTAGAAAAGGGTACGTCTGGGATTGTATCACATATCCAGCAGACCCAAAGTCTATTTCAAAATTCGAAAAAGTGAACAATATTTCGATTAATGTTTTCGGGTTGGATGAGAAAAATAATGTCTATCCTCTCAAAGTGGTGAACGAGGAACTCGATGACCATCGGGACCTTTTGTTTCTGACCGATGGTGAAAAGAGCCACTACTGTTGGATTAGGTGCTTTGAAAGATTAGTCGCAAAGCAATTAACTAAAAACAAAAGAAGAATCTTTATTTGCAAACGGTGTTTCGCGCACTTCCACGATGAAGTGAGGCTAGGGGGACACAGACGGGACTGTAACATCAATGCTCCCTCGAAAATCGTGCTCCCCACAGATGACGACAAGTGGCTTAAATTCAAAAACATTAACCATACGTTTCGAGTTCCCTTCGTCATCTATGCTGATTTTGAATGTATACTTCCAAAATTTAACAATTGCGAACCTTCAGCAGATCACTCCTATTCGACCAAGGTCGAGAAACACGAAGTTATGAGTTTCAGTTTCGTTATCGTTTCTTCCGGAGGAGACGTTTTCGAACCAGTTCTCTACCGCGGACGTGACGCTACTAAAGTATTTCTTGAAAATATCCGGGAGGAGGCTGAAAGAATTGAAACCCTATATAGATACACGGTTCCGATGACATCCCTAACCCCGGAGCAAGAAGAGGCATTCAAAACGGCAGATACTTGTCACATCTGTGGGGAAGAATTAGAGATTGAAAGGGTAAGGGATCATTGCCACCTCACAGGCTCGTATAGAGGTCCGGCTCACTCCGGATGTAATCTAAATTTTAAAATGCCAAATTTCGTACCGGTATTTATACACAATTTATCCGGTTACGACTCTCACTTCATCGTTAGAGAATTGGGGTATGATGATAGACGTATTCATTGTATACCCAATTCGGAGGAGAAGTACATTTCTTTCTCCAAGACGGTGAGTGAGAGGTGTACGGTACGGTTTCTAGACACTTTCAGATTCATGGCTTCTTCTCTCTCTAAATTGGTCGCAAATCTTCCGCAAGACAAGTTTCGACACATCAAAAATATATTTGGAGACAAGTTTGATTTAGTCACACGCAAGGGTGTGTTTCCGTATGAATTTTTAGACTGCTGGGAGAAATTGAACGATGAGTGTTTACCTCCGAAGGAGAACTTTTACAGTAGCTTGACACAAGACAATATTAGCGACGCCGAATATGAATACGCTAAACAAATATGGAGCGAGTTTAATTGTAAAACTTTAGGAGACTATAGTGATTTATATTTAAAGACTGACGTTCTACTTTTAGCAGACGTTTTCGAGAATTTCAGGGACGTATGTATCAATGCTTACTATTTAGACCCTGCTTGGTACTATACCGCTCCTGGACTGACCTTTGACGCTATGCTCAAGTTTACTCAAATAAACTTGGAGCTCTTGACCGACTATGACATGATATTAATGGTAGAGCGTGGTATTCGTGGTGGTATAAGTCAATGTTCAAAAAGATATAGCGAGGCTAATAATAAGTATTTGGACACTTATAATCCTGACGAGGAGTCTCGCTATATCATGTACGTGGACGCGAATAATCTCTATGGATGGGCGATGAGTAATCATCTACCCCATAGCGGATTCCGCTGGCTTAGCTCTAACGAAATTCAAAATCTTAACGTATCAGCAATACCTGAGGATCATCCAAAGGGATATATTTTGGAAGTTGATTTAGAATATCCGATAGAGCTCCACAACGAACATAATGATCTACCATTATGCCCCGAAAACAGAAAACCTCCTGGCGGTAAGCATAGGAAACTGTTGACGACTCTCGACGATAAGACGAAATACGTCATCCATTACGTAAATTTGAAACAGGCTCTCGCCTTTGGACTAAGACATAAGACCATTCACCGCGTAATCGAGTTTGATCAATCTCCGTGGTTGAAGTCGTACATTGATTTAAACACGGAACGTAGGAAAATTGCCACCAACGAGTTTGAAAAAGATTTTTATAAATTAATGAATAACGCGGTTTTTGGTAAGACTATGGAAAACGTTCGGAAGAGGATAAATTTGGAATTGGTTTCCAACGAAAAGAGGTTGGATAAACTAATTTCAAAATCCACTTTCATCGACCGAACGATCATTAATGAAAATTTAGTGATGGTTCACTTACGCAAATCCACCATCAAAATGAACAAGCCTATTTATATTGGGTTGTGTGTTTTGGATCTTAGTAAAACGTTAATGTACGACTTTCACTATCGGAGGATGAAACCCAAGTATGGAGAAAGGTTAAAACTCGCTTATATGGACACGGACAGTTTTATTTATGAAATAAAGACGGATGACTTTTACGACGATATGTTGACGGACCTGGACTTGTACGACACATCCATCTATCCAAAGTGTCACCCATGCTTTTCGGACGTTAATAAAAAGGTGATAGGGAAGATGAAAGACGAATGTAACGGACAAATCATGACGCATTTTATAGGATTACGTAGCAAACTGTACTCCTATAAAATCAAAGGACAGAAGGATATAAAAAAGGCTAAAGGCGTAACTAAAGCCGTAATAGCCAAAGGACTGACATTTGAAGACTACGAGACTTGCTTGCGCAATAATTCTACGGAATATAGAAAAATGAGCACGATTCGATCAAAAAAGCATGAGGTACATACTGTGGAGACGAACAAGGTAGCACTTAGTGCTGAAGATGACAAGCGCTACGTGCGTGACGATGGGGTAAACACTCTGGCATGGGGGCACCACAAAATTCAAAATTTAAAAAGAACCTGGGAAGAAGCCTTTGACTCCGAAGGGGAACCTGGATAAAACATTAGGTACACCATCAAGTTAATCAGTGTTGGTTATGCCTCTGAGGTGGAAACATCCATTCACCTGTATTTGTGCCGGTCCGAGTTGTTCTGGAAAAACAACTTTCGTTTTAAAGTTTTTAGAAAATTTGTCCAGTTTAGTCGAAGGCGAAATTCGGCGCATAGTGTGGTGCTGCAGTCCTGGTAGTGAACCTCGCTTGAAAGGTATCGAATTCGAAAATCATATTCCGTCTTTCTATAATCCGAGTACTCTGTACATCATCGATGATTTGATGCATGAAGCATATAATAAACAAGTGAGCGAATTATTCACGAAAGGTTCCCATCATTTTGATATCTCGGTTATTCTCATAACGCAAAACGTCTTCTATCAGAGTCCTCAATCGAGAAATATTTCGTTGAACGCAAAGTACATCGTAGCATTCAGAAATCCTCGCGATAAACTTCAATTCGGCCATTTGGCAAGACAGGTGTATCCGGAGAATTCGAGCGAGTTGGTAAGGGTATATAAGGAAGCGACTTGTGAACCTTACGGTTATTTGGTGTTGGACCTTTCTCAAGAGACGGATGATAGATTTCGTTTTCGAACGCGAATATTTCCTGACGAGATACCGATCATTTATTCTCCTTCACATCTGATCGAGGATGAAAAGGTTGAGATCTAACAAACATTTGCTACATGCATTGAAGGTGGCCAAACCTAAGTTACGTAACGCGATTATAAAAGCATCTGACGACGATCTAATTAAGGCTTTGTGCGAATGTTGCTTGAATACGTTGAACGGACACCATAGAATAAATCCTGCTTTGAAGAAGAAACTCGGTAAGCATTGTAAGATATTGAGAACACTTTGCGTTAAAAATAAATCCCTAAAACAGAAGAGAAAACTATTGATTCAAAAAGGAGGATTCCTTCCTATGTTATTAGGATCGATTCTTAGCGGGGTAATAGGAAGTCTGATAAAATGAGTTTGAGGAAGATGCTTCTAGTTCGACCCGAGATCTTCGATAGAGAACAATCAAATGTTCGAATGTCGAAATTAGACGATGAGATGCGTAAAATATTAAACACGAGGGATTTGAACGATGTAGACAAGTGGCATCTATACAAGCGTGCGTTAGATACGTATTTAAACGTCGTGGCGGAGAAGAAGAAACCCATTAGTATTCCAATCGTGAAAGAAAGAAGTGAGACCGTGAAGGAAAGAAGAGAGAGAACGCCTGCAGTTAAAAGATCACCATCGACACCGAAGCTGCAGGACATTACGAAACGTCTTAAATTGGATCAACAGCGTATGGATAAACGATGGCAAAACTTAATGGGAAGATTAGATCGCGCGAACGTGTTAGCTCAGGAAACGACGCCAAAAGGAGGACGAGAAATACCAAGACGATCGGCACGGGTCCCAAAACTAAAAATTCCATGGACTCCAATGACGTAACTCTAGAACGGATTTATTACGACCCCGCGAATCCAGCAAGTTTTTCCACAGCAGAAAAATTGCGGAATGCCGCGGATAAAAAGGTGTCGAAGAAAATCGTTCAAAATTGGTTAGATGCTCAAGATGCATACACGCTGCATAGGCCACTACGTAAAAAATTTCAACGGAATTATTATGACGTTTCATACATTGACGAAACATGGCAGTCAGATTTGAACGATATGCGTAATTTGAAAAAATTTAACAAAGGTTTCGGATACATTTTAACGGTGATCGATTTGTTTTCCAAATACGCGTGGGCAGTTCCATTAAAGACTAAAACGGGTGAAGAGATTGTAAGTGCATTCGAATCGATCTTCGGGAATAGCGGAAGAACCCCACTTAAGTTACAGAGCGATAAGGGGACAGAATTTGTTAATAAAAAGGTTCGAGATTTTCTCGCCAAGAAGAAAATCAAATTTTATTACACGCACAATCCAGACGTTAAAGCCTCGATCGTCGAGAGATTTAACAGAACACTAAAGACTAAAATGTATAAATATTTCACAAAGTTTAACACTTACAATTATGTAGACGTTTTACCAAAATTAATGGAGGGATATAATCAATCGATTCATTCTTCTATAGGCTTGGCACCATCACAAGTTGATGCTTCCAATGCATTCGAGGTGGCAAAAAGGTTATTGGCCAAAGTGAGGGGGAAAAGTAGAAAGTCGAGGTTTAAGGTGGGAGATTACGTCAGAATCAGCAAAGAGAGAATGCCGTTTGCTAAGGGATATACTCCAAATTATACCACCGAGGCGTTTAAAATTACAACGGTAATTCCCGGGAATGAGGTTTCCACCTACAAATTGGAAGATATGGATGGAGAACCAATCGAAGGTTATTTTTACGAACCTGAACTAAGTAAAACGATCATATCCAGCGCCACGGAATTCAAAATCGATAAAATATTGAGGCGTAGAAGAAAAGGTCGCAGTCTGGAGTATTTTATCAAGTGGAAAGGTTATCCCGATTCGTTTAATTCTTGGATAAAAGCATCGATGGTAAAACGTTTGAAATGAGCGAGTTCTATCTCACTCTCCTTAGCGATAGCTCTCAAGAGTATTTCAAGGATAATACGATAGCTCATTTTTACACAAAACTATCTCAACGAGTGGATTTAAGTAGCGGTGAATGGACAGTAGGTTTGACTGAATTTTCGTATCGAAAGACTCGTGACAACAGGATCCATAGGGATGAGGTGGTTAGGGATAGACGACAAGTCAATATCGAAATGGCAAATAGCACACCTATAACAATAGCTCCAGGGACTTATAGATCTATTCAGCATATGATAGACTCTTTACCGTCTGAGAAGAGAAAACATGCGATGGATATATTGAAGGAATATAGCGCCTGTTCTGAAGATAAAGTTAATATTGAATTTCCTGGCGATTCGCCCGTTACGATCCATCCTGGAACTTACAGTTCTTTAGAAGATATGTTAGGATCGCTGTCGACTGATATGAAAAGAAATTTGTTAAAATGCGATGAAAATGAATCCGATAAGTTAATGGACTTAGCCTTAGATTTAAAATCAATCCTGAATGTTGAATTAAATCAAAGGATGACTTTAGGAAAGAAGAAGATTAATGAGATGAATAAATTAATAGGCGTCCATGTTGAAATTCCGTCAGATTCATTGCTTATTGCGCCTCCTGCAGGAAAATACGAAACTTTGCTGCAGTATATCATCGGTATGATTATACAAGATACTAATGCTCGCTTTGACGATATTTTTTTGCAACTCATTGATTTTATCTACGCGTGCATGGACATATCAGAAGATTTGAAAAAAGTTGTTAATGTGCGAATTGAAATACCGGATAATTCACCGCTAAGAGCACCTCCTGGCACTTTTGCGTCTGCTGCAGAATTAATATCTTCGGTTTTAGAACCGAAGAAAAAGGGTGAAATTGATCTCGGTGAAAGGGTGATAAAAGCTATGGATAAACTCGTAAGTTTTCACGTCGAAGTACTACCGAATGATTTGCTTGAGGTTGTTCCTCCAGGATCCTACAGGTCGTTGATGACACTTGTGCAAGTAATATATCAGGGCAGTCATGAAAAAGAGTTGAACAGCGAAGCGAAAGATAGCCTACGAGAAATGGTGGTGAAAATAAACCATGTCATATTTGAAAATCCAAACAATTCGATAGATGTCAACAAAGGAGGGGAATACAGGAAAAAGCGGAGCATCGCACCTAGTAGCGACACGCGATACATTTTTGTTTATACGGATTTAATCAAGCCTCAATTGGTCGGTGATTCGCTCAGCAGATGTTTGCGAATTGTCAGCGCGAACGAAAAAGGTCACAATTTTTTCAATCCTGTTTACTATTTTCCCGTAGAGAAAAGAGAAATCGAGAACGTTGAAATATTACTCGCCGGAAAAGACGGCGAGCCTTACCCCTTCATCGGTGGAACAACACCGTCTCTGTTAGTTTTACACTTTATAAAAGTTTCACAATAGCTCAAAAGCAATCATTATCGCTCAGGATGTCGAGGAACGTAGACCGGTACGCGGCATATTACACCAATCAATGCGGAGGAGAAATCGGCCCTGTTTATCGTGCTAGTTACCGAGTACAGAGGGGGAGGGGATTGGGAAGTTTACTGGCTGGACTCTTTCGTTTCGCGAAACCTCTAATACACAGCGGTCTCAAAGCGGTAGGGAAAGAGGCGGCTAGCGCAGGTCTGGGAGTTTTATCGGATCTGGGCACAAGACCGATTAAGGAAATATTACGTAATCGATTGAGTGAGGCTGGGTCGAACTTGAAGAGAAAAGCGGAAGAAAAAATTAAAACGATGAGCGGATCGGGTTTACGCATCAGCAAAAGACCAAAGTTGATCAAGATAAAAAGGAATGTTAAACGTGATGAACCTCATTCGGGGAGAAAAAGACGTCGCGTTAAGACGAAAACGCATACGGATATATTTTCTAGATAGCTGAGATGGAGCACATGCTCTCCTCGTTGGAACTATTCCGTCCACAACCTTTGCAAACGAATATCGTGGGTAAGCGTATCATTCCCTACAAACCGGTCTCTTCTTTGGACAATCAATCGGTCATCGAATTCGTGGTGAAAGATTCAGGAGATTCGTACAAGGATTTAAACAGTTTTTATTTACATCTCAAAGTTAAGATTTGTAAATCTGATGGTTCAGATTACGCGGATGGGGAGAAAGTACAACCCGGTGTGGTGAATAATCTTCTGCATTCTTTGTTCAAACAATGTAACGTCTATCTCAACGGTACTCTGGTCACGGCTTCGGAAGATTGTTATCACTATCGCAGCTATTTGGAAAAACTCTTGATTTACGGGTTTGATGCGGGTCGCACTAAAATGGCTTGTGAAGGGTGGGATCTTGACGGTGGTGAAAACATCAACGCGATGGATGATAATAATATAGGCTACGTGACGAGGAAAAGCAGATACGCAAACAGTAGAGTAGTGGAGCTCTACGGAAGACTTCACGCTGACGTGTTTAACCAGCCACTTCTCTTACTGAACGGAGTCGATGTAACTGTTAAATTATTGCTCGCTAGACCTAGTTTCTATCTCATGGATGCGGCAACGGGCACTTCTTTGGTGAAAATCGTCGATGCTACTCTAGACGTGCAGCATTTCGATATCAACCCCTCCATTTTGTTAGCTCACTCCAGAGCATTGGAGCAGACCAACGCGAGATACCCTTTCAAGCGAGTAGAAGTAAAGACGTTTACCATCGCAAGTGGTAATCAATCGTATTCTATAGATAACGCTATAATAGGAAAACTACCTAATACTGTGGTAGTTACCATGGTCGATAACGATGCGTTCGTAGGAAAGAGAGATAAGAATCCGTTCGCACTTTCTCATTACTCTTTGTCCGATTTCTCTCTCATCGTCAACGGGGTTCAAATTCCAGCGCAAGGTCTTTCCATGGATTTCACCACTCAGAAATGTTGGACCCGCGCATATCATTCTCTGTTTTCGGGAACCGGGGTGCATCACAGCGATAGGGGTAATCAAATAACTTTGGACATGTTCGCACACGGTTTCTTCGTTTTAGTATTCGATCTGACTCCCGACGGTTCCGGTAACGAAGAATACGTAGGTTTGACGGATAAAGGTACCGTGAGGATCGATGCTCGCTTCGAAAAAGCTCTCGATAGAACCGTAACGTGCATCGTTTATGCGGAATATGATTCTTCTTTGGAAATCGATAAAAATCGAAACGTCATCACCAGTTTCTCATAAGCCTTCGTGATGAACTCGTTCGATATAGAAACTTTACTCGGACGGGATCATCGCACGAGAACGTTCTTTCGCGGAGTTTTTCCTTCGGATAGGTTACCGAAAAGACCATCATCGGGAATTTACATTATAAATTTAGATCCTTCTACTCGACCGGGGAGTCACTGGGTCGCAGTACACGTTTTAAGCGGGTTTAGTGCAGAATATTTCGATTCGTACGGTTATCCACCTCTCGTTCGGTCGATAATAAAATTTTTAAAACCTTTCTCTCTCACTCGAAATCACTCTCAGCTCCAAAGTTTTCATTCGGACGTTTGCGGGGAATTCTGTTGTCTCTATGCACTCTACAAGTCCGTGGGGAAATCCCTTGACCATTTCCTTTCCAAATTCTCCCACCTCGACCCTCCCCTCAACGACTGCCTGGTCGCTCAACTATTCTTCGTCGAGTTCGAGAGAACCAGAGAAGGGAGACGCTGTCATCCCCGATCGCAGAGATGCTGCTCCAAGATAAATAGCCTCGTCGTCGGTTAAATCCTAACATTTGAGAATCAGACTCCGACAAGATGAGACTCGTCGTAGACCTGGTGTGGAGCTCCGACCCCGAGGGCAGCCGCAGCGTGAGGGAGTTGGCGGCCGTAGACGTGAACGGTGAAAGAGTGTTTTGGTGCAGCTTCCAAAAGCCGAGCAAGTGGGTCGCTGGAGGCAAGAAGGTGAAGATTAACGAGGCGTTGACATGTCACACCGCATCCTTCATCAACGGCATCGTCCCCTACACCGACTTGCTTCCATGTTTGGAAATGATCATCGAGGACGCCACAGCCTTGTACGCGTTCGAAGAAGAAAAATGCGCCTTTCTCTCCGACCTCACCGGCCGCACCTTCATCGACATGAAAAAGGATTTCAACTGTCCTTCTCCAGACTCCTCCTCCTTCCGAACCGTGTCCTGTTTGAACCCATGCCATCGATTGCGTAAAAGTAATTGCGCATTGCGAAATGCACATTCCTTATCTCATTGGCTGAAATACCAAATCCTAAAGATCGATGCAGATCCATGTTCGGTCTATCCAGAATGTTCCCTACTCCCCTCCTCTTGAGATATATACTCGGCATATAATTGGCGCACTCAGCCTTCAACATGCAGAAGTCTTCGGGTGTAGAGTCAGCGGTTCTCCTTCCTAAACGGAGGCAGATTACCCCATCGTCACCATCCAGTACGCAGACCGCCTCACCACCAATGTCGAGACAGGAGGTCCAAAACGTCGGAGCTGCTATACGCGCCCTTCACGAAAAAGGTGCTGCAAAAATGACGGTGGAAGAGTTACGTCGGCTGCCTCTAGAGTTTATGAAGCTTTACGAACCACGAGGAATCCATAGAATACGGGAAATTTACCCAGATTACTGCAAAGGTGAAAGTGAAATAGAAGAGTACATGCCATGTTTTGAACATTATAACAGAGGAGATATCTGCATTGATGGACCACCTCCCATGAAAAAGGACTGTTACGGTTGTGATATCCGCAATCCGACTGGATTTTCTAAAGCAGTGCGTGTGTGAGCACCATCCCAGCAGTGTACGTTTGGTCGGCATTAATAATGTTGAAAAACCTGCGAACGCTTGAGGCTTGAATTGGTGAATATCTGATAAACTGTATGTAACGCAGTCACTGACGCGGAATTAAAACTCCCGTAAACCGTTCCCTCACCCCCTCCTCCCCCTCCTCTTGAGATATATACTCAGCATATAAGTAGCGCACTCAGCATTCAACATGCAGAAGTCTACGGGTGTAGAGTCAGCGGGTCTCCTTCCTAAACGGAGGCGGACTACTCCATCGCCGACATCGCCACCATCTGGCACGCGGGCCGCCTCACCACCAAAATCGAGACAGAAGAGAAAGGTGTGCGATACATCGCAATTGCTGCTGGAAACTTTATACTTTTTAAACATTAACAAAACTAAAAGTGTCGCTGTCGGTTTCGACGCTTATACGTGTGAAGTGTGTGTGCAGTTAACTCATTCGGGCAAGGGATCAATTAATCTAAAGTATTCAGATTGGCATGATTTCATAAACCAAAAGGAACCCATCTCCGGTTATTTTAATTCCGGTAAGAAAACTAGTATCTCAACCAGTTTCCCCATAAGTTTGGCAAATTACTTTGGAAAAAGACATGTGCTCATTAAAGTCGATCGATGCTCTATAACCTTGAACGAGGACGAATGGAATAAATTGTTGCTATGTGCGAGACCTGTGGGTTTGGCTTTGGAATTTTTAAACAGCGAACAGGCGAACGTTAAAACATTTTACGAACGGTATATGAACACCGCTTGCGTAATCGGCATTAATAAAGTCGATAACGTTGAAAAGCCTGCGGGGAGTAAAATCGACTACGATCGCTTGAGGCTTGAATTTCCATTGCTCTGTTCAATTGGTGAATATCTGATAAACTGTATGTAACGCAGTCACTGGTGCGGAATTAAAACTCCCGTAAACTGCGTGTGTTGGTCCCTGGCGCGGGTTTAAACACCTCGCAAACCAAGTGTGTGTGTATGCTTCGGAGCAGGTCCCTGGCGTTGGAGCTAATAACTCTTGTAAACCAAACTCTGAACGATGGAAGTTATACCGCTGAAAAGGTGTATCGTGGATTTTCAAGCCTATCGCGATAGCGGAAACGAGTTCGTAGTCAGAGAGCTCGCTATTTGCGACATCGATCGCGATTTCTGTCAATCGTGGGTTTTTCAGCCCCCGAGCGATTTACAATTTGAAAAACAAAATGCTTGGCTCACGCGTAACTATCACGGAATTAGATTGTCGGACGGTGACGTTCCTTATGCAATTTTTAAAACCATGCTATTGAAGTATACTATGGGTTACCGCCTTGTCTTTGTTATGGGTTTAGAAAAATGTAAATTCATTTCGTCAATTTTAGGATACAAAGTGATAAATCTACAAGTCTTCGGATGCCCGTCTATGAAAACATTACCGACGTTGGACGTGCACTGCATGTTACCTCAGCATAGAGGTAGCGAGTTCGTTTGTGCATTGAACAATTGTCATAAACTTAAACTGTGGTTACTGGACAGAGTGAACACTCAAAGTGAGAACCAAAGACTTTCCACATTTGACGGTTTTCCAAAAAATAAATTTATTTTCCATGTGAACAAGATGGCTGCCGTTGGATTTATTTATGCTGGTATTTCTGATGTAACTATTTGTTACAAATGTGGCTTAAATGTATATTGTTGGAAAAGCGAAGACGATCCTAAGGAGGAGCATGATAAATTTTCGATATTTTGTCCTTTATTAAAAAGGCCTGAAATGTTGTAATTCTCTTTTGTACAAATGTGTATAATAAACATGTTAAAACCTGTCTGCTACTCTTTCATTTCCATAACTCTCCTGAACAGAACGTACCAATAAGCTCTATAAATCTTAATTATTTCTTTATTCGATAAGAGCCTTCGGTAGCTCAGTAGGTAGAGCTGTGGACTGTACATCCTAAGGTCGCTGGTTCGATCCCAGCCCGAAGGAATCTTTTTCTCAAAAAATAAATTGTGCCCCCATCTCAGCTTTCTATTTCCTTCGGTTGTGAGATATTCACATTCCATCACCGCAGGCTGTTGACCTCCCCCATCCTCAGACAACTCGCGACATACTTGGCGCACCCCTCGCCACATCTATCACCATAGAAAGCAGTCTACACGAGGCACCCCCCCCCCCCCCCTCCCCCCCCCCTCCAACGTACTGCATGCTTTCACTTTCTTAGTTCTGGTTTTCTAAGGTGACGCCACTGTCTAGTCTCCGCCATCTTGGATTTTGTCCCAGAAACCTTACTTTTCCTCTACTAATATTAGTTATTTTATGGTTAAAAATAGATCATTATTGAAATTCAACAAAAAGAAGAGAAGGTTTTCTATACAGTATCAAAGAAATTCTGTGGTGATTATTTAAGAATTGATGTTAGTCCACGCCTCAGAAAATGTAGGTAAATTTTCTTCGTATTATCAATCCACTAATAGGAGATATGATAGGAAAACAACTAATACATTTCAGTTCGATGTTTCATATTTTAATAACATTCTTAAAATGAGAGTGTCTACTACATCCAAAGAGGCATTATCCGCAACTTCCACATCAAATTCAGAAACCTAATTCATTTCCATCAATATCTGCTTAATCGTAAAAGTAGCGAATAGCTTCGAAGTGGAAGAAATTGGTTCTAAAATCCTCTCTTATTCTTTAACGCAATGCTTCTAATACCTCTTCGGGTTACTAATATAAATATTTTACGACCGTTATTGACGCAACACAAAAACAGTAAAATTGTAGGAAAATGTTTTGTCAGTTACGAAAAGAATCTGATCGTAACACTGATTTATCCCGATGAAACATTTGCATTTAAATGACTGAAATGCGATACGGTTTCTCTTCAGACAAATAACATTATATTATGAGTTATCACGTAACCGCCGGAATTTGAGGCTCCCGCTGAATTTATCTTGATGAACGAGGTCTCGAAGGGTCGTTCACCTACAACAATGACGCCCGTCTAAAAAAATATATATCCGACATTTATGTATTCACGAGCACGGCAACCAATTTCCATAGCAAAGGGAATTTATTTTCATCCCTCTCATCAACGTCAAAGCTGATGGCTTCTTTTTCTTCATATCACATCATTACGGAGAGAGAAATTTTTAAGCTTAAGCCATCTCCTCCTCGGCAGGGGGAGTTAGAGGAGAGATGGATTGTTTTCCACTCCTGTATTCCCCAGAATAATAAAACTTCGGTAAAAGGACGACACTCAAGAAGCTGCAATTCAGATCCTTATGTTTTCTTTCCGTGTGATATTTTTTTAAAAATCCTTCCTACGATTTTCTGTTCCCTCTATTTCAGTCATTTTTATTGAAGATTCGAGATAAACTTCCTTACCGCACGTCCTCTCACGATTTGCTCGACGAAAGAAATTCGGATTTGATGCCTCTGTTCTTTGTAAAAAAAAAATTAGTTCCCTCTGGGTATACTAGTTTAAGCGAAAGATTTACATTAATTTTGAATGTATGAACAGAAAGGTTTTTTACAGGGGAAACTATCAGTTTTACAATAACCGTTTCACTGTCTTAGGTTTACGATACAGATACTGCGAAATAGTTTTAAAACGAAATGGAAATTTTTACTCATATTCTGTGAGAATTTTGATGGAATATCATTGACATAAGATACATCTAGTTTGATATGACATCAAGATATCATGTTAAAAGATAATTTTATCCGAGATAAGGAGGACAAAATACGGAAAAGTATTACAAATATAAAAAGAAAGCCAAAATCGTCTTAAGTGTAATAAAATCTATGTGCAATTGTAAACATTTTTAACAACAAAAAACTAATAATGAAAAACGATTTAGAACATTATAGATTCTCAGGAAAAATAAGACGCAGAGGGTTTCTAAAAGCGGTAGAATTTGATAAGCACTGAACCAACAGGATGTTGTCATCTGAGTTTTGATACGATAACAATGCTTCATCCGGTTCTATTATGAACGTCAGACAGTTATTTAGTAATCAGCTCACTTATTCCCATAAAAAATAAGTGATCTATTCTTTTCATCGAAGGTAACAACCAACAATATTATAAATAAGTGCTGATATATATTATAGAGAAAATGTTGCAAAACAGCCGTAGCATTTTATATTCAGGCTTTTGAAACTTTGTTTCTCTCGATATATTGAAACGTTTTTACACACAGGTACTCATTGAGACTATATCAAAAAATTTTTAACGGGGTTGATGAATAGGAACTCATCACATTTTTATAAAACTCGGTGAATTAGAATATGTAAACACATTTGCAAAATTTAATCTTGTATTTCAGTGATTTCAGGAGAGAAACGCTGCATGAAGGACCTAGCAAACTTTGACAAAATCGTTCGATGAACAAAAATTATACTAACTTATTAAATTCTTTGTGCCATTTTAGCGAGATTCTTCTGGAGCGGAAACGTTGATAAAAACATTGCCGTTTGCAAGTTTTGCGTTTTTCGATCCAGACAGAAAGGAGAAATTCGAATTCAAAATTTGTTTCCATAATCAATTAGACCTAGTACTCGAAATTTGTTATGGCTTAACTATGGTTGCCCGTATTTCATTTTCTTGTCCCGTTGTCCTGGAGAGGTCTGTCGGGGCAAATAAATTCCCCGTATTTGCGTGGCCCTAACACACTGAATTGAAAAAACAAATTATCAAGGCATGTCACTGTGTACTGCACTGTAGCGAGTTTTACCAGTATGCGCTTCAAAACAAACAGTTGCAGAGAGATGCACAATCATAATAAAAATACGGTTCTTAAATTTAACAATAAATTTTGTTTTTTCATTAAGGTTCTTAACTTTCAAAATAAATTATTCAAATAAGAGCTAAAAAATATTAGTTGTTTATCCTTTTTTCTCTCCTTCCAAAATTGTGTGCGTATTTCGAAATGAGAGTAGTTTTATAGTAAATTCATATAATCAACTTTATCTTGATTCAGTAATGATTAAAATTAAAATAGACAATTTATAGTTCCCACACTCCAGACTATGGTTTTTCTGATCGTTTAAGTGTCCTGTATTTGTCCAGTATTTAAATGATAAATTTCTTTGCGTATCTCGCGTCCTCAAAACCAAAATATGTCAAGCTTAGCTTAACGAGACTTCTTCTCCAGTAACGCTAATAAATGCACGGTTCCGTTAAAAATTTATGTTCGATAAAATTTATAAAATATTTACTAGTTGTCTCGGTTCGTCAGATTTTTTCAAAAATTCCGCAAAAAAAAGTCATGCCTTTGAACTTTGAAAAAATTACCTTTCGTGCTACTTGCGGCGTCATCTGAGTAAAATTTTTACGATCTCTGCAAATTTTCGCGGCGAGAACAGCGTTGTAAAGCGAGGAAAACAAACATCGCCACCTACCTAGGGCGTTCTAAAGACACTTTTGTTTTCCGCCGTCACAAAAATTCACCAACTCTATGAACCAGGAAGTGCCACTACGCTGGAAAGGAAAAAAGAAAAACGGCGGCAATGGAATAAAGCCTTTTCGTTTTTGAAGAAAAATATTTTACTTCTGCCCGAGCCATTTATAGCGTCAAGGTTAATATTTCAGCAATCTCTTCTGTGAACATGTCCCATCTATAAAACACGGATCATGCCATCTCCTATCTTATATTCAATCTGACGGACGAAAGAGACTTGCAAAAGACACAACAGTTACCACATAGGGGAGAATCTAGATTTTTATAACAAGAATTCTTTATGTAGATATATGACGATGGGGGCACGCTTAAACATGTTTATCTCTTAAACATTAGCAATAATACTCAGCTAAAATATTATAATCACACACTGATTCGCAGAGATCAGGATATTACGAACGATTCTTTGATTATCTCCAAGAAAAACTAAAAATCAGATAACCTTTAGTTCTCCCTTTACCTGGACCCATTTTAATCTCCGAGATTCTCAAAGCCCGGTTCATTGCTAACGGTCCAGAATAAGATCCCTGGATACCATTGTATTAGGACTTGATTCATTTCGTTGGCCAATCGCTTTGGCCGAGGATATATTTCACTTTGGCAGCGTAGCCGTTTCTCAAGCCTTCTCAGAATGCTTGAACCTTATGGCAGATGGGGATCGCAGCTGCGCTTCTCTTCTCTTAGGCTTTTTAAGAGACCCTTCAGACGCTTTGGAGGAGGCAATTTGAGACGAAGCAGAAAGAAGACGCACTTATACCTTTCTATAAGTATAAATATAGAGGCAGAAATCAAAGAGGAATATCAAAATATGTGACAAAACATAATGGCTAGATTTCCATTGAAGAGTCTTTAAATGGAATGCAGTTTTTGATAAGTAGGAGACTGTTATATCGATCACTGATATAATTGTAACCAAAATGCAATGTAATAAAACAATCAAATGCGTAATAACCGTCGTATGCGACCTAATCAAATGACGAAGAATTTTATTGATAAACGATATCTTTTTGCCCCTTGTCCTTCTCAGCGGTAGAGAATATTTCGATTCATAATGCGAAAACAGACGAAGGAAGGGCAAGAGGAATTGAGGTGGTTGAGGGCGAGTGAAGGGGAATGGGAGTGATGGGGAGGGAAAGGGGGCAGCTTCCATTCCGAATCGAACTCGATCCGCTCTCTTTACCCCATCCTTAGAAACGCTTCTCCCCCACCCCTCGCCCACCCTTCCGCTTTCCTTAGACGGAGGCGGCTCTTATATAGCAACCCGATTAATCTCCGGGCAGATCCCGATGTTAAGAGGGTTCTTTTAAGCCATCCTATTCTCCCTTACGTCTGACTACATGTACTCTGTCTCACCCTCCATACCCTCTCACGGTCTACTTTCTTCCATCGTCTTATCGTATAGTTAAAACCTGAAAAAGTACCTTTGCGAAAGACATTGGCTTGATTTTTTTATGCTTTATTTGTACAAGAAATGTTAATCCTATTAAAAAAAAGCGGGTTAAGGGCAAACTGAATGGTGTTCAATATTAATCATTCGATAGCGGACTGGGAAAAATTATCCACGCGTGATAATTAAAGAAAAGCACGTTTATGAAAGTACCATTTTTAAGGCGCGCATACAATGCCGAGTGACTAAGCTTAATGTTTTCGAAATAATGCGCACTGCTAAACACAAATTTTATTTTAAATGCAACTCAAGATCGTAGACTAAAACGGATACTAAGGTCGCGGGTTTGAATCTCGCCTAGGACATGGATGTTTGTGTCCATCATGTCAGTATTATATGTAACAATGGAGGTGATTGTTTAAATGTCGTCTTCAACAAAGACCGAAACTCGAATATATTTTTCCAATAAAATCAGCTAGGTACTTTTTGATCCAATTCCATCCGCAGATAAACATTTTACGAAAGAAAAACAAGTTTTATTACAAAATGTATGAAAACCTTCTACTCAAACCTATCGATTTAGCCTCACCCTCAGGTAAAATGAAATCGAAAGAGCGAATTATTTAACAAACTGATAATTATTTTCGTTGCGACCTTAACAATAAGATGTGCGTCGGAAGTGGTTTATTTAGAAGGCCATTCTCCAGCTCCCCCTTCTCCACATGTCCGTCTTTTTCTCCTCACTTTCCCTTCCTGCGTCTCTTATGCTCCGCCTCATTTCTTTCGACCCTCGGATACCTAAAACTCCCTCGCATGCGAGCAAAAAAAATCTCTGCCTCGCCCAGGCCCTAGCACAATTCCTTTAACTTCCCCATCCACACACACACAAAACCTCTGGAGACGTCCCAAGAGGGGGTTAGAGTTCTTTCTCTTCCACTTTCCTTCCCTCTTTTTCTGGACCCTATGGAACCTCCCGCACCCTTCACAACCCGCGAGGTGCTCGTGCAGAATGTGTAGGAGACGGGAAGGTTTTGTGGAGAGAAAGAGGGGGGGGGGGGGGAACCCCGTCACAACACCCGTTTCCACGTACGAGAAAAGAAAGAGGGATGTGGTAAGGGGAGAAAAGAGTGACTGAGAGAGAGAGAGAAGAAAAAGGGCACAAAAAAACGGCAGAAATCGGAAACAATCTGCAGGCGTGCGTGAGGAACTTCTTTTGTTTTCCGTTTTTCCACGGAGGGAAGGGAGATCTCGAGACACGACTTGAGAGGAGGAAAAAGGGGGAGGGACGGTTTAAATAAGAAATAGCGAGACATTATGGGAAGTAAAAGGGAGGGGGATGATGGCGGGAAAAATTCGTTTTTCCTTGTACTGGAACCATAAGGGGAAGGTATCGGGAGAGAAGGAGAGGAAGTAAAAATGTCGAGAGAGAGATGGGAGAAAGGATGTTGAAGAACGTGCAGGTGATCAAGAAAAAGCGCCCCTTCCCATAAAGACGAGGGAAGATAAGAACTGGTTTCTCTCTTCTCGTTCTATCACTACTTTCCTCTCTGTCTCTTCCGTTTATTTCATTTTCATCGTCATTTTCTTTACTTTTTATTTCCTCCCGAACTTTTTTTCTTCTTCTCCGTGCCCTGGAAATAGGGCGCCTCCTTCTAAGAATTGATTTCCGGGAGAAGAGCAAAAAAAACTAAAGGAGTCGCAAAAAAAAAAGACGCTCTCTTCTGTCAAGTGAGTAGGAAAGGCATTATCGGTTAAAGTTGTGCGTGCGTGGGTGTGTGTGTGTGGTGTGTGTGTGGTGTGTGTGGGGGTGTGTGTCGCTTACAAGTTAACTGTGTCTTTAAAGGTTCGCAAGTCGGCAACGGACAGCAAAATAAGGAAGACTTTCTTTTAGGGAAAGCAGTCTCCCAGAGATTTCCTCCTGCTGTTTCCATAGTAAGGTGGAATTCAGGGTCTTCAAAATGATGGAGAGGTTAATCGTTTTCCTAGTTTTTTTTTATTGCTAAGCGAAAAATCGTTCCGTCTGTGAGCGCGAAAATTATGGCGTTTTAATCTACTTGAACACTTGGTGCGGAGTTTACTTTCAATTTACTATACACACACACACATACACACACACACATATACATATATACACATACATATATACACATACATATATACACATATACATATATATACAAACATATATATACATATATATACACACAAAATATGTATGTGTGTGTGTATTTTGTTTACGTTTTCTGCTGTCGTTCAAGCCATTTGTTCAACATATCAAAGGCAATTGTCCATTATATTGATTTATAGTGGTCGGAAACGAGTCAAATATACAAGCAATTATGCCGGAATAGCAAGCATTCAGCGATACGAAAGGACATTTGTACGGGAATTAAATTAAAAACCATTCGTGCGTAAAGAACGATTCCGCTCGTTTTTTTTTTATTCTTACGTTTAACGCGTCAAACAAAAAATAAATGAAACAAACAGGCGACGCACCGCGTGCGTTTAATAGGGGGATGATCCGAGAAGTTATATGAAATGAAAAATTTGTCCGACCGGAGTCATCGGTTAACAACTAAATCGGAAATATTTAAATGACGGGCTCGCAGGCGAAAGAATCGATGAGCATATAAATTATTCGAACGCCTCGCCGATAAAAATTTTTAATGCCCCGAAAACATTTGATTCTGTGTATGTGTGTGTGTGTGTGTGTGTGTGTGTGTGTGAGAGAGACTTTTAGTTTTTTAAGCGCCGGAAATTTTTGTTTTGAAAAAGATCAACCCGTCCGCTCCTCTTCCGCCAAATTCAGCGATGTGCAGCACCGCGGGTAATCACGTGACGAGCGGTATCTCCGCGGCAATCCATCAAAATCAACTCCAAGAGGCGGATCTCGGGCAAACTATTTAAATTTCATTGCGCAGTTGCGGAGCTTGAAGCCAAGAGCGATGCCAATTAAACACACACACACACACGCGAAGTACTGCGGAAGCAGCGCCACCATCCGCGAGTGCTCGCGATAGTCTCTACAAAGTGGAAGCCACGATGATATGTTCGCTCTATTGAGATAAAATTTGGGTCAGAGACATAATTTTCGCGGCGGAAGTTCCTGTGATCAGAACCAGCACTCGGAATTGGGGTGAATTAGAGAGGGAGGGGAGATAAAGAGAGAAGGAGATAAAGAGGAGAATATGAGGTTAGAGTGAGTGAGGAAGGGGTGATAATAAAAAACTGGATGAAAAAGTGCACGACAAAAATTAAATGGGTCAAAGAGAGAGAGAGAGAGAGAGAGAGAGAAAATAATGTAAAGAGAACAAAGGAAATCAAAAGTAAATTTAAAGGAATACTTGGCGTGTGTATGGCTGGATTGCAAATCAAGTCCAGAGATCGAGAGAGACTGCATTGATGGCACATGATAATGCATCTCGCTAAATAAACAACTGTGCCGCAACGCGAAAATTCGCCTTTACCGAGACTAAGAAAACCTGAAATGCTTAATCATTGCGAGTAGAAAATCGTGTAAAGCAATTCTCACAATAATTACCTACAAATAGAAGATCCTATTATGGGGAAGTATCATATTGCCAGAACTATCGCATTTTAGGATAATTATGGTACACGTATTTATTTACATGTTCAGCCATTTTAATTAGTTATTTATTAAAGGTGCTTATTTTGATAGCTAGTCCCCTCTACCATTTAAGCAGTTAAAGAGTACAAAAAAGGGTTGAAGAGACAGAGAAGTGAGTTAGGTAGATGAATTTGAAGATGCTCGGTGTAAGATGGAGGAGGGGGGGCGGGGGGGGGGATAAAAAGAAAAGATTTGTATGAGAGAGAGAAATAAAGACAAATGTGTCCCATACGCTATATACGATTAGGAAGCTTTAAGGTAAGTACTAATCGCAAAGTTTCACACTTTACGGAGCCGCGTTCGTATATAAATGCAGAAGTCGCAGATTCCTCGGAGGATTGCTACATAATCGGTGATAAAATATATGTTACAGGCAAAGTGTATAATCCAGGCATTCTATACAATGCCTAGGCAATGTATAGAATGCCTAGAAGTTTTTAGGCAAAGTATGAAATATACGAGTTCTCTGACTGTGAACTTATGCATGCCAACATATCTCAACCGGTTCCGACCAAATTTAGCACGATTGTAGGGGGCACTAAGGGGAAGGTCACCGCCGGACTATAGTGTCTGTCTCTCCGTTTGATTCAAAATGGCGACCAAACGTAATTTGAACTGCGTCATAAACTTTCTCTTCAAGGAATAAACTCATTGGTGTTTTTGGATTCATTAAAACGTACATATATTATGTAATAGTTTCCGGCGTAACCTGGTGGAATTGCTTCATGATAAAGAAATGAAAAAACTTTGTAATTTCCGCATACATGTATTTAGACGACCAAGGCTTCGTTGCAGAGCAACCTTATTGTTTTCTGCAACGAAAGCATGGTCGTCTCAATACATGTGGAAGTTACAAGATTTTTTTATTTCCTTATAATACATATTATAATTTTCGGGGACAACTTGATGCAAGGTAGTAATATTTTATTTGTAATAAAAAACTACCTTTCGGAGAATAATTTTGGATGCGATATTATAAATATTTTAACGGAATATCTGGAAAACATTTGAGTTGCAACTCATACTTGAAGAACTGATAAAATTATTTCTGCCTACTTTGGCATGCATTTAATTTTGTTATTGCTTCATTTGAAGACCACCCAATTACGCGTCGGTGTTTAAGGCATTGCATGCCCACACTTTCTATGAGTTTTAATGATAATATCAACAGCAGAAGCGCAAAAATTGCTTAATTTTATTTTGAACTATGCCTAACTGATATATAAGATCAAAAATTAAGTTCCTTAGCCTGAAAATATACCAATAGTAGTAAGAAAGCAAGCTAGGATTAAATAACTCGGAACAAAAGCATATCATTTGATAAATATAAAACACATATGCAGTTATTATTTATAAGGGTATGGGATAACGCTCTCTGCTTAAACATCTGGAAACAAAATACCACGGACACCTTCGAACAAACTGGAGTTTTTTTTTTAAGGCAACCGTCATGCAAACACACACCTAAAAAAACGAAGTAAAACGAGAATAATTTGGTTTGGTCGTCGCGTTTAACGAAGACAAATTGACAAACAAACTGCACCGCCGCCTCTTCCTCTCGCCTACACTTTCTTCCTCCCTCCCTCCCTCTCTCTTTATCCCGCACAGCCCACAAATCTAATGCTCGTGTCTCTCCGAGAGCCGCACCCTCCCCTTCCTTCTTCACGCAAGGTCGAGAAAACAATTCTTTTATTTTTTCCTCCTGCATTTTTGCGACGCGCGCGCTTTTCAGGAAGGAGTCTTGCTTTGGTCCTCTTTAAGAGAGACAACCTGAATGTGACATCGCCTCCTCTCCTTCTCCATCCTCCGATATACATGCTCGAGACCACCCTCATCCTTCCCTTTCCGGCTCGCTCCCACTCTGGCGAACACACGCACGCACACACTCCCCATACCGATAATCCCCGTCCTCTTTTAAACCCCCTCTTTCTATCTCTCTCTCTCTCTCAAAATATCCACTCATCCGCCCTCTACCCTTACCTTTTTTTTTGCTTTCCCCCTCCCCCTCCCTATCCCTCCCCCCATGACTCCTTTCAGCTCACCTCCCCCTGGAAACACCCCTCTGCCGTGCACTCAACTTTTGATTTCCCCTTCACCTACTCTCCTGTACAACACTCGGGCGAAATCCCCCAAACATCAAACATACGACCCTTTCCCATAGAACTCTCCCCCTCCCCAGACCATCTCCGTCGTGTTATCCTCCCTCCCACACTCCTACACACTAACACGCGCCCGCACACTTCTCTTTTTGACCCTGCATTTTCCCCCTCTCCTTATACTCCCAACTCCCCCATCTATGTTTCCTCCCTAACCCCCTTTCTACATGCGGCTCATGCACTTCCATACACTATATACTTATCCACCCTCATAGCACCCATCTCTTTAAAAGCGCACTACCCCCACTCCCTCGCTAACACTGTACTTCCTAAACCATCCAAGCACTTTAGACATATCAGAGCTAATCTATGCACTTTTAACCCTTTCCACGGTCCTCTTTTGCTCTTCAACTAGGTTTTTTCTATAATTACAATATAATTGCAAAAAACTTGCCGATCACAGTTTCGAATATTTCATTTACAGCACCGCATAAATTTGCATGCAGTAAATTCCCTTTCTCTTGGGAGCAATTTTGTCATTATTTTTAAACAGAAAACACGTGTACAATAACAAAGTTGTTTATCACAAAAACATCATATATAATTTAAATTATTTAGCTTCAGTCTCAGGCGTTCGAAAATTGAAAAAAAAAGTAATCTGTTCTATACGCGCCTATCGATTTAGTTGATTAAAAAAAACTCCTGTATACAAGATCCATAAACACTAAAGTCCGTCAAAAATCGACTTTTGCGGGAAGTTCTTCCAGAACTACCGCTACACGTGAAAACTTTTTGAAGTAGTATACGTGCGTTTTTTCCCGTTCACTGCCATGACAAGGGACGGTCATGTCACGTTCCCGTCTGTTACACGGCGTCCTTTTATGGTCAAACCCTCTCCCCCGAACACCGGCTAACGAAGTAAACTAAAGCGTCCTCGGCCACCTTAAATTCAACGCGGTTAACGTACATACACAGAGGGAGGGTGGCGTGCGTAATTAAAACGATCCCCGTCGCCAACACGCTACTCTTCCCAATTCTTCCCTTGTTTGACACATCTCCCTCGATCCTTATGATCCACTCATAATTTCCCTCCCTCCGTGTTTTTTTTTCCTCCTTCCCCTTCCTTCTTTCCTCCCCACCTCTCACTCCCTCCCCTCACGCTATCCACTCTCTAAAAACTCTACATTTCCCTCTCCCTTTATCTCTCTCTCTCTCTCTCTCTTTCGCACCTCTCTCTCTCTCTCTTTTAATCCCTCTTGATTCACACTTTTCATGCCCTGTGTCCAATTTACACCTCGCCTCTTCCACCCTAACCTCTCGACGTCCTTATTTCCCCCTCTCTCCTTCCTCTTCCCTTTACGCACGCACCCACACACACATTCCACACACGCACGCACCCCTGGAAATCTCTCAAAATCCCTTATTTTTTTGTCGCCCTCCAAACTTTCAACCCATACGCTCATGATTCCGTTTATTTTTTTTTAATCTGCGGATATTCGACCCCAAAAAATGCCCTTTTTTGTAACCATTCAGACTCCGTCACGAAACGAAAAACTAACATAGTTGAAAAAACGATAAACTTCTCGGATCGTTTTTTTTTACTAGGAAAGGGAAGTGGGCATCAAAATGCCCGAGAGATTTTTTTCAATGATGCTTTTTTTTCTCTCTCCAGTTTTTTTGGGTGAAACGATATTCTCTCTCTGCTCGGCTCGAAGGATCTCGGAAGGGAATATATATATATAATGTTTCTATAGAGTTACAGCGGATAAAAACATCGAATGATATTTTGTTCGATAAACTCAAACCCAAGATATTTGAAAAACCAAAACAACAAAGAAAAATTCTGTGCTTGATAGCACGTGAACATTCGGTTGCATCAAACTGCTACTTAATTATTGCCTCTGCTCACTTTATGTATTACTAGTAGGCGGTGCTTGCATTCTGCAAGCATTTCAGCCTTTCTGAAAAACGGGATAAAAACAAGCACGGGTTGGCGCCAAGCGCAGAATGGACTGCCTTGTGTATCTGCTTCTTGGCGCCGCAATTGGTCTAGCCAAGCCGCAGGTTCGTCAGTTTGTTCAATTTTGAGATTTTTTTTAACGGCCAAAAAAATAAACATTTTTGACATTTTCGATTTTTTCGTCGGTTTTGCTACTAGGCCTACCTACATGCAAAATTTCAAGTCTCTAGCACAGGGGTGACCAACCTGCGGCACGCGTGTCACTAGTGGCTCGCGAAGCTCTTGTCAGTGGCACCATTTTTAAAAAATTACATAGAAATTAATTGAAAAATGTCAACGTTAACATTCTAGGTTCTACAATGTTGTTCTTTGACAACAGACTAAGTGTTGCGTGTGCGTGCGGCTACTTTAATCCCACGAAATGAGAACGTATTATAAGAAAAATGTGTACACAAACTGGTCACTGTTTTCAAGACTGATTGTGAGTTGGGCTTCTCTTGTTTTCCAGGTAGTTGTCTAAACATTTAAAAATAATAACTGCCCCACTCCTATATAGTATACAGGTATAACTCGCTTAACAAAGCCTCTGGGAACGAAGCTCCTTTATAACGAAGTCGGTAATTCCGCAGTGAAAATAAAAAAAATTCGAAAATGTTGCGAATTAGTGTTCGCGTGTTATATGTACGGCTCAGGTGGACGAGACAGAATTGATACTGGCGCTACTTACATTTCGAAGCTTCGTTAACACAGTATCATATGTTTACAAAATTACAGCTACTAAATTAGAATGTTACTACATTCTGGACCTAAATCCTTTAAGAACCATGAGAAATGAATTGGTCTGATTCTTTATCTCGAATTAGCCAGTTCTGAGATCTTAAGAAACCTCTCTTTTTCGTATTGAAATGGGGCGTACGTTAATGCAACATTTTTACCATTTTTTGATTGGGATAAAGTCAATGTCAAACTTTAAACCAGCAAACGCAAGAGACACAGGTGGGTCCACCTTCTCAGCAGGAATCGTGACCGTGGATCTATTGCCGTCTCGTCTAATAACAACGTGAAAACGCAGGAGTGCAGCAGCAGTAATAACAACATTTCATTAATTTATATTATTAACCAATTAAAATTGTACATTCGGTATGTTATTAGTTCATATTGTTCGAAAGCAGTTAATAAACTTTTTAAAATTTTATTTCACTCTTACTAGAAATCTTGGTTTAGTATATCGTATTAATTTTTGATAGTATTAATGATCTTAAAAAACTTCCAACCCGCAGTCAAAAGGACCATAGAGAATTCCATCTTCGAAACAAGTACAATGGCTTCTTTCCTCCGTGTTCCCCCTACCATCTAGACTACCACTAATGCAAAAATATTAGGTGGCACGCGACCCATTTTCAGCATATGGCACCTTACAGAAAAAGGTTGACCACCCCTGCTCTAGCACATCAGGAAGTGCCTCATAATTTGTATCCTCCTATATCCTATATTCTCCTATGTAAGAAGCGTCTATATATTATAGATATCACGCATCGGAGAGTTTTTTATATATAAGGACGTATCAAAATAAATCTTACAATAATTTTACTTTAAATATATCAAAAACTTATTATTTGAATAAATATAACTATCTTTTGGACTGACTCTAATATCATAATAATTTCTAATAGGTGTATTTTCTCTGCATTCTAAATAAGATTTTATTTTATTTATTTTGATTCATATTCAACAATTTTTCTGATCTAAAAAATCAATAGTTGCCAATCTCAAAGACATATTTATATGAATTTCATGGTATTGAATGTTTAATGACATATTTATGTTTCAAAAGCAATTCAGCCAAGCGATAAAGCCATTCAGAACACATAACTGAAACAGATTACAGGGGACTTGAGGCATAGCTTATGCATTTACCAAATCAACACCTTAAGATTCTACACAACCGAATACCTTCACTCCAACGCTCTCCGACCCAAATTATCTACTACTGCCGTCCTAGGTAAACAAACCCTTTAACACGATTTCCAGCCGTTGAAGTCCCCAGTTCGAACCTCTGTCGCGTTATCTATCCATCCATATTTGCAGCAATAGCCAACGCACAATGCGACATCGGAATGAACGCGACCTTTATCGTCCCCCTCATGTTAGTTTCCACGGAAACTGCATAGAGACTGCACAGCGACAATTTCGCAGGTCCGGTTTCCGCTCACGGAACGGCGGACGATATAATCACTCCCAATTCGTCATTAATCCGGCAGGAACTGGACGTTTAGGATTGCAGAACAAACACCGTCTGCCCTCATCAAACGGCAACACGGGTTCGAACACTCCCTTTCTCCCCCTCCCTCCAAAACTTCCTCCCGCCCCCTCCCCCTCTCTCTCATTCCTGTTCCTCCCTCCTCACGAAGGCTGGGTGAGCTTCCTACGGCCGCGCTATCTCTCACTCAGTCGCACAGGTCGCTCCAGACCTTAACACTCCCCATTCCATTCTCTTTCTCCCTAACACCCAAACCTCTCCGTTCACCATATTATGGTTATTCTCACGGCTATCCATCCACCCTCTCTCTTCCCCTCTCTTCCTATCACCTTGCCTCTCCTCCGACGCCCTCCTTTCTCTCTCCGCCCAACTCACTCCCCCATACCTCTCCCTCTCTGTAGTCTACCTTACTGCGTCCTCTACCGTCCGTTTCCATGTTCACACGCACGTGAACCGCAATAATCTCATCAAACCTCCCGACTCACGCCCTCACACCGACTAACACTCCACTTTAGTGTTTGCCCGCGTCATTTTCACTCCGGTTCATTATGTGTTTTATTTATTTTTTTGCCTTTTGTTTCCGTAGTTTATTTTTTTCCTCGTTCGCCTCGTCTGTGCGGCCTTCTCTACCGTGCCTAACCAACTTTCTAACCCTTTCAACCACGTCCATCTCTCCCTTACTACAAGGATTTCTCTCCCTGTGTGTCATTGTGCTGCGTAAGCGTATCTTTGTCGACCCTTTGCGATATGTTAGTTACCGTGGTAAAGTATCGTGTCAAGAGTAGATAGTTTGCATGTCGACACTGCTGCGTTTTACGGGTGATGAGCGCTTTATTGTCCAAATGTAGCGTAATTTAAACAAAATCAACCTTATACGATACTCGGGGATTTGCTTGCTGATACTTCGATGGAAAAAGAAAAAACATTTTTTTAATTACGGTCTCTCTCCGAAAAACTAAACTCTGCATAGTTAGGAATTTATTTTCTGAAAATTTATCATTTTTATAAACAAATTGGCATAATATGCCTGTTTAATCCTTCAGTGAACGGTTGTAAAAACGTAAGTAAAAAACAGACAAAACTGTATGCACCAATTTCTATAGTTTTTTTATATTAATCGCTGTACTTATAGATAACGTCATTGCTGGATACCGAAATATCGATTTAAAATGTTTTATATATTATGGTTAAAGGATACAAATACTATGTAAAAGTTATATTAGTTTTACTGAACGTAGTATATATAAGTCGAGCTACAATGTTTTAGTTCGTAAATACTGATACTTTTTCGACAAAAGCATGATCAAAAATTCTAATTGAGAGGAATACATATTTTTATTTCTACGAAGAATCGAATCCAGATCTTCAATACTGATAAAAACTCGGATATTTTATACCCAATCCGTCTTCACAAATATTCAAGCAGTGATTATGCTCAACTGATAAAGAGAAATAATAAAAATTTCCTTTAATACGCTAATGGGAAGACTGAAGGATCTCAATTACATGTCGAAATAGGGGATGATCCCTATGTATTTTGCTAAAATAAGGATATTTCAATTTTTTCTATAAGTAATAAATGCTTAGGTCTAGGATTTGACGTGTGCTCTACAAGTGCATATCTGTCCGCTGTGTTGAGGAAAACGTTTCCAAGCACCTCTAGGGTCATTTAAGCTACTGCCGCGACAATGGATGATCGCAGATCTTTAGCTTTTGTAAATTTTAGACATTACTAAGCCTTCCAAAGAAGTCAAATCCGGATATAATGGCGTAAATGGTCTGTTTCTACCGCGTCCAATTCAACGATTCGGAAAGAGCTCGTTAAAGGTACGCCCGAACGACATTTGCATAGTAGCATGGAGTTCTATCTCGTTGAAAGACAACAGTGTTGAGTATGTCATCTAAACTGGCTGGGATATTATAATAATTTGGATGATTCCTGTGTTACTGCGTACTGTGTCTTTAAAGCAAAAGTCTAGCGAAGAAAATTTAAGCTAGATGGAATTCGGAAAAAGGATATCTGCTTTAAGTTTCTCGAGCTATAAAAAAATAACCCAGCGATGTCTATTGCGATATATTTTTCTCCTGATTTCTGGCTATTCCTCGGTAATGGCAGAAAATTTCTCCTGTCATCTAGCAACTCCATTATCCAGTATATGCCTGTTGAATATTTGTGATAGGTACTTTCCATCATATAAAAACTTCTATTTACGGATAGGTGAACTTCTATAAAGCATCACGTCTCATACTCCACAATACGTAGAGCAAGGAAGGATTACGATAGGATACGCACGCCACGAAAATAGAATAAATGTTTAAAATTTCATTCGACGGTGATCCGAGACTTTACAGCTCATTTTTTCCCACTTCATAAATTTTCTTTCCGATTGTGCATCGTTTCATTAATTAGCTCGTTCTCTTGTTCTTTTCGATCGCAAAAAATCCGTTAACACCACTCTCTCTTGTCTTCGGGTCTCTTTTTTCTCTCATTTTTCCCGTCGAATCACCGACCGATTTCATTTCGAGAGAAAAGAAGGTTTTTCGAACAATTCACGCCCTCTCTCGCCTAAAGTGATAGTTTCTACTCGGTTTAATTCCTTGCTACCGATGTTCCATTTTTTCCCATCACGTTCCCTCCGCGTTACCTGCGACGATTCCCTCCTTTCCGTATTCGTCAAATGAAATTCCTTCGCTTCGTGCTTTCGCAATCACCATCGTCCCCCGCCTTAATTTTTTTCCCTTCGCCGCTGAAGCATGTTCCAGATTCTTTATTTTTTTTTTCTCTCTCTCGAGCGATTTTTTTCATAACCTCGCTCCGTTTTCTTCCACGAAGAGAAAAAATAAAAGAAAAGAACACTTACTTTCCCGGCGAAAATTGATTCCCGCCTTTATTCGAGAAAATTGACTTCTCACGAAAAAAAAATAAAAAATTAAAGAAAATTCTCACGCAAATGGTTTCCAGCCTTTATATGTGTATTTCTTTTATTTTTTAACTTTCCAGGGATTTGTCGTTTCTTCGTTTGGACCTAATTGAATTTCGCCTCCGACGGAGTTTCGTCCGCGAATTTGTTATTTTCCGCGTGAACGGGTGTTTAAAAAAAATCACCTCTTAAAAACGTGTATTATTTCTTTTTGCAAAGCGTTACCGTTTTGTTCGGCTGAAAAAAGACCCGGAATGGAGGGAAAATAACTGAAGAACAACAAATAATCATTATTTTTTCGCCGGGTTCGTAGGAAATCGGAGAGTCAGGGACAGAATGATACACATTTGAATGGTTTATCGATGAGCTGCACTCGAATGGGGCCCAAAAACAAAGCGTTCGCAATCTGAGATATTTCTGTTAACATAACCATTACTAACCGTGTCCAATGGAGGAGGTATCACGCAGTAACTACCTCTTAAAGCATACAACGGCCTGAATCACGCCGCGGGCTATGGAGTTACATTACGCCGCCGTTGTTTTTTTTTTATTTACTGGAAATAGCTAGATGCAATTTACCTGGGCGGCGTAACTAGGCAACAACAAACAATCTATGAGCAGGAGCTTCCGCACATTCTCTCCAAATAAGCACGTAAAATTAATTTACAATATACGCGAGCGAGGGTGATTCGAAGATGAACAAACTTCATAGGGACCGTAACCCGCAATTTCAGCCTCTCCTACTTCCTCCTCCATGTGTAAACTCAGGTGACGGCGTCTATCCAGCCCGTGGCTATTCTCTCTCCCTCTCCCGCACTCTCCCCCTCCACTCCTTTCGCCCTCATTTTTCCTTCCTCCCCTCCTCTCTGACCAATTTTCTCTCTTTAACCAAATTTTTTCTCCCTCGATCCCCACGTCAGGGTCTCGCACGAATCATTTTTCCGTCTCATTACTCAAATTCTCACTCCATCGGTCTCTCCTACCGAACCTCTCCTGCTCTCTCTCTCTCTCCTCTTCCGTTCAACCTTCGAGCATCTTTCACCGGTACGCGCGTGCATATTTTCCGTCCCAACCTCTCTCTCTCTCTCTCTCGTCCGACCAACCGCCTTTTTCTCTCCCTCCCTCCATTTTTCCCTTGCGACTCAAACTCTCTCTCCCTTTCCTCCCACTCTCCTCTTTCCACGTCATATCTCATTTTTTTTCCGGCGGCGGTGGCTCCCCGCCACATCCATCTCCGGACCGATGGACACGCCCCAAATGGTCGTCCACCTTCACGTCACGTTAGCGACCACACCGACTGGACTGTGAGGGAGGCGACATAAAGGGGAAAGAGAGAGAGAGAGGAAAAAACCTCGTCTTCTTCCGATCTTCGTTCACTGTGCTTTTTTTTAATACACAAACTTCCCCTCTTCTTCCTATACTCTCTCTCTCACGCTTATTCTCTTTTTCTTTCTCCATCCTCTTTCCCTTTCTTTTCGACTACACGCTCCCTTTCCTCTCCTAGAAGCTCAGTGTAAATCAACACCAGATCGTGGGATGTTGATAGGATTGGGAGAGAGGAAGAAGGAAGATAAATGTATAAAAGAGAGAGTAGAATGCGCGTAACGAACGGAATTAGAGAGGCCTGGGTATAGGCGAGGGAATTTCGATATAAACAGACAGAAGAAAGCATGGGTGGACAGGAAAGAAAAGAAGTGATGAGTATAAAAATAAGTGAGAAAAAATAGAAGTTGGAACGGGAAGGGGAAAATGAGAAGAAAGAAAAATGGAGATGAAAGGAAAGGTAAAGATATTGAGAGGCTGGGCGTGCCAGCGTCAAAAAAAAAGACATGACGCACGAAAGGAGTTATCGAATTGTTTGGTCGAGCAAAGATAAGTGCTCATGAGGAAGCTGATTAGTTAAGTTGATTGATTATGATAGGCTTTGTTTTTTTTCATTCGTTACACGAATCGGTGATGGATTTTGTTAATGGATGTCACTAGCACGCACGTTACTGTTAGGAGGCGTTCGAACGCAGCCCTAAACAACCCTGACAGAGGCCATTTGCTCCTTTTTAAAGAATAAAAACAGCCGATCTGTTTTACTAATCTGTCTTGCCGGCTTCTTCTTGTTAAGCGAGAAACGGCGACTCTTGCGTTACATAAATAACTTGTTATTAATACAACCAAAAGGTCGATCGATTTCTAGAAACGAAACTTGATCTTTTTTATATCTGATAATGAGGAGAAGGACATCCGAGAAAATTAATGCATAACGGTTTCTTATAAAACTCACCGAAATGCCACACGTCAGTTTTTTTATAAGAGTTATAATTGCGTTCGTGACCGAATTCATCTATTTCCGAAACATGATTCGCACAAAGATCGCCTTTGACGTTAAAGATAAGAATAAATGACAAAAGAGGAAATAACTAATTTTTTTTATTGGTCGACGAGAAAACGTAACTCATTCTTCCTATGGCAAATGGAAATAAGAAATGTCACGCCTATCACAGCCTTCCTCGAATTCTTGCGTGGTTGACTCCGGAGAATTTCGACGAAGAATATATTTAACAAAAAACGTTTTCAAGTGGGTGAAGGATACGGGAATAGAAACACAGGTGCGCTCGGCGTGATATAAGAGCGAAAGATAAAAGGAGGAAAATGGATAGAGAATATTTCAATGATCAAAGATGTGGTCTGGAAAATGATTTCCTGTTAGATTATATTTTATTTTTGGGCTATGAGGGACACAAATCAAGCTATTAATTTTCTTTTATAAATGCTTGGAATATTTCATGAAATATGTCAGATTAAAGATTGCTTATAAATTAAGCAAATGTATGCATCTAAATTAATTTAAAATGTTCCTAAGATTTTAGTGAGGGCCGTCAATTTAAATTTAGTCAAATTAATTCCACCTTTGGGCTTGAGCAATATAAATGTCTATAAAAATAAACTTTTATCATTCATTATTATTTTCTGTGGGTATAGTAATTTGGAATGAAATTAAAAAGCACTAAAGCTGCGGAATTTTTGCGAATCACTTTAAACCATTTCGTCCGTTAATTATTAAGTGCACTACAGTATATAATATCGCACATACTTTATACCGTAAACATGAATTCTATAGCTTAAAATGGTTGTTGAATTGAATGGTATTCGAAAGTTAATGTATGATGTCCCCTGATAACTGGAAAGGGAAAATGGCAAAAACGGCGCAGTTCGAAAATAGGATATACATAACCGAAGAGTAGCATTCCAATATTTTAAATGTAATTTTCCAGTCCCTATCTTTCATCGAATCTTCCCTATTTTTCGCGACTGTAAAACCGCATCACCATTTCACCCCTCTTTTTACATTTTCGCGTTGCGTCTCCACGCGAGAGATTATAAAATGGCGCCATAGCAATTACCAAACGGCACACATTTATGCGAATCTGCCCGAATTGCAAATTAGACCGGTTCCAAACGAATTACGTTTCGGACAGCGGGAAACAAAAACATTATCGAATCGGTTCAAGCGTAAACCGCGATAATTAATCGCTATTTTCAAACAATACCGCCGAAATTCGCACTCCGTTTTGCCAATTATATAATTTAAACTAAAGCTCGAAAGAGAGGTGAGAGAAGTTTCCATTTTTTACGCGATGGAAAAACTTTCGAAGACAATGTTATTTTTTTAATTTTCGAAACCTAACTTTCTCGTTCTATGCGTACGCAATTAATAACGTGACGGATATTTTTTCCCGCTTAATCGCACCATAACGACGAGTGTGTTCGGGGTCGCTAAGGGGGTGATCGTCATAACGAAGACAGTGGGACCCAACTCATGCACGAATAAAAATGTCCTCGCGAACGAGGCTGACGTAACCGTGTCGCACGTGGAACCAGCGTCAAATTCTTCCGTAAATCTCGAATCTGGAGCTCCCCCTCTCTCCCGATGGACGATGAAAACGACAGCGGAAAAACGAGCGATGATTTTGTTTCAATTAGTTCGATCGGTGCGCCTCCATCTCTCGGACGGACAGTCGAGAAAATGAGATTTTTTCTCACTCCGCCGTTTTTTTCCCGGGAGACTGAGAGAAAATTACAAATGGGCAGTAGGACATTATTAAACGTGCTGGTCATTGCCTATCGCTCTAGTCCTCTCACTCAATTCACGGTGTTTTAAAAGGCTCGTTGGCCTTTTCGATACGAAATGCACTAGAAATGGCTGAATTAATCTTTTCCGAGGCATATTTCTACCGTAACTTGATTAAAATCGCAAAAATAAAACTCCACACAGTCAGAATATGAGAATGGTACAATAATCAATTTAATAATTGCAATAAATTGAACGACCGTCTCTATTCTATTACTTGCGATTTCAAATAATAAATACGTACGGCTTCAATTGAAATGCATTCACGTTATTTAAAACAGGGATTTATATCTCCATCCTCTTACGAATATCAACAGTAATACCAGAAACGGTTTCATTTCCCCTTCTGTGTCAGCAGTTTAAAACCTTGAATTTCACCTTTTTGTATGACTCCCAAATTTAGAATACTCACTAGAAGCATTTCCAAACGCGGATGGTAGGGTAATAGGGATAGAAAAGTTATTTTAACTTATGATGCTTGCGATGCAAGATGAAACGTACAGCTGAAACGGGGACCCGATGGTATAAAATTTTCGTCGGGCATCACCAACGCCCCACTTCACTTTATTCATTCTATCACCACATTCAAAATTACATTCCACGCCAGAACTTGTTCTGCAGAGGGAAGAGAGCATTTCATTGCTTTTCATCTTATGATGGTGAAATTTGACCTGGAATTCCAGTCATGCCCTATTTATTAGACTACCTATCTATGTTTATTAAACTTGGATCCGCAAAACTTATAAAACCTGGTATACAATGTATAGTTACGCAGAAACGCTGTATTTAAATATTTAAATTTCATATTATTAAAATTCAACTGAAATGCGTAAACTACAAAAATCCGATCAATCATTCGTTTGTTTTGAACATTTTATTAGATATTTCGAATGTTTTTCATCTTTTCAAGCGATGCACTATTCCTACAAGAAAAATTTGCATGCATATAGACTATTACGACGCAGTGACTTCTTTACGTTATATGGAGCATAAAATTTGAAAACTAGAATTATTATCTGGCCTAGAAAGCTAAAGCTTGATAACATTAAGCTACGCCTACACGTGTTCGGAAGATGTGTGCAGTTTGCAGAACCAACTTGTTTTACGTGGATCGTAAACAAATGAGAAGTGTATAAAAATTGTGAAAATTTGCTATGGAAAGAGGTTATTGATGAGCAGAAAACGAAAAAAAAACCGACCCTTGTAAAGCTAAAATACTCGCGCACTAGAAGTAAGAGGGAATTTTGCGGACGCCTTAATTTTATTCCAGGTCTGTAACGTGACGTAAAGCAAAATGACTAAGGGTTGAGATGAGGCAATATATACTTCAGTCTTTTAAAGACAGTGATTTGCTTTCTATGGAAAAATTAACTATCTTTATATAATTTATATTAGAGTGTGGTTTGCTTTGTTTATTAGGTGATTATGTTTCAAATATAAAATAATATTTAATTTTCTCTGAAATGACAGCAATTTCAAAAAAACAGACTAAGAATAAATTGAAAACGCACATTTACGCTCATTTTTAATGCGCCGTTGAACCTTGCAAATTTTACTACCCCTATCTTCAATGACAATAATAATAAAATTTTCTTCGGGCCGCAAAAGTTCCCTCTGTTCACAGATGTAATGCAACGTAATGGAGGACTAAAAAGAGGTCGGAACGAAGAGGAATAATAAAGAGGACTTCCACTCTAATGGGTGAGAAATTCCTTTCCATTTTAATGTTCGATTTTCCCGTAATATTCTCCTCCCACTTCCATCCAGTTCCCTCCCCCTCCTTTGTCCCGCCCTCCCTCCTACGCTCGTTTCCCCCGCCCCCTTAGGAAATTACCCCTCAATCTCTCTCTCTCTCTCACTCTCAGGTGTTATGCCGACCACGCCGTATATTTTCCGCCGAAACATTTTTTACCCCACCGCTGAAAGAAAAATGAATAAATTATTAACGGCGGAGTCGATATGAAAAAAAAAGTGGACCCTTCTTACTTTATTCCTTATTTCAGAAATTTGATTAATTTAAAAAAATATCTCTATATTATTCCCCGTGAAATTGGTAAACGATAACGCCGTCTAGTTCGAATAAATATATACTTTCGGGAGGGAGATTTGTTATTAAAAGGCCTCGAGAGGGCGTGTTGTGAGCGCAATGCGGATTTTTGCTCCTAGCCATTCCTTTCCCACCCCCTGCTCTTTCCCCTATACTTTTAATTCGTTTACTTTATCAAGAGGGCGCAAAAGTTTTATTTTTCATTGCGTAGGAGGAATGGGCGGCAAAGTGGAGAGGTTGGGTGGGGTGAGACGGTTATTTCAAAATTTACAAGCTGCTTTTCAGGTTTGGGATGAAAACCAGTTAACGGCTTTTAGCTCTCTCCCTAGGGAGAAAGTAATTTTTCCATATCCTTGGGGAAAATTCGGGAGTTTCAGGAGTTCGGAGGTTTTTTACAGATTCGCAGGATTCGCTTCTAACGGTATTGGTTGGGGCGGAAAAAAGTAAAGCGTTACAAGCCAGATCCAATGAAAATACAATAACCCAGCATCGATAAATTTCCTAATATTTTTTGTCTCATTTGAGAAAAATACTGATATCAGCAGTTGTCCATCTGTAAACCGAGTATGAAAAAGGTGATATCGGGTTGCTCTAATTCCAGAAAATCTTTTAATGGCAGAGACTGGTTTTCAATTTTAATTTGCTAAAATGGTTTAGATTTCAAAATTATACCTTTCCTGCTTAAAATATTGGATTGAAAATGTTGTACTGAGAATCGAAGCTAAATTATTTCCAAAATAAAGTATTTTTATGTCATAACATTGTTACGTCACGTAACGTCGTAATATCCTTAATACGAGAAAGAGATTTTTGAGGCAATTTGATCTCACGAAAATGGTGAAACAAAATATAATTTTTAAGATAACACATAATTTTCTTTCGTTTCAAGCAAATTTTCCTCCCATAAAACATACAAATAACTAAAATATAAATGCATGTATTAGACGAGGAATTCTAAACACCTGCCATTTTGAGTATGTTACTTAATGCAAAAGGTCTGCAGAGTTACCAAAACATTACCTTCCCTACCAACAGTCTGTTAAATAAATAAAACCGGCAATATGGAGTTTAATTTAAAATGTTAAGAATAATTTTTTAATCACCGATGATTTTAACATTTCTCGCCGGCGAACTGTTTGAGGGCATGGTTAGCTGCGACTGAAATTTGGGTCACCGCAATAGGAATTGTGTCGAAGTCGAAAAAGTATATGAAACATTGCTTTTGATTTCTAATATATCTAAAGTTAAACTAATAAATAAGTTAAAATGAAGCGTCTTGAATGTATTTTGTTGCCATTAAGATTAATTATAGCAAATTCAATTTGAAATAATAAAAGTGAACGTAATTTTAGACATTCCAAACCTACTGTTGCCAATTTATTTATTTAAAAGAATAATAATGTGCTCTATGATTTTGGTGAAGAAATCACCGGCAAATCTTTTGCGAAATCTCTTAATTATTGGAAGATATTTTTTGAGAGAAGAGGGAAACGTTCCGTGTGAGTTGTCTTATTTTTTAAAAATAAAAATTTGCAAATTTCATTATTCCAGAAACTTTCGGAGAAAATCTAAAAGAGTAGAATTTCATTAACAAAACGTTTTTTCTCTCTCTCTTTCCTAATCTCTTTCGACTTCAATTTTTTTCAATTTTCTTTCGAGGGAACAGATTGAAGGAAGTGACGGCGGAAAAAATTTTTACAGGTATTTCGCCGTAGTTTCTTTCGTATGCTCTTCCGTCCCTCGAGAATTAAATTTAAAAAACTTGGTCGGAAAATGAGTCCTTGAGGAACGCCTCCCGCAAGGCAGCGGAGGCTTAGGAAGCGAAGTCTCCAGTCGTTGAGCCGTTTCCCCCCCCCCGTCCCCCCACCACTTTTATCCTCCTCTTACCGAAAAGAAATTAATCAACAACCTTTGTTCGCAATTTTCTTCTCTCGCGTAATCTAACTACACCTCACTGCATTACCTCCGCGTCTAAGCAGGCAAAATGCGTACGAAAAACCTGGGATTCGAATCGAAAATTTATTTCGAACGATACGTTGCCCAAGGGACAAAAACATCCCCGATCCGCGTATATTCATGAACTTGCGAAGCAAGTATAAAAGCGTGGTACCACGCTCACTGCAAAGCATTTTATCTGGCAAACTACATTTCAATGAGAATCGAAGGAATGAATCCTGAATATTACGCGTTGTATGCATAAACTATTCCTCAGATCATTAGGCAAAAGACTAATTAAAATTTTCTCGGCAGAGATTCATAGTTGGGAAAATTAGAACCATGCTCTTGCTTAACAATAAATACTGTATAACAGGATTGCTGAATTATTTATTATCACATGCATTCCTTTTACTACAAATGTCAAGGATATCATTTTGTATGGGGTTTCAAATAGCTTCGACGGCAATGTGTTTATTCGAACTTGATAAATGTATTAAAAACATTAAAAACGCACTGAATAATATTTTAGAATATTCCTAACGATCGAATTTTTCAGTAAATCAAGTTTAAACGTAGAACAATTCGTTCTTCTTCTTCACTTCACGGTTTAGGCTAATCAGCCTGTTCCATCTCTTCCTCGGTCTTCCTATGTCTCTTCTTCCTTTGGGGTTGTATGTTTTTACTATCCGTGATATTCTTTCTTCTGTCATCCTTTACAAGTGGTCGCATTATCTTATTTTTGTGGTAGAACAATTCGTTTTCTCGATAATTTTAATACATTTGTTTAGTTTTGTTGTACATTCCATCGATATTCAATGTTTACGAAATCAAACACGAGAGTTAGTGAGTTTTCTGAAGTTCTGCAATCTAACAGAGCTAATAGCAATTTTTGATACCGAAGGTGGGTGTATATTTTTGCATTCATATGGAGATGTTTTCACAGAACCTTTTTTTTTACAACACTAGCGTTAGTTCTAAAAGAAAAATTTTTTATCCTGGTCAAAATTTTGAGCCTAAAATACGTTTACAGAAACACTTTTCTCCGTCATCTTTCTCCTTTCTTTCAACTCCTTTAAGTTTCACTTTTCTCTCGACCCGATGTGATATTCAGTTGGCACAACTGCTAGCGGACGACTTTTCCAAACCTAGGGAAATCTTTTCATTTCTCTCTTCACGCCCTACTCGACCCCATTTTCTCTGGCCCTTGCTAAAAAAAAGCAACATTAAAAAAATATAAAAAACGTCTCATTATAGCAACTCGCAACCTCTAAGACGTTTTCGCGTTTTCAGCAAAAAAACACGATGCATTGTAGCTCTTTTTCTCGAATTTCGGGAAAAAGCCTGTCTCTCTTTTATCCGGCAGCGGTATTATAAACTATTCGCAGCCTTATTTCCTATTTTAGTAGTATTTTGAGCAACGACGGCGGCGACAACGACGGGAGAAAAAAAAAAACGCACGAACAGCGTGCGCCAGGTCATGTGCTTCTTGCCGAGACCGAGAGGTTAGCATTATGTACCCTATTTACTTTCTCATATACGAAGTATATTGAGAAAGTAGGTATTGTTATCGCGAAAAATTCGACCTCGAGATTTTGATGGAAATATACGTTTTAGGTGTACCCGAGTCCGAAAAAGTGGTTTTCGCAATGCCGTCTGTCTGTCTGTTCGCGGTTCTAGAGCCTAAACGGTAGAGCGAAAATGAATGAGATCTCCTATTTAGCCATTTTATCATACAGAATAGATGCTACGAAGAAATGGTTGACATTGCTGATTAATTAAGGGAAGTTTATACTAAGCATTTTAACAACAATTTGATTATCTCAAAAACGGTTCCAACGATTTTGATCAAATTTCGTACAGTTATATGAGTTTACGTCTGCAATAATACTACATTTTTCATATTTCTCAAAGAATTAATATAAGGCCAGTTTATTCTTGGACAACTTTAATAAGTATTGGATTTTCTAAAAACCGGCTCGTACGACTTTCAAATTTTGTAAAATTATTTAAGTTGATGTTTATAATGATTGTACATAGTTCATATTTTTCAAAAGATAACTAAACGGCGCATTAGTACATGAGAAAGTTTGTACAATGTATGTTGTACCGACTTTTTTTTACGCTTTTCGGTGTATACGCCACAAACGCCCAGAGTCGCCGTAAATTTGCCTACCGGAGAAGGGGTATTTCTTTTTAAACCAACATATTGTTCTCTCAACCTCCTCCCTTTAAGCAACCCACACCACCTTTTTATCGTTTCACTCAACGTAACAACCGCGTGCGCGATATTGTGTAGGGAGTATTTTCATGCGGCCAAGAACTCTCTCCCTCTTTCACCCTCCGGTATTTCTCTCATTCTCGCCCTCCTCCTCTTCTTCGCCTCCCTCGTCCCCTCCTTGCATCCTTTCAATTACCGTATTTAGCGGAGCGAAGTCCCGAACCCCTGACGCGTCACTTCCAACTTCTCCCCCGCAAACCCCCCTCTCCTCCTGTTATTTTTACTCCACTCATTTCACCAAAAACCCTTTTTTCCCCCCTTCCCTATCATCCTCCCTCTTCCGTCTCCATGATCACCCGACACATTCGTGAGATGGAAAAGGAAGGGGAGAAGGTGTAGGAGTACAAAAAAAGGGAGATGGAGGGAGGTGGGAGAGAGCCGGGAGGTTAAAGGGGTCGAATGGAACACGGCGTGCAGCAGGGAGAATGATTTGGGATTAAAATGTCGCGAAGAGGGGTGGGATGAAGAGAGAGGGAGAAGGGTTTAGAGACGGTGGAAGAAAGGGCATAAGAAAAAGGGAGGGACAAAAAAGGGCAGGTGGGGGCAGGAAGGATGGGAAAAGAAAATTGTTTTTTTATCCGCGGGTTGGGAAAGGAAAAGAGGGTTTGAAATAGAGAGAGAGGGTGGAGGGTGAGGGTGGTTGAACGGGATACGGTTGAATTGAGGCGGGTTTCCTTTTTTTTTCCTTAAACCTAGTGCGGAGAGGGAAGATGGAGGGTTTTAAAAAAAATGACAACAGGAAGGGAGAGAGTTATCGACCTACGCGTTCAGGGTGACGGAGCATTCCGTCGAAGTCAAAGTGTGCTCATGAAGAGTTAAGTTCTTCCAAAGATCTAATTTTTTTTAAATAAAGAAGACCTGCTTTTTCCCCCCCTCCAAATTCTCTTTCAACTCCTAACTCCTACTACCTCTCTCTCTCTCTCTCCACTCCCTCTTCTTCAACCCCGCCCTCTTCCGGATCCTAACGACACCTCATTTCGCTGCCGTGGTTCCGGATGATCGGTTTCTTTCTTTTTGTCCCCTTCTTGCTTCTTGGCGAATTTTTTTCTCCTCAAAAAAAAAATGGAAATGATTTTCGCATACTTTTATTACTATTATTTCCCTAAATAAATCGCGCCCTTGAATCGCTCTCGCAGCTGATTCGTTCCTAGGTTAGAGATGTGAGACGTATTTTTTCCTTTCCTTCATTTGTTCTCGGAAAACCAGTATTTTTTTAAAAGAAGGCGAACTTCTATTTTCAATGATTTCCAAAAAACAATGAATTTATAAGTCATTCGAAGACAAGAAAATTGTGGTAACTGTTATTCCTTACAGAGTTTTTCCTCACTATCTTCCTTATTCAGTTTAAATACTTACTTCGACCCTTTCTTTCGTGAAATATAAAGGGCATAATTTAAAATTTAAAAGAATTTGTAAACTTTCTCTTGATGTGTGTAAAAATATTGTAGAAAAAAATGTTAATGGAATTATTCGCTGTGTTTTTTACTCAATGTGAATCATTTTTCAATACACAAGTCATAAAAATAAATTTGCGTTTTTAATTACAGGAATTAACCTCTTAAGACATTGGTCAATTCAGATGCGATTTTGGCTAATGTAAGTTCTATTATGCTAGTACAAACGTTTAATGGCACGCATTATTTGATCACTTCAGATCTCAGGAATTAGTAAACGGTCAAACGTCCAAGTGCCACTAATCATTAAGGAATAGTTTGATAAAATTATCTCTATGAAATGAAATACATCCTTGCAATTTTAAGCCTATAAAATCAAAATTAATATTACTAGAATACATACTCCCTTATGCAACTTCAACAATCCCGACAACTGCACCCATCGATGGAAATTTTCGTATGACTCTTAATTTTTTTATACGACCTGCCCCTGTCTCTATTTATTTTCCACTCCCAAAGAGAATAAGAATGCGCACCGATAAATTATCGACCTATACGCTTACAGTGTCACCTTCCATCTCCTCTTTCACCCGTCCCTTTACTCGCATTTTTACCGTCGCGTTCCTCACACCCTCCATCCAAACATTCCTTCTTCACCTCCTCCTCCTCCCCCGGTTTGCTGCCCTCTCCGTCTCGTTCACTCGCACTCAACTTCCCAACTCATTTCTTTTGTCTCCGACTTATTTCCCGTTCCTCTCTCGCTCCTTAAAGAGCTACCACCCCTCTCTTTCTTTCGCAAAGATACGCACGCTTTTTTCCAATACTTTTCCATTCGCAACTCTTTTCGCATCGTCTCATGTCTTTAAAGTTGCGTTTGCGAAAAAAACAAAACACGACACTGCCCGTTACATAGCCCCCAAAAAATTAAAATCGATGTTTTCCGTCCTTTTCCGCGTCGAACACGACTATGATATAAATAAAACAATGCTAGAGTGTTGAAGGAAAATTAAAAACGACAAAATCCGTCTATTTGCTCGTCTCCTCGTACGTATAAAATTTGACTTCTATCATTAAAGTATATTCATATTAAATGCAATTTTATGATGTTTTAATTGCTTTTCTTACAAATTTTTAATTTTAATTGCACTTTCGTCTGCTTAACCTCCGGCCTTCAGCCTCCACAAAAGCGTTAAATCTTTTCGGGTCACTCAGATAATTCAAGGAACCATTAATCCCGCCCTTATTTCCATACGGCCTACGTTCTAAAAATACATTTCCCCGATCTCATCTTGGACCAGCGCATCTGTTGAATATTTACTCTTCGTCCTGCAACGACGATGGACTATTAATTTACAATCGAAAAAACGTTTGCTTTATATATATATATATTTTATTGATATTGCTCTCATAAATTAACTTTTATTTTTAATAGCCTGTAATCTGAATAAGAATGCATACAATTGCACGTCACAACAAAAAAGCCTTTTCTTCGTATTTTAGGATTAAGTTAAACCAAATACTATAATCTCGGATTTCAATTCAAATTTTAAAAAAAATGTCGGTCAATATTTTCATAAATTGATTAGACTTCTATTTTAGACTAATGTTCATTTTAAGGGACAAACGTAAATCGTGGCCACAAATATCAATTACTCATATCGATGCAAACCCCCGTAAATCATGCGCTGCGATACATTCTTCATTCACATCGAAATCAAATATGATCCTAAAAATCCTGCTAAAAACCATTTCGCGGTTTGCAATCTCACCTCTTTTGCAGCTGCGATCCCAAAACAAAATCCATTTGCTTGGGATAAGCCTTGGGATTAGCGCAATATGGCACCCAACGGATTACACCGAAGATCCTTTCCCGTCAGCCAAAGCGCGCATTACCCCCTTCCCCTCCCCACCCATATTACACTCTCCTCCCTTGCCTCCCCCCCCCCGTTCTCTACCCCATATTTCCCAGTTATGGGGATGGGAGGCATAAAAGCAATCCTTATATATATGCATATTTTTTTGCCGAGCAAGCCCGCATAAAAAAAGTTACAATAATGATAAAACCAAACCCGGAAAGGGGTGAGGTTTCCGTAGAAACGCGCCGCTGTTTTCCTTTTGCGCCTCCGCTTCGAATAGCTGGGGAGGGGGGGAGGGGAGAGAGAGAGAAAAAAAACACGCCCCGTCCCTCAGGGCACCCGGGAGGTGTATCTTTCACCTGCCGCATTCCTCACCCCATACCAAAGCGTTCGGACAAAACCATCCAGAACCCCACCTTCTCTCTCTGCCACGGAACGGGAGAGAAGGGGAGGGCACACTTCTGCCCCCTCTCTCTCTCTCAACCTTCCGCCTCCGTACGCACATCTCTCCCCTGCAGACGCCCCTCGGAGTGAAATTAAACTGCAATTAGAGTGGGCTTCCATTATGTATGACGCTGCTGCCTCGTGCCTGAGAAGAGGGAAGGGGGGGAGGGAGAGAGAAAGGCATTACTGATTCCACGCATCGCGAACCGGTGTGCGGTTAAGCCCAACTTCTCTTTCTCTCTCTCTCTTCTCCTTCCCACACTAAACCTCTTCCTCTTGTCTCTCTCTCTCTCTCTTTCCTCTCCTCCAGTTAATCCGGTCTTCTTCATCCTTCCAAACCTTTCCTCGTACGCTTTTCCTTGGAGCGAAAGTGAAGGAGGGAGAAAAAAAGTTCCCTCGCGCCCTAGCGTACGTTACATAAAACACGGAAAGAAACGTCCCTAAATTACAACTCGGGTTCCTTCATAGAGAATGGATGAGTGCCGAATGGCTTCCTTATTTGCGTAAATGTACTTAGCTTAATGAAGTTGGCAACGAATAATCTACGATGCGCCAAGGCAAAATACGTTTAACATGTCTAATATATAAAATTGACTTCGTCGTCGTCGGTGGGAAACTCTGTAATGCTATTTTTAACAAACCTTCCGAGTAGCTAGAAGATTGACATCTGGTAGGAACGTTCGGTTCTTAAAGTGGAAGCCATTTACAAAAATAAATTCCAAAATCGACCCGGGTTCGATTCCCGAGAATGATTTCCATTCCTCATAAGATAAGATGGAAAAATCGATATTTCGACCTGCAACCTTATTTTATTTTGCTTATTAAAATCCACATAATTGACCTACGATTTTCGGACTTGGACTGTATTAAAGAAACATACATGCAGTTTCTTATTCTTATCGTCTTTTATCGCTTTCTAATCTAAATATTTCGAATTTTACGCTTTAATATCATATTTTGACAAAATTTAGCGTGTTTAACGTGAAGTTGCCTTGCCAACCGAATACTCTGTTAAACTCGAAATCCTATTACTCTCACGTATGCTCACGTTCTCTCCGAACCTCCATGTACAATCCCGGCCCAATTCATAGGTATCAGATGATCAGATGAATTTTAAATTAAATGAGAATAGGGACACGTTATTTTTTAAACACATTACATGGTTATCTTCTCTTCATTGATAATCTACATAAACGGTTGCAATGATCGTTATATAAAAAAGAAAGAACATATATTTGAATAAAAATAAAAACATAAAGGTTCACGATCAATTACTGTGTAAAGAAATGCATTTTTAGAGTTAAATGTGAATTATTGAGATCAACTTATTTTACATAATTCATCATTTCTTATAAATCAATTGAAAAATCACCGCGCAAGGTTTGGGCGGGATCAGCTAGTCAGATATTATAAGGCGACTTTTTTTACAAAAATATAAATTTCTTCCATTAGTCGTTGTTTAACAAGGGACTGGTTCAACCTCTACACCGATTCAAGTGCTTTTCTTACGGGTCAATAATGGGACAAAATTGGACCATGAAAATTGTAATTTTTAACAACTTCGAATTGCCACAAGTAGCTCTCATATCTAATAACTTATCCTGAAAATTTGGTTTCTCTAGATTGAACCGTTTCAGAGATATCACCTACACGGTCGGACGGACGGACAAAGTGAATATATAAGCGCTTTCTAAAAATACCGCCAAAACAGAATGATAAAGGAAATTATTGAAACGAATGCTATTGTATTTTCTTCTCAATAAATAACCTAATAAAAGGAACTTCCTAGAGACTCGAAGGCAAAAATATATTTAATGATTTTTCCCCTTAAAATTTGTTTTTTTTTGTTACTGAAGCTAATAACGCATATAAAGTGCCAATAAAACAAATCACCAGTATGCGGAAGCACGTTTTCTTAAATATGTTCTAGTTTTCGTCCACCTTAGGGGAGGGGTGAGATTAACAGCTGATGTCATAACAAAGGATAAACAAAAGCATTCGGTCTTTTATATTGTTCAGCGGAGAGAAATCATTAAGGAGTAAGGAAACCCCCTATATAAATAATAAACACTGACACTATGAGTCCAATAGACCTATAAGTCAATAGTCAGTGAACTCGAGGAAAGGTACTGAGAAGGCCTGGGACGAGATTTAAATATTAGCTTATAAATTTAACAAAACGGAAGGAGCGCGATCTTAAAAGACCGCGCGCGACCCCGAAGGGTTAAAAAAATCCTCGCAATTCAACTGTTATTGAACTTAAAACGATACTAAAATCCCAGGAGGTTATACTACGATTAATATTTTTCTAAATAACCGTTTATTAAATTACCATCCGAAAACAATGATTGTTAGTAGGCACTTAAATTTTACCTTAGTAAAGTATGAAAGATTATGAGATTTTGTTGCCGACTATAATTCGCTAAATTACATCAAAGTAGTCTAGTATGGATGAAGGGGAGGATTATTTAACATAATTGCGGCAAAAAGTAACTGACGATTTTTTAAAAGTAAATTCACAGCTGACTTTAACTTGACGAGAAAATATACGAGTGAACGTTTTCTCTGACCTAAAAAAAAATAAATTAAAACTAACCGCAGCGAACGCATAAAACTTTAAAATCACCGGTCGTTTAAACTGCGAGTGTAAAAAGCAATTTTTTTGGGAAAACACTATGCGTGTTTCATTAATCATCACAATTATTTTCCTCAAATAAAGTGGTTTTCCATATGGGGGTGGGTCGTTACTTTAAATTGCGTTACCTGGATATCGCATCACTTATGCGTGAATTTAAATGTACATCCATATAAGTATACGCGCGCATTATTGTGTGTATATACGTTTATGTGTGTGTATATATATATATATATATATATATATATGTCTTTGTATATATATATATATATATATATTGAAGGCAATGCACGCGCATCATAATCCTCTTTATTCACCTCTCTCTCCCCCTATCTCTCCCGCGCAACTCGAAACCCAATCCCACAAAATGCGAACATAAATCAATCCAACCCTGGGTATCAACTCCGCCCTCTAATTCTCTCATCTCCCAATTCTCCAAATGCCTCTCTTCCTCCCACATCCCCTCCATCTCCCTCCTTTCCTATTCCTTCCCTTCCTCAACGAATCCCTTATACATCAACCCAACTGAGTCCGCATCTTAATACCTTAGTGACTCACTCAATTAAGTTAAGTATTTCTATCGACTAGATTTTTTAAGCTACAGGATTCACGATACAATTTATTTGTCTATATTGCCGGGTTATAGAAGATTTACGTTACGAGAAATTGAATGTTTAGAACGTTTGTTTATACTGGAAGGATACGCAAAAATCTGGTTAGCAAAGTAAGTAAATTTTAGAGGACAATATGGCCTACTTGGAAATTTTTAATAATTAGACATCCTTTACGTGATCCGCTAACCTCTGCTTCGACAGTACTATATTACCGATAACTCTTGATGGTGAGAAATAAAACCATGACTTCGTCGGTCATGAAAACTTACTTCTAAGCCATCCTAAACCAAGATTTTGATTTTTTTACAAGACCATAAACCATAATGCTCAATTGCATCTGTTAATATTTTTTGTTAAAAAGGTTTATGCACAAAAGTTTTAAATGTAATAAAACCATTGGTTTAAATGATTCTTGACCGTGTTGGAACCCAAGAGAATATAGTGATTTTTTCATCGACTAAACCATTAACATACATGTACAGCTATTTAACCCTAATAATAAAACCTTAAGATTTTTTTGGAACGCTAAAGAATAAACATAAACAGAGGATTCGTACCGAAATTCAATTTGTATCGCACAAAGTAGGCGCGCGACCTGAAATTCGAAGTCCCACTAAATCATCAGATTTCAAACAGTTGAATTAACGATTGAACAGGAGGAAAAGGCTCACGGGATGTATGTGGCTAAAAACGATAAGAAGATTTGCCAGTAATGATGACGATGCAGGTCGAAATCAGGTCATACGTCTTTTTCGCATGATGAAGTGAAAAATTTATGGAGCGTTTTCGGGATTCTTTTGTATTTCGATCGATCGAATTAAAACCTCGTTATTTTGCTCGCATGAATACGGGGATATTCAAGGAACCAGTTATATTAACCTCGAATTAACGGATTCGAATGATTGCAACTATAAACTCGCAATTAATTTAGGGCAGTGATTCACATACTGGATGCCGCGGAGAAATTTGTGAGCCTAATGAATTTGTAGTTAGGTGATAGGGGCAATAACGTTTGCTCTAATAAGTTGACTATGGTATAGTGCCAAAAAATGGATCCTTCCAAAGGTTTTGATAACCGTATGCATAAATATAAAACCGTTTCAAGGAAGGGATGTCACGGAATCCTGTTTAAATCTTAGATGGTGCCTCGTCTACAAAAGGTTTGTGAATCGCTTATTCAGTGGTATGTTTCAATAGTAATGGGTGGATAGCTAGAGTGAATAGTTCGTATACTTTCGGGATGCTTTAAAAAAACTGGCAAGTGATGAAACACCCGACGATCGTGCTAGAAATTGCGAATATTATGCATAAAATAAATATGACGTTGAAATAAAAATTTCAATTTCAGCTTTTAAACATTGAAGTGTTGAATATATCGAGCATGAAATTGCCTAATGAATCGCACGAAAGAACATAATGCTGTCTTCTGCTTAAATCTTCGCCTATCTCTTCACTTTTTCTGTCATATCAATTATCCGCTTGCAACTGATGACTTCGTTGATACCCAAACAATTCAAAAAGATTTTTTAATAGCCAGATAATTGGTAATAATGTGATATATGATACACGACAGTGATTAATTTCGAATAACAAGCGGTACAACAAAGCAATGCATTCATTGGCGATGTCACGAGTTTTATTGAATGAATGAAATTCGACTCTTGATTCCAGATAAAAGTAAAACGGAAAACAATCGTTTCACTGTGCCGACATAGAGGTTATAATGAAATATCGAAGTTTTAGAATTGAAGCCTCGATTTTTAAATTTTTGGCGAAAGAACCATTAAAAATGATTTATCTCCTCGAACAAAGATTTCTGTATGCACCAAATTTTTTTGTTGATACGGCTTGTATTCTAATTCACGATTGTATTTATCGGTATGTGTTTTTGAACCTGGGTTCCGCAAAGGGTTCAGCAAAATGTTTGCTGAAATTTTTATTTTGTATAAATTTACAACTGTTTTAAAAAACAATAATAATTCATATATAAATAACAGTGTCCGCATGTTGAGTAATATCCATTACAATAGCCATGGTAAATGTTATTGTTTTTATTTAATTTGTACAATCGTGTGTGTGAAAAACACACACACGCACGCACGCGCACACACACACGCACACACATACATACATACAGGCACACTGTAAGATACCATTATTCCACTTATTCTAGCATTTATACGTATTATTATAAGTCAACTGCAGTCTGACGTAACAAATGCAAAATTAGTGTACTCCGTTTTCTCCATTTCTTAATATAAAGTACTACCTCCATTAATGAACGAGTAACATTTTATAAACGAATCTGTGTCGATATTGCGAGTTTACAGTCTCTCTTTGCAAAATTACGCGTCTTTATTACTGTGTTAATTGAAAAAAACACCTCATTAACAGTATGAAGAAACAGATAACGAAATCATGACTAAATTTAGCATCACTTTCGATAAGGTTTAGCATACGAAAACTAAGTTCCTTTTGCAAAGGTAAAATAGGGATTCCTATGTTTATATTTGAAAGCGTGTAGGCATATGCAAACACGTTAACTCGCGCGCACAAACACGCGAAAACACTTCCTCCGGTTGTTATCCATAGCTAATATTTAACTCACGGTAGGCTTCTTTATATATTTGTCGTGCGCTTGTTGTAGGTGGAGCTGTTTTTGTACTCCACTGCTGCGCCAATCAACGTAAATAACGGGAGATATGACCCTCACTGTTTTTTTTAAATAAAATGACCAGCATGCCTAGAACTGGAAGTGCGTGCCTCACAAACAAAGAGGGTACCACGACTTTAAAATAAAGAGAGCACGCGCTAATGCAACTCCTTCATTATCCATACAGGGAGTTATAAATAGGACACTAATTTCATTCATTTTTGCCACCACCGCGTATAAAAACTCAGGCTTTCGTACGGATTTAAAAATAGAATATTTCTATAGCGTTTCTGTACTTTATGCAGCATTGGAAATTTGTACGTTTTTGAATTAAATTATCAATGTTATTTCCTTAGTATTGTCGAAATAAAAAGGTTTACTCATCAAGTTACGCCTGAGACTGTTAACTACATATCCTTTGTGTTATAAACCGAAAAACTGACAAACAGCAAGTTAACTTTGCAGGAGAGTTAATATTATATAGAAATATGCGAAAATATCAATGAACTCCATAGGACTTCTCGTTTTCCCATCCTAAAATTCCTTATCTCTCAGATGCCAGACCATATATCTCAACACACTGCTATAATCACATCTTATATATTATAATAAAAAACATCAAGTTACCACAGTTCAGCGTACACACTCAATAGTGCCAATAAGAAAATAATATAAATGCATCTAAGTCGACTAAAAATGTCAAAATAGCAGACAATTATAAACTACGAAAATAATTTATTCTATATGTTGAAATTCTCTAGCTGTAAATAGTTTTAGTAAATAATAATTCGTTCGGTTGATTAAACAGCAATATTCTCATAAACATTTCCGGATATAATTAACGTCTATAAAAATATTTTCTTCGTTAAATAATACTACTGCGGGTTCAATTCCACGTCGAAAGACTTTTTTTTCGCAAGTGAATATCAGTGACGTATTTTAACACAAGTAGAGCGACGACAAAATAATTGGAAATCACAGTCTGTCTGGAAGTTAAATTTCATCATTTTCACCCTCGGTGAAACAAAGGATAGCTTATCATTCCATCATAATCGTTTCGAGGCTTAATCGATGCAGGATATAATTATTCCAGTAAGCAAACAAAAAAATCGCGCCCCCCCCCCCTCCCACTCCCGATCAAAGTGGAAGGGGTATACGGAATTAATGACGCAGCATCAAAACGACCGTCAACAAAAAAAACCAACCGCATTTCTACGTCATTCGGTATCTCTTTGCCGATGCACGCGTGTTTGAATGAGCACTGTGTGTGCGTGTGTGTGTGTGTGATAGAGAGAGAGAGAGAGAGGCGGTTAGCGATCTAAAAAATTAAGTAACGTCCATGGCGGATATGAATGACATCGATTGCTTCCGGTTCAGTGAGTCACAAATATTTAAGCAATTCGGGTGACGCCCTACATCAAATTCGATGAACCATGGTCCCATATCTCGTTCCCTCACTCTCTCTCTCTCTCTCTTCCTCTTTCCCCCATACCCCCCCCCCCTCTCTCCTCTCTCCTCTCTCCTCTATCCGCACGAGTCAGTGGACACACGCGGATCAAACGGGAGGAAATTTGCGGCCGCGGCGGTCATAGAGGGAGCACAATAAGGGTCCTCCTCTGAAAAAAAACGAGGATTGGCGATCGGGGGAATGGAGGGGAGGGGGGAAGAAAAGAAGGACGCCCGGCGTGGTCTAACCGCTAACTTTACGGTTTGTCAAACCCGCGAGTCTAGACTGAAAAAGTTATATCCTTCGTACATTAAAGTACCAAGGTTTTTTCGATAGGTGCGGGCTGAGTTAAAATAAAACTGAGTTAACTAACATCAGAAAAGATATATACGCAGGGAGTCTGTAAGAAACTGTAGTGCTCCCTATATTCTTACATTGGCTCATATTATTTAGTTTTTTCATTGACGGAACACTTTAAATGTTAATTTTGAAGCAATCACACGAATGCATATACCTTAAAGGGAATTCATAGTATTTTGGATTCGAAGATATAAAATCTTAAGATAGCGATTATGAACTTCGTAGAAGTTCTTATGTTTATACTAGGGACCACAAACTCGTGGCCAAATTTATTTTATACTAACTGACTCAATCTCAAATTTATTTTTTTAATAATATTTCAAAAAATCTTTGTGAATAATCTGAGGAGTTTAAAAAATGTATTAAATCAACACTTTCAAAATATCCGCGATTTATTGCTAATTCCCACATATGACACTCTGTACTGTTGTGGTGCTGAATACTGCCACCAGCGCGTTTCTTGCCTATCTTAAGGACCTAATCATCGACATTGAATAAAGTATTTTTATAATATGTTTAAAACCGCGTCATGTGGTTTTGGTTATTTACCTCTTTGTGGAGGGGGAGAATGATTGCCAAAAGTATATAAAAAAGGTGTGAGGATTGATGAAATATTTAATGCGGCCCGCAGGATATGATGGAGATATTCAGGACTCCTGGGTTAAATTAACTAAAGTAAATTAAAATAATGCAATATTAGATTTTATTGCATTAATTCAATTCAGTTACTTCCTTAAAATTTATAGTTTGAAATTATTTTATGTAAGACAACTAATAAACGCGAATATAGCCCATGCAAGTTAATTAGGGTACATGGAATCAGGGCCGGATTAAGCGGTACGCAAAATACGCAAGTGCGTGGGGCCCAGATCACAAAGGGGCCCACAAGCGGCGGATTGGGCAGCCAGGGCATCTGGAAAAGTACTGTTGAGGCGATGCTGTCAATGGGCATGGGTTGCCTGAGTGGTAGCTGCCTCGGCCAGGAGCTGTTGCTTTTCCGTATTCTAAAGCTAATTCATCTACGCACGTATGTAAGACGGCGGCAGCCCAGAGTGCGTCGGTAATATCACTAGGCTGAGTGGGTGCGAATTATTTTACGGGGGGCCATGTACAGTTGTGTCTGTCTCTTCCAATTGTCTTATAAATACGCTACCCTTGGTTTTCCTCAACTCGAGCATTCTCACCGGCCCCCTCCCCTTGCAGTCCCGAAGATACGGGATTTCCTCTTTCGTTCCACGTGCATTCATTCAGGCATGCTCAAAATTTTCGGTTTTTTGGTTGCGGCTCTTGTTTGAGAACGAAATATATCTTACCCAGGGCCCGGAAGAGGGTATGGTAGCCGGTGCAAATAACTGGGGCCCGGACTTATTGGGGGGTCCGCTCTCAGGAAAAAGTTTCCTGTGAAGATGAATCACAATACCTGCAATAAGTGGCGCACAAACGGGGGAGAGGAGGGCACCGGGTCCGGACCCTCCCCTCCCCCCCTGGAAAATTTGGATTTTTCTAAACTGTGGATAAACATCGTTATTTTAAATCTGGGTTCATGGGCGCCGTCAAAGAGGAATAGGAAACGGTTTGACCCCTTTGTTTTTAACTTAAATATAATGAACAATGCAATACGCGACATTGATATAACTTGCATACAGCCTTTGTGCTTGTCAATATTTCGGACCCACCCCCTCTTGAGAGAATCCCGTGTGCGCTACTGCCTGCAATCCATTAACTTCCTTATCTACGTTTATATATTCTGCATACACCTTTGTTTTGCCTTAAATAAACCAATACCTTTATTAAACTATATAATCGTTTAATACTTGTATTGTGGTTAGTGTCACTTCCTCAATTTCGTGCTTATTTATATTCTTTGAACTTTTCCTAAAAATCTGCTGGACCACCACATGACTTACTTCATACAGAGCAATGAATATGATTACTCTCGACGTCAGCGTTCTCAGAAACAATTATCAGCGATTACATTCGAGAATAATTTTAAAATGTTTTCAATAGTCTTTATTGTGTAAAAAAAAGCAAGTTAAGAAAATTGTTAACTGCTTCTATACATAAAAAATATCTACGAGTAATTAATATCACCCTTGGAGGCGTACGCACCGCTATCAACAATTAGAAAGTATTATCATAGCAGCGGAAACAATGGTATCATTTAGCGACGTATTTAACGTAAATTTAGAAGAAAAATCAAAATATCTCTTACACTATCGGCTTTATGAAAAAATGTTCCAAATAAAACTTCTATCGACTTTTATTCTCTACAACTTTTATGATTACAACTGTTTATGAAAATTGAATTTTAAAGGAGATATTTGGAGAAAAAAACGACGAAAAACCAAAATATCTATTAAACTATCGGTTTGACGAATAATTATTTCAAACAAAACGTGTAGCAAATTTTATTCTCTACAACTTTTAATAACAACTATTTATGAAAATTGAATTTTAAAGGAGACATAAAAAAACGGAAAAACGATAAGAGTATACATCCACTTCCAGGTTGCCTGTATTGTCCAAAAACTAATCAACTCTTTTCACTAATAGGAAAGTATTATAGGTTCTCTTAATCAATCCGGCCCCATCTTGGGCCGGAACCCAGAACTTGGGCTTTGCGTGGGGCCCATGGACCGCTTAATCCGGCCCTGCATGGAATGCCAATTTCGACCACGAAAATCGGATATTTGCCTCGGAGAATTAATTAAACCATTCGTCTCCATGGTTTTGCTACTGCCACGCAACGCTTTTTTTTACCTACGCAGACGTCGAGAGAAAAATTGATGAAAAACAATCAACATCACCCGGCACGTCTACAACAATCACGAGAGCGATGGCTGAAGCACTCTCACACAGACATCCGCCTAATAAGCCAATCAGGTCACGTTAATACACCGTCGAAGTTCGTGTGCCGGGCGGCTCAATTCTGAAACCGCAAATAGTAAAACGCAATATTTGAACCGAATACAAAAGCTCGGCTTTTGGGTAGCTAGAGTTAGCAGAGAGCTCTTCAATTACTCGCATAACATTCCTCAATAAAGAAACTGCCGCACAGCGATGTGCGCAAATATTATCCACTGTCTCCCTCTCTCGCCTCTTCCTAAGCCACTCTACCCACTATTACCCTCTCCCTTTCCCAATACAGCTGTCTCCCGTCCTTCCTACATCCCCTCCATAACGCCTTGCATGCATTTTCGGCGAACTGGAGCCCTCCGTTACGGGTTCCCAATCACGGGTGGAAATGTGCTTAGCGAGATGAGCGAAGGGGAAGGGGGGGGGGGGGGTGGGGTGGTTGGAAATGCCCCATTATTGGGCAGTGTACTGCATTTTAGGGGGCGGAGTGATTAGGGAGAATAGAGGTTAGATGAGGGATTAGGGTGGGAGGATGGAGGGGGGGGGGGGCGTAAGAGTAGGAGAGAGAGAGGGAGATGGAAGTAGGATTGCGAGTTTGGGACGGGAGAGGATTCGGAGACGTTTGATGGCATATGGATTCATGCATGCACTCGTGGATTGTGTCAACGATCAAATCCATTGCGTCCGAACCGTTGTACTAACTAATGAGTCGTTAGCCGCCGAGTACGAGCCGTGAGGCGTTTGAGCACCGTCGCACATTCCCGAAATCTTCTTTCGGCGTTTTTTTTTTTTTGTTCCGCCATGCCGATGCGATTTTTCGCCGAGGAATAGCATGGGAACTGCGTCCGACCGACGAGTAGTTTTTTGGAAGGAATCTCCGGGGAACCGCTCCGTCAAATGCAGTTAACCCGTGAAATGGGATTGGGAAAAAGGAGTCATCCAAAATGACGGAACCACGCGGAAAATCGACCGTCGAGAAATGGCCCTTAGAAAATTGATTACGGCGACAAAGAAAATTAAGTCTACCCTATTACAGCCGCTACGTTGGAAGCCGGGTACGGTGAATCACCTTACAAAGACTTGAAAAATGTCGGTCGCTGCGTTCCAAAAAAAAATGAACCTTTCTTTTTCAGAGACTAGAGTGATAAACGCCTAGCAAAATGAAATACCTCATTTTTTTCACCTAAACGAGGGTATGAAGCGCAGGCGTATGGAAAAGTAGGACTGAAGCTGGAGAAAGATACATTATCATAAGCAATTAAGGAAAAATTTTAATCTTTGTTAGCTTTGCCTATATACACAGGCCCGTTTACACTCAGGTTAAGACTCAAAGAATTGAAGGAACTGCATACTCAAGAGATTCGAGCGTAGCTATAAACAACTCTAGTAGAAAATTCTCATCGATTCCTCCAACCTCGTTTACTGCAAACAAATTGTTAGCTAGCATAACCATGGTTATATTTTATCGTAAAACAAGTTAAGAATGCTTATCTGCGTATGCCTATTCACTTTTAGTTAAGATAAAAAATATACATGGGTGCATACGTATTATACGATTATTGTATAACCAAAACGCGAAATTCCCACGTCAAATAACTATCACCTGCACGCGCACCGTCCGAAAACAAAAAAACACGCGCGCAATTCCATTCGAGCAAAAATCCACGCAGGCGTACGCGAAACCATAGCCATTTTCCCCGGGGATTCGGAATCACGGAATTAATTAAAATAGCGAGCCCTAACCCCTTTCTATCAGAACGCGAAAAAAATACAACGGCCATCATATCCATAAACGCCGGTCTTATCGAGTCCCAGAGATCAAAGCGGAGTACTCTTTCCCTCGCTATAATAACCAATTCGTATTAGCTATTAATTTTTCGAGAATGTACGTCGAGAGCGAGGGACCGAAACGAGAAATAAATACGTACAAAACGAGGGATTTTTTAAAAATTATCTAGCTCAGTACCCACATTAAAAAGAAATAAAAATGAAAAAGAATCCTTATTTTCACCTCACACGTAGACAAGATAAAACAGAGAGAGAGAGAGGGAGGGGGAGGGAGGAAAGAATTTCCGGAGAGAGCACAAAAGACACCCTCCCCCATACGTGCAGTTTTCTCTTTCTCCCTCCTTCATCCACGTTTATTCTGTTTCTCTTTTTTGTTTCATTATTTTTTTTCCCGAATACACGTCAGCTACGGGGAGGGTGAGAGAGAGAGAGAGAGTGGGAAGAGGAAGAGAGAGAGAGAGAGAAAAGAGATTGCGGGATGGATAGTTACGAGAGAAGGGTTAAATTCCAACCGAACGGATCCAAACACGTTAATAAAACCATGAAGATAATAACAATAAATAAAAAGGAGAAAGGCTCTCTCTTTCCCCCTCTCATTTCTCTCTCTCTCTCTCCCCCTTCTCCCTCATCGACAAGAAAGAAATCAATTACGGTCTGCCATGAACAAAATACGCAACATTCATTCCCCTTGCGCGCTGGGAGATAATAGGCTGGACCAAATGAGGCTATACTACCACCGGAGTTTTGAGCGAACGGATTCTTTTCCGGCGAACAGTGGCTTGGTGGGAGGATGGATGGATGGCTGTATGTATGGCGGGGGATGTCTGCGGACGATGGCGGGAGAGAGCAGCAACCCGTGTGTGTGTGTGTGTTTGTGTGTGTGCTGGGTGGATAAGAGAAGAGATTGGGGTGGGGAAAGGGAGAGAGAGAGAGAGACAAGAGGAAGAGGAGGGGAAAGGACGGCGAAGGGAAGGAAGGGGAGGACAAGTTGCACGTGCGGAACTTGCCGAGCGTGATTTATGCCCGCAATGCGAACAACCCGTCAGTCAGAATGATACGCATGGCGGACAAGGGATGCCGTGAAGTCCAAACGGGATATGCCAGTCCATCTCTCGACAAAAGAGGATCGGCAGATGGAAGAGGAGGGGGAGGGGGGAGGGGAGGGGGTAATGGAAGCTAGAGAAGAAGGAGGGATGGAAAAGAAGAAGAAGAAGCGAAGTTAGGGAGGAAGAGGTAGAGAAGGTGAGATAGGAAGCGATGTTTACAATGAGACAGGGAAGGGAAAGAAACGGTAGGGATCGCTAAAAGACGGAAACGGTATAAGCTGCACGATTCCGGGAGGGATCTCGGGAATGAATTTGTAAGAAAGGAAAAGAAATTAGGTACGAGGATAAGAGAGATGAAGCGATCGAGTATTAAAGCAGTAGGATAAAAGCGTAAAATAATACGGGGATAAAGAAAGAGTGAGCCGAATGTCGCGGGGAAGAGAACGTGATAAATAGGAGAGGGAAGAAGTGGGAAATGAAAAGATGTGGGTGCCCTATTTGGGTGGCAACGGGCGAAAGGAGAGAAAGAGAGAGAGAGATGAAAAACTTCGCGAGCATAATGGGACGCCAAAACAAGAAACTCGGATTGCGAGAATTAGAGATTGCAAGTGCTGGAGATATTACGCGCGGGGAATTTTATAAAAAATGGAAAACGAATAGAACATGAAATGCATAAGAGGATTAGATCGCGTGCTCTGACACAAGATAAAAGAGCTTTAAATTTGAGCGTAGTAATATTTTCAACCCCTAATCTGCCTGAGTTGTTTTCTTTTGCAGTGAATTACAGGAAATTTTTGCTTGGACCGTTGACTAAAAGCCAATTGTAAATATTCTTAACTGAAATGTCCCAGCTATTTATATTAGATATTATAACTGCATTAAAATAAAATTCATTATTTAATCTTTTTGAGTGGCACGAGAAAGCTGTAACATTCGTTTTAAAGCACCCCAGAAGTAAGTATTATTTTTGCTAGAAAACTTATTTTCCTGAAAATGCAAAAGATAAATCCAAGCAAGAATTTTGTCCTGAAGGGATGTGAAGGAGGAAGCAAAGGATAAGGTAGAGGAGAAAATCCTAAATGGCGATATGATAGGAAACGGGGAAAGGAACGTACAAGATGAGGAAAGAAGGAAAAAGTGACAGATTTCCGCTGAGCGTAAGAAGGAAAAAAAAGCGTTGGCGGTGCGGGATATTAGTTAATGGAGTGGAAAAGGAAGAAGAAAATGGAAGAGAGACAGAGAGAAGACGCGGAATAAAAAAACGACACTGAATAAATGACAAAAGGACGGGCATGGCGATGGCATTTATCGAGGAGTTTAATACGGCTCTGGGGCATTAATAATAGCGATATATTGGAATAAATATATTGAAAAATTTCACAGCGAGAAACGGGTACGTTTATTAATAAAAAGATGAATTCATTTAAGCTCTCGGGACACAGAGGGGAACTTATGTAGTGCTAAAATATTTATAGCAACATTTTAAGACTTTTGATACAACAGAATATAATTTCGTGGAGATTTTTTCAATAATAATATTGCATATCTTAACTATTTAGAGGAGTCGAAGTAAAAGTTCATAGTCAAACTGTGAAGTCCTACGATGACAGCATTTTTGAAAGCTATCAACCTCTAGCACTGACAGTTCAATCAAAATACAATTTCGGCAGCGAATTTTCCGATAATCAGCTACTGAGGCAGGAACAAGACGAACTATCTGGAAATTTGCGATATGAGAATATAAATGATGATCCAAAACTTACAAATTAAAGTAAAAAGCTTCCGGCGTGCATCTGAAAACAAAAACATCTTGTACTGCGATGAAATAACTTTATCTCTGCTTTGATTTTGAGGAAAATGTCACAATAAAATGTTAGCTAAATCGAGAGAGGAACGCCACCAAATTATAGAACGAAAACACGAGAATTACAGATAAGAATTCGTATCCTCGACGCTAGGCAACCATGATGTCATTTCACTCGCAAAACAAATTCTGAAAGCTACCTATACAAACTTATTCATATAAAGTGATAAAGCATAACTGAATGATTTAGTTTACTCAATGATCCAGTGAAAAGAAAACCTTTTCTTGACTTCCGTTATCTCCAAGACGTTGTTGCTAAATTGAACGAAGACGGAGACTGAAAATTCACAATCTCCTATGAAAAAAATCATAGAGAGAAAAAAGCGAGGTATAGGAAGCAGGGAAGAAACGATGACAGTCAATGTGAAAGCGAGGGAGAGGGAGAAGCAGATAAGGGACGAGAGAGAATTGTGAGATACATCCGAGTGGACAAGAAAAAAGGTACGAAAGTTGATGAAAAAAGTGAAAATGGGGGAAGAGATAAGTGAAGAAGAGAAGGAGAGGGGGAGGAGAGTATGCGTGTAAGAGCGATACGGAAAAAGGGAAAAGAGGAAATTGGAAGAGACATCTAGCGGTAGGAGGTAGGAGACAAAGCCGGGGTAAAAAAATATTACGATAAAACGGAAGAAGAGGAAGGAAAAGTACGTGTGTGGAGCGAACGGGAGGCGGACAGGACGAAACGCGTTGTATATGGCGTCGCTAAAAGGAGAGTAGGAGAAAAATTTAGCTGAGAAGATTAGCAGAGAGGCGGAGCTGGGGGTAGAAAATAAAAGACGAAAGGGGAAGAGACAAACAAAAGAGAAGCGAAGGCTGAACAAGCTATATAAAACGCTGATGATGAAATATTGAGAGCAATTTGGAGTAAATTTACCTTAATGAAACGGACTGGCTGCAAAGAGTACAGAAATTACCCGTAAAAGTAGTTTTACCCACATTCTTCATTTAATAAAGACGGGGAAAAAAAACGAAAGAACGAGGAAAGACATGAATCGCTAGCAGAAAAAGTGGAGAGAAGAGAAACGAAGCCGAAGAAAAGATAAACAACTGACGAACAATTTCGCGATAAATTATTAAAAAGAGATGGATGGAAAAATAAAGCAAACAAACGCGGAGGATGAGAAAGGAAAGAGAGGGATAAATATTTACGGGAGGAAAAATGAAAGAAAAATAACAAAGACGGATGGAGGAAGTAGGGTATATAATAAAACGGAATAATATGAACAACTGGTAGGCAGTGGACGTTAAGTGAAAAAGTTGGGGGAAAGTACAATGTTTTTTTGAGAAAGACAAAGATAATGGGAATTGGGATAGAGAGAGAGAGAGAGAGAGTAAAGGAGTGTGGTTGCGCTTGTAGAAATAAAGGAAGAGGGACGTACCAAATGAAATGAGAGTGTAGTAGAGAAGATAAAGAAGGGGGAAGGGGAATATATATATATATATGTATGTGTGTATATATATATATATACATATATATATATATATATATATGAGGAGAGGAGTTCTGAGTAGCGGAAAAACGAAGGCAGTGTGGGTACTATGCGGGAAGAGAATGGGAAATGGGGAGGAAGTAAAGGGGCAAAGTGCACGGAAGAGAAAATGAGGAAGATGTGAGAGAAAGAGATAAACAGGAAAAGAAATACAGTTACACTACCGCAATTCCTATTCCCCTACCACGGTCGATCCTTTCCCATACTCCTCCATCCCTACCACAACCAACACCACCAAATTCCGACCTCCTCTCCACCCCTCCACGTCCAACTGATGCGCCTCTCATCTTCCTCCTCTCATAATCCTACTACTTCATCGCATCCTCCGTCCACCATTCGAAAAACGTTGTTCGGCGGCCGCTATCTCGCATTCATTTCTCGGAATTTCAAAACCAACGAAATGAGTCATTCGGTGTGCGTGTGTGTGTATGTGGATGCGGGTTTTGTTTGTGTGTGTGTTTGTGTGCGCGCATGTTCGAATATTCTCGTGGGTGTGTGCGTGCGTGCATGTGAGCGCGAGCGCAAGTGTGTTTGCATTTGTGCGCGTGTGTGTGTGTGTGCCATTGACAGGAGGTATCAAGATCGGGACTCCATTAGCTAAAATAACTTTTGTGGACCAGAGGGAAATGATATGCATGAAAGGAGAGGTATTTATACTATCTATCTCCCACTTTCTTCCCTCTCTCTCTCTCTCCCTGTCCTCCATTCCCTCCCTATCGCACCTCATTCTCTCTCCCTCTCTCTCTCCCTCATCCCTCTTCTATTTCTCGTTGCCGATTAAATGTACATTATCTGATGAAATGCGCTGTTTGCAGCGCTATCTGCAGAGGATGTTAATTTATGAATTGTTTTTGTGTTTCGATTCGGGTGGTCGTTTTTGGGAGGAACGTTCGCCGGCCGGAAGAGAGAGAAAGAGGGAGGGGAGGGGAAGGGGAGATGAAACCCGACGGGCGATGCCTCTCGGTGGAAGTGGCTGATAAATTATTTCGCGTGGTCCGTCGGAATTATGATCCGGAGGGAGAGAGAGAAAGAATTAAATGCGGAGTTGATTTATTTATTTTTTTGACTCGCGAACAATTCTTTTTTTTTTTTTCGGAGACTGCGGTGACCAAATTAAATTTTCAATTCGGCGTTCAAATACAATTTGGGCGGACGAAAGATGGATAATCAACAGTATATCCACTAATTGCGTTAACGCCAGATACGTTTTATAACGAGTTTCTTCGACTCGGGCACATTTTTTTAAATATCGGATTTCGCGATTAATAATGCGCCAAAATCCCGTTTACTCTCGGTTAAAAGAGTCAGCTGAGACGTGGGTAACAAAAATACATTCGAAAATTCGAGAATAACCATAATCATTTTAAGGTTCGCACTGCTGCACTAATCTAAAGAATATAAGACGAGTGAATATCTTCATATTCACTAGACAAAACAACTTACTGTTTCCGGACTACAAAAAATTGTGTATTAGAATGGATAAAGTGGATTAAATATGTTTAGATAATTTTAAAACGATTCTTGATTGCTATATAGATCGATTTGATCCTTTTGCTGGCGAAGTTAGACTCTATTCTATCTGCGACCTTACATTTGACGAATGTCCATATAATTTGTCTTAATTAATTTCGTAAAGATGTAACGTTTTTCCCGCTCAGTATGCATGCATAAACTTTGAGCAGTTCGCGATGGAATTTCAAAGTCAAAGCAGCAGTAAAGTTTACTTTGGTCAATACTATAAAAGATAATTGCGCCCTGTAATCTTCAGCGACGCAAGTGATAAAAAGTACGCATGTAAGAATTATTTTCAGCTATGGGTTTAAAATGGAAAGCGAAGGTTTTCGAAAATCGGTAAATAGCAACATAGAGGAAAGGTAAATACTATAAACAGGTATTGGAACTAGCTACGAAGTACGCAAGGAACATTTCCGAAGAATTAGGGCCCATTCTAGGTCAGAACGACGGCTGTTTCCACCGGCGTGATGGGACATTTTGAATGCGTACAGCAACGTAGAAAACACCGCTAAACGCAGTAACTCGAAAACATTATACGACGGTTTTTGTCACTTTTAGTGTCTGATCACAACGCGGAGTTTTAGGTGCCGGATCGCGAAAGGTTTTTAGGATGGCAGCTTTGTAATAGCTGCGACGTGCGGAAGCGGAGAAACAAGGCGACACTAAAAATCACGAAACTAAGGTCTGAATTGGAGCGATAAGCTTTTTCAGATATCTCGTACGCGCTGTAGCTTTTGAACGGGATATACGTTCGGTTTTCACCTGAAAGGCACCTGCTGCGTTGCACGAAATCGCTGCTCCGGGCAATTCGATGAAAAAGTGCGTCGTTTTTATATTAGTACGTCAACTTTTAAATAAAAGGCCACAACATTTCTGTAAACACCATCTAGGTATGTAAAGGGGTGGCTACGAAAAGGAATTCGTTAGAATATTCCCTCGTAAAACGAATCTAAAAATGTTTAGATCATCTGAATTAATTTTAAAGGCCAAAGTGTATTATATCCCCCCCCCCTCAAGGTTACTATGTTTTTGTTTATTATTTCGTGTTTTCCTTTCTCCAGTTACTATGTTGTTGTTTACCTTTTTATTTCATTCGTTAGTTTAACAATCGATGATAATTTACCGTTCCAACATGATTCCAACTCTTGAGGAATTTATGATTACGTTCGGTAATGAAGAAAAGTGTTTGCAGTTCTTGATTGATCACAATATCATTGAAAGCATTCGGAGATGTCAAAAATGAGATGGAATTGCAGCTATCAAGATAAACTTATCATTGTTCCAAGAAGAGTTGTTGAAGTGACTTATTGGCCTGTCGCTACATTTACCAACCCATTCTCCGGACAACGAGGAAGGTTCCAGCGAGGCGAAGGGCGCGGTAGTGCCCGAAGACGACTACCCATTAAAACAGAGCGAGCCGAAGGCTCGCCAATATATCCTTTCAATGTTATATAGAATGAATTCAAAAATAATTATACTTACCTAAATAACAATTACAACAATGTCGTATTTATGGCTGTCTTGATATTTCGAAGAAATACATGTTATCTAGTGTCGCCATTTTGAAGGGGGGGATATACTACACTTCCTCCGTTTTAAATAAATATATATGTATGTATATCAATACAAATATTTTGAAGAATGTGTTTGTGTTTTTGTGCATTTATAGCGCAACAACTACAAAACGTAGAGGCAAGAATAAGGTGCCATTTTAACCGCAATAAAAAGTTAACAAAATAGGTTTTTAAAGTGATTTGAACTACATTTTTTATATAAAAAATGTTTTTCTCTTTTAATTTTTCCCATTTAAATAACACGGGAATGAGCGTATTGTTGGATTAACAATTTACGTGACAACCGTTATAAGCAATTCGTAATCTACTATAATATATTTTGAAGCGTGTGTGTTTGTGTGTTTCCTAAACGATAAAAGCTAGAATAACTACATTTGGTGAGATTCTTCCTTACATCCTAACTTAGTGAACTGTCAAGGTTTGGTCAACCGGGATTAATCAGTGCTTCAAATATAGGGAATTAACATTTTTCCATAAGATAACACGTATGAATCGATTTCTTGACTTGCAAGGTATTCTTCCTTCAAGCATCAAAATACGTAAATATGGACCGATTGTTTTCGTTTTTGCTTTATTCGACGAATAAAACTCTATACTATCTTATTCCTGCGAAGTTTACATGTTACACGGTCGAAGTTTTCAGGAATACGCTAGTATTCGTTTCGAAATTTTGTGCATTTTATCTACTCTTTCCGGGTGTTGCCAAGGCGGCCGTCATTGTTGCCTCCGATTCAATTAGCTTCAATGAAGCTTACAAATAAATGAAAGTTTAGCGTTATTCGCTTCGCACTTTTGTTTAAGCAATGAAACGATCGAAGTTTATAGATAGCAACGTAAATAGATACTGGTTATTATTCTGGAAGCGTTTATTGATGAAAGTAACTGAACCTTCTTTCGTCTTTTGAATACTGGAATCTTACTTTTTTGTAAGTAAAATCATAATATTCTACATTATAATGTTTAATAATGTAAATAGGCTCACGTATCTGGTTTACATTTACCGGAGTCAGTGTTCAATCATGGACAACTGTACGTAGCTTTTTCACGGATTTCTTGCTTACAAGACATAAATGTAAACATTTCATAGGCATAATTACACAAGAAATGAAGCTGGATTTGGCGAAAGTGATATGATAGGAAATACAGTTATCGTTATATTTGAGTGCAATACGTTTGGAAACTGATTGTTACAAGCAAATATGATTAACTGTTAAGAAAAGCTAATTGTAAGTTAAAAAGTATCTACTACATAAGTATTTTAAAGAGCTTGTATGTTGTGCTGTAGTAGATTCACTAAATCCGTTGAAATTCAACGGGAAATTCTGCTAGTATTAACTAAAAGAAATAATATATACCTAATATAAATTAAGTAGCGAAGAAAGAAACACAAAATGTAGCACAGAGTTCTCCAAAGCAAACTGTTTTTATAACTACGTAAGTAACTTAAATAATTAGACGTAGATTTTCCACAAATTGTGATTTTCAAACCTCTGATATCGTCACAAAACTCCGCATAGGTAAATAATTTTATCCTGAGGATAACATAGGCTATGTGGCGATAGAAAATTATTTTCCCATAAGTCTACACGTAATTTTCGATTTTTTAGTGCAAGATTTTCTTCTTTCACTCATCAAAATAGGTAATTGCGAACAGGTTTTCTTCATTTTTGGTTTATTCGACGGTTAAAACGGTGTACTATCTTATTCTTACTATGTTTACACGTTACACTGTCGAAGTTTTAGATTCACTAAATCCGTTGAAATTCAACGGGCAGTTCTGCTAGTTTATAATATAAACATAAGGCTCATTAGAGAAATGATGATACGCGAAACATAAATAAATGCTTTTTGTGTTTTAATGATTAATTTCGTATTGGTTCATTCAAAAATTCAAAAGGAAAAGATTTTTTAAAATTATGGATACCTTAAGTTTGATCATGAAGTATCGTAATACCTCTAATGAATATCTGATTTCGTCAATTGTTTTATGGCTACAGGAGTTAATTAGGTTATATATTTGTTCAAAATTACATTTTTTAAATTATCTTAACAGCATGGAAAGTCGTTACTTTACGCATGTTTAATATATGTATATGTTCAAATATGAGTAAATTTTGCACTTTTTCCAAACTTTCTACAAGTGCGGTTTCTTACATCTGAATATATCTCTCCAGATATAATAATAGGAAAACAAAGCAGACAAGAAACAGTGTCATACTACTTGAATATCAAAACTCTAAATACTATTTTCATGAGTAGGTAATATTCAATAATAGAGGGATGGTTAGCTTGTCTAGCTCCCAATACTGAGGTCGTGGTTATTGTTATCCCTGCAAAATGACGTAAAGTGCACTAATTTTGAAAATATAATCTTAAAATTGTCTGAGTTTGACTAATAATGGCGATGAAATAATTTTACTTTTATCAACACCAGAAAGCTTTTCCTGAAAACGCAAAATAAAATATTTTAAAACATTAATTTTGATAAACTCCAAACTGAGAAGATTCGAGAAGAGAATAATCCTATTTAAAAAGTCAATTATTTTCCGAACAAACAAAACTGCCTATTTGTACTCTCCAGATATAAATATAACGAAGGAATAAAAAAAAAACTCGAACGACGGAATTCTGACAAAATTGTCCATCGATTTCTTCTCTTAAATAACCCTTCGTTAATGCCAGAGATCGTTACTATAATATAAAAATAATGACGAAAAGTTACAAAATACTCCGGCACCGACTTCAGAAATTGTATACCGTGATTCGGAAAGGTTTTTTTTTTAATGCCACATTATTCACCTTATGCCGACCATTAGGGGATGCGATTGAATGAAAAAAAAATATCCCCTCGAGCCCTTGTAAAATTAAGAGAATATTTTACCGTTTTTTGTATAGGAAGACTACACGAAAGGAGGGGGAGGAAACCTAACGCTTCGCCCGATTTTTTTTCGCAACCGAAATGAACGGAGCAAAAAAAAATGAAATGCGCTCGCGGCTTACGTCATTCCTCCAGATATCCTTCCCCTGCACATATCTATATACTGCCCTATTATTGTGGGGGGGATTTAGGTTGCACCGTCAGCAACGAGGCTACGCTTGCTTGGTTGGTCGTGGAGCGTAGAAGGAGCATGAGGACAAAAGGAGGAGGAAAGAATTTTTTTAAGGCTGCCTAGATTGGAGAGGAGTGTGAGAGTAAAAAAATGAGAGAGAGAGAGAAGAGGGAACGTAAGAGTAGGTATACGATATGGAGGCTGAGAGAGAGAGAGAGATGGAGGAGTCCGGGAAGGAGAGAAGGAGGTGGCTGGAAGGGAGGGAGAGAATTTCCCCGATTCCCCGGAGGATGCTGGCCCTTATTAGGGTTCACCGCGACCCTTAGCCCGCAACCGACCCCTGCAGCCCTCCTGCACCCCATATTCCTCCTTCCCTCTACCACCACCTCCTCCTACTCCTCCTCCTCCTACACAGCTCAACCCGCACACGATGACCCTGGGGCTGCTAGATGGTGAGTCTCTCTCTCCCTCCCCCCTCTCTCTCCCCCTCTCCCACTCTCTCTCTCTCTCTCTCTCTCCGGCAGCCCTCTATTGCCAATTACTGGTACAGAAAAGAGAGGAGGAGAAGGGTGAGGTAGGTAGGATATGCCGCTACTCCACGAGTGGAGAGAGAGGTGCACAATGTAAGAGTGGAATGCACCTCCCATTAGGTCTCCCACGAAAGGCGCCTCACCTCCCACGCCGCCCATTCTACCTCCCCTCTTTCCCCCCATCCCCTTTTAACCGTCCACTAGACTCTCTCTCTCTCTCTCCCCATGCCCTCCCTCATTCTTCCCCATCCCTTCTCTTTTCCTATCCTCCCGCGCTCCTGAGGTAGACCATTCCGACTTAACAGTTCCGGTAACCGTGGCTGCCAAGTTAAGGCACGAAAAAGGCCAGAAATATCCCTTCCGTCGCTTGCATTTCCCTCCCACCGCGTTTTAAGAGTACAAGCGGCTGGATAATCTCAAAGTGCAGGATTCTTTTGAAAATTATTATATCTTTTTCCTCAAAATTAACCACGTTCTCTCGTTTTATCTCTTTAAAAGATTTTGCTGTCGCAGATGTGACGAAATACTTTTAATATCCCCTGATAGACCCGTATCTTGGAAGTTTGAATTTTTAACTGAAATTTACTTAAATATTTTATCGATTATAATAAATAAATAGAATACTGTGTGTATTCTGGTTCAATAGCTTTGTAATGTGCATTACGGTAGTGCTTCCCATCCTTTTTTGCTCCTCGGAACACCATGCATGCTTAAAAACATCGCGGCACACCGAACCACCCCTAATTAATTTCACTAAGTAAATACACATTTTAAAAGAAAAAACTAGCATAAAACAAATAAAAGTCGCAATTACATTAGATTTTTATGATTGGTAAAGTAATATTCAAATAATTTTATTGTAAATTAAGTACATACACGGAAAATTTAATCTTTCCTTTTTGGTATACAAAGGCTCAATGATAGAAAGACCTACAACAACTTCTTCGTCTAGGTTTTTTAAACATGCCCTTTTAATATTTTTAATATGAGCCGTTGACGAATTTAGTCAAAATACATCTAAAGATAGAATACGAATTTTATGTTGTATGACCGTTGCTAAGGTCTATCAATCCCTCTCGTAGTTTCAGGATAAATTCCTTGGATGATAATATTTATGCGAATTTGTTCGTTTCAAACGCTTTTGTGTAAACTAAACACCCTCAGTGTGCGGCACACTTATGTCCCGCGGCACACCGGTTGGAGAGCACTGCATTACGGTATTTAATGTTACCATTGAGAATATTTTTCGTAAGGTTTCTTTTTGTAAGTGATTCTCAATTAATCATCGCAAATGGGATTATTGTTTCAACACTTACCGCCTATGGTTTATGGAAGGCTAAGCTGAGATGCATGGATTATGTAGCGACATTAACGGTGCCAATTGTAAATTAATAATAGAGCCACAGGCCACATTTCGTCCGGTGAAATGATGAAATTTAGATTCTCGGATGAATTTCGTATAACTCAGCGTATTTGTAATCAGAGCAATACGCGTAGATCATTCTTACGAAATTAATCATTAATCTGTGACCGATATTTGTAAAATTGAAGCTATAATTTTTGTTTAAATCCCCAATAAAATGATGCATTAGACATTACGGCAACGGTTCAATTATAAATGGTCATCCAATTTAACAGTTGGAAAGGAAACACGCTGCAATTATTCCTTCGAAAATTCTCCGAATACAAATAGAATTGAAAGTAAAAAAAGACATTTTTGATAATGTAACCTATAATACGATGATATCACATACTAATAACATTATGGATCCTAATTTCAGTTCATAAATACAGTATTTAGCTTCAATGTATATCATTAATAATTATTACAATGTCCATCTCTCAACAAGGACCTGATAGCATATGATTGATAGGATGACTATCTTCACTTTATTAATCCAGGTATACGTGAATTTCATTTAATTTAAAAAAATAAAATTACTTCTTACCCCAAACATTTTCACCACGTTGCATATCGGATGCAGGCTACACATAAAAATAATTTTACCCCGAGTTTTTAAGCCGTGCTCAGTCGTTTTCCTGCCTTTGACGCAACATATGCGAGAAATATTGATTGTTTACCGATTTATAGTTTAGGAAATCATACGAATAAAGTTCTTCGGTTTCTCAGACATGAAGTGTTGGATTTATCTGGGCAACGCCGGTTACTTAAATTAGTCTTTTATATGCAAATGTAGAAGCAAATTTACCCCGGCCTTGCTCGGAAACCATGGTTTGCAAAATGCAACTGTAAAGATGAAAACAGAATTTACAGGGGTTAAAAGTATATGTATTACCCATTGAAAATCACTAAGAGAAAACAACAGTGTTCCGGAAAAATTAGCTTATTTACATGAAAAATAAGCAACGAGTGAGAATGGCTGCAGCAAAATTAATTATAACATAAAGGTAATAATATTTTTGCTCAAATTACAATTAAAAATAGTATTTCTTTCTAGAGGTATAAGGGCAGTCACCCTTTTCATCGTTATTTTTTTATTCCACGATTTAAATTCCGTGTGCGCACTTGGAGACCTTTTCATATTCAACGAAGCCAAGGCATTATATTCCAAGGCTAGAGTCGACGACTCCTCTGAGAAACTGGATATGATCCCATCCATTGAGCTTGCCTCCGACTCGCGTTTGCTATACAAAGCTAACTCAACGATACGGATACATCGCGATACATAGTAAAAAAAAAAGCCCGGCAAACGGGGGCATGCCATGCAATCTCCTTCCCAAACTTCAATGCAACATTAGAGGCCGCCAAATTCTGAAGGAAACATCAACAGGGGCAAAAGGCTGCTATTTTTTTTACTACCTTCGTTGCTCCGAGGACATCACAAGTGCTGTTCTTTGGAACTGCAATTTTAAGGATTTATGGAGTGGAAAAGTAGATATGCTAGACTGAAGATGGGATTTCAAATATCAATTCTCAAAGAGTTCGTAGACGCAGGAGTAACGCTACAGGTTATGATATGGAGTTTGAAAAAGTGAATTAATTTCATCCCAGCCACCTCACGGTAATGAAGAGGAATGAGGAAGAATTGAACTTGACAAAGTAGAAAATGATGTGTAATAAAAGCAATAACTTGAAATTCAAATTTAAATTACGCCTTTTAATAATGGCTGACATCTTTTACGACCGTGTCCTGCTACTTATGACGTAGAAAAGTAATAGAAACACGAGAATCGAGAAAAATATTTTACGCAATTTGAAGAATGCACAATTTTTTACCGGTCCAAACGCAGTACAGAGGAAGTTTTGTTTTCGCGGTTAAATAAATAATAGGATGCGCATTTTGTTATCCATAGCAACAGATTAAAAAGTTGTGTAATTATTGTCTGTTCAATGTGAAAAGTGATTCAAAGTATTTTTAACTGCTTAAATTATGCTAAATAGGTACTAAAATTATTCACGAGTGCAATTGCTGATGGTTATTCTTGAGGAAGTTGTTGTCTAGAAAAACTTTCAAATACTATTGCAATCACATTCACTACTCAATATGAAAAAGTCACGTGCTGGACGCGTAAGATACTTTTAAAACGAATATAGGAATAATCGAGAGAACAGATTTTGAAGGCTTAAACCAAAAACATTTCTAATAAGGTACAAATGGTAAGATATTGTAAAGTTAAGCGACTTTACCTTATCGATTTAAAAAAACGAATCGCGTTGATTAAAACTGCTTTAAAAAATAAATTACTGCCGTATATATTTCTCCTACCCCATCCGAGGCGAAGCGAGTTTTAAAAACCTTGATTCCTGGGGGACCTATCGACTCGAGGGGTCGAAAGAGAAAAGACGAGAGAAAGCCACTTTCTTTTTTAGATGGCCTTTTCGGCGTCGGTGTATATTTCCTCCTCCGAGCTACGCCTCCCTCCCCCCCCTCCCCTCTCCCCCTTCCATCCCCCGCCCCATAGCGCTGTTTCCTTCCGAATTACGCTACACGAGGCTCTTTACAGTCGAGGCGGTGGTAAGCCCTGGCGGCTAATCCTCCAAACCCCAACGAAATCTAATATCGGCCTGCTTTCCTTAATGGGAAGAGGGGGGGGGGGGGGGTTATAGGAAGTAAAGGGAGAAGGACAAGAAAAACACACCATCTTCTTCCTGTTGTTGACTCGTATTCGCGCGAGGAAGAGAGAAATAAAGGTCGGCAAGATATGGCGGGGGGGGGGGGGTGGCGGATGGGGGGAGGGGGGTGTTGGTCAGGCGGTTTTGAGGTGAAGAGCTTGAGTTTAGTCCCGTTTGCTTTAACCTTCAGTTTTGGGATAATCCAAAGGGTTTTGCAGGAGAAAGTATCCTCAAGGCATACAGTGGTTGCGTTGCGTGTGTTTGTGTGTGTTGAGAGGTGAGGGGGGTAGGAGGGAGTAGGAGATGATAAGAGAGAGAGGTATTAGTGAGGGTAGTTTTGCGAGTGGGGAAGGGGAGTGGAGAAATATAAAGAGGAGGTTTGTGGCAAGGGAGGATAAGGAGGGGTTGGTGGTATCAAGTGTGCGTGGGCTTTAAGAGTTTCAGCGTGATATAAAGAACTCTTCGGGACTGCCTGAAGAATTTTTTTAAAACTTATTATTTTTTAATTCCCGGGATTTTTTTCGACAAGATACCGCTTTGAATAATTAATTTTTAAAAAATGATCATTTTTTTCGGTTTGCGTGAATGTCGGGACGATTTAGTTATTTTTTTCGGATGCTTTGGCCGAGTTCCGTTGAAAGAGCGCCTCCTCCATTCATTTGTTTGCTCCGAGGAACATCTTTTTGAGGGATTTGACGGCAAACAAGCGATAATATTTTTGCCGAAATGGGTAATTATTATTATTATTTGCTGAGCGACTGCTGGGATGTATTATTTTTTTAATTTTCGAGTGGTTCCTGATTTAACCACCAAACGATCTCTTTAGCGAATCGAACGTTTTAATGAAATTTATTCTTCCTCTAAAATGTTATCTATTTCATCCTGCTCCTGAGAAACTTATGTTGAGTAATAAATGGGTGCCATGGAAACTAATTCAATTTGACGAAGATTTTATCCAAGACAAGGTAACTTACTCAGAACATACAAATGCGGAAGGAAAGTTTGAGCCGAAGACTCGCAGAAACGCCATCTTGTAGAACTATAAAACTCACGCAAAGAAGTAATGAACCGAGCGAGAAACTTAACTTCGATTGGAAGATGGTTTCTGGAACGCGACTCGAATTCTATTCGCATAACACCGTCATGTTGGGAGTGCGAGCAAAAAGTAAAAAAAAAACTCAAAAACAAAAAGATATCGCCGAATCGTTGTTCAGTTTTTATCGCGCAAATTCACAGAAAGCATTAACCACATATCATAAATCTCTTTTATACTTCCCAATATTACATCAAGAGCAACATCCCGTCAAAAATCCAGTCCCGGACCTAGGTGCAAGGCAAAATTCGTGCGAAGTAAAAAAACGTTCCATCTACAACATTCTAACCCTCTCTCTCTCTTTCTCTCCCTTCCTCTTCTTCCTGCCATTCCTGTGTTTCTTTGGGCAAGAATATTGTTTCATGGGAGTGGGAGGGGGGGGGGGGGGGAGAGAGAAAGAAAGAGAAAGAAAGAGAAAGACTGAAACTGCTCGGGGGCAAAGGAACAGAAGCGGAGGGGGAGAGAAATCCGCCCGCTCTGTTTGCGCAGAAGTTAAAAGAGCAGTTGTACATGGGTTGCGATGGCTCAGAGGAGAGTTGAGTGGGAAAACCAAAGGATAAAAGAGGCAGAAATAAATAAAATGAACGGAATTACGTTGGATGTGAGGGGAAAATAGAGAGGAAATTACATGCATGGTCCGAGAGTAAAAAATGGGGAGGAATGGAACTGAAAGAGAAAGCGGATAAAACGGGAAAGGGAGAAGGTGAGCAGAACGAGGAGGATGTAAGCGAAAGACGAGACATGAAATAATAGGGAAATGGAAGTGGAACGCAATACCTTTAGGTAAATGTAGTATATGTGACGCGCTCCAGGAAAAGGGGACCTTATCTTATTTTTTGAAATTTTCATGTTTTGGCATTTTCTAATAGAAAATTTCATGCCGAGTAAAACAAAAAAAACTAGCTCTGTAGCTGTAATATTGATCGAGATATTGGTATTTAAAGTGAGAAAAGTATTACAACCGGTTTTCGAGAAAAATAGGTTTAAAGTTTTCGAAGTTTTTTTACCACTTTTTATGTTATTAAGTTTGTACTTTATTCATCCTAAGCAAGTTCAGACTATATATAATCACCAACAAAAACAAGAGAACGAAATGTGTTCCTGTATCGTGTAGTCAGCCGGCGAGCCCGCTGTTTTCAGGTACAAAAGATAATGTACCTTTTCTCTCATTCACTTCAAATCGATTTTATTGCCATCTATACATCGAATTTCGAACTAAAACGTAGTGGAAATTAAACTTCAGACATGTAGAGAGCGTTTTCAACAAAAATCTGAAAATCGATAATTCTGACCCTCCTCGCGTTTTTTCCCATTCCTGTAAAATTTGCTAAAATAAGATAAGGTCCCTTTTCCTGGAGCGCATCGCATATATAGAATGAAGGTAATAAAGACCTAAAAGACAAAGATCACGAACGTGGGCGACACGCTCCTCGAAAAAAAAAATAGTCGACTGTTTCAAAGACGTATTTTTTCGCCTGATTTTCTCATTCCGCATTTAAGAGAAAGCGAACGTTTTCCACGGATAAGCATGCGTTGTCGATCAGATTCCGCGCAACAAGTCAGGGTTTCGAGTATCGTGGAGAGGGAGTCCTCAACCATCGACCGTTTTTTTTTTCTTTCGTAAACGGGGCGCGCTCTCTTCCGCGAAAGAACGTCCGATGAATCGTGTGTTCAAAGGAGAAAATCCATTAAAAATGTTGACCCAAGCTCTCCCCCTTCTTCCGAGCGAATGATTCGGTCCGATTGTATGATTGACTGACGTATCTTAACCTACTTTCATCCGTGGATTTTCTGCTGGTTGTCCGCATGGATGGCCGCCACGTTTCGTTGAAAAGGGAAAACGGTCAAAACCTGACCACTTGTAGCTGAATAAAATGATAAAAGCATAATCGACCTCTGTCATGGAGTGATAATGTTTGGGCCGTAAGACGAAACGGATGAAAAGGGAATCTGGCGAAAACAGAAGAGACAGATACGACGGAATATAAACGAGAACGATCGTAAAAATGTATTTCCGACGAGCTGCCAAGAAAAACATATTAAACGGACGCAATGGTAACATGGGAGAAAACAGATGCCGTCCATTGAAAACGTCATTTTTAACGA